>OZ035873.1:49985830-50585830 GCA_964034865.1 Eristalis intricaria | reverse complement strand
AGAATCGATTATAGCGCTCCACAGACAAGAAAATTGTACTTTAGTTTTCGTTAGTTAAGCAGTGAGCAGTGAGTGTCGGAGAATAAAGTACATAAATTACAAACTGTTCTTACATACATGCGTGAAGAAGAATTACCAATGTGTGCTGCAGCAAAAGGGAAAGCAAAAACTATTTCTTTCGATTGGTCTGGACTCTGGAGCCAAAAGCAAATTTGCACAAAGTGAAGTGAGAGATATTAGGAGATGCATAAAAAAGGACGCTTGTGAAGTCCATATACCTGCTTACGATATGCACTTGTTGTGCGAATTAAAGTCAATCTTCATGAACCAACAAATAAAATTAGCCTATTCTTTAATATATTATGTGTCTAACTCTCAAATTTTATCAAAATCGGCCAATCCGTTCAGAACTTTGATATTCATAATTGCAGCAAAATTGAATGATTTTGGTCAAAAACCCTTTCGAAGCAGAGAAGCAAAATATTGCATCTGCTTTTGGGTAAGTGTGTGTCCACATCCATAGCTGTGTTTGTGTGGAAATGTATAGATGGATTGGGTATGAGAAGCTAAAAAAGGGCAACATGTTTTTTTGTTTTGTTTTTGTTTGATGAAGGGTGAAAGAGTTTCAGAGAGAGCTTTCCACACTGAATGTGATTGTGAATTCAACAACCAACCGACCGTGCCTGTGAGAGCATTGGTATTATATTGTCTTTGTCTTAAAGAATACTGACTTTAGCGGAACAACTTAATATTAAGAAAAATTTTAAAATAAAAGATTTATTACTGATATGGCTTTACTCACAACTTACTACTACTACTACTGACTTACACACTATCTCAAACAAATAACTTAAGCTAGCTGTAGCTAAACTACATACATATACATATGTATATGACATAGTGACATAGTGACATAGTCATATATATATACTCAATACTCAATATATACTCAATATATACAATTGTTATATGTGATGACTAGCCCCAGAGGCGTAACTGACACTCGCCCCCACACCGATGCCAGTGCGAGTTGTTGTACTCTCACGACGCTTAATTGCTTTATAGATTTAACATTGAGCCGGAGTTGGTACTCTCTCAGCACAATACCGTTCTCCCATATCTTCTCTCTCTGAGAAGATGTGGGGAAGACCGATCTACGATCCTAAGAAACCAGATCAACAAAATATTACAAATAAAATATAATAATGATCTAAGCAGTTTGTAATATAAAAAAAAGTAATTCATTATGCATACAAGAACTAAAAAAACGGAAATCGTTACAGTTATATTGTAAAAAAAGAAGTCATTGTGGTGATAACGATAATCAAGCTTATCCTAAAACCTCCGCGTGATGGATACCTTGACGTGGTGCGGGGGCTTAAGCCGACCCACAAGCAGAAACAAGGCGCTCCAGTCAGAATGATGGGGTGTTTGGTGAACTTAGTCTATTAACCCCAAAACTCAGTGGTGGTGTGTGCAAATAGTAAGTCGTGCCGGAGGATTGAATGATTGAGGGGCAAGTCAACCGTGAACGAGTTCTTTTAGGTGCATTGGCCAGCGTCTGTCGTAAGAGTTGGCTGTCGTCATAGTAGATCCGGCTATGCTATGGCTGCTAATGTATACAGCGGTATACTCGTGGTACCACAGTTAAAAAAAGCCAAAAATGAGCAAAAACAACAATAACAAAGGCAATGACAACGAAAAAAACTCAGACAACGACGTCACAACTAGTTCACAACAATAAGATAAAACACCGAGCCGAGAACGAGTAGAGTACTGGGATGCCTCTTCAGATCAGTTATCAGACGCTGATTATAAATCTGACTGCAGTTCAAATGCAGAAAGTGAGGCAAGGAAACGGCAAAAAAATGACACCGCACGGGAAACAAAAGAGTGCAGTCAGAAGTGCCAGGTTCCAACTTAATCGGATCCTCAAGAAATCCGAAGACAGTTAGACAGACAATGACAACGACGCTTTCCGCTGGGCGAGCAATCTTTTGGCGGATGTTAAAAGCAAGCATGCATCAGGCATACCCAACCAGAAACCTGCTAGCATTCCAAACAGGGATGCAACCGGAAAAGAGGGAGGGTCAACTGATTACAGTAAATCGACCCGGATGGAAGAGGGCGGATAAGGACCCAGTACGAGCCAAGCGTGTTATGCGGAAACTCTTTTTATCATTCAAACGAACTTTATTTAGTGTCTCTTAGTATCGAAATGATTCTAAGTCTTTACTGAAGCCACGCTTGCACCGATCTACGAATGCAGAATTTTGCAACCCATGCATATATGTACGCGCAAAGCTATTACACGCAAGTTACACAATTGCAAGTGTTGCTTCGCGACGAATAACAAAAGTGTCAATTGCATTCCGGTGTCAATGGTGTTGTCTGAAGGCCATCGGAAACGGAATGCGTTGACCCTTTGATATTTTTATTTTAATAAAGTAAAATTGTGGTCAGTCTGCATCCGGACGACAGCAAACGAAGTTGTGTTTCTTTTATATCAGCTAAGTAATATAACTGGCGCAGTCGGTGTGTTTCTTCTAAACTGAAAGAAATTTAAAGTCGAAACTAAACAGTAATCGCGACGGTATTCACACTAAAAATCAGTGCTTAATACGGTGTTATTAAACTATTGTGTAAAAGTTAATGTACATAAAAGTGAACTTTTCGTTTTCATCCACGAACCTCTCCACTACCCACTACCCGAGTCGAGATAAGCCATTGTCACTTTTCCCTGCTAACCGAAGAATATTTATGAATAACAACATGGAGCAGTTATTGCAAAGCGTAGTGGAAGCACTTAAAAAAGGCAACAACAGGAGTTCCAGCAACAACTTAATCAGAGGAGCCCAGAACCCACAGAGAAAACTATATCGTACATAAAGGAGTTTTCCGGTGAAAAAGACGAGCTGACCCAATTCCTTACTTGTATGGACACCCATCTAACAAGAAAACGTTTATAAAAAACAACCAAGAATTTAAAGCTATATGCAGACAAAGCAAACGGAACTATTTCGAGAATGAAGGACGTAGACAGGGGTGCTGTAATAACTCATCGGAATCTTGGCAAATAGTTAAAAAACTTAATGGTGGAAGCTATGTGATAAATAGAGATCTTAGTACGCATACTCTCTCTGAGCATTTTAAGCAATTACAGGTACAGTTACTGCTCTTGGTTTAAATACGCGACACCAGACATTCGAAACAATTTTTGATGGCCCAATTACGCAACAGGAGCTTATGGGTGCACTCCTTTCTTTGAAAGATAGGAAAGCTGCCGGGCAAGATTGTATCCCCATAGAATTATATAAGTACAGTACTAATGGTTTCATGCATTCAACAGTAAAATAAACCACGAGGTAGTACTTCGAACATTTAAAGAAGCGCTGGTCTTCCCTATCTATAAAAAAGGCGATGTGTTGGATCCATCTAACCTTAATTGCCCTTTTTATAGAGAGAGAGGATATTGTGGATTTCTTAACTGGAAGCGTAGAGTATGCGGGAGTCCTCATAAAAGCTCTCCTGTTATCAGATGACATCATGCTATTAGCGAGATCACCGGAATATGTACAACTGATGGCAATAGTCAATCTAGAGAAATCAAATTTAACGATTTTCAAGAGCTGTGGAGGGAGACTTCCTTCAACGTGAAATGGCGTTATAGAGGGGTGGAGTTATGTTAACAAGCAATCTAAATATAAAAAGGCATTTGAACGACAAACTAATGAAATCTAAAACCGCCAAAAATGCGTCCTGGAGTAACTGTTTCAGCAATGAAAATATTAAACATAGTAGTAAATTTATACTATACGAATCCTACTGTATCGGAGGCAGCAATGCTGTCCGCGGCTCAAGTTTGGGTGTATAAGCCATATAAGGAGGTAGAAAAAATGCAGCGCATTTTTATTAAAAAAGTTTTCAAGCTTCCTCCAAATATGCCAAACTGTATGCTTATGGTGGAAACACGCTTCTCTCCATTATATATTAAATCATTAAGGATGCAAGTTAGTTATATACTACGTGTAATGAACATGGCAGACAACAGAATCCCTAAGATAGTGGCACTGCAAGCAGCTCGAAATGAAGCTACATGGTTCTGAGAGTAGTTTCAATTACCACGAGGGTGTGGCTTATTCTTGAACGCAGATGGTCGACACTGGGGAATATCATTTTCCCAACTAATAAATCAAGTCGATGGGCAGGCCAGAGTGAAAAGAAATCTCTAGAAAATTCGATGCATCGTAATATATACAATGTTCGTCCAACTAGTTTTACGCATTTTTGTCTAGTATATAAGCTGTTATGAATTCCACAATAAAAATGAATTAAAATGAAAATGAATGTGTACTTTGTAAGAACGCGAAGTTATATAATAATAATAATAATATGGGTGGCGCGACAGTCCGAGGTGGACCTGGGCCTAGCTTCTCAGTAACCATTTGTGTTGTGCGTGCTATTGTTCTCTTACGAGTGGAAGGGACCTAGTTTAATGCCGACTCCGAACGGCCAAGTTTGAGAAGCTTTTTCTAGACAGGAATACTCATTGAGCATTGTCAGTGACTCGAAAGAGGTGGAGCAATAATGATAGGCGGTGAATTCGGGTATCGAACCTGGCACGAACGCGAAGTTACCGTACTTTTTATAAGCAATTGTCCGATTCTAAAGGAAACTAATCAAAAAATGGTATCTCTTCTTAGCAAAATGGATAACTTAATTGTATAAATACTGAAATATAGCTCTGAAATACAGAGAAAATATTATAACGGAGAAGTTTTGAAAATTTTGTTTGTTATCAAACATTTGCACTTTATAAATATTAGTATTATAGTCAATCCCTCGAACGGCAAAGCCATGCTGATTCTGATTTTGTATACTTTTTGTAGAAAAAAAAGAAGAAATATAAGTTAAACAAATAAAATCATAATCTAATCTAAATCCAATACTTAAAATCACGTGAAAAATAACAGATTTAAAAGACGAAAGGACTCAGAGACGTTCTCTAGTCAAAAGCGGCAAGCAATCAATCATGTATCTCAGGAAAATTCGTCACAGTATCAAGGAGGGTACGACTATAAGGCTCTAGCTGAGTCTAAAGTGGTTGAGTGGTGTCAGAGTCATCCGTCGATGATTATGTTGATTTTTTAGTCGCAACTTCCTGCTGCTGTTCATATAACAGACTATAGTGCGGATGTCTCTAAGATTTTTAATTGATACTGGACCATCGAAAGGCTGTTTCAAACCCCTACAAGAGCTAGAAAATGTAATAAAGGTCGATTCTCCTTTTTTAGTAAAGTCTATTCATGGCAATATAAAAAACGAGTGTATTTTACCTGTTTTTGTAACAAAAAGTAATTTTTTGTTACAAATAAGTCAGTGTGCTTTAGACGGAATTATAGGTTTGGGTCTGCTAACGCAGGTCAATGCTATAATATGTTTGAAAGAAAAACGAAATTTATTTGGTTCTGGTTCGATTCATTTTACAAATGTGAAAAGTTAAATTTTACAAAAATAGACAACATCAATGTCACCCCATTGGCGAGGGCTGACATTGTAAAAAATTATAAATAACACGGTCAAGGTATTTGCAGACTCTAACCAGTTGCTACCATTTAATAATAACATTATTGCGACTATTCGCATAGAAAATATTTACCCTGTTAACTCGAAACTCTACCCATATTCAATGAGCGTAGCTGACCTTGTAAACAAAGAGATAAAAGTCCTCTTTAAGAACGGTATTATTGGACCAACCCGATCCCCATATAATAACCGAATTTGAGTTGTTGAAAAAAAAGAGACGGATGGTAACAGACGTAAAGCGCAACCAAAAACCAATTGATGATAAATATCTCATTCCTAACATTATTGTCATTTTATCAAATTTAGGTAGAGCACGATATTTTACAACTCTCGATTTAATTCAGGGTTTCACGAAATAAAACTCGCCGAACAACACCAGTGATAATGGTGGAAAGTATGAATTCGGCCATCTCCCCTTTCGTCTTAAAAATTCACCGCTCATTTATCAAAGGGCCATAGATGGTGTCCTTCGTGAACAGATCGGAAAGATCTGCTACGTCTTATTTAGAGATACTCTGAAGGAAATAGTTGCGGAGGTAGTTAACCGGAATGTTATTTATTGCGAACTACCGATTCAAGATAAGCGAATTGATCCCAACAACAAAATTTTGGAATTCCAAAAATTTTTCTATAAAAATGAGCAAAGATAAATTACTGTTACAGAACATAATAGGGTACACAAAGCCGCATACGAAAATGCAAAACAAATTTTACGAGACTACTTCTTTCCAAAAATGAAGAAGATAGAGACTACTTCTTTCCAAAATTGAAGAAGATAGCAAATAAAGCCAAATATGACCGGCACCCAAAAAAGCACGAAATTGTAAAGTCGCCAATTCCCTCATATGCGGGAGAAATCTTACATATGGATACTTTTTCCAGGAACAAAAAATACTTTCTAACTTGTGTCGAAGTTTTTCAAATTCGAGGTAGTACAGCCAACATTGTCCCGTATAATCTTTGACGTGAAAGTACCGATTTTGCAAATAATACACGTTTTTTCATCAAACTAAAACGATTTTGTGTGACAATGAGCCATCATTAAATTATGAAATAAGGCCAATTTTACTTAATCATTTTAATGTTTACATAGTAAGTGCTCCGAATTTGCATAGCACTTCTAATGAGCAATGGAAAGGCTTCACGGAACTTCGGTAGTAATGCGAGGTGTCTTAGGCTTGGCTTGCAAGAACAAAATAAGTCAAGACCAAATATGATTTTTCGGGTTGGAGAAATAGTTTGTAAAGACTAACAAAAGGTTGGGCAATAAACTTACACCACTTTATATAGAAGAAAAAGACTCTGAGAGAGTGGTCGACAAAGACAACATTAAGCAGGATAGAATCGAGCAGATGAGTTATAGACTTAAGAAGTAGGCGTTTTCAATATCTTTGTAATTCATAACTACTGAATCAAGAAAAGAAAAACATATTTTCAGATTTCTGTTTATACTACCTCAAATATTGACGGTGACGGCAAAACTAATGGACAACACTCTTTCGAATTATATTCCAGTTCCAGACGGAGAAGTCATCATTTGGCAGGACTTTGGCTATCTTAGATGATCAAGGTGTTATATAATATTACTACAACTCAATTGCCTCTTGAGCCCAAAGAAACAGCGATTGGCAAGAGTAATTCTGCGTTTAATCTCGGTACTGGTGTTGTTCGTACTGTTCACGAAGTCCTTCACTACCTCGAAGTTATAGCAGCCTATGGTGATGTTTTGGCCAGGTCGTCGATGTTGTGCGTCCTTTCTCGATGACAGCATATATTTCGTTTTGCCCTCGTTCACCGCTAAACCCATTTTGGCCCCCTCCGCTTCAATACCAGCAAACGCTTCATTGACTGCTCGCTGTGTTCTGCCAATCACGTCAATGTCATCCGCGTATGCTAGCAGTTGTACGGACTTCTGGAAGATCGTGCATCTAGTGTTGGCGTGTGAGTCTTGCACGATCTTTTCCAGGGTGATGTTAAGGAAATCACATGAGAGCGCGTCGCCTTGTCTAAAACCTTTTTTGACGTTGAAGGTCTCGGTGAGTTCGTTACCGCCCTTGATGGAGCAGCTAGAGTTCTCCATCGTGATCCTGCACTACCTAAAGAGTTTGGCAGGAATGCCAAAACTAGACATGACGTTGTATAGCTCGTCCCTATGCACGCTGTCATATGCGGACTTGAAATCAACGAATAGGTGGTGGGTTTCCAAGATCTGCCGTAGTGTGAAGATTTGGTCGATGGTGGACTGCCCCGGCCTGAAACCTATCAGGTTGTTGACGAAATGGTTTCAGGCGCTCACATAAAACGGCAGAGAGGATCTTATAGGCGATGTTAAGGAGACTTATCCCTCTATAGTTGGTGCAGTCAAAGGGGTCTCCTTTCTTGTGGATCGTTCAAACGATACTGAGATTCCACTCATCGGGCATGCTTTCCTCCGACCATATCTTACACATGAGTTGGTGCATGTACCTTAGCTCCTCCAGCTGCCTTAAACAGTTCCGCAGACAGTCCGTCTGCACCAGCAGCTTTATTCGACTTTAGTCTCGATATCGCTATCTTGACTTCGTCTAGGTCGGGGGGACGGAATTCTCGTCGATCATCGTTATTTGCGTTGAGTAGAACATTCTGCTTGACAGCGGTATTGGAGTCTTCCTCGCCGTTAAACAGTCTACAGAAATGATCCTTCCAGATTCTCAGTATCAACTGTGAATCTACTACGAGTTGTCCCTCTGCGTCGCTACAGGCTTCTGTCCGAATTTTGTATCCATTGGATAGTTGTTTTACCCGTTGGTAGAACTTTCGGACGTCATTTCTGCCGCAACACCTCTCCATGTCCTCGATCGAGCGCTTCTCATGCTCTTTCTTTTTCTTTCTGAGAAGCCGGTGCTCTTCCCTTCTTTTAAGTTCGTAGAGCTCACGAACCGCTCTCGTCCTTCTGTCCAGCGTCGCCTTGTATGCTGCTTGCTTCGCTGAATGTGCCTGCCTGCACTCGTTGTCAAACCAGGGGTTTTTTTGGGGTGGCGTCTTAAGACCCAGCACATCAGATGCAGCTTCTCTGATGGTTCTTTGACAACGGTTCCATTGTTGGTCGATTGTTTCGTATGACAGGGTTGGACCCTCTGAGAGCTTTAGGGAGACTCGATCGGCAAAGTTGCTAGCGGTCAATTGCGATTGTAGCTTCCCGACGTCAAACTGATTTGGTCTTGCTCTACTCCGTTGTCCTATCGATATCCATGTTCTTACCTTGGCTACAACAAGGAAATGATCCGAGTCGATGTTGGCTCCTCGGAATGTTTGGACATCGAGAATACTGGAGGAGTGTCTGACGTCGATCGCAATGTGATCAATCTGGTTGACGGTTGATTGATCAAGAGACCGCCAGGTCCCTTTGTGTATGTTGAGGTGAGGGAACCGCGTGCTGGCTACAAAGAGGTTTCGACCCGTTACGAAGTCCAAAAGCCTGAGTCCGTTCTCGGACGTGTTATCGTGCAGGCTGTGCTTCCCGATGACTCTAGCAAAGATGTCTTCCTTGCGTTGAAATCTCCTAGAACGATCTTGGTGTCGTAGCTGGGGCATTGATCGTATGTTCTTTCTAGGAGATCGTAAATTGTCATCTTTATCCTCCGTTGGGGCGTGGGCGCATATCAGGCTGATGTTGCCGAATGTAGCCTTGATGCGGATTGTTATGAGGCGCTCGCTTATGTATTTAAAGCTTAAGACTTCTTGCTTAGTCTGTCTCGAACAACAAACCCGCATCCGAACAAGAACTGCCTTCGCTCCTTGTAGCAATCGTCGAAGTATATATCGCAGTTTTTCATCCTCTTTTTGCCCGGCCCATCCTACCGCCCCTCTTGAATGGCGGTTACATCTGCCTTATAAGCTTCGAGGGCTTCCGCAAGTTCAGCGGTTGCACGTGGTCTGTTCAGGGACTTCACATTCCACGTGCAGAACCGATGCTTCTCGTCGTTTCTGAACTGGGGAAGTTACCCCACGCGCAACCCCCGAACCTGGAGGACCGGGTCCTGGTTTAAGCCCCTGGACAAGGGGGCCGCTGCATACATTAGTTCACCTCTAAGCGGTTGCTTTAAAGGCTATCCAGAGGGCGCCGCGAGGAGGCTGTATGTCAACTTGACCTGTGCATTTAACAGGGATCGTTGCTGGCATCTCGCCAAGTTGAGAGCAGTCAACAACTTTGCCCTGAATGCACAGGCCCATGCCCTCCGAATATGAACTTCACAATGCGTTAAAAACCATAGGGGAAGCCGAAGGCAACCGTCTTTTAAGCGAGGGAGGAGTTAACAGGAACCTCTCATGAAAATTTCGCTGAACCCATCATCATCGTCGTCATCGTAAAATTAACTTCACCAGCAAAGCTTCAGTTTCAAACAGTTGTGCTGACAGCGGTGTTTGTTGACAGACGGCAGGAACGTGGACTGACTATACGATTACTTGCAAAAATGGAAGAGAATCGATTATAGCGCTCCACGGACAAGAAAATTGTACTTTAGTTTTCGTTAGTTAAGCAGTGAGCAGTGAGTGTCGGAGAATAAAGTACATAAATTACAAACTGTTCTTACATACATGCGTGAAGAAGAATTACCAATGTGTGCTGCAGCAAAAGGGAAAGCAAAAACTATATATTTCGATTGGTCTGGACTCTGGAGCCAAAAGCAAATTTGCACAAAGCGAAGTGAGAGATATTAGGAGATGCATAAAAAAGGACGCTTGTGAAGTCCATATACCTGCTTACGATATGCACTTGTTGTGCGAATTAAAGTCAATCTTCATGAACCAACAAATAAAATTAGCCTATTCTGTAATATATTATATGTCTAACTCTCAAGTTTTATCAAAATCGGCCAATCCGTTCAGAACTTTGATATTCATAATTGCAGCAAAATTGAATGATTTTGGTCAAAAACCCTTTCGAAGCAGAGAAGCAAAATAGTGCATCTGCTTTTAGGTAAGTGTGTGTCCACATCCATAGCTGTGTTTGTGTGGAAATGTATAGATGGATTGGGTATGAGAAGCTAAAAAAGGGCAACATGTTTTTTTGTTTTGTTTTTGTTTGATGAAGGGTGAAAGAGTTTCAGAAAGAGCTTTCCACACTGAATGTGATTGTGAATTCAACAACCAACCGACCGTGCCTGTGAGAGCATTGGTATTATATTGTCTTTGACTTAAAGAATACTTACTTTAGCTGAACAACTTAATATTAAGAAAAATTTTAAAATAAAGGATCTATTACTGATATGGCTTTACTTACAACTTACTACTACTACTACTGACTTACACACTATCTCAAACAAATAACTTAAGCTAGCTGTAGCTAAACTACATACATATACATATAGACATATAGACATATATACTGGGGTATAAAGCGTAATTCAACTTACAAAATACCATCCTCACCTGCACGTGGTATACCCTGCTTCAGACTAACGAGGCTCTGGTGACCGAGTAGGGGCGGTATAACTCCCATCATATCTGGACCAAAGAAGTCCAGACTGAAGATAAAAGTCGTAGCCAGGAAGGCGAGTGGCTTCAACATCCGATCCCACCTCAGGCACAAATGCCGCAGGCATTAAGACCGAGCCCAGTAAGGTCTTAATTATGGTATACTGGAAACATCGATTTGGATTTCGGAAGCTATAAGGGCTGACGTTGGTAGTATTCTGTTACCCGAGTAAGCTGGAGTGAAATCCGGTTGAAACGGCTCTCAGGCTAATGCTACACACGCCCCCGTCCCGTTAAAACCTTGGCAGGACTCAAAGAACGCTCAATGTTGCGTCGCCATTAAGTTGGTGGTG
Organism: Eristalis intricaria; assembly: GCA_964034865.1. Lineage (NCBI taxonomy): Eukaryota > Metazoa > Arthropoda > Insecta > Diptera > Syrphidae > Eristalis > Eristalis intricaria. The sequence goes on along the minus strand of OZ035873.1, from coordinate 50,574,434 downwards.
TAGGTCCAGATGTAACATTCCTGGTTAGCACCGATCCGGCTCTGGCACACGACCCCATAAGGGCGCGTGTCAACCCTCGCATGGCCTCCCTGCTTGCATAGACAACCATGGGATCCCGGGTGACTACACATTCGAACATTGATAACGGCTTTGAGTGGGGACCAAACAACATGAACACAACAAGTAACTTAAACAGAAACGGAGGAAGCGAAGGGACGATTGTCGCGGCTTTTCAAAGGAGCGCGAAGGTGCAGAGATCACCAGTAGGGCAAATATCAACGCCCCGAGCAAGCGAGGAGGATAGCGTGCCCCAACAAGTACGCGCAAAGCCCATACCTGAAGCAACTAGCAACCCATCTATCTTCCACAAACTAGGGGAACAGATCAAAGCGCTGGTTGAAATGCTGGAAGACGGAAAGAGACGCTCAATCCACCAGCCAATGCGAGACGCCATCGAGAGCATCAAGGCGCTCTATGAACTGGCAGCTATCGAGTCACACGACGACAAGGCCAAAGAAGTGATACGGAAGAACAACGCTTCCCAAACATCCCCATGGATGAAACCCGCAGTTGCGGAAAATACCAAGCGAGGCCCGGAGCAGAACGGGAAAAGCCCGAGCCCTAAACGCAGGCAAAATCAGCCAGAAGCGACGGGGAAAAATATCACCCGCAAAGAGCAATCCTCGCGCAAGATCGAAGGAAGAGAGAACGCGGAAGCCCATCCCCAAAAAACAACGAAAAAGCCGAAAGCGAAACCCGCGGATAGCAGCAGAAAGCTGAACTCTGCGAAGGATTCGCAGAGGAAAGAGGATATTCCGAGGAAAACCAAGGAGAAAGCAAGACCTGACGCAATAGTTGTAGCAGCGAAGGGCGACTTGTCGTACGCGGATATACTGCGGAAAGTCAAGAACGATCCCAAGCTTGGAAACCTCGGCGAATCGGTGACAAAAATCCGCCGCACACAAAAAGGAGACCTGCTCTTCCAGCTAAAAGGAGCGGGAATAAAGGCCGACCATTTTAAGGGAATAATGGGAGAATCCCTGGGAAAAGACGCAGAGGTCAGAACACTGACCCACTGCGTTACCGTCGAAATCAAGGATATAGACGAGGTAACCACCAAAGCGGATATCTGCGAGGCAATAGTATCCCAGACTCAGCTGACCGAACTGAAGGAAACAGACATAGTAAGTCTGCGCAAAGCCTATGGCGGCACCCAAGTCGCAATGATTGGATTACCTGCAGAAAATGCAAACTCACTGCTGAAGGAGGGAAAGATACGGATAGGCTGGATCAACTGCCGTATCCGGGAACGCACAGCGCTAACCAAGTGCTTTAGATGCCTAGGATTTGGGCACACAGCACGTCAGTGCAAGAGTGAGCAGGACCGCTCCAAAATGTGCAGAAGATGTGGCACAGAGGGCCACATAGCTAAGAACTGCTCTCACGAGCCGAAGTGTTTCTGGTGCAAGAGCACCAACCCCGACAACGCAGGACATGTAGCTGGCAGTGCAAAGTGTCCGGTTTTCAGGAGGGCCCTCACCAATAAAACATGATGAAGGTTATACAAATTAACCTTAATCACTGTGCGGCCGCACAAGACCTTCTGGCACAAATGTCAAGAGAAGAAAAAGCGGATGTTGCCATCATCAGCGAGCCGTATAAATCCCTAGATGGCGGCAGCTGGACAGATGACACATCCAAGAAAGCAGCAATTTGGATCTGTGGAAACCACACCTTCCAAAACATTAGCACAGTAACGGAATATGTTGCGTGCGCCCGGATAAATGGCACCCACTTTTACAGCTGCTATGCTCCCCCAAGTCTACCACACAGAGAATACCTGAGTCTCTTAGATCATATAGTAGCGGACGCACGAGGAAAGCATCCGGTCATCATTGCCGGAGACTTCAACGCGTGGGCTACGGAATGGGGCAGTAGATGCACAAATAAAAGGGGGGTTGCCCTCCTAGAAGCATTCGCATCGTTGGAGATTGGCCTAGTTAACAAAGGTTCAACACAAACCTTCCGCAAAGCAGGCAGAAGTTCCATAGTTGACATAACGTTCGCAAGCAACTCTCTATTGCCCAAAACAAATTGGCGAGTCAGCGAGAAATACACGCACAGTGACCACCAGGCGGTTGTATTCAAGATTGATAGTGTGAAGCCCAGACAGCGACCAAAACGAACGGGGCCCAAGTGGAAGGACACCACTTTCGATGAAGAAGTGTTTGCAGAAACGATAAGCTCTGACTTCCCCGCCAACACCACATCAGCGGAAAGCATGTCGAGTAATCTGATCCAAGCATTATCAACAGCATGCGACGCAGCGATGCCTAGGAGGTCCACTAGCGGAAGGGGAGAACCATGCTACTGGTGGAACGACAGCATAAGGAATCTCAGGACAACCTGCCTTAAAGCCCGTCGTAGATCCCAGCGTTCCAGAGGTAGACCGGAGTTCCAGGAACGATTGGCCGCCTTCAGGCTGGCAAGGCGCAACCTGGAAAAGGCAATTAAGGAGAGCAAAGCAAATTACTTCAAGAATCTTTGCAAGGAAGCAGACCTAGACCCCTGGGGAGGAGCATATAGAGTGGTAATGAAAAAAGTGAAAGGCAGTAGGACGCCTCAACTAACCTGCCCACTGATGCTCAAAACAATAGTGGAACACCTGTTCCCCAGGAAACCTCCTACAATGTTCGTCCTTACACAAGGAGCTAGTTCGGATCAAATCCCACCAGTCACGGCTGAAGAGCTGCAGATTGCGTGCAGGAAAATTGCCGACAAAAAAGCACCTGGCCCTGACGGCATCCCTAATAAAGCCATCAAGGCGGCCGTCGAGAAGAGGCCCGAACTGTTCACAGCGGCGATGCAAAGGTGCCTCGAAGAAGGTAACTTTCCAAATCGCTGGAAACTCCAAAACCTGGTACTGATACCCAAAGGCAATAAGCCCCCAGGAGAACCGTCAGGGTACCGACCAATCTGCCTGCTTGACACCACGGGAAAGATCCTTGAGAGCATCATATACGGCAGGTTAATCGGTGTGGCGGAGGAGCGAGGAGCCTTGTCCGACCATCAGTTCGGCTTCAGGAAATCGCGCTCCACCATCGACGCCATCAAAGAGGTGGTAGACACAGCAAGCGAAGCGATAACGGGTTCAAGATGGAGGGGCGGTACAAAAAAATACTGTGCCGTAGTTACGCTGGACATCAAAAACGCGTTTAACTCAGCGAACTGGTCCTGCATCATGAGAGCCTTGAATAGGATGAGCACACCGCAGTACTTGAGGAAGATTATCGTCAGCTACTTCACCAATAGGAAACTTAGATACCAGACTGACGATGGAATGAAATACCACGAAGTCTCGGCAGGCGTTCCACAGGGCTCAGTCCTTGGACCCCTCCTGTGGAACCTAATGTACGACGGAGTACTGAGACTCACGCAACCAGACGGAGTCAAGGTGATCGGTTTTGCCGACGACATCGCGGTCGTGACAGTAGCCAAAAATATCCACGAGGTGGAAGCAGCCACAAACGAAGCGATCGCCAGGATCAAGGATTGGATGGAATCCGCCGACTTAGAACTAGCTGACCACAAGACTGAGGCTGTCTTAATAACCAGTCGAAAGACGGTGGAATACGCTAGCTTCCGGGTTGGTTCCCAGATAATTCGATCGAAGATGGCTCTGAAATACCTAGGGGTAATGCTCGACAACCGGCTTAACTTCAAAACGCACGTCGAGTACTGCAGCAAAAAGGCAGCAAGGATGCAGGCAGCGCTCTCAGGAATGCTGCCCAACATCGGAGGACCTGGATACGAGAGAAGGATCCTGCTTTCCACAGTGGTAAGCTCAATCCTCCTATATGCTGCACCAGTATGGGCGGGGGCCCTGGCGAACACGGATGCAGCAAGGAAGCTCTCGACACCATACAGGCTCTGCGTGATAAGAGCAATCAGCGGTTTCCGAACAATTTCGTACGAAGCAGCCTGCGTCATTGCGGGTATGGTCCCGATCGACATTCTCGCCAGCGAAATGCAAAGGATCTACCTACGGAGATCTGCAAATCACTCGGTGACTAGCGCAAGAGGTCTAAAAAAGGAAGAAAGGGTAACATCAATGGCACTGTGGCAAACCAGGTGGGACACCACAACCAAAGGCAGATGGACCCATAAATTGATACCCAGAATAGAAGCCTGGACAACGAGAGCTCACGGGAACTGCAACTACCACCTCACGCAGTTCTTGTCGGGCCATGGGGGTTACCGAAAATACCTCCACAGATTCGGTCACGACAGCTCACCCACTTGTCCAGAATGCGCGCGCGAAGATGAAGACGCAGAGCACGTAATATTCCATTGCAGACGCTTTGCCGTGGCGAGAGGAAGTCTACCAACTCCCGAGCTCGTAGTTAGCCATATGATGGAGTCAGCTGACAAATGGCTAGTGACATGTTCCTTTATTACAAGGGTGCAGATCGAGCTAAGAAGGCTGGAAAAAGAAAGAAAGGCCGAATTGGCAAATATAGATCACATAGCGTGATATGCTAACCAGCCCCGCGAAGTAATACCTAACGGCAGTTCCGCGGGGAGAGTGGTAGAAGTGTGCAGAGGTGTGGTTTAGGACGTAGGCGCGAGGAAAAAGGAGAACAATATCCCGTGAATCGTTCATGCTGGTAACACGGGTTACCAGTATCTTGAAGAAGATTCCACATCCATTGGCGCAAACCATAAAAAAAAAAAAAAAAAAAAATAGACATATATACATATATTCAATATATACAATTTGTTGTTATATGTGATGACTAGCCTCAGAGGCGTAAATGACACTCGCCCCCACACAGATGCTAGTGCGAGTTGTTGTACTCTCGCGACTCTTAATTGCTTTATAGATTTAACATTGAGCCGGAGTTGGTACTCTCTCAGCACAATACCGTTCTCCCATATCTTCTCTCTCTGAGAAGATGTGGGAAAGACCGATCTACGATCCTAAGAAACCAGATCAACAAAATATTACAAATAAAATATAATAATGATCTAAGCAGTTTGTAATATAAAAAAAAGGTAATTCATTATGCATACAAGAACTAAAAAAACGGAAATCGTTACAGTTATATTGTAAAAAAAGAAGTCTTTGTGGTGATAACGATAATCATAGTGCATCAAGCTTATCCTTAAACCTCCGCGTGATGGATACCTTGACGTGGTGCGGGGGCTTAAGCCGACCCACAAGCCAAAACAAGGCGCCCCAGTCAGAATGATGGGGTCTATTAACCCCAAAACTCAGTGGTGGTGTGAGCAAATAGTAAGCCGTGCCGGAGGATTGAATGATTGAGGGGCAAGTCAACCGTGAACGAGTTCTTTTAGGTGCATTGGCCAGCGTCTGTCGTAAGAGTTGGCTGTCGTCATAGTAGATCCGGCTATGCTATAGCGGCTAATATACACAGCGGTATACTCGTGGTACCACAGTTAAAAAAAGCCAAAAATGAGCAAAAACAACAATAACAAAGGCAATGACAACGAAAAAAACTCAGACAACGACGTCACAACTAGTGCACAACAATAAGATAAAACACCGAGCCGAGAACGAGTAGAGTACTGGGATGCCTCTTCAGATCAGTTATCAGACGCTGATTATAAATCTGACTGCAGTTCAAATGCAGAAAGTGAGGCAAGGAAACGGCAAAAAAATGACACTGCACGGGAAACAAAAGAGTGCAGTCAGAAGTGCCAGGTTCCGACTTAATCGGATCCTCAAGAAATCCGAAGACAGTTAGACAGACAATGACAACGACGCTTTCCGCTGGGCGAGCAATCTTTTGGCGGATGTTAAAAGCAAGCATGCATCAGGCATGCCCCTACCCAACCAGAAACCTGCTAGCATTCCAAACAGGGATGCAACCGGAAAAGAGGGAGGGTCAACTAATTACAGTAAATCGACCCGGATGGAAGAGGGCGGATAAGGACCCAGTACGAGCCAAGCGTGTTATGCGGAAACTCTTTTTATCATTCAAACGAACTTTATTTAGTGTCTCTTAGTATCGAAATGATTCTAAGTCTTTACTGAAGCCACGCTTGCACCGATCTACGAATGCAGAATTTTGCAACCCATGCAAGTGTTGTTTCGCGACGAATAACAAAAGTGTCAATGGTGTTGTCTGAAGGCCATCGGAAACGGAATGCGTTGACCCTTTGATATTTTTATTTTAATAAAGTAAAATTGTGGTCAGTCTGCATCCGGACGACAGCAAACGAAGTTGTGTTTCTTTTATATCAGCTAAGTAATATAACTGGCGCAGTCGGTGTGTTTCTTCTAAACTGAAAGAAATTTAAAGTCGAAACTAAACAGTAATCGCGACGGTATTCACACTAAAAATCAGTGCTTAATACGGTGTTATTAAACTATTGTGTAAAAGTTAATGTACATAAAAGTGAACTTTTCGTTTTCATCCACGAACCTCTCCACTACCCACTACCCGAGTCGAGATAAGCCATTGTCACTTTTCACTGCTAACCGAAGAATATTTATGAATAACAACATGGAGCAGTTATTGCAAAGCGTAGTGGAAGCACTTAAAAAAGGCAACAACAGGAGTTCCAGCAACAACTTAATCAGAGGAGCCCAGAACCCACAGAGAAAACTATATCGTACATAAAGGAGTTTTCCGGTGAAAAAGACGAGCTGACCCAATTCCTTACTTGTGTGGACACCCATCTAACAAGAAAACGTTTATAAAAAACAACCAAGAATTTAAAGCTATATGCAGACAAAGCAAACGGAACTATTTCGAGAATGAAGGACGTAGACAGGGGTGCTGTAATAACTCATCGGAATCTTGGCAAATAGTTAAAAAACTTAATGGTGGAAGCTATGTGATAAATAGAGATCTTAGTACGCATACTCTCTCTGAGCATTTTAAGCAATTACAGGTACAGGTACTGCTCTTGGTTTAAATACGCGACACCAGACATTCGAAACAATTTTTGATGGCCCAATTACGCAACAGGAGCTTATGGGTGCACTCCTTTCTTTGAAAGATAGGAAAGCTGCCGGGCAAGATTGTATCCCCATCGAATTATATAAGTACAGTACTAATGGTTTCATGCATTCAACAGTAAAATAAACCACGAGGTAGTACTTCGAACATTTAAAGAAGCGCTGGTCTTCCCTATCTATAAAAAAGGCGATGTGTTGGATCCATCTAACCTTAATTGCCCTTTTTATAGAGAGAGAGGATATTGTGGATTTCTTAACTGGAAGCGTAGAGTATGCGGGAGTCCTCATAAAAGCTCTCCTGTTATCAGATGACATCATGCTATTAGCGAGATCACCGGAATATGTACAACTGATGGCAATAGTCAATCTAGAGAAATCAAATTTAACGATTTTCAAGAGCTGTGGAGGGAGACTTCCTTCAACGTGAAATGGCGTTATAGAGGGGTGGAGTTATGTTAACAAGCAATCTAAATATAAAAAGGCATTTGAACGACAAACTAATGAAATCTAAAACCGCCAAAAATGCGTCCTGGAGTAACTGTTTCAGCAATGAAAATATTAAACATAGTAGTAAATTTATACTATACGAATCCTACTGTATCGGGGGCAGCAATGCTGTCCGCGGCTCAAGTTTGGGTGTATAAGCCATATAAGGAGGTAGAAAAAATGCAGCGCATTTTTATTAAAAAAGTTTTCAAGCTTCCTCCAAATATGCCAAACTGTATGCTTATGGTGGAAACACGCTTCTCTCCATTATATATTAAATCATTAAGGATGCAAGTTAGTTATATACTACGTGTAATGAACATGGCAGACAACAGAATCCCTAAAATAGTGGCACTGCAAGCAGCTCGAAATGAAGCTACATGGTTCTGAGAGTAGTTTCAATTCCCACGAGGGTGTGGCTTATTCTTGAACGCAGATGGTCGAAACTGGGGAATATCATTTTCCCAACTAATAAATCAAGTCGATGGGCAGGCCAGAGTGAAAAGAAATCTCTAGAAAATTCGATGCATCGTAATATATACAATGTTCGTCCAACTAGTTTTACGCATTTTTGTCTAGTATATAAGCTGTTATGAATTCCACAATAAAAATGAATTAAAATGAAAATGAATGTGTACTTTGTAAGAACGCGAAGTTACCGTACTTTTTATAAGCATTTGTCCGATTCTAAAGGAAACTTATCAAAAAATGGTATCTCTTCTTAGCAAAATGGATAACTTAATTGTATAAATACTGAAATATAGCTCTGAAATACAGAGAAAATATTATAACGGAGAAGTTTTGAAAATTTTGTTTGTTATCAAACATTTGCACTTTATAAATATTAGTATTATAGTCCATCCCTCGAACGGCAAAGCCATGCTGATTCTGATTTTGTATACTTTTTGTAGAAAAAGAAGAAATATAAGTTAAAAAAATAAAATCATAATCTAATCTAAATCCAATACTTAAAATCACGTGAAAAATAACAGATTTAAAAGACGAAAGGACTCAGAGACGTTCTCAAGTCAAAAGCGGCAAGCAATCAATCATGTATCTCAGGAAAATTCGTCACAGGATCAAGGAGGGTACGACTATAAGGCTCTAGCTGAGTCTAAAGTGGTTGAGTACTGTCAGAGTCATCCGTCGATGATTATGTTGATTTTTTAGTCGCAACTTCCTGCTGCTGTTCATATAACAGACTATAGTGCGGATGTCTCTAAAATTTTTAATTGATACTGGACCATCGAAAGGCTGTTTCAAACCCCTACAAGAGCTAGAAAATGTAATAAATGTCGATTCTCCTTTTTTAGTAAAGTCTATTCATGGCAATATAAAAAACGAGTGTATTTTACCTGTTTTTGTAACAAAAAGTAATTTTTTGTTACAAATAAGTCAGTGTGCTTTAGACGGAATTATAGGTTTGGATCTGCTAACGCAGGTCAATGCTATAATATGTTTGAAAGAAAAAACGAAATTTATTTGGTTCTGGTTCGATTCAGTTTTACAAATGTGAAAAGTTAAATTTTACATAAATAGACAACATCAATGTCACCCCATTGGCGAGGGCTGACATTGTAAAAAATTATAAATAACACGGTCAAGGTATTTGCAGCCTCTAACCAGTTGCTACCATTTAATAATAACATTGTTGCGACTATTCGCATAGAAAATATTTACCCCGTTAACTCGAAACTCTACCCATATTCAATGAGCGTAGCTGATTTTGTAAACAAAGAGATAAAAGTCCTCTTTAAGAACGGTATTATTGGACCAACCCGATCCCCATATAATAACCGAATTTGAGTTGTTGAAAAAAAAGAGACGGATGGTAACAGACGTAAAGCGCAACCAAAAACCAATTGATGATAAATATCTCATTCCTAACATTATTGTCATTTTATCAAATTTAGGTAGAGCATGATATTTTACAACTCTCGATTTTAATTCAGGGTTTCACGAAATAAAACTCGCCGAACAACACCAGTGATAATGGTGGAAAGTATGAATTCGGCCATCTCCCCTTTCGTCTTAAAAATTCACCGCTCATCTATCAAAGGGCCATAGATGGTGTCCTTCGTGAACAGATCGGAAAGATCTGCTACGTCTTAGGTAGAGATACTCTGAAGGAAATAGTTGCGGAGGTAGTTAACCGGAATGTTATTTATTGCGAACTACCGATTCAAGATAAGCGAATTGATCCCAACAACAAAATTTTGGAATTCCAAAAATTTTTCTATAAAAATGAGCAAAGATAAATTACTGTTACAGAACATAATAGGGTACACAAAGTCGCATACGAAAATGCAAAACAAATTTTACGAGACTACTTCTTTCCAAAAATGAAGAAGATAGAGACTACTTCTTTCCAAAATTGAAGAAGATAGCAAATAAAGCCAAATATGACCGGCACCCAAAAAAGCACGAATTTGTAAAGTCGCCAATTCCCTCATATGCGGGAGAAATCTTACATATGGATACTTTTTCCAGGAACAAAAAATACTTTCTAACTTGTGTCGAAGTTTTCCAAATTTGCGGTAGTACAGCCAACATTGTCCCGTATAATCTTTGACGTGAAAGTACCGATTTTGCAAATAATAAACGTTTTTCATCAAACTAAAACGATTTTCAGTGACAATGAGCCATCATTAAATTATGAAATAAAGCCAATTTTACTTAATCATTTAATGTTTACATAGTAAGTGCTCCGAATTTGCATAGCACTTGTAATGAGCAAGGGGAAAGGCTTCACGGAACTTCGGTAGTAATTGCGAGGTGTCTTAGGCTTGGCTTGCAAAAACAAAATGAGTCAAGACAAAATATAATTTTTCGGGTTGGAGAAATAGTTTGTAATAACTAACAAAAGGTTGGGCAATAAACTTACACCACTTTACATAGAAGAAAAAGACTCTGGGAGAGTGGTCGACAAAGACAACATCAAGCAGGATAGAATCGAGCAGATGAGTTATAGACTTAAGAAGTAGGCGTTTTCAATATCTTTGTAATTCATAACTACTGAATCAAGAAAAGAAAAACATATTTTCAGATTTCTGTTTATACTACCTCAAATATTGACGGTGACGGCAAAACTAATGGACAACACTCTTTCGAACTATATTCCAGTTCCAGACGGAGAAGTCATCATTTGGCAGGATTATGGCTATCTTAGACACACAACGAAGCTGACTTCATACTCCGTAATTGTAGACGAGGTATCGAACTCGATGTTTAGAACTCTTCTTACATCTATTAACATACATCATATGCATGCTAGGAGCTTAAACTTAGCAGGTACCCCTGACTTTGACGATTTTGAACACATTAAATTTGCTCAGACTCAACTAACTGGATCAAACCATAGACAGATAGTTCTAAGTAGAAAATTTCAGGACGAAATCAATAAGTTAACAGATACTATAATCAATATATGAAAATACTCCCAAAAGCAAAATATAGACACTGGTCACCTTTTTCAAGTTTTATTACGAAGGAGTAGAATGTTGATAATTGAAATTCAAAATTTAATGCTATCAACAACACTTGCTATAATTAATTGAATAAACCCTATAATGCTTGACGATGATCTATATCTAGTGTTTCTGCATAGAATGAATCTTCAATTCAATCAAAATTCTTCAAAATTCTTCATTTTCAAAGTAACAGTGTCATTCACTGTAATTTGTTATGCTATACTTAAAATAAAGCAGCGTCAGATAAAAATACACGAAGAATATGAACTTCTTCTTCTTCTTCAGGTGACGCTACAGTCCGGGGTGGACCTGGGCCTCAACCAGTAAGCCTCTCCAGCCGGCACGACCTTTTGCCAGCTGTCTCCAACTGCGCACACCAAGTTGGTTAAGGTCCTTCTCCACCTGGGTGCGCCATCGGTTCCGTGGGTGTCCTCTATTGCGTTGTCGCACTGGTCCATAGTCGAAGACTCTAAGGGCTGGAGCAGTATTGTCCATGCGCTCTACATGGCCCATCCATCTTAGGCGTTGAATCCGTAGACGCCTGTCTAGGCTCATGCCGCTATACAGCCCGTATAATTCGTGGTTGAATCTTCTTCTCCAATAACCATCAACGCAAACAGGACCAAAGATTGAACGCAGAACTTTGCTCTCGAAAGGACCAAGTGCTTCTTCATCTGCTTTTGAGATTGTTCATGCTTCCGCACCATAGAGCAGGACAGGGATGATCAAGGTGTTATATAATGTTACTACTACTCAATTGCCTCTTGAGCCCAAAGAAACAGCGATTGGCAAGAGTAATTCTGCGTTTAATCTCGGTACTGGTGTTGTTCGTACTGTTCACTTGCGAGCCGAGGTAGACGAAGTCCTTCACTACCTCGAAGTTATATCTGCCTATGGTGATGTTTTGGCCAAGTCGTCGATGTTGTGCGTCCTTTCTCGATGACAGCATATATGTCGTTTTACCCTCGTTCACCGCTAATCCCATTTGGGCCCCTCCGCTTCAATACCAGCAAACGCTTCATTGACTGCTCGCTGTGTTCTGCCAATCAAGTCAATGTCATCCGCGTATGCTAGCAGTTGTACGGACTTCTGGAAGATCGTGCATCTAGTGTTGGCGTGTGAGTCTTGCACGATCTTTTCCAGGATGATGTTAAGGAAATCACATGAGAGCGCGTCGCCTTGTCTAAAACCTTTTTTGACGTTGAAGGTCTCGGTGAGTTCGTTACCGACCTTGATGGAGCAGCGAGAGTTCTCCATCGTCATCCTGCACTACCTAACGAGTTTGGCAGGAATGTCAAAACTAGACATGACGTTGTATAGCTCATCCCTATGCACGCTGTCATATGCGGACTTGAAATCGACGAATAGGTGGTGGGTTTCCAGGATCTGCTGTAGTGTGAAGATTTGGTCGATGGTGGACTTCCCCGGCCTGAAACCTATCAGGTTGTTGACGAAATGGTTTCAGGCGCTCACATAAAACGGCAGAGAGGATCTTATAGGCGATGTTAAGGAGACTTATCCCTCTATAGTTGGTGCAGTCAAAGGGGTCTCCTTTCTTGTGGGTCGTTCAAACGATACTGAGATTCCACTCATCGGGCATGCTTTCCTCCGACCATATCTTACACATGAGTTGGTGCATGTACCTTAGCTCCTCCAGCTGCCTTAAACAGTTCCGCAGACAGTCCGTCTGCACCAGCAGCTTTATTCGACTTTAGTCTCGATATCGCTATCTTGACTTCGTCTAGCTCGGGGGGACGGAACTCTCGTCGATCATCGTCATTTGCGTTGAGTGGAACATTCTGCTTGACAGCGGTATTGGAGCCTTCCTCGCCGTTTAACAGTCTACAGAAATGATCCTTCCAGATTCTCAGTATCAACTGTGAATCTACTACGAGTTGTCCCTCTGCGTCGCGACAGGCTTCTGTCCGAATTTTGTATCCATTGGATAGTCGTTTTACCCGTTGGTAGAACTTTCGGACGTCATTTCTGCCGCAACACCTCTCCATTTCCTCGATCGTGCGCTTCTCATGCTCTTTCTTTTTCTTTCTGAGAAGCCGGTGCTCTTCCCTTCTTTTAAGTTCGTAGAGCTCACGAACCGCTCTCGTCCTTCTGTCCAGCGTCGCTTAAGTTTTTTTTAAGTTTAAAATTCATTTTTATTTTTTTAATTCTTGATTCTTAAAACTAGACAAAAATGATTAAATCTATCTTACTATCTAAACAATTCATGTTCTTAAAATGTATCTTACTGACCCTTCGCAGGTTCTCTAAAATAACCTAAACTTACTTATCTATTTGCCTTTCAGCGTCTACTACTAATATTGTTTTTTTGCAGTCTATATGGACAATCTTTATTGTTTTTGCTTACTGGCCAAGAAAACTTAGGAAAAACTTGGCGCTCTAAACATTGTTTTTTAAATTTTCTTAAAACTAACTAACCCTAACTCTAATGCACTTAAACTATGTCCGTGACATTGCGGACGTGTGTACAAGGGCGTGTACGTTATTTATATGCTGGACATATATAATCTACACGCCTTTGTACACCTTTTTTTTTTTTTGTTTTTTGTTTTATTTTTTTTTTTTTTGGTTTTTGTTGTGCTTTTTTTTTTTTTTTTTTGTTTTTTGTTTATTAATTTTTTTTTTCTTAGTCTAACTTAACCTAACTTAAATCTATGTAAGTGGGCTGTTGTCCAAAAGACCGACTATCCGATCAGGCGTTGGCGATGGCGGAGACTGGTTCTGGTGTAACCACCAAAAGAAGTGCCGCTCCTTTGCACTCTCCCTCCTATCTCGAGCGGGGATCGCTCTACTGAACCGGAGTTGATCCTCGTGTTCCCGAGCGCTATCCGATTCATAGTGGAGTCGCCTGTCAACTGTTCGGCGTACAGCGTGGAAGATTATAGGACATGTCCTGAATCAGATTTAATGAATCTAAATAGAGGAAAGCCTCAGGTGGAATAAAGCCGGTGTAGCGCGCCCTCTCATGATACATAAAGTTCGGGTAATAAGCCCCGAAGATCAGACTGTTGGTAGACATCATACTCCTTGCAATGTGTCGTCGCGTTAGTGAAATTATAAAATTGTCTACTCTTTTCACGTTAGCCCTGTTGTACAAGACCTCGTTGCGATAGTACTTCTTGTACTCGGATTCAGGTGTCCGATACAACCGGAGACAGGTCCTAAGACACCGTCTCTCGAACACCCTCATCTTTTCCATCCGGGAAGGGCTCCCGTTGAACCAAAGGGGACAACCATATACCATAATGGGCCTTATGAGGGCCATGTAGCAGATTACCTTCACCCTGGTATCAAGTTGGCTGCTGTAAAACAGCTTTCTTGCCACAGCAAAGGCTTTTCTAGCATTGGTCAAAGCCTTCTCTATATGTTTGTTAAAATACAGAAAATGATCCAACCAAATGCCGAGATATCTGACTACACTTTTCACGATTAGCGGCTGGCCCTGAGGGTCAATAATGCAGAACTCTTTCTAGTTCGCACGCGTATCACTTGAGGCCCTGTGCACCGGGGCACGGAAAAGAACAGTTTCACATTTTAGGAAGTTGATAAGCAACTTCCAGTCATTACAATATCCAATTATTTTATTTGCATCCCGTTGCAACAGGGTGTTTATGACTACTACCTTCGGTGCTGATCTGGAAGCCACTAGGTCATCGGCATACGCGATAAGGTGCGGCATAGACCATAGAAGATCTGCAGTAAATATAGAAAACAATAATGGGGATCCTACAGCCCCCTGATGTAGACCGTTTTCTATACTAAATATTCTACTTGACGTTACGCCGCCATTTTTCACGACGAACTTCCTACCTGTTATCATATCATAAATCATGTATAGCAATGGTTTACTTAGCCTAAGTCTGACCAACTTAAGGAAAAGGCCTTCTAACCAGACGGTTTCAAATGCCTTTTCCAAATCGAACAGACAGGCACCCGTACACTGTTTTTTATCCATATTCCATTGTATGTCGGAAACCAACTTTGCAGCAGCATGCACTGTCGAATGCCCTGCCCTAAATCCAAATTGGTTGTCCGGTAGAATATTATTGTCCTCGACCCATGTCTGCAGAGCTCGAACGACAATCTTTTCAAATGCCTTGCTGATGCAAGGAAGTAGACTTATCGACCGAAGATTAGACGGAATGCTTTTGTCTTTATCCCGTTTAGGGATTGGTTGCACTACAGCTATCTTCCAATGTGCCGGGTAATGTGCATTACTAAGCGCATTGTTGAACAGTGTAGTGTAAATTTCCACTGCAGCCGGAGGGAGATGGTTGAGTACGATGTTCGGGATACCATCTATCCCAGCCGATTTCTTGTTCTTAATGGATTTAAAGACCCCTGGAGATCTTCTTGCGTGATCACTATGTGATTTGCATCGTTGGCGATGACATTATTTGCCGTATTTACGTCATCGAATCTGGTGAAACCAGGATTCTCAGATCGCCATCGACTGATCTCCTCACGGAGATAAAAGTGATTTACCAGTACTCTGTTCTCTAGATCGCGATTTGGTTGACTGACGTCGTTGACCTTGTACACTCTCTCGAAAACAGCGCCTATGGTCTTAACCTTCTCTTGGGGATCTTCGACCACGAAGAATTCGTCATCTAGCACGGACTCATCTGGATCTATATAAACTGTTGTCAGTAGCAGTGTGTTGTCGTTTGTTCTCGGAAGTCGGACGATCGGAATGTCATTTTGATCTTTCCTCCTGAATAATTTATTTACTTGCGGGAACATACCCGGGTTATTGGATCGTACAGCCCGGATTTTATTGCCCCAATGCAAGCTTATGGCAAAATTATAATTTATTTTTATTAGCTGTTGGAGGTTTTTGATCTCTGACTTCAGGGATCTAACTTCCGGACTTCTCGGGTCTGTAAACTGTCTGTGCAAGCATTTGAGTCTTGACAGCAGTCTACTTTTCTGCACGTGAAGTGCGTCGATGGTGGCATTCCGATAGACATCGCAGTCATCGGTCGTCACTACCTTCCGTATCGTCCTGTCCATTGTACGCACTATGGCGTCGTCCATTTGTTTGAGGTACCTATCAACCTCCTCGTTCGTTAGGTTTCTGTTCGTTGACGGATTGATCGCACTCGACCGGAGTTCCCTGGCTAAAGCCCTGGAGAAACGTGGCCAGCGAGCCTTATTGTAATTGTAAGGATTTCGCTGGACATATTCCCCCAGCTCAGCCACCTCGTTCGGGAGTTGAATAACCACTGACAAAGCACGATGATCACTATCGTACTCTATCGTGGTTAAACAATTCCGTGTGCCACGTCCTGTATTGTCAGTCGTCTGCCAATTAATAGTAGATCCAGATAATTCCCGCTTCTGGGAAACGATGGTATTTCGGTTGCAAGCAGATCAGCCCTCAACTCATCATGCCCAATCCACCAGTTCTTCAAAGCGATCCCCCGTGCGCAATTCCTATTGCATCCCCAGTCTTGATGCCTGGAGTTCAAATCTCCTGCAATTATATAATAAGTATCTTCCGAGCTCAGTCGGAGACATCTGAAGAGAGTTTCGAGCTCTGGTATGAAATTATGCTCGAGATTATTATTATCCGGTGCATAGAGAGTGATCACGTGCAATTGCTTACCGCCCGAGAGCGGAATGCGTGCGATACACGTCTCTAGCAAACGAAACCTACGCGCTTCATTGCTATACATGAACTTATGATTAATAGATTTCTTAATTAAAAGAGCGACTCCGCCACCATAATGGGTGCGGTCTCTCCGAGTAATATTGTACTTATTATACCTGAGGGTGTGCTTTTGGTTGAGCTTCGTTTCGCTAACCATTATCACATCAGGATTTTGGTCTCTTAACTTTCCTTCGGCCAGTTTCCTGTTGGTCCCTATTAGTGAATTTACATTTATCGCGAGGATCTTAAGGTCGTCAGCTGCGCGTGCAGCCATTATATTGAGGCCGTTGTGGCTTGTTCGCCAGACAGTCTGGAATAGATGACATCTATTCTGACTGCCTGTTGAAGGAACTGCTGTTCCAAGCGAGCAGTCCGCTCTGCTTGTTCAGCAATGCTTTTTTGCATCTGAGCCATCTGTGCCTGGATAGCCAGCAGGATGGAGCTCAGATCATTACTTGCCTCCGGCTGTCGGGTAACTGGGACCGCGGTCGCCTTTGGCACTGTCTGTTGTGCCGGTTCTCTGCATAATGCCATTTGGGCATAGGAGATGCCTGGCGTAACAGCGGTGGCTGCAACTTGAGGCACTGGCCTTGTTGCCACCGTTTTTAGTGTCCTCCTTTCGAACTTGTTTTTAAGTTCTTGTACTTTCGGGCAGCCCCTATAACTAGCGGGGTGCCCGTTAGTCCTACATATTGCACATTTGAGGGTGCTCTTGTCTTCGACTTTGTCCTTTCCTAGAGGGCATTCTCCACTACTGTGGTTTTCAGCGCATTTCACGCAGCGGAACTCCATCTTACAGTTCGCCGCGGCATGCCCGAACCTCTGGCATCTACCTATCTATCGTGTGCTTACCTTTTTTTAATGTGTCCCACTTAATGGCAACACTCCCCAAGTGTTTAATTCTCTTGAGGAGCTCTCCGTTGCTAGTGGGCGTTATCTGGACAAGGAACATAGGCAAACGCCTATTCTCCCTTCGTGCCACCGCAGTGACGAGCGGCTTAACTCCTACTATGCGGAGATCGTCGCTCTGCGCCTGGCGCAGCACAGCGAGAATTTCCTCCGGATCCGTAGAAGGATCCACGCTCTTAAGGAGCAGAGTCTGGAGTTTTTCTCCTTTCGGGGTGTACGTGTAGTACTCATTCCAAGCTTTCTCCAACGCCTGCCTAATTAATTCGTGCACTGCCATATAGTGGCAATACACGGTGTGCCTGAGGGGCATCCTATATTTAATCTCGTATGGGAGATCTAATTTGTCTAAGTGTACAACAGCCCACTTACATAGATTTTGGAGATCCTTGGTCTCCGCCCCGAAGATGTTTATCGGTGGGCATCTCACTCTTGTTGGATGTGTCTGCTGTTGCTGCTTCTTCTCCTGCTGCTGCTGTTGTTGTTGCTGATGTTTCTGCTGCTGCTTCTGCTGCTGCTGTTGACCCTGCGTTTTTTTTTGGCGGCTGCTGGGTGCCTTTTAGCAGCGCCTGCGGTTTCTCTGTTAGTTGTTGTTGTTGCAGTTGCTGGCATTGGCTTTCTAGTTGTTTTTGCGACTGCACGGCTTGTTGTCGCAGCCGTGCAGCCGCCTGAGCCGCTTTCCGCGCGGCCAGCTTCTCCCTCATTATTTGGACCACGGCGGCCAGCTCCGTCTCCTGTTGCTCAATTGAGCGTCTCTTCTCGGTGAGCTGGAGCTGGCGGCTCTCAATTCGTGGGAGAGTCTGCTCAGCTTCCAGTTCTTCATCCTCTTCGTTGGTGGAGAAGACCTGGTACCTGTTCCCCAGGCCCATATATCTTCCCTCCCCTTCTGCCGACTCGTATATAACCGAGTCGGCTAGTGTAACCGCTATTGCTGAAGGCGGAACTGCTGCTGTTGACGTTGCTGGTATATTAGCCGCCGTGGTCTCTGTTGTTCTTGTTGTTGCAGCTGCCGCTGCGGATGTCGCTAGTGCTGCTAGCCCAGCTTTTGATGTTGTTGCTGCTATTGTGGTTGATGCAGCTGTTGTTGTTGTTGTTGTTGCTGCCGTGGATACAGCAGCTTCGTCATTACCAGCCGACTTCGCTGGTGACGTCACGGTCGATGGCGTGGTCTTCTTTGCTTTCGACCTCTGGACCAGGTTGGGTGCAGGGTGAAGGGGCCTCCTCCTCTTCCCTCTCTCGTTCTCGCCATCAATTGAGTGGCGTGATGAGCTGGCATCGGTCGAGAAGCCCGCCTCATCTTCTGGTTGGACAGCGCTGTGGCCTGATGTGCCATGCGCCGGTCCACCTCTGCCCCCAGGCCGCCCTCTCGGCCTCATTCTCCTCACTTCACTCTTTTATCTTCTTAAAAAATAAAAAAAGATTGAATATATTGTGTCTCTGTCACTTTTTACCTCCGGTATTTGAACCGGGGTCTCCCACACCAGGGGTGTGCACACTATGTGCCCGACCACGGCTAGTTGCGGAACCTAACATTAAAAATCGCACTTCACGCACTGATGGGATTTTTGGACCCAGCACATCAGATGCAGCTTCTCTGATGGTTCTTTGACAACGGTTCCATTGTTGGTCGATTGTTTCGTCTGGCAGGGTTGTACTCTCTGAGAGCTTTAGGGAGACTCGATCGGCAAAGTTGCTAGCGGTCAATTGCGATTGTAGCTTCCCGACGTCAAACTGTTTTGGTCTTGCTGTACTCCGTTGTCCTATCGATATCCATGTTCTTACCTTGGCTACAACAAGGAAATGATCCGAGTCGATGTTGGCTCCTCGGAATGTTTGGACATCGAGAATACTGGAGGAGTGTCTGACGTCGATCGCAATGTGATCAATCTGGTTGACGGTTGATTGATCAGGAGACCGCCAGGTCCCTTTGTGGATGTTGAGGTGAGGGAACCGCGTGCTGGCTACAAAGAGGTTTCGCCCCGTTACGAAGTCCAAAAGCCTGAGTCCGTTCTCGGACGTGTAATAGTGCAGGCTGTGCTTCCCGATGACTCTAGCAAAGATGTCTTCCTTGTGTTGAAATCTCCTAGAACGATCTTGGTGTCGTAGCTGGGGCATTGATCGTATGTTCTTTCTAGGAGATCGTAAATTGTCATCTTTATCCTCCGTTGGGGCGTGGGCGCATATCAGGCTGATGTTGCCGAATGTAGCCTTGATGCGGATTGTTATGAGGCGCTCGCTTATGTATTTAAAGCTTAAGACTTCTTGCTAAGTCTATCTCGAACAACAAACCTGCATCCGAACAATCGCTGCCTTCGCTCTTTGTAGCAATCGCCGAAGTATATATCGCAGTTTTTCATCCTCTTTTTGCCCGGCGCATCCTACCGCTCCTCTTGAATGGCGGTGACATCTGCCTTATAAGCCTCGAGAGCTTCCGCAAGTTCATCGGCTGCACGTGGTCTGTTCAGGGACCTCACATTCCACGTGCAGAACCGAAAATCGTTGTCCTTATAGTGTTGTCCATGGTCGTCAGCAGTAAGGTCATCCGTATCCGAGGCTTCTCGTGGTTTCTGAACTATAATTTTTTACACGGTGGGGAAGTTACCCCACGCGCAACCCCCGAACCTGGAGGACCGTGTCCTGGTTTAAACCCCTGGACAAGGGGGCCGCTGCATACATTAGTTCACCTCTAAGCGGTTGCTTTAAAGGCTATCCAGAGGGCGCCGCGAGGAGGCTGTACTTGACCTGTACATTTAACAGGGATCGTTGCTGGCATCTCGCCAAGTTGAGAGCAGTCAACAACTTTGCCCTGAATGCACAGGCCCATGCCCTCCGAAAATGAACTTCACAATGCGTTAAAAACCATAGGGGAAGCCGAAGGCAACCGTCATTTAAGCGAGGGAGGAGTTAACAGGAACCTCTCATGAAAATTCCGCTGAACCCATCATCATCGTCGTCATCGTAAAATTAACTCCACCAGCAAAGCTTTAGTTTCCAACAGTTGTGCTGACAGCGGTGTTTGTTGACAGACGACAGGAACGTTGACTGACTATACGATTACTTGCAAAAATGGAAGAGAATCGATTATAGCGCTCCACAGACAAGAACATTGTACTTTAGTTTTCGTTAGTTAAGCAGTGAGCAGTGAGTGTCGGAGAATAAAGTACATAAATTACAAACTGTTCTTACATACATGCGTGAAGAAGAATTACCTATGTGTGCTGCAGCAAAAGGGAAAGCAAAAACTATTTCTTTCGATTGGTCTGGACTCTGGAGCCAAAAGCAAATTTGCACAAAGCGAAGTGAGAGATATTACGAGATGCATAAAAAAGGACGCTTGTGAAGTCCATATACCTGCTTACGATATGCACTTGTTGTGCGAATTGAAGTCAATCTTCATGAACCAACAAATAAAATTGGCCTATTCTGTAATATATTATATGTCTAACTCTCAAATTTTATCAAAATCGGCCAATCCGTTCAGAACTTTGATATTCATAATTGCAGCAAAATTGAATGATTTTGATCAAAAACCCTTTCGAAGCGGAGAAGCAAAATATTGCATCTGCTTTTGGGTAAGTGTGTGTCCACATTCTTAGCTGTGTTTGTGTGGAAATGTATAGATAGATTGGGTATGAGAAGCTAAAAAAGGGCAACATGTTTTTTTTTTTTGTTTTTGTTTGATGAAGGGTGAAAGAGTTTCAGAAAGAGCTTTCCACACTGAATGTGAATGTGATTGTGAATTCAACAACCAACCGACCATGCCTGTGAGAGCATTGGTATTATATTGTCTTTGACTTAAAGAATACTTACTTTAGCTGAACAACTTAATATTAAGAACAATTTTAAAATAAAAGATTTATTACTGATATGGCTTTACTTACAACTTACTACTACTACTACTGACTTACACACTATCTCAAACAAATAACTTAAGCTAGCTGTAGCTAAACTACATACATATACATATAGACATATAGACATATATACATATATTCAATATATACAATTTGTTGTTATATGTGATGACTAGCCCCAGAGGCGTAAATGACACTCGCCCCCACACAGATGCTAGTGCGAGTTGTTGTACTCTCGCGACGCTTAATTGCTTTATAGATTTAACATTGAGCCGGAGTTGGTACTCTCTCAGCACAATACCGTTCTCCCATATCTTCGCTCTCTGAGAAGATGTGGGGAAGACCGATCTACGATCCTAAGAAACCAGATCAATAAAATATTACAAATAAAATATAATAATGATCTAAGCAGTTTGTAATATAAAAAAAAGTAATTCATTATACATACAAGAGCTAAAAAACGGAAATCGTTACGGTTATATTGTAAAAAAAGAAGTCATTGTGGTGATAACGATAATCATAGTGCAACAAGCTTATCCTAAAACCTCCGCGTGATGGATACCTTGACGTGGTGCGGGGGCTTAAGCCGACCCACAAGCCGAAACAAGGCGCCCCAGTCAGAATGATGGGGTGTTCGGTGAACTTAGTCTATTAACCCCAAAACTCAGTGGTGGTGTGAACAAATAGTAAGCCGTGCCGGAGGATTGAATGATTGAGGGGCAAGTCAACCGTGAACGAGTTCTTTTAGGTGCATTGGCCAGCGTCTGTCGTAAGAGTTGGCTGTCGTGATAGTAGATCCCGCTATGCTATGGCGGCTACTGTACACAGCGGTATACTCGTGGTACCACAGTTAAAAAAAAAAGCCTAAGATGAGCAAAAACAACAATAACAAAGGCAATGACAACGAAAAAAACTCAGACAACGACGTCACAACTAGTTGACAACAATAAGATAAAATACCGAGCCGAGAACGAATAGAGTACTGGGATGCCTCTTCAGATCAGTTATCAGACGCTGATTATAAATCTGACTGCAGTTCAAATGCAGAAAGTGAGGCAAGGAAACGGCAAAAAAATGACACCGCACGGGAAACAAAAGAGTGCAATCAGAAGTGCCAGGTTCCGACTTAATCGGATCCTCAAGAAATCCGAAGACAGTTTGATAGACAATGACAACGACGCTTTCCGCTGGGCGAGCAATCTTTTGGCGGATGTTAAAAGCAAGCATGCATCAGGCATGCCCCTACCCAACCAGAAGCCTGCTAGCATTCCAAACAGCAACCGGAAAAGAGGGAAGGTCAACTGATTACAGCAAATCGACCCGGATGGAAGAGATCATTCAAACGAACTTTATTTAGTGTCTCTTAGTATCGAAATGATTCTAAGTCTTTACTGAAGCCACGCTTGCACCGATCTACGAATGCAGAATTTTGCAACCCATGCATATATGTACGCGCAAAGCTATTACACGCAAGTTACACAATTGCAAGTGTTGCTTCGCGACGAATAACAAAAGTGTCAATTGCATACCGGTGTCAATGGTGAAGTCTGAAGGCCATCGGAAACGGAATGCGTTGAACCTTTGATATATTTATTTTAATAAAGTAAAATTGTGGTCAGTCTTGATCCGGACGACACCAAACGAAGTTGTGTTTCTTTTATATCAGCTAAGTAATATAACTGGCGCAGTCGGTGTGTTTCTTCTAAAGAAAGAAATTTAAGGTCGAAACTAAGTAGTAATCACGACGGTTCACACTAAAAATCAGTGCTTAATACGGTTTTATTAAATTATTGTGAAAAAGTTAATGCACATACAAGTGAACTTTTCGTTTTCATCCACGAACCTCTCCACTACCCGAAAATATATCCGGTGAGC
The DNA here is from genome assembly GCA_964034865.1 of Eristalis intricaria. NCBI lineage: Eukaryota > Metazoa > Arthropoda > Insecta > Diptera > Syrphidae > Eristalis > Eristalis intricaria. The sequence continues at coordinate 50,551,184 of OZ035873.1, read as the reverse complement.
TGTTCTTGTTCAAAATTGCGTCGAGTCGAGATAAGCGATTGTCACTTTTCACTGCTAACCGAAGAATATTTATGAATACCAACATGGAGCAGTTATTGCAAAGCATAGTGGAAGCACTTAATAACATAGCGGATGTTCAAAGGCAACAACAGGAGTTCCAGCAATAACTTAATCAGAGGAGCCCAGAACCCACAGAGAAAAATATATCGTACATAAAGGAGTTTTTCCGATGAAAAAGACGAGCTGACCCAATTCCTTACTTGTGTGGACACCCATCTAACAGCCGTTCCTGATAACCAAAAGGAGGAGGTATTTAGGGCGATATATAACATCAAGATCATGGGGACAGCAAAGAGTCTTCTGTATACGACGCCGATAACATCGTGGGAAGACACCAAGGGTCGTCTAATGCAGCATTTTCGCCCCATCGTGGATTTCAACAGCATATTACTTAAAATCAGTAATTTGAAGGTAAATAGTATCTTAGAACTATGTAATAAGTTAGATTTATTGTTAAAAGAAGCTCAATTTCTTTTTAGGATGTCGGATAGTCATATTGGTTCATTCTATAGTCAATGAACTCCATTTGACCAACCCTCCGCGCAGACATACACCCCCGCATCATGATATTCACCGTCGCTTGAAGATTAGCTTCATTCAGCTCAGTATTTGGTTTTCGCCACACCCTTTACTTCCCGTCATTGCCAAACAAGTTGCTTTCGTCACTAAAAATAACGGTGTTCCAAAAGTCTAGAGTCTTGTTAACATACTCTTTGGCAAACGCGAGTCTTTTTTCTTTGTTAACTTTGGAAATAAAGGGTTTGCGACGTGCAACTCTACCGTTAAAATTATTTGACCTTAAAGTCCGCCTTACTGTTCCGACAGAGAGTGCTTTTTCAATGATTCCTGACATCTCTGCGGTCAATAATTTTACTGGCATCTTAGGGCTTTTCTTGATTTTCTTGACAATATGCCTCTCATTTGCCTCCGATAATATTTTTGTTCGACCCCTACCTTTCTTATTTTCCAAACAACCCTCATTTCTGAACTTATGGACAACATCCCTAACTACGGTATAGGATCTTCCAACAAGTTCACCAGTCTCTCGGTACGTTTTGCCTTCGCAAACTAATTTTAAAATAACCTTTCGCTCTTCTATAGAAGTTTCCGATTTATTTCGTCCCATTTTGCTATTTTTTATTTTTTTTATTTTATTTTCTCAGAAATATCCTCTATCCTTCTGCTTGTTGCCTCGATCACAGCATTCAACAGAATGAGCGGTTATTACAACACAACTCTTGAGTTTGTGCGGGTAATTTTGTCTGCTTTCCTCTTGCCGTATTCGGAGAAGTCAAAAAAAATACCCTCAGGGTTGATTGCATCAGTTTGAACCTTGAATATGACTATTGAATATATAAAGCAGATGTATAATACAAAAAACAGTTACTTTTTAAGTTGTACATAGAAAATATTAAATAAATTCGGCTGTAAAGTCTTTGTGCGAATAATTTTTTGAGGATGTGTATATACACTGCCATACATGAAAATAAACGGTATCTTTTTCTTTTTTAAATTAATCTTTATTCCATCAATTTAAATATTCTTATACTTTAGCCTTCGCTTTCGAAGTTCACTAAGCTCAGAAGAATTGACGCCTTCTACATGATCAGGAAAATCTTCTTGCCCAATATCTTCGATCGTTACATCGTTGATATTTCCTTTTTGTAAAGTTTCAACATGCATTTCTTCAGAACGTGGACATTCGTTTTCAGATGCATGTGGACTATTCGATTTTGCACACGATTCACCATTGGCATTTTCGGTTTTCGAAAACTTTCTTGTAGAATCCAGTAAGATAGAAGATTCAGAGGCTGATCCGTTGTGATACGTGCTTACCAAAGCGTATTGATTCATAAGAATGGAAGATGCCTCAATCAGTAATTTGATATTTCAAAGCAACTAAGAAAAAAAAAAGAAATATATTATTTATTTAGATAGATAGATACTGTGGTATATTAGCAACACTACGCTAGAGCGTGAGAGATGCTCTTTTGTATGTCATAGTACTCATGACATTCATCTTAGCTCTTATCTTTATTTTATTGTGTGTATGTTCGATCTTGACTCAGTGCAGTTTTCATCTTACCACCGACAAGTTGGAACATGCTGGTGAGAACACACTACAGATACATTTATTTCTCATATGAAATTGAAAAAACAGTATATATTTGAATATTTTACATACTGCTCAGAGGCACGATAAATTAGGTAGTCGTGAAATGTTGCGGCGTAACTTCCACAACGGTTTTTGACATAAAAAATGGTTTGCAACAAGGAGCTGTTGGCTCTCCGCATGCTGCACCTAATTGTCAAACATACAGAGATTGCTCTGACCAAAGCCAGAAAAGCCTTTGCTGTGGCAAGAAGGTTGTTTCATAGCAGCCAACTTGATACCAGGGTGAAGGTAATCTGCTACATGGCCCTCATTTGGCGTAAACTGGTTTATGGTTGCCCCCTGTGGTTCCTTCTCCGACGGAAGAGATGCGGTTGTTCAAGAGACAGTGCCTCAGGGCCTGTCTCAGGTTATATCACACACCCGAGTCTGACTACAAGAATTTTTACTCCAACGAGATCTTGTATAACGAGGTAAACGTGAATAGAGTAGATAATTTTATCATTAAGTTGATAAGAAGGCATGTGGCACGAGCTATGACTTTTACCAACAGTCTGATATTCGGGGCTCACTTCCCCAATGATATGTCATGAATGGGTGCGACGGAATGGCCTCGTCCCACCTGAGGCATTCCTCTACTACGATAAAACCGGCCTGATACAGGATATGAAAGGATGTCCTATAATCTTCCATGTGGTACGCCGAACAGTAGAAGGGCGACTCGTATACAAACCGGTCGTCGTTCGGGAACACGAGGAGCTTTTCCTGTTCCGTAGAGCGATCCCCGCTCGAGGTAGAGAGGAATCTGGAGCGGTGTTTCTTTTGGTGGCTGTATCAAAACCAGCCTCCGACGTCGTCAGCTCTTCAATAGTCTTCCGCCGGTTAATGTAGCTGTTTTCTCTTTGTTTAATGTCTTCCGTGTTGTGGACTAACAGCGCATATACATAGGTTTATGGTAGGTTAAAAGTAAAAAAAAAATATATATATATATATCAAAAAAAAATTTAAAAAAACGGGTTCTTCAGGGCATGTGCATTGAATATGTTGCCATATGCATAGACACACGCCCTGAAGCACGCGCGTCCGTAAGTTGCGGACATAGTTAAGATATCTTAAGTTTTATTTGAGCTTAGAAAGGTTTAGGGTAGGTTACGTAATTTAAGTATTATAAATAGTCTTAGCAGAGCCAAGTTTTCAAGCTTTCTTGGCAATAAAGAAAAAATAATGTAATACGTCTCGGACAGAACAAAAATGAACGATAGTATAGGCCGAAAGGCGATTAGAGTAGTCTACCAGATTAGCTTGGAGTACCCGCAAAGGGTCAGTAACTTAGTTATAAGTTCAAATGAATTGTTAGAGTTAAGCTAAAATTTAACATTTTGTCTAGGTTTGAGTAAGATAAAGATTTGAGCAAATAGAAATGAATTAAAAAATGAAAAAAAAAAAACTAAACTACAAATTTTATTAAGGTCATTAATGCTCATAATCTCATAAAAAATTTGTTAATTTGAACTTACTCATTTACAGTCAGAACTAGACGTCATGGACTAAAAAGGAGTTGAAGTTGAGCTTGTTTTTGTTGAATATCAAATGCCACTATATTTCTCTCGGATTCTTGAAGTACTTTATTCATTACGTTTATCATTAATACTTTTTTTTTTAACTAACAAACAAAAGATGACATTAATGCAATAAGTTCATACAGAACAAATAACAAAGAAGTTGTATACACATCTTCACAAAATGATTAGCACAAGACTTCATTTAACAAAATAAGCTAAATTCCACCAGCTTAGTCGTGAAAAATTAATTCAATAAAATTAAAAAAAAATTAGTATTAGTAAAAGATTAAAAATTAGTACAAAAAAATCAAATATTAATAAATCCAAGTAGGCAAAAACGAAAATAAGCAAACTGACTTCAATTAAACGTAACACAAAATTATTCGCACAAGAAAAAAAATATGAAAAAATACATAAAATAAAGTAGGTGAGTGACACATCAGTATCTATAATAACGGCTATTAGTCGTTTTGACATACTCCCGACTAGTTTCTTGCAAAAATCTGGGCGTAGAAGTTCCCATTCTCATTGTAGAGCTTCTTTAAGAGAAGCTTTGCTGCTGATAGCTCGATTTCGAATATTTTTTTCAAGCTCAGCCCAAAAATGTTCAATAGGGTTGATGTCGGGTGACTGTGGAGACGTTTTGAGCTGCGAGCGAGCATTGAAAAGCAGCCACATATTGACATTGTGAGCAGTGCGCTTTGGGTCGTTATGTTGTTGAAAGACATCATTTCACCCTAGACCCATGTTAGTAGCGCTTTGCTGCAAATTTCTTTTTAGGATGTCGAGGTAGTCATATTGGTTCATTCTACAGTCAATGAACTACATTTGACCAACCCCCCGCGCAGACATACACCCCCGCATCATGATATTACCACCGCCATGTTTCACCGTAGCTTGAAGATTAGCTTCATTCAGCTCAGTATTTGGTTTTCGCCACACTCTTTGCTTCCCGTCATTGCCAAACAAGTTGCTTTCGTCACTAAAAATAACGGTGTTCCAAATGTCTAGAGTCTTGTTAACATACTGTTTAGCGAACGCGAGTCTTTTTTCTTTGTTAACTTTGGAAATAAAGGGTTTGCGACGTGAAACTCTACCGTTAAAATTATTTTACCTTAAAGTCCGCCTTACTGTTCCGACAGAGAGTGCTTTTTTAACGATTCCTAACATCTCTGCGGTCAATAATTTTACTGGCGTCTTAGGGTTTTTCTTGATTTTCTTGGCAATATGCCTCTCATTTGCCTCCGATAATATTTCTGTTCGACCCCAACCTTTCTTATTTTCTAAACAACCCTCATTTCTGAACTTATGGACAACATCCCTAACTACGTATAGGATCTTCCAACAAGTTCACCAGTCTCTCGGTACGTTTTGGCTTCGCAAACTAATTTTAAAATAACCTTTCGCTCTTCTATAGAAGTTTCCGATTTTTTTCGTCCCATTTTGCTCTTTTTTCTTTTTTTTATTCTATTTTCTCAGAAATATCCTCTATCCTTCTGCTTGTTGCCTCGATCACAGCATTCAACAGAATGAGCGGTTATTACAACACAACTCTTGAGTTTGTGCGGATAATTTTGTCTGCTTTCCTCTTGCCGTATTCGGAGAAGTCAAAAAAAATACCCTCAGGGTTGATTGCATCAGTTTGAACCTTGAATATGACTATTGAATATATAAAGCAGATGTATAATACAAAAAATAGTTACTTTTTAAGTTGTACATAGAAAATATTAAATAAATTCGGCTGTAAGGTCTTTGTGCGAATAATTTTTTGAGGATGTGTATATACACTGCCATACATGAAAATAAACGGTATCTTTTTCTTTTTTAAATTAATCTTTATTCCATCAATTTAAATATTCTTATACTTTAGCCTTCGCTTTCGAAGTTCACTAAGCTCAGAAGAATTGACGCCTTCTACATGATCAGGAAAATCTTCTTGCCCAATATCTTCGATCGTTACATCGTTGATATTTCCTTTTTGTAAAGTTTCAACATGCATTTCTTCAGAACGTGGACATTCGTTTTCAGATGCATGTGGACTATTCGATGTTGCACACGATTCACCATTGGCATTTTCGGTTTTCGAAAACTTTCTTGTAGAATCCAGTAAGATAGAAGATTCAGAGGCTGATCCGTTGTGATACGTGCTTACCAAAGCGTATTGATTCATAAGAATGGAAGATGCCTCAATCAGTAATTTGATATTTCAAAGCAACTAAGAAAAAAAAGAAATATATTATTTATTTAGATAGATAGATACTGTAGTATATTAGCAAGACTACGCTAGAGCGTGAGAGATGCTCTTTTGTATGTCATAGTACTCATGACATTCATCTTAGCTCTTATCTTTATTTTATTGTGTGTATGTTCGATCTTGACTCAGTGCAGTTTTCATCTTACCACCGACAATTTGGAACGTGCTGGTGCGACCACACTACAGATACATTTATTTCTCATAATAAAAATGAAAAAAACAATATATATTTGTATATATTACATACTGCTCAGGGGCACGATAAATTAGGTAGTCGTGAAATGTTGCGGCGTAACTTCCACAACGGTTTTTGACATAAAAAATGGTTTGCAACAAGGAGCTGTTGGCTCTCCGCATGCTTCACCTAATTGCGTATACCGATGATCTTGTTGTGTACAGATCAGGTCCGGAGGTGAAAATCATAAACATCTTGTCGCAACGTGGGGACGACCACTAACTATCAAAAGTGTAATTCGATATCTCGGCATTTGGTTGGACCAGTACCTGCATTTTGACAAACATACAGAGATTGCTCTGACCAAAGCCAGAAAAGCCTTTGCTGTGGCAAGAAGGTTGTTTCATAGCAGCCAACTTGATACCAGGGTGAAGGTAATCTGCTACATGCCCCTCATTTGGCGTATACTGGTTTATGGTTGCCCCCTGTGGTTCAATGTAAGTCCTTCTCAGATGGAAGAGATGAGGGTGTTCGAAAGACAGTGCCCCATTGCCTGTCTCAGGTTGTATCACACACCCGAGTCTGACTACAAGAATTTTTACTCCAACGAGATCTTGTATAACGAGGCAAACGTGAATAGAGTAGATAATTTTATCATTAAGTTGATAAGAAGGCATGTGGCACTAGCTTTGACTTTTACCAACAGTCTGATATTCGGGGCTTACTTCCCCAATGATATGTCATGAATGGGTGCGACGGAATGGCCTCGTCCCACCTGAGGCATTCCTCTACTACGATAAAACCGGCCTGATACAGGATAGGAAAGGGTGTCCTATAACCTTCCATGTGGTACGCCGAACAGTAGAAGGGCGACTCTTATACAAACCGGACGTCGTTCGGGAACACGAGGAGCTTTTCCTGTTCAGTAGAGCGATCCCCGCTCGAGATAGAGAGGAATCTGGAGCGGTGTTTCTTTTGGTGGTTGTATCAAAACCAGCCTCCGACGTCGTCAGCTCTTCAATAGTCTTCTGCCGGTTAATGTAGCTGTTTTCTCTTTTTTTAATGCCTTCCGTGTTGTCGACTAACAGCGCATATACATAGGTTTATGGTAGGTTAAAAATAATAATATATAATAATATACCAAAAAAAAATTTAAAAAGCGGGTTCTTCAGGGCATGTTCATTGCATATGTTACGCATATGCATAGACACGCCCTGAAGCACGCGCGAATTATAAGTTAAAGACGCGGTTCGAGTAAAAAAAATTGAATTTTTATTCCTTCTTTGTTGAGTACAGAACAAGAACTAACTTATCACCTAATTACAACACTCCATGTCACCTAACATTTGCAAAGGTGATCGGTCGCCGGAAGTTCAGCAGATGCTGATAAGTCAATTTTGTGGCGGTCATATCGATATCGGATTACTTTCTGGCGGAAAAGTACCAGACTGTTGACAACGCACTATTCCGCTGCTGCTGCTGTTTGGTTTCGTGGTGTTCGATTGCTGAAGATGCACTTTGCTGTTGTTGTTATTGTTGTTGGCTATGGTGGTGTTCTCGTAACTCCTCCCCCCTAGGAGAAAACTGGGCTCAAGCTGCTGATGCTGTAGCATCTTCTGTGTCTATTAAGGATTATAATGATTATTATTGCGACATGATAAGGAGAATATAGCTGTCTCTTTGTTTCGTCTCCCAAGTGAGAACTTCAAGTTGGTTTTTCTGTGAAAATTGAAAATCGTTAAGATTTTTCAAATGAATTTTTCCTATTGAAAAATTTGAGTGTATGTTATTATAGGATGCTGGGAAGATGTTGGTTTTGTCCCAATAAGTGTTGCTTTCCTGTCCATATGTGATACCGTTGATGGTCACTTCACAGTTTTCGTAATTTATTAGCATTGTACCACTTAGATTTTGGTTGATGTTGGTACAGGTTGATTTTATGAGTGTTTGGTTAATGTTGATTAGCAGAATGTAGTTCTCCTCGGGTTGTGTTATTGATGACGTTGATTCGATGTCAGCTGTGAGACAGTTAGCTGGAAGATTCTTCATTATGTTGCCGATGCATGTGGATACAGCCGTTGGTTCTTGATGTTTAGATTCTCGGCAAATGAAAGTATTCTCTATTCTATGTCATTTTGAGTCAAGATATTGTATTTTAAATGCATTATATAATATAAAAGGTTTAACAATTACTTCTTTTGTCTTATTTATGGGAAGTGGGTTTATGTGAAAAAGAGAAAAATTTTCTTGTGACAGGATGGGAATGCGGATGCTGAAGATTAATTTAGAGCCATTGTAGTAGCCTTGCATTTCTAGCAACTCGTAAATATGTTCGCTTGATTTTATTTCGATTGATTCATTCAGTGTTATATGTATAAATTCTATTTCCATGTTACTGAGGATTATTTTCGGAATTATATTGATTTTGGCTAGAACAAGAGCTTCAGAAATATCTCGTATGTGATTTATTAGAAGGTCAATGTTGTAGTTGAGATGGTTAAGGTACTGAATGTGTACCAAAGCCTCAGTGTTTTGTCGTATTGAGTTAGCTGTCCGTTCCTCGTACTTTTGAATATAGTCTTGTAAAAGTGTTTGTTGGCTGTTATGTAAGGTTATTGAATCTCTCAATGAATTCTGTGTTTTGATCTGGATGATATTTCGTTCAGAAGGTATTAGTCGTCTTGTGTCAAGGTCTCTATCTGTTTGTTAATACTTGCTGCGTCTTCTGCGTCCATGTTACCTGTTATAATTTTGATAGCCGTTCCGATTCCGTTAAGAATTCCTCTTTTCTGTCTTGAGATTGGCATTAAGAAATCGACTTTGTTAGTAAGATCTTTTATCTTTTGTGACGTTGTTTCTATGGGGGTTTAAGGTTTGGAAATCGTTTAAGGTGCGAAAGTGTAAGCTCAAGGTTGTCTATATTTGTTTTGTATTCCTCTAAATTGACAATGTGTATGAGATTGTAATATGTTCTAATAGTTCTGGCAGTTCCGAGATGTAATGGGAGTATTCCTTCGAGTCTACTAAGGTGAATGTCTAGTTTTTGACTGCTCACCCAGGTTAACCTATTGAAAAGTTGTAATTTGAAATGGTTTCGTTAGTTGTTTTTAAGGTTCATGTTAGTTTCTTTCGTTTTTTGATTATATTTTTATGAAATTTCTTATTTCCTACTGTTAAGATGGTTACCTTTTTATTTCTTTTAACTGTATGTTTGCAGTATCTTGGCGTTAGTTTATTACGCCTACATTCTTTCTTACATCCTCTGGTTCGTTCCTATTTGTAATTAATTTATCTGTTCTTTTACCTGTTGCTTGTTCTAATTTATCTTTGATTTTTGGAAAAAGTGTTTCTTGAAATTTTGTAAGTTTATTTATGTATTCGTGTTCGCTATTGTGGTTAAGAGTTTTATTGAACTTAAAAGTACGCCCGTAATATAGCTCGTAGGGCGTATACTTAGTGGCAGAATGTATTGAATTGTTGTACGTGAATATGGTTTCTGCGAGGATTTCATCGTGATCCATGTCTAGCTGATTTTCTCTGCACGATGCAACTCTTATACGGTAAATTTCTGTGAGAGTAGAGTGAAGTCGCTCTATTGGGGCATTACTGCTAGTCTGTTGGAATGATGTTATGTGGTGAACTACTTGGTAACGTTTACAGAAATCCTTAAATATATTAGCAGTAAATTCGGAACCTTAAAAACTTATGAAGTGTTTAAGTGATTTTAAAATAGAAATACTATTACGTGAAGTTAAGGTATAGGCTGGTGCAAATTTAGAAAATTTATCTATCGGTGTGGACAATGTCAAGTGGTTTGGGTGGTGTTTCAGGTTTTTCATAGTTTACTTTTTGGGGATTCCTATCGTATTTCAAGAGTTGACAAGTTTCACAGTTGTTAATGGTTTGGGTGATTTTGCTTTTCATATACGGAAAGTAATAATCACGTTTGAGATGGAGGAGAGTCTCCTCAATGCCTCTATGTTTGTGGTTATTGTGGTGGTTCCTGATTATTTGTTCCTGTTCATCAGTTTGTGGGATATCTCTCAATATATCTATACAACGTATTAGGCGAAAGGATTTGCTATTGCAAAAGTATTGTGAATAAACAGATTGTACAGTGCGGAATATTTCATCATCAGTGAGAATCGCATTTAGTTTGTTTGGAGCTAAATGTTTTTTAAAAACATCAATTACTGTGCTTTGATCGAAATTTGGCCGTCTGATAGTTTTACGCTGTTTGTTTTTGAAAATGGTTTCTATGGTCATAGGGGAACCTTTATTTGTTTTTTGTAGAATTACCTGAAAGTTAAAATAGTTCAGAGTTTTTTCGGAAATTGGGATGCCATCGTTCAGGTTTTCTTCGCCGGAATGTATAGTAGAACCGCTCGTACCTTGAACTGAAAGGGTGTCGTTCATATTGACATCTATGTTTTGAAACTGTTTTGGGTGATCTATTTTGACTCTGCTAAGAGCGTCGGCATTTGTGTTCGCTTTGCCTTTCTTATAAACAATTTCATAGTCATACTCCTCTAGCTTTAAACGCCAGCGAAGTAATTTTGAGTTTGCATCCTTAAGGTTCATTATCCACGTTAGTGGTTTGTGATCTGTAATAATTTGGAATGTGCGGCCGAAAAGATATGGCCTGAAGTATTTGGTTGCCCAAACAATTGCCAAAAGCTCCTTTTCTATCGTGGAGTAATTTATGTCCGAAGATGTGAGGGTCCTACTTGCAAAGCAGATAGGCTTATCGCTCCCTATCGGTCCTTGGGATAAGATTGCACCAATTGCGAAATTGCTTGCATCCGTAGTAAGGTTAAATGGTTTTGAGAAATCAGGGTATTGCAATATTGAGTCATTAGTTAGGATGTTTTTACATGTTTCGAGGGTCTTTATATATTCTTCATTAACTTTTACCTTGCGATCTTTTTTTAAGTACTCTGTAAGTGGTTTCACTAATTTGGGGAAATCCTTGATGAATTTCCTGTAAAAACCCAGAAGTCCTAGAAATCCTCTGATTTCTTTTTGCGTACGTGGAATTGGGAATTTTTTATGGCATGAATTTTCTCAGGATTCGGTTTTATACCGTCCGTGGAGACAATGTGTCCTAGGAATGCGATTTTATTTTTGTAAAAAGTCGCATTTCTCTAGTTGTACTTTTAAATTGTATTTCCGCAATCTCTCGAAAACTTTCTTGAAGTGTTCGACGTGCTCCTGCAGAGATGTCGAAAAGATGATTATACCATCTAGGTACACCAAACAGATAGTACCTATGTATTCTTCATGGTGGATGGTGCGTTTTTTAGCCCAAAAGGCATACGGATGTATTCGTAGTGTCCCCCTTCGGTTTTACAGATATCCTTGGGATCCATCTCTATTTGGTGGAATCCACTTGCGAGATCGATAGTAGAAAAATACATGCATTTGCCCAATTTATCCAAAATTTCGTTAATGCTTGGCAGAGGGTACCTGTCTGAGATGGTCTTTTCATTAAGTTTCCGGTAGCTTATCACCAGACGCCATTTTTGTTTTCCGCTTGCGCCTTTTTTCTTGGGGACTATCCATACTGGAGAGCTCCATGGTGAATAACTTGGGCGGATTATTCCTTGTTCTAGCATGTTATTGATCTGCCTTCTTACTTCTTCCTTGTGAAAGTACGTGTAACGATAAGTTTTGGTGTATATTGGGATGTCATCATGGGTTGTGATCTTATGTTTGACCTTGTTAGTGAAACTTAGATGTTGATCTTCTCTGAAAAAGTCCTCGTATTCGCTACATAGCTTTAGTAAACTTTTATTTTCTTCTTTGTTTAGGTGAAGAGTGCGTATAGCACTTCCAATGCTTTTTTCTGATTGGGTTTCTTCGTATGCTATATTGAAGTTATTAACCTCAATGAGTGTTGATGTACATGGTTCAACTTTTAATGGTTGTTCAATTAGTATAGTTTCCTCGTTGTTAGATCTATTACTGACTTCGACGACGCTATGTCATTCGTTTGCATCATAGATGCCTTCTGAGATTGATACACTCGGTTTCAATATAGTTTTTCTGATAAAGATGTTGCCGTTGCGAACGTCGACTGGGATTTTAATCACTGTTTTTGAATTGGGTGGAATAAGAATTTTCCCGGAGCTGAGATTCGGTTTGAAAAGAAAATTAATCTGCGCATTTCGTGTTATCAGCAGTTTGTTGCTTAGGTCAACTTTTGCGCCTAGTTGCCTTAAAATGTCAAGTCCTAATAATCCATCAAAATAGGCGTGAAACTTGAAAACAATTAAATTAAACTGCCCGTGTTCGTTAAATTCGGAAAATGTGGGAACTGAGACTTTTGTGTTGAGTGTGTATTTGTTTAGTATAGTGTTAATAACGAGAGGATTACATGGCTGTATTTTGAGAAATTTTGTAAACTCAGGATTGATAAAAGAAGCAGATGCTCCCGTATCTATAAGAAATTTTAATGGACGACCGAAAGGCGAGGAAATATTAATATATGGGAGGGAAGAACCGTGAGTATTTATATCTAAGTACCCCGTTGGTTCGGTGAGGCATCTATGTGAAAATTTGTATCATCTAGCTCTTGAAGTGTTGCTAGGACTTCGTAGTCGTTTTCATCAAATGTTGGGACTTCATGTTCATAATCCACATAATATTCATCGAGTTGTGGGACACATGTTGGTGGTTCTTGCAATCCCTGTGGATTGATGTTATGGACTTCTTCGATGAAGTACCTGGGTGTTTCCGTGCTTCGCCTTGTTTGGCTACTCTGATTGGGTGGTTTAGGTTGATACGAAGTTGGTTGCCTCAAGTGTGTAGAGCCGGAACTCACATCCATTGGAACGGGTGGAGGAAGACGTTGAAAGTTGTTACGCGATGGAATAGGGTTCGGTGTATTATTAACAGCGTTAGAGGTGTGTGGTTGGTAAGTATTTCTAGCGAAATTGTTGAAACGGGGTTGTGCTCCGAAGGAGTTTGTTACATTGGGTCGAAATGCGAATGGGTTGACTTGATTGTAATGGTTGGGAGTTTGGTTTATACGGTTAACGCTATACTGATTGGGTGGTTGAGCTTGCCTTTGGATTTGATTAGCAAAAAGTGGTCTAGTTTGGGGCCTATAGTTGGTGTTGTGACTTTGTGGAACTGTATTTGGAAAGTATTGTTGTGGTCGTACCACTTGTGTTTTTCTGAGAACTTCCGTTTTCATGTAAAACATGTTTTGCTCTTGTATACAGAATGAGAGAGGTGAAGATCTTTAATCAGGGATGTTTCATTCCGTTTATCGGAATAATGTTATATCAAATTTTATTTGATCTCGTCCCAATTTAATGCCGTCCCGTACATATTGAATACTTCATTTGCGGGGCCTTCGATCTTGTTTCTGATGGATCGCAAAATAATTCGGGCGTATGGGGATCCGTCGATACCCCTAATGAACATGAGGATCTCCTCAACATTGTTTATAAATTCGAATAAAAGTCTGGGGTTACCGTCAAAGCGAGGCAAATCTTTAATGACTGTAACTGTAAAAGACTCGAATATTTCCCTGACGTTGGGTTGATTAGCATTAGGTTGATCTACTTCGGACTGAACTGATGGATTCATGTTTACGGAGTTACTTTGTTTGACAAGGTTACTTGATGTTGGAATATTCTCAGGTATGGAACCAATGCTTCTAAAGAAAGATGTGAATTTTGGGTATGGAAATGAGGAGTACTTTTTTGGAAGTTTACTGTATGGCATTAATGAATATGACTTTTGACAGTAAATTTACTTATTCTAAGAATTTAAACAGATAGGTATATTATATATTAATTCAAATAACAAGTTTGCTAGAAAATGGTTGCACTCATATGCCCTGAATGTTTTCAATTTCTTTGGGAATCAAACAAATGGCTATTGTCAAATATTACAATTTTCAGTTACAATTTCTTCAATTTTTCATTATTTCAAAGTAATTACAATTCTTTAATCATTTATAATTTCGGTATTACAATTTTGCTTTGTATTGTATGTTATGCGTTTGATAAAATATTGTGAGCTTAATAGATTCGTTTAGTATTTTAGGTATAAATGTATATAGAAATTTTATTTTAAATTTTCTTAAATTATATAGTATAACATTGACTCAACATACCATGAAATTATGAGAAATGCTTTCATTATTAGAGCTGGAGCCACTGAATTTAGTTGGATAAACACTATGTATCGATTAGCTGTCGTATACGTATATATATTCCTTATTTATTTTTCGATTTTTTTTTTATTCTTGAACACTTTGTTTGTACGGAAAACCACCGTATTTTTAATATAATTGTAATTGAACGATAATCCTTCGTTAATTATTGAAACGTAATTCGTATATTTTTCCACTTTTACCCCGCTTTTAGGTTCTCCTGGTTTCACGAGTTAAAACTCTTGTTTTAAAGATTATTTCTTTATTTTCACACACGTACAGTAAACCTCCGTATAGACGAAACTAAAGAACTTTTTATTTAAAACATAACCGGGCCTAACCGACTGCGCCACCGACTGGCGGAAAAGTACCAGACTGTTGACAACGCACTATTCCGCTGCTGCTGCTGTTTGGTTTCGTGGTGTTCGATTGCTGAAGATGCACTTTGCTGTTGTTGTTGTTGTTGTTGGCTATGGTGGTGTTCTCGTAACTCGCGTCCGTAAGTTGCAGACATACTTAAGATATCTTAAGTTTTATTTGAGTTTAGAAAGGTTTAGGGTAGGCTACGTACTTTAAGTCTTATAAATAGTCTTAACCGAGCCAAGTTTTCAAGCTTTCTTGGCAATAAAGAAAAAATAATTTAATACGTCTCGGACAGAACAAAAACTTACGATAGTATAGGCCGAAAGGCAATTAGAGTAGTATACCAGATTAGCTTGGAGTATCCGCATAGGGTCAGTAACTTAGTTATAAGTTCAAATGAATTGTTAGAGTTAAGCTAAAATTTAACATTTTTCATAATTTGCAAAGATTTGAGCAAATAGAAATGAATTAAAAAATTAAAAAAAAACTAAACTACCAATTTTATTAAGGTCATTAATTCTCATAATCTCATAAAAAATTTGTTAATTTATTAGTATTAGTTTTTAATTTTAATAGTATTAATAAAAGATTAAAAATTAGAACAAAAAAATCAAATATTAATAAATCCAAGTAGGCAAAAACGAATAAAAATATGAAAAAATACATAAAATAAAGTAGGTGAGTGACACATCAGTATCTATAATAACGGCTCTTAGTCGTTTTGACATACTCCCGACTAGTTTCTTGCAAAAATCTGGGCGTAAAAGTTCCCATTCTCGTTGTAGAGCTTTTTTAAGAGAAGCTTTGCTGCTGATAGCTCGATTTCGAATATTTTTTTCAAGCTCAGCCCACAAATGTTCAATGGGGTTGATGTCGGGTTTCTGTGGAAACGTTTTGAGCTGCGAGCGAGCATTGAAAAGCAGCCACATATTGACATTGTGAGCAGTGTGCTTTGGGTCGTTATCTTGTTGAAAGACATAATTTCACCCTAGACCCATTTTAGTAGCGCCTTGCTGCAAATTTCTTTTTAGGATGTCGAGGTAGTCATATTGGTTCATTCTATAGTCAATGAACTCCATTTGACCAACCCCCCGCGCAGACATACACCACCGCATCATGATATTACCACCGCCATGTTTCACCGTAGCTTGAAGATTAGCTTCATTCAGCTCAGTATTTCGCTTTCGCCAAACCCCTTTGCCAAACAAGTTGCTTTCGTCACTAAAAATAACGGTGTTCCAAAAGTCTAGAGTCTTGTTAACATACTCTTTGGCGAACGCGAGTCTTTTTTCTTTGTTAACTTTGATAATAAAGGGTTTGCGACGTGCAACTCTACCGTTAAAATTATTTGACCTTAAAGTCCGCCTTACTGTTTCGACAGAGAGTGCTTTTTTAATGATTCCGTCTTAGGGTTTTTCTTGATTTTCTTGACAAAATGCCTCTCATTTGCCTCCGATAATATTTTTGTTCGACCCCAACCTTTCTTATTTTCTAAAAAACCCTCATTTCTGAACTTATGGACAACATCCCTAACTACGGTATATATATATTTCAACAAGTTCACCAGTCTCTCGGTACGTTTTGCTTTCGCAAACTAATTTTAAAATAACCTTTCGCTCTTCTATAGAAGTTTCCGATTTTTTCGTCCCATTTTGCCCTTTTTTCTTTTTTTTTATTTTATTTTCTCAGAAATATCCTCTATCCTTCTGCTTGTTGCCTCGTTCCCAGCATTCAACAGAATGAGCGGTTATTACAACACAACTCTTGAGTTTGTGCGGATAATTTTGTCTCCTTTCCTCTTGCCGCATTCGGAGAAGTCGAAAAAAAAATACCCTCAGGGTTGATTGCATCAGTTTGAACCTTGAATATGACTATTGAATATATAAAGTAGATGTATAATACAAAAAACAGTTACTTTTTAAGTTGTACATAGAAAATATTAAATAAATTCGGCTGTAAGGTCTTTGTGCGAATAATTTTGTGAGGATTTGTATATACACTACCATCCATGAAAATAAACGGTATCTTTTTCTTTTTTAAATTAATCTTTATTTCATCAATTTACATATTCGCTGTCTCGTGCAAGTACTTTAGCCTTCGCTTTCGAAGTTCACTAAGCTCAGAAGAATTGACGCCTTCTACATGATCAGGGAAATCTTCTTGCCCAATATCTTCGATCGTTACATCGTTGATATTTCCTTTTTGTAAAGTTTCAACATGCATTTCTTCAGAACGTGGACATTCGTTTTCAGATGCATGTGGACTATTCGATGTTGCACACGATTCACCATTGGCATTTTCGGTTTTCGAAAACTTTCTTGTAGAATCCAGTAAGATAGAAGATTCAGAGGCTGATCCGTTGTGATACGTGTTGACCAAAGCGTATTGATTCATAAGAATGGAAGATGCCTCAATCAGTAATTTGATATTTCAAAGCAACTAAAAAAAATAAGAAATATATTATTTATTTAGATAGATAGATACTGTAGTATATTAGCAACACTACGCTAGAGCGTGAGAGATGCTCTTCTGTATGTCATAGTACTCATGACATTCATCTTAGCTCTTATCTTTATTTTATTGTGTGCATCTTCAATCTTGACTCAGTGCAGTTTTCATCTTACCACCGACAATTTGGAACGTGCTGGTGAGACTACACTACAGATACATTTATTTCTCATAATAAAAATGAAAAAACAGTATATATTTGTATATATTACATACTGCTCAGAGGCACGATAAATTAGTTAGTCGTGAAATGTTGCGGCGTAACTTCCACAACGGTTTTTGACATAAACCTAATTGCGTATGCCGATGATCTTGTTGTGTACAGATCAGGTCCGAAGGTAGAAATCATAAACATCTTGTCGCAACGTGACATGGATAAGACTCAGGGATTTTGTGCGAATCTATTTTGTTCCGTACCCCGTTATACAGGGCTTCGCGGGACACATGACTAAACTGGCGTAAGTTCGGCATAGTTGACCTGCGGGGACGACCACTAACTATCAAAAGTGTAGTTCGATATCTCGGCATTTGGTTGGACCAGTACCTGCATTTTGACAAACATACAGAGATTGCTCTGACCAAAGCCAGAAAAGCCTTTGCTGTGGCAAGAAGGTTGTTTCATAGCAGCCAACTTGATACCAGGGTGAAGGTAATCTGCTACATGGCCCTCATTTGGCGTATACTGGTTTATGGTTGCCCCCTGTGGTTCAATGTAAGTCCTTCTCAGATGGAAGACATGAGGGTGTTCGAGAGACACTGCCTGCCCAGGGCCTGTCTCAGGTTGTATCACACACCCGAGCCTGACTACAAGAATTTTTACTCCAACGAGATCTTGTATAACGAGGCAAACGTGAATAGAGTAGATAATTTTATCATTAACTTGATAAGAAGGCATGTGGCACGAGCTATGACTTTTACCAACAGTCTGATATTCGGGGCTTACTTCCCCAATGATATGTCATGAAAGGGTGCGACGAAATGTCCCACCTGAGGCATTCCTCTACTTCGATAAAACCGGCCTGATACAGGATATGAAAGGATGTCCTATAATCTTCCATGTGGTACGCCGAACAGTAGAAGGGCGACTCTTATACAAAACGGACGTCGTTCGGGAACACGAGGAGCTTTTCCTGTTCAGTAGAGCGATCCCCGCTCGAGATAGAGAGGAATCTGGAGCGGTGTTTCTTTTGGTGGCTGTATCAAAACCAGCCTCCGACGTCGTCAGCTCTTCAATAGTCTTCCGCCGGTTAATGTAGCTGTTTTCTCTTTGTTTAATACCTTCCGTGGTGTGGACTAACAGCGCATATACATAGGTTTATGGTAGGTTAAAAATAAAAAAAATATATATATATATATCAAAAAAAATTAAAAAAAAAACGGGTTCTTCAGGGCATGTGCATTGCATACGTTACGCATATGTATAGAAGCACACACTGAAGCATGCGCGTCCGTAAGTTGCGGACATAGTTAAGATATCTTAAGTTTTATTTGAGTTTTGAAAGAAAATTGAATTTGAAAAAATAGTCTTAGCAGAGCCAAGTTTTCAAGCTTTCTTGGCAATAAAGAAAAAAATAATTTAACACGTCTCGGACAGAACAAAAACGAACGATACTATAGGCCGAAAGGCAATTAGAGTAGTATAGGTCAGTAACTTAGTTATAAGTTCAAATGAATTGTTAGAGTTAAGCTCAAATTTAACATTTTGTCTAGGTCTTAGTAATATAAAAGATTTGAGCAAATAGAAATGAATTAAAAAATGAAAAAAAACTAAACTACCAATTTTATTAAGGTCATTAATTCTCATAATCTCATAAAAAATTTGCTAATTTGAACTTACTCGTTTACAGTCAGAACTAGACGTCATGATATATAAAAAGGAGTTGAAGTTGAGCTTGTTTTTGTTGAATCTCAAGTTCCAGTATATTTCTCTCGGATTCTTGAAGTACTTTATTCATTACGTTTATTGTTAATATTTTTTTTTTAACAAACAAACAAAAGCAAACATTAATGCAATAAGTTCATACAGAACAAATAACAAAGAAGTTGTATACACATCCTCACAAAATAAATTCCACTAGTCGTGAAAAATTAATTCAATAAAATTAAAAAAAAATAATATAAGTAAAATATTAAGAATTAGTACAAAAAAAATCAAATATTAATAAATTCAAGTAGGCAAAAACGAAAATAAGCAAACTGACTTCAATTAAACGTAACACAAAATTATTCGCACAAGAATAAAAATATGAAGCAATACATAAAATAGAGTAGGTGAGTGACACATCAGTATCTATAATAACGGCTCTTAGTCGTTTTGACATACTCCCGACTAGTTTCTTGCAAAAATCTGGGCGTAAAAGTTCCCATTCTCGTTGTAGAGCTTCTTTAAGAGAAGCTCTACAGCTAGCTCGATTTCGAATATTTTTTTCAAGCTCAGCCCACAAATGTTCAATGGGGTTGATGTCGGGTGACTGTGGAGACGTTTTGAGCTGCGAGCGAGCATTGAAAAGCAGCCACATATTGACATTGTGAGCAGTGTGCTTTGGGTCGTTATCTTGTTGAAAGACATAATTTCACCCTAGACCCATTTTAGTAGCGCTTTGCTGCAAATTTCTTTTTAGGATGTCGAGGTAGTCATATTGGTTCATTCTATAGTCAATGAACTCCATTTGACCAACCCCCCGCGCAGACATACACTCCCGCATCATGATATTCACCGTCGCTTGAAGATTAGCTTCATTCAGCTCAGTATTTGGTTTTCGCCACACCCTTTGCTTCCACCACCCGTCATTGCCAAACAAGTTGCTTTCGTCACTAAAAATAACGGTGTTCCAAAAGTCTAGTCTTGTTAACATACTCTTTGGCGAACGCGAGTCTTTTTTCTTTGTTAACTTTGGAAATAAAGAGTTTGCGACGTGCAACTCTACCGTTAAAATTATTTGACCTTAAAGTCCGCCTTACTGTTCCGACAGAGAGTGTCGTTTTTAATGATTCCTGACATCTCTGCGGTCAATAATTTTACTGGCGTCTTAGGGCTTTTCTTGATTTTCTTGACAATATGCCTCTCATTTGCCTCCGATAATATTTTTGTTCGACCCCTAACTTTCTTATTTTCTAAACAACCCTCATTTCTGAACTTATGGACAACATCCCTAACTACGGTATAGGATCTTCCAACAAGTTCACCAGTCTCTCTGTACGTTTTGCCTTCGCAAACTAATTTAAAAATAACCTTTCGCTCTTCTATAGAAGTTTCCGATTTTTTTGGTCCCATTTTGCTCTTTTTTCTTTTTTTTTTATTTTATTTTCTCAGAAATATCCTCTATCCTTCTGCTTGTTGCCTCGATCACAGCATTCAACAGAATGAGCGGTTATTACAACACAACGCTTGAGTTTGAGCGTGTGGATAATTTTGTCTGCTTTCCTCTTGCCGTATTCGGAGAAGTCGAAAAAAATACCCTTAGGGTTTATTGCATCAGTGTGAATCTAGAATATGACTATTGAATATATAAAGCAGATGTATAATACAAACAATTAGTTACTTTTTAAGTTGTACATAGAAAATATTAAATAAATTCGGCTGTAAAGTCTTTGTGCGAATAATTTTGTGAGGATGTGTATATACACTACCATACATGGAAATAAACGGTATCTTTTTCTTTTTTAAATTAATCTTTATTTCATCAATTTATATATTCGCTGTCTCGTGCAAGTACTTTAGCCTTCGCTTTCGAAGTTGACTAAGCTCAGAAGAATTGACGCCTTCTACATGATCAGAAAATCTTCTTGCCCAATATCTTCGATCGTTACATCGTTGATATTTCCTTTTTGTAAAGTTTCAACAAAATTCCACTAGTCATGAAAAATTAATTCAATAAAATTAGAAAAAAATAGTATTAGTAAGATATTAAAATTAATACAAAAAAAAAATCAAATATTAAATTCAAATATTAAACTGACTTCAATTAAACGTAACACAAAATTATTCGCACGAGAATAAAAATATGAAAAAAAACCATAAAAGTTTTCATCTTACCACCGACAAGTTGGAACGTGCTGGTGAGACCACACTACAGATACATTTATTTCTCATAATAAAAATGAAAAAACAGTATATATATTTATTTCTCATAATAAAAATGAAAAAACAGTATATATTTGTATATATTACATACTGCTCAGAGGCACGATAATTAGTTAGTTGTGAAATGTTGCGGCGTAACTTCCACAACGGTTTTTGACATAAAAAATGGTTTGCAACGAGGAGCTGTTGGCTCTCCGCATGCTGCACCTAATTGCGTATGCCGATGATCTTGTTGTGTACAGATCAGGTCCGAAGGTGGAAATCATAAGCATCTTGTCGCAACGTGACATCGATAAAATTCAGGGATTTTGTGCGAATCTATTTTGTTCCCTACCCCGTTATACAGGGCTTCGCGGGACACATGCCTAAACTGGCGTAAGTTCGGCATAGTTGACCTGCGGGGACGACCACCTAGTATATGTATTTTATTGTGGCATGAATCTTACAATTAATTATTTACAATATTTACTTACAGAGATTTGATTATTATTTAATCTTACATCTACAAAATAATACAAATTGTCAATCAATGTGCAAATATTATAGTTTTATGTTGATTTGAAGGAAAAGCCACTAAAAACCTTCATTAAGGGGGAAGAGAGAAGTGTTGAGATGAGTTCATTTCCAAGTTCGTAATGAGTTCGAGAGAAACATAATAAATAACAAGAAACAAGCAATTTAATAAATGTTTGAAAATAACGGAACAAATGGACATAGTTAATATATAGAGAAAGTAAATTAAGTGAATAGATAAATAATAAAAAAGAATAAATAAATAAATAAATAGGTAAATAAATAAGTAAATAAATAAATAAATAAATAAATAAATAAATAAATAAATAAATAAGTAAATAAATAAATAAATAAATAAATATGTGAATAATTAAATATATAAATATATAGATAGATAAATAAGTAATTAAATAAATAAATAAATATATTAATAAGTGAATACATGAATGAATATAGGTATGAACTTTCAAATTGAAGACTTTAACAAAGGTATATGATGAATAAATTTACACACTCTTTATGAGGCTAAGTTTGAAATCAATTCGTTGTCCGATGTTAAGCAGGAATTTATATAACGTTGGTAAAGTCGTTCATTTCTAGTTGAAATAGTTTCTATATTGGCCATTCTATGAAGTTCCTTTGTAGAGAAAAACCAAGGCAGATTTAGTATCATTTTAAGTAGCTTATTTTGAGCAGTTTGTAGTTTCGTAGATGGCAGTTCGCGCACTTGCTCCAGACTGGGGATCCATAAAATATTATGGATTGAAAAACTGATTTAAAAATTAAGAGCTTATTCTCGTCGCTTAGTATTGAGTTCCTACATATAAATGGGTAAAGGATTCTAATAGTGGTATTAACTTTTTTTATAATTTCATGTAGGTTGAATGTTAATTTTTTATCTAAGTATATACCAAGATATTTTGCGTTTGATTTCCATTCATCTAGAGAACCGTTGAGAGAAAGGTTATTGCTTGGAAGTAAGCAAGCTTTTCTTTTACGAGTGAAAAAGATAGCTTGGGTCTTTGAAGCATTAATATTAATTTTCCAATTGCCACAATACACTAATAGGTCATTTAATCCCGATTGAAGATTAGTTTCGATATTGAAACCAATTGAATCTGAGGAATAAATGCATGTATCATCAGCAAATAGGGCAGTATTACAATTTCTCAAGTTGGGGAAATCAGAGGTATAAATATTAAATAAGACTGGTGCAATAACGGATCCTTGTGGGACTCCAGCTGTGATCTGTTGGCTGTTAGAGAAGCTTTGGTTAATAGATACCTTGAAGCTTAAGGACTTAAGGAATGATTGTATGATTTTGACCAGATAGAAGGGAAATTTGAAATTTAATAACCTGTGTATCAAACCTTCATGCCAAACAGTATCGAATGCTTTTTCTATATCTAAAATTACCATTCCTGTGCTTTTGCCTATTCTGAAATCTTTTTTTATATCTTTAGTGATACGATGGACTTGATGAGTGGTGCTATGAAAGGCTCTAAATCCAAATTGTTGCGTTGGAAAGATACCGTTACTAACAATAAAGGAGACAAGTCTCTTCTTAATAATCTTTTCAAAGCACTTGCTGAGACAGCTTAGTAGGCTAATAGGCCTATAGCTAGAGGGCAATCAGGAGCCAGGCTTAAGAATAGGTATAATATTGGCAACTTTCCATTCATTGGGAAAGTATCCCAGTCTAAGGCTGTTGTTGACGATTTCCGTCAGTTTCTTTAAGGCAAACTCGGAAAGATTTTTGAGATATATGTTTCTTATCTTATCAGGTCCAGTAGATTTCCTTGATTCCAGACAGCGAATGATGCCCCTTAGTTCGACGACAGAGGTTGGATGATAATTCTCAAACAAGGAGTATGAATCAATAAGGTTAACTGATTGCTGGACCGAAGTTTCAATATTTGTGTCCGTGACACCAGTGTTGACAGACGAATGGTTATTAAAGAAGGTAGTTGCCAGCGCGTTTGCTTTTTCAGAGCAAGAAAGAAGTACAGAATTGCCTGTTTTAAGCGGAGGAATAAATGCTTTCTTTCTCTTTATTACCTTAATTATATTTCAAAAAGGTTTGCTACCCTTATCTAGTCCTTGTTAACGTTCGTTCCAATATTGATTCCTGAAGTTCGCAATAGCAAATTTAATAAGAGCATTCATTTTCTTAAATTCCTCTAGGTAGAAATCATTTCTAGTCCGTCTCCATCTGGACCTACAGGTATTTCTCAAAGTCATCATATCGAGAATAAAAGGTGGGAGTATCTTGCATGAATGTCTGACTACAGTTTTCTTTGGAACTGACTGTTCAACACTTTCTAGAATAGCGTTTGTAAAGGAGTGAAGCGTGAGGCAATGTTACACTACACTTAACAGGCAGATGGTCGGAACTCAAATCATTAAAGGTAATGGGTGGGGTAAAAAGCTCGGGAATATTGGTGAGGAATATGTCTAATGTTGATGGATTTTTGTTTTTGGCGGATGGAAAGTGAGTATGATTAGGTGGCAAGAGAATTTCAAATGGGTACCTTGAATGAAGGTCAGCAAGAATGTTGCCACATCGATTTGCTCTAAGACAACCCCAATTTCTATGTCTGGCGTTGAAATCACCACCTATAAGAAATAAGTCATTAGTGTTGACTAGCTTAATGAAATCGTTTCGTAGTTCGGTTTGATCATGACGAGAAATCCCACCACCTGGAAAATAAGCACTAAAAACTTTTAATGAAAGTGAAAGTCCATTTACAAAAGGAATATCTATGCCAATGGCTTCAATAAATTTCGTATTTAGTATTGGTAGCAAATTGTGCTTTATTGAACGCTTTATTACAACGGCAACACCACCACCACTTCTCTCTTCCCTATCCAGACGGTAACATTTATACACAGAGTTGAACAGTCGATCAGTTACGTTTAACCACGTTTCCGATATTAATGCTATGTCTATGTTGTAATTATTAAGGAAATTAAAGAACTCAATTTGTTTTCCTCGAATGCTTCTAGCATTCCAACATATTATGCTTAGGCTACAAGAATTCATTTGGATTTATATAAGTACTTAATAGCTAATTGAGTAATGGTATTGAATTGTTCTGCTTTAGTAACACATATACCGAGCAATACGATCATCTCCGCGGTGAGTGCATTGATTTCTTCAAGAGAAAAAAGCTCTTCGGAGTTCTTCACACCATTGTTGATCGATGTTTTTGTCCACGCGTTCGTTGAGTTGTAGTTGTTTTGAACTTCGGGCTGCACTCCTCGTGTGCAGCCTCGTTGAGGTTTGTTTTTGGCTGAGAGCTTTTCCCTCATTTCCAAAAAGCTTTGACGACTGATGCATGTCAAATCAGTGGATTTGTGTGTTCCATTGCAGTTGGCGCATTTGATATTTTTTGATGTACATTCACTCGTTTTATGAGAGTCTGAACAGATAGCACAATGAGTTTTAATGCGACCGTTTTTCTCGCCGTGGCCATACATTTGGCAGTTGAAACACTGCGCAACTCGGTTGTGTTGTTTACGTGCGAAATCCCATTTCACTTGAGTTTTAAAGATTGATTTGTAGTTTTTTTTAGGTCTGCAAGGCGAATGGAGCCAATTTCAAGAAAAATTAGATAAAAAGTGTCAACAAATCGATCATAATGTTCCTTAATTACTTTAATATTTTGGCATTTTAAGCCAAGTGATGTCAGTTCATTTTTCAGCACTTTTGTAGACAATTCTTCTAGTCCGTATAGAATTACTTTAAATGACCTTGATGTTGGAAGGTCATGAGTGAAGAACTGGGTGTTTGTAGCACTTAGCATGTTACACAACTTTTGGTGTGATTCAACACTTTCGCAATTGATTTTTATGCAGATGCTCATTTTCTTAACAGAGTAATTGTCAATTTGGATTTATCGAACTAAAGCATGAACTTCATTCAAAGTTTTATGCAAAAAACACACTGATGGTATTTTGGGTTTGCTGTTTCTTGATGTGGATGGAGTTATAATTTCACCGCAGTCAACGTCGTTGTTGTTGGTGTCGTTTAGCGTCTGTAAAGGGGCCCAGAAATTACTATTAGAATATTGTTCTCTAGAACCCATTTTGTGCACTTTAGTCTTTGAAGACCCGTGGTCTTCAATAGTAGGTGAACGATCGCGTTTGGGAATTTTGGTTTGTTGTGAACGAGCGCGTAAGAAGAGAAGACTTTCTCGGTCAAAGCTCCGAACAGAACTGGGGACGACCACTAACTATCAAAAGTGTAGTTCGATATCTCGGCATTTGGCTGGACCAGTACCTGCATTTTGACAAACATACAGAGATTGCTCTGACCAAAGCCAGAAAAGCCTTTGCTGTGGCAAGAAGGTTGTTTCATAGCAGCCAACTTGATACCAGGGTGAAGGTAATCTGCTACATGGCCCTCATTTGGCGTATACTGGTTTATGGTTGCCCCCTGTGGTTCAATGTAAGTCCTTCTCAGATGGAAGACATGAGGGTGTTCGAGAGACAGTGCCTCAGGGCCTGTCTCAGGTTGTATCACACACCCGAGCCTGACTACAAGAATTTTTACTCCAACGAGATCTTGTATAACGAGGCAAACGTGAATAGAGTAGATAATTTTATCATTAAGTTGATAAGAAGGCATGTGGCACGAGCTATGACTTGTACCAACGGTCCGATATTCGGGGCTTACTTCCCCAATGATATGTCATGAAAGGGTGCGACGAAATGTCCCACCTGAGGCATTCCTCTACTTCGATAAAACCGGCCTGATACAGGATATGAAAGGATGTCCTTTAATCTTCCATGTGGTACGCCGAACAGTAGAAGGGCGACGCTTATACAAAAAATAGAGAGGAATCTGGAGCGGTGTTTCTTTTGGTGGCTGTATCAAAACCAGCCTCCGACGTCGTCAGCTCTTCAATAGTCTTCCGCCGGTTAATGTAGCTGTTTTCTCTTTGTTGAATGCCTTTCGTGTTGTGGACTAACAGCGCATATACATAGGTTTATGGTAGGTTAAAAATAAAAAAAAATATATATGTATACAAAAAAAAATTTAAAAAAACGGGTTCTTCAGGGCATGTGCTTTGCGTATGTTACGCATATGCATAGACACACGCCCTGAAGCACGCGCGTCCGTAAGTTGCGGACATAGTTAAGATATCTTAAGTTTTATTTGAGTTTAGAAAGGTTTAGGGTAGGTTAAGTAATTTAAGTATTATAAATAGTCTTAGCAGAGCCAAGTTTTCAAGCTTTCTTCGCAATAAAGAAAAAAATAATTTAATATGTCTCGGACAGAACAAAAACGAACGATACTATAGGCCGAAAGGCAATTAGAGTAGTATAGGTCAGTAACTTAGTTATAAGTTCAAATGAATTGTTAGAGTTAAGCTAAAATTTAACATTTTGTCCAGGTTTTAGTAAGATAAAAGATTTAAGCAAATAGAAATGAATTAAAAAATGAAAAAAAAAAACTAAACTACCAATTTTATTAAGGTCATTAATTCTCATAATCTCATAAAAAATTTGTTAATTTGAACTTACTCGTTTACAGTCAGAACTAGACGTAAAAAGGAGTTGAAGTAGAGCTTGTTTTTGTTGAATATCAAGTGCCACTATATTTCTCTCGGATTCTTGAAGTACTTTATTCATTACGTTTATTGTTAATATTTTTTTTTAACAAACAAACAAAAGCAAACATTAATGCAATAAGTTCATACAGAACAAATAACAAAGAAGTTGCATACACATCTTCACAAAGTGATTCGCACAAGACTTCATTTAACAAAATAAGCTAAATTCCACTAGCTTAGTCGTGAAAAATTAATTCAATAACATTAAAAAAAAATTAGTATTAGTAAAAGATTAAAAATTAGTACAAAAAAATCAAATATTAATAAATCCAAGTAGGCAAAAACGAAAATAAGCAAACTGGCTTCAATTAAACGTAACACAAGATTATTCGCACAAGAATAAAAATATGAAAAAATACATAAAATAAAGTAGGTGAGTGATACATCAGTATCTATAATAACGGCTCTTAGTCGTTTTGACATACTCCCGACTAGTTTCTTGCAAAAATCTGGGCGTAGAAGTTCCCATTCTCATTGTAGAGCTTCTTTAAGAGAAGCTTTGCTGCTGATAGCTCGATTTCGAATATTTTTTTCAAGCTCAGCCCAAAAATGTTCAATAGGGTTGATGTCGGGTGACTGTGGAGACGTTTTGAGCTGCGAGCGAGCATTGAAAAGCAGCCATATATTGACATTGTGAGCAGTGTGCTTTGGGTCGCTATCTTGTTGAAAGACATTATTTCACCCTAGACCCATTTTAGTAGCGCTTTACTGCAAATTTCTTTTTAGGATGTCGAGGTAGTCATATTGGTTCATTCTATAGTCAATGAACTCCATTTGACCAACCCCCCGAGCAGACATACACCCCCGCATCATGATATTCACCGTCGCTTGAAGATTAGCTTCATTCAGCTCAGTATTTGGTTTTCGCCACACCCTTTACTTCCCGTCATTGCCAAACAAGTTGCTTTCGTCACTAAAAATAACGGTGTTCCAAAAGTCTAGAGTCTTGTTAACATACTCTTTGGCAAACGCGAGTCTTTTTTCTTTGTTAACTTTGGAAATAAAGGGTTTGCGACGTGCAACTCTACCGTTAAAATTATTTGACCTTAAAGTCCGCCTTACTGTTCCGACAGAGAGTGCTTTTTCAATGATTCCTGACATCTCTGCGGTCAATAATTTTACTGGCATCTTAGGGCTTTTCTTGATTTTCTTGACAATATGCCTCTCATTTGCCTCCGATAATATTTTTGTTCGACCCCTACCTTTCTTATTTTCTAAACAACCCTCATTTCTGAACTTATGGACAACATCCCTAACTACGGTATAGGATCTTCCAACAAGTTCACCAGTCTCTCTGTACGTTTTGCCTTCGCAAACTAATTTTAAAATAACCTTTCGCTCTTCTATAGAAGTTTCCGTTTTTTTTTGGTCCCATTTTGCTCATTTTTCTTTTTTTTTATTTTATTTTCTCAGAAATATCCTCTATCCTTCTGCTTGTTGCCTCGATCACAGCATTCAACAGAATGAGCGGTTATTACAACACAACGCTTGAGTTTGTGCGGATAATTTTGTCTGCTTTCCTCTTGCCGTATTCGGAGAAGTCGAAAAAAAATACCCTTAGGGTTGATTGCATCAGTGTGAACCTTGAATAGGACTATTGAATATATAAAGCAGATGTATAATACAAAAAAAACAGTTACTTTTTAAGTTGTACATAGAAAATATTAAATAAATTCGACTGTAAAGTCTTTGTGCGAATAATTTTGTGAGGATGTGTATATACACTACTTTTAAACTACTTTTAAATTAATCTTCATTTCATCAGTTTACATATTCGCTGTCTCGTGCAAGTACTTTAGCCTTCGCTTTCGAAGTTCACTAAGCTCAGAAGAATTGACGCCTTCTACATGATCAGGAAAATCTTCTTGCCCAATATCTTCGATCGTTACATCGTTGATATTTCCTTTTTGTAAAGTTTCAACATGCATTTCTTCAGAACGTGGACATTCGTTTTCAGATGCATGTGGACTATTCGATGTTGCACACGATTCACCATTGGCATATTCGGTTTTCGAAAACTTTTTTGTAGAATCCAGTAAGATAGAAGATTCAGAGGCTGATCCGTTGTGATACGTGTTGAACAAAGCGTATTGATTCATAAGAATGGAAGATGCCTCAATCAGTAATTTGATATTTCCAAGCAATTAAAAATAAATAAGAAATATATTATTTATTTAGATAGATATATACTGTAGTATATTAGCAACACTACGCTAGAGCGTGAGAGATGCTCTTCTGTATGGCATAAAACTCATGACATTCATCTTAGCTCTTATCTTTATTTTTTTGTGTGCATCTTCAATCTTGACTCAGTGCAGTTTTCATCTTACCACCGACAAGTTGGAACGTGCTGGTGAGACCACACTACAGATACATTTATTTCTCATTATAAAAATGAAAAAACAGTATATATTTGTATATATTACATACTGCTCAGAGGCACGATAAATTAGTTAGTCGTGAAATGTTGCGGCGTAACTTCCACAACGGTTTTTGACATAAAAAATGGTTTTTCAACAAGGAGCTGTTGGCTCTCCGCATGCTGCACCTAATTGTGTATGCCGATGATCTTGTTGTGTACAGATCAGGTCCGAAGGTGGATATCATAAACATCTTGTCGCAACGTGACATCGATAAAATTCATGGATTTTGTGCGAACTATTTTGTTCCGTACCCCGTTATACAGGGCTTCGCGGGACACATGCCTAAGCTGGCGTAAGTTCGGCATAGTTGACCCGCGGGGACGACCACTAACTATCAAAAGTGTAGTTCGATATCTCGGCATTTGGTTGGACCAGTACCTGCATTTTGACAAACATACAGAGATTGCTCTGACCAAAGCCAGAAAAGCCTTTGCTGTGGCAAGAAGGTTGTTTCATAGCAGCCAACTTGATACCAGGGTGAAGGTAATCTGCTACATGACCCTCATTTGGCGTATACTGGTTTATGGTTGCCCCCTGTGGTTCAATGTAAGTCCTTCTCAGATGGAAGAGATGAGGGTGTTCGAAAGACAGTGCCTCAGGGCCTGTCTCAGGTTGTATCACACACCCGAGTCTGACTACAAGAATTTTTACTCCAACGAGATCTTGTATAACAAGGCAAACGAGAATAGAGTAGATAATTTTATCTTTAAGTTGATAAGAAGGCATGTGGCACGAGCTATGACTTGTACCAACAGTCTGATATTCGGGGCTTACTCCCCCAATGGTATGTCATGAAAGGGTCCGACGAAATGTCCCACCAGAGGCATTCCTCTACTTCGATAAAACCGGCCTGATACAGGATATGAAAGGATGTCCTATAATCTTCCATGTGGTACGCCGAACAGTAGAAGGGCGACTCTTATACAAACCGGACGTCGTTCGGGAACACGAGGAGCTTTTCCTGTTCAGTGGAGCGATCCCCGCTCGAGGTAGAGAGGAATCTGGAGCGGTGTTTCTTTTGGTGGCTGTATCAAAACCAGCCTCCGACGTCGTCAGCTCTTCAATAGTCTTCCGCCGGTTAATGTAGCTGTTTTCTCTTTGTTTAATGCCTTTCGCGTTGTGGACTAACAGCGCATATACATAGGTTTATGGTAGGTTAAAAATAAAAAAAAAATATATATATATATACCAAAAAAAATTTTAAAAAAACGGGTTCTTCAGGGCATGTGCATTGCATATGTTACGCATATGCATAGACACACGGCCTGAAGCACGCGCGTCCGTAAGTTACGGACATAGTTAAGATATCTTAAGTTTTATTTGAGTTTAGAAAGGTTTAGGGTAGGTTACGTAATTTAAGTATTATAAATAGTCTTAGCAGAGCCAAGTTTTCAAGCTTTCTTGGCAATAGAGCAAAAATAATTTAATACGTCTCGGACAGAACAAAAACGAACGATAGTATAGGCCGAAAGGCAATTAGAGTAGTATACCAGATTAGCTTGGAGTACCAGCATAGGGTCAGTAACTTAGTTATAAGTTCAAATGAATTGTTAGAGTTAAGCTAAAATTTAACATTTTATCTAGGTTTTAGTAATGTCGCATGCAAAAATTGCGTGCGACAAAATATTCTACTTCGTCTTCCCGATATCCCATCCTTGGCCGAGGTAAAGGGAAAGCTCGAACACCTCGCCAACACCCGACGCCCTTATTGAAAGATTGTCTGCACGGGAGCTTACGCGACGACAGGGACAGCGGTAAACCCAAAGGAGTACTTATCCGCAACCAAAAGAAAAATTCAATCGGAAAGGAAATAATCTGTGGAATACCCCGGGGCCTTCATAATTCTCCGTAGTCGCCGCACTAAACTCCTAAAAGTAGACCACCAGTAGGACAGACAACAAAAAAAAATACCCAAAATCAACCATAGCTGATACTAAAGAAATACCTACGTCGTCTTCTACTGAAACGTTCATGTGCCGTGTGTCGTGCACACGGGCATACACATGTTCGCCGTTGAGTGTGAATATATGGGGAGAGTGAGACACCGAGGGAGGCGGCCAGTGCACTGGAGGTGATTCTCTTTGCACTGGTGGCCGAGAAGCGGGAAATCATGATCGACGGAGCCGGCACACGCACCAGTAGACACACACACATACACACCCGCCCCACTAAAGACTGGCCAGCAGAGCGGTAGACGACCACAGAAAAAAAAGAAAAACGTTGATGTAGATGAGTGGTGAAACCACGGCTGAACCACATAGCCAAATAAGCAGTAATCCAGCCAAACATATGCTGTGTGCGCGACGTTGCCGGGTCCGACGATCTAATATGTGAGAGTGGGAGGCACGATCCAGTGGTGGATCGCCAAGCGTCGTGTATGTGAGATGATTGGAATGTATGCATGGTATGCGAAATGTATGGAAGGTATGCATGGTATGTGAGATGGACGTAATGCATGGTATGTGAGAGATGTGTCGTATGCGTGCGAATGTTAATTGTGTGGAGTGTCTGAATTTGCATATGCGAATACCGGAGTGTGAGTGAGGTGATGGATGGATGCGTGTGAGTGAATAATCGTGGTGGGATCGGTCATTCTTAGACTATCCGCTTAAGGGAGACCACGTCCCAGTTACTTGTTCGCGATTTCTTGGTGTGGAAAAACAACGAAACCCAAAGACGTGCCGGCACGAGTTCGAGGATCCTTTGGGAGGAGAAGAAAAATAAACAGCATCCAGGAGTGAGACGAGGACGACGGAGAGTGAAGGCAACGGTAGGCGCAGTACAAAACGGATAAGTACCCCCTTTGTGGGAGAAGTAGTTGTTGTTCGTGCACAGTGCGTGGTACATATATATATAGAGACATATATATATGTACGTAGTGCGGGGCACAGTTAAATTTAAGAAAAGGAAATTGTTGGGTGGTTTTTGTGTCGGGGTTGGGGAGACTCCGTGGGAGCCCCAATCCAAAGTCGATAGTGCCAAAGAAAAAGTGGGGCACCGGTACGCGTAAGGTCCCGTTTCGTCCGCGGAAAAGTGTTGGGGAGGAAAACCCCAGTCGGTACTACGCGAATTTGTGGCGACGTATTCGGGGTTTCCCGGTACCCGTTAGGCCTTTGTGCGCGTGCGTCCGTTGTGGTTTCGTCCCGTTTTTGTTTTGTGTGGGGGCGGAGCGCAAGATCCCGGTTTCCCGACGTGTGGGCTGAGGTTTTCGGACCGGCGCCAAAACTCTGGCCCTCCCCAAGAAATTTGGAAAGTGATATACGCGGTTCGTATATAAATATATAGGTATACATAGATATACGCGTACGCGTCTATATATACTTATATATATATATACATAGGGTTTCGTCGGTCTTGTCAAAGACGATGTGGCGCCCACTTCCTTAAGGGAAGTTACCGAGGTTTGGGACTAGTGACCGTTTGGTCAAGTCGGGAGCTTTGGGGACCCACCCCAGCTGAGTTAGCGGGGCCGGAGGTCTATTGGGACCCCCCGGTGTCCACTTTGTGCGACATTCTTGGCTCCCAACGTGGGACAAGTTTTTCTGGCAATTTGTGAGGCGGGACCTCATTAAATATAAAAAAAAATAAGAAAAAAAATACATATATATTTTGGTGATCGGATTCTTTTTCTGGTGATTGGGTTAATTTTTTTTGTATTTTATTTTTATTTTTATATATTGTTTTCTTTGTATATTTCATTTTTATATTATACTTTTATTACATAATTCTATTTATTATATATTTCCATTTATTATATATATATATTTTATACTTTTTTTTTGATATCGATCATTTTTATTACATTTTCATTTTACTTTGTACTCTTATATTTCGGTCTCGGTTTTCGTTATTTGTGGGAAGCAGTGTTAGGACTTGGGCATAATAAAAAAAAAAGAAAAAAGACGAGTCGGTTTCTGGTGTTGTGCTTTTTTCGGTTGATTTTATTCGATTTCGAATTGTTGATTTCACTGGCGAGTTGGTTCCTTTCCTTCCTTGATTCGTTTCTTTGTCGACAGCAAATTTGCATTTTTGGTGGGTTGTACGTCGTGTACTACAATATAGAGTACATTTTGCTCGTGGGTGTAGGCGAAGTAGTAGTAGTCTCGCGTTTAGCTTTTGGTTTTCCTGGTTCCTTCACTTGTGAAGTTTCGGGACGATGGAGATTAATAGGTTATCTGTGGAGGAGCTGACCTATGAGGTCGTGTGCCGAGGGTTAAAGGCCGGCACTGTGGAAGCGATGCGGAAGTCGCTCCGGGCCGCGAGGCTGCTGGAGCGGCGGGGTTCACTCGAGGCGATCGAGTACCCTTTTAAATTTTCACAGGATAGCGAAGCAGTGGCATCGAAGATACAGGAAATCGAAGATCTCTTGGAGAGTCCTCTGGTGCGAGGCTCTTCGGAGTTCAAAAAGGTGTCGACGAAGATCGAGTGGGCGATGTCTCGACTCGCGAGGTCCCAACCCGTGACGGAGGACGACGAAGAGCAAAAGAGGCAGCTTAAGACCGAGCTGGTCATACAGTCGGTAAACTTGGGGGGACAAGACTCTCGAGGAGGAGGACGAGAAGGAACAGCAGAAGAGGGTAAATGGGGGAGGAGAACCAACCCCCCCATCAACAACGTCGATTCCAGGACCATCGACAGCGAGCAGCGCCGAACCAGTGAGGGCGGTGCAAGCGGTGTCGGAAAGGGCCGAAAACCTGTCCAAGTGGGGATTGAGTTTCACTGGAGATCGCTGCGGTGCCTCTGTGAACTCGTTCCTCAAGCGCGTGGAGGAGTTGCGGGAAGCTAGGGGCGTAAGCGAGGCCCAGTTGTTTAGGTCGGCGGTCGACTTGTTCAGTGGGAAGGCTCTTCTATGGTATAGGGCGGTTAGGAGGTCGGTGAGTTCGTGGGAAGAGTTGGTGAGAGAACTCAAATTAGAGTTTCTCCCTCCCAACTACGATGACTTGTTGCTAGAGGAGATTAGGCGTCGCACGCAGGGGAAGGAAGAATCCATCGGGGTGTACGTGGCCATCATGAGCAGCATGTTCGGGCGGCTCGCGGAACCCCTGACGGAACGCAGGAAGTTAGGTATCCTGCAAAGGAACTTGGCTCCGTTTTATCAGACCCACGGAAGATCTGGCGGAGCCAAAAACCATAAAGGATTTGGTCGATCTTGGAAGGAAGCTGGAGATAGTACGAGCAAACGTAGAGACGTTCGTCCCACCACCAACATCGAGGGCCAAGAACTTGTTGGAACCAGATCTGGCGTACGTAGCCACCGACGAGCCGAAGATTGCCGCGTTGAGGAAGGAACCACAGGCCGTCCGAAGGGAACAACCACCGAGCCCACATCGAGAGTCGTCATCCAACCGGCCCCGAGAACCATCGCCCTCCAGGCACCCAGAGCCATCCCCGGCCGTACGAAGGGAATCACCATCGGCCAGATTCCGGGAACCACCACCCCGTTATAGAGAACCGCCTTCAACGGCGCGGAGGAGTTCGCCACCAGTGGTACGGAGAGACCGACCACCAGCGAGGGATGTTCGCTGCTTCAATTGTAACCTGGAGGGGCATATGTCAAATGTATGCTCTGTCCCGCGAAAATGTTTTGGGTGCGGGCAGCCCGGCGTGATCCGGAGGGATTGCCGCAAATGCTCGGGAAATGCGCAACGACCTCCTGCGTCAGCAGGGCGGGAGCGTCGTCGGGATTAGGACGGTTGCCTGCTGGCAGCCAGCCGGGAAGGAGAGTTCACCTTGGTTTCACAATAGAGAGTCAGGAAAACGACGTACGCCCATTCGTAGGAGTTAGCTTATATGGTGTTAGGGTATTAGGGCTTATAGATTCCGGGTCTTCGGGTACGATCGTTTGTAGGGATGGTTGGGAGATTTTGAAGAGGTTAGGGATGAGATTAGCACAGGGAAAAACGAGTATGGTAGTTTTAGCTAATGGTGCAGGAGTAGGTGCAGCTGGGAAAGTGTGTCTGCCAATTGATGTGCGTGGAAAAGCCCTCACGCTAGATTGTTTGGTGATTCCTGCTCTACCCCAAACATTAATTCTTGGGGCGGACTTCCTGTGCCGAGCGGGGGTGGTGTTGGATTTGTGCTCCGGTGAGTGGAGTTTTCACAAACAACCCCCCACTTCGGTGTCCGCGATTATGGAAAGAGCGGAGTTGGATGAAAACCAGGAACGGCAACTAGCATCCCTTGTGGAAGGGGCCTTCCGGGATGTGCCGAAAGGTATTGGGTGTACCCATTTGGTGGAACACAAAATTAGGACAACCGCTGAGCCAATTAAGCAGAGGTATTACCCGGTATCCCCTGCGGTTCAGCGGCACATAGATAGCGAACTAGAGGACATGCTTAAGAACGGAGTAATCGAGAAGTCGAATAGTCCTTGGGCTTCACCGATCGTCATGATCAAGAAGAAGGACGGGACGTTCCGATTCTGTGTTGACTACCGCAAGTTAAACAGAGTAACGGAGAGGGATGCGTATCCGCTCCCATTTATAACTTCCACCTTGGACAAGCTGAGAGATGCGAAGTTTTTGTCTTCCTTGGATGTCAAGTCCGCCTACTGGCAGATTCCGGTAGAAGTGAATTCGCGGCAGTTCAAGCCCTTCACGGTTCCAAACAGATGTCTGTTTCAATTCAAACGGATGCCCTTTGGATTGCACAATGCACCTGCAACGTGGCAGCGGTTCATAGATACCGTCCTAGGCCCTGACCTAGAACCGCATGTGTTTGTATACCTCGACGACATCATCGTGGTTACAAATAAATTTGATAAACACCTCGAAATACTAAAGGAAGTGTTCAAGCGTCTCCGGGAGGCTGGCTTAAGACTTGGTAGGGAAAAGTTTACGTGGACGGACGAATGCGAGGGGAGTTTCCGGAGGGCAAAGGAGTGCCTGGTAACTGCCCCGATCCTTACCTGCCCGGATTTTGAGCGTCCTTTTGTAGTGCAAACCGACGCCTCGGACTACGGTATAGGAGCAGTGCTCAGTCAAAAACGTTCGACGAAGGGGAGAAGGTAATATGTTACCTGAGTAGGTCGCTTAATAGGAGTGAGAAGAACTATTCCACAACGGAGAAAGAGTGTTTGGCCGTACTATGGGCAGTGGAAAAGCTACGACCGTACATCGAAGGGGTTCGGTTCACAGTCGTAACCGACCATTATTCCTTGGTCTGGCTGAACAATCTGAAGGACCCTTGTGCAAGAGCGAGGTGGGCGGTGAAGCTGCAACAGTACGATTTCGAAATCGTACATCGCAAGGGAAAGGAACATGTTGTTCCGGATATGCTCTCGAGGTCCGTTGAGGTGGCGGCGGGAATAGAAGAGCATGTAGTTTCGGACCCTTGGGTTCAAAAGATGATTAAAAAAGTTGCAGCGAATCCCCATTCTTACCCATTGTGGAAGGTAGAGTTAGAGAAATTGTATAGGTTTGTTAGGGCCAAACAAGTGGTTATACGTGACCAAGGAAGGGAATGGAAGGAGGTAGTGCCAAAGGCCGATCGGGGGGAGGTACTAAAAGAGTGTCACGACAACCCACTGGCAGGTCATATGGGGGTTAGCAAAACTTTAGCTAGAGTAGGGACCCGGTACTATTGGCCGAAAATGCGGGCCGATATTACCAGGTATGTTAGGAGTTATAGGGTCTGTCAGGCAGTGAAACCCGTGAACACCAACCCCTGGAAAATGGTATGCGTTGACCTGGTAGGACCGCTACCGAGGTCTACTAGTGGATATTCCTATATCTTTACCTTGGTGGATTACTTTAC
Organism: Eristalis intricaria; assembly: GCA_964034865.1. NCBI lineage: Eukaryota > Metazoa > Arthropoda > Insecta > Diptera > Syrphidae > Eristalis > Eristalis intricaria. The sequence goes on along the minus strand of OZ035873.1, from coordinate 50,513,589 downwards.
CAAGTTTCCACTGCCGTGACCAAACACCTCGAAGACAATGTCTTCCTGTTGTTCGGAGTTCCAGCAACAGTAGTATGCGACAACGGACCTCAATTCCGCGGCGGCTCGGAACTGTGTCAGACATACGGGACGCGAATCCGATTTACCGCGCACTACCATCCACATGCCAATCCGGCCGAACGGATAAATCAGATATTAAAAACAACGTTACGCGCGTACGTTTCCGAAAACCACCGGTCCTGGATACACAGCTGGCTAAGGTCGCGTGCTGTATCCGGACCGCGCAACACGATGTATTGGGAGTTACCCCATACTACGCAAATTTCGGGCGAGAAATGGCAACTCCGGGAACGATTTCGGGGCGAGTCATAGGAGACGGGCAAAACCATACGATGGCGGAAGAGGACGAAAACAATGAAGATATCGCGAGTAGACCGGACGCGGGCAACGATACGAGGGGTTACCAGACTGAGTTGAGGGAGATGGACAAGAAATTCCAAGAGCTGAGGGCTGATATCGGCAAGAAGTTGACTGTAGCTATACAGAAAACTTCGAACCTGTACAACCTAAGGCGAAGGGATGTCCAATACCTACCAAATGAGTTGGTATGGCGTCGGAATATGGTGCTGTCCGATGCAGCAAACTTCTACGCGGCTAAGTTGGCACCGAAATACGTCGGGCCATTCAAAATACGGAAAAGGGTGTCCCCGTGGACGTATACCTTCGAGGACGAAACCGGGAGAGAACGGGGAACATGGCACGTTAAAGACCCGAAGCCGCACCGCGACAGAGAGTAACAAAAAAAAATAAGAAAGATATCGGACGGGATCCTACTTCGAAATTTGTTCCGCAAGCAAATTTCGAGGAGGAAAGGGTGGGGTTGTCGCATGCAAAAATTGCGTGCGTCAAAATATTCTGTTTCGTCTTCCCGATATCCCATCCTTGACCGAGGTAAAGGGAAAGCTCGAACACCTCGCCAACACCCGACGCCCTTATTGAAAGATTGTCTGCACGGGAGCTTACGCGACGACAGGGACAGCGGTAAACCCAAAGGAGTACTTATCCGCAACCAAAAGAAAAATTCAATCGGAAAGGAAATAATCTGTGGAATACCCCGGGGCCTTCATAATTCTCCGGAGTCGCCGCTCTAAACTCCTAAAAGTAGACCACCAGTAGGACAGACAACAAAAAAAATATCCAAATCAACCACAGCTGATACTAAAGAAATACCTACGTCGTCTTCTACTGAAACGTTCATGTGCCGTGTGTCGTGCACACGGACATACACATGTTCGCCGTTGAGTGTGAATGTATGGGGAGAGTGAGACACCGAGGGAGGCGGCCAGTGCACTGGAGGTGATTCCTTTTGCACTGGTGGCCGAGCAGCGGGAAATCATGATCGACGGAGCCGGCACACGCACCAGTAGACACACACACATACAAGTTAATGGCAGCAACTCGGCACGACCCCAACATAAACCTCAACACTGCACTTCCCCTGCACCCTCTCTTTTATAGCTCACATTACACTTCCCTCACACACTACACTACAGTACATTTACTCCAAGCACATTCACCCTGCACTTCCGTCGCACGATTCACTCTTAGCATAATCAGCACTAAACTCATTCACCTCAACTCAATCATACACGATCAGCACTTTTCCACTGCACCGAACTCCCTCAGTAATCATTTCATTGTTAAGATAGGTCAGTTTAAGTTTAGCCATTGAAAATAATATCAGTCATAGACTGGAACCAAAACGAAGAACATCGTTTTATTTAACTGGCGCCCAACTTGTAAAGAATCCCTTTAGTATTGTAAAGCTCCAAAAATAGAGCTTTTTTTTATTTACAAAAAAAAAGGAAAAAGCCCACAAAACCAACGTACTCAACCAAGATGCTGATGCTGATATCATATATTGTGTAAGATATTACATATATTATTTTAAGTCAAATCGGAACTAAAAAAACGGAAATTATATAAAAACACTTGTGTTTGTGAAATTTTGTTTGTGTTAAAAAAAGCTATCATGTCAGAATTAGTTAATACAATAGCGGCAGCCGTGCAAGTAGCTGTAGAAACAGCATGCCAATCTGTATAAAAAAAGTCTCTGAAATATCCACTGATAATGTTCAAAACATTAGTGTAGTTACTGCAAGAATTGAAGAACTTGAGCAAAAATTATTGAATGCCCACATATCTGCTGAAGTAATTCCATATAAGCCCATTGCAATAAATTCTAGTGTGAAGTGTGAAATTTCATCAGATATTGTTAAATCCGTTCCCGAGTTTTGGGGTGAACGAGCAAGGTATATTTCATGGCGACAAGCAGCCAAAACGGCAATTAAGTTATTCGAACCTTATGAAGGATCAGAAAAATTCTACCAAGCTGTTGCCATAATAAGAAATAAAATTGTTGGGGCAGCTGATTTAATCTTAGCATCCCATAATACAGTTCTTAATTTTGATGCGATAATTGCACGTCTTGATAATACTTACTCTGATAAACGTCCGTTACATGTGTTGGAGAACCAAATGAGTGTGTTATGTCAAGGAAATTTGAGCATTGCAAAGTTCTACGATAAGGTTGAGCAGCATCTTACTGCCATTACAAATAAAATTTCAATGGAATATTCAGGGAATAGCCAATTGATTGATTCTCTAGGAGTTAAGTTCCGAGCAGACGCGCTACGCGTATTTATTTCAGGGCTTAATAAGCCTTTGAGCAGTATTCTCTTTTCTGCTGGATGTGAAGACTTGCCTTCTGCATTGGCAAAGGCTGAAGAGCTTGAAGCGAACCAGTATAGGTACAATTTCGCAAGAGCCTTTGACAGTAACGTAGACACAGGAACAAGTTCTAACACAAATGCTCTCGGTAATCCTCATTTCAAACGAATATCCTCCACAATGCAGTCGAATATGAAAAGTATTCACCACACATCAGATCATTCGTCAAAAACCTCAAAATATAGATGATCATATGAGTGTAGATAGCTCATCTAGATTTCGTTACAATGAAAAACCACATTCAAGTAGGAAAAACATAATCAGGAAACCAGCAGCAGAAATAAAAAAGGTATTTAAACGCCCTCGCGACTCGGATAGGACACCTATGCCAAAAACGCAGCGAATAAATTATATTCAAGCTAACGCTTTGAATGACTATGAAAACTCTTCAATAAATGAATATGAGGACCAGATTAATTTTTTAGGGTAAAGTCGGCTTTACCATATGTTGAAAAGAGTCTCAATAACGAAGTTGTATTGAAAATCTTAGTAGACACTGGTACAGCCAAAAACCAAATTGCCGTGTTTAAAAGCAATTTCAAACGAAAAATCTTTCGAAGTAAAAACGTTAAATGGTGAGAATACGATAACTCAAAAATGTAAAATTAGGTTTTGTAACACAATTACAGATTTTTTTGCCCTCCCTCAATTAAAAACTTTTGATGCGATAATAGGATACGACTTTCTCGTAAAAATAAAAACACAGATTGATACCGAAAGCTCTCTATTACTTTATGAAAATGGTGAAATGCAAATCAAATTCTTTGAATGCGAGCAAGTAAACAATATCGAAATAGATACTAAAACAGTTCCTTTTAAAACCAGGAATGAGTTCCAACAATTAGTTGAAGATTTTTCAGAAGTTTTTGCTCACCCTGATGAGAAACTTCCTTTCAATACTGATATTAAAGCAACTATAAGAACATTGGACTCAGAGCCAATTTATTCGAAACCAAGGCCATATAATATGGCAGATATCTCGTTCGTTAATAAAGAAATCAAAAGACTTCTAGATGATGGAATTATACGCCCATCGCATTCCCCGTACAACACCCCCATCTTGGTGGTAGGGAAAAAAGGCGTTAATGCGGACGATTCCCCAAAATCTAGATTAGTGTTTGATTACAGGAAATTGAATGAACGAACGGTACCAGATAGATATCCCATTCCAGAAAGTTCGGTTATCTTATCGAATCTTGGAAATGCGAAATATTATTCTACAATAGATTTAAAATCTGGTTTCCACCAAATTCTTTTAGAGGAAAAGGACCGCGAAAAAACAGCATTCTCCATAAACAATGGAAAGTACGAATTCTGTAGATTGCCTTTTGGATTGAAAAATGGTCCTAGCATTTTTCAGAGAGCAATCGATAACGTACTGAGAGATGACATAGGAAAACGCTGCCACGTCTATATAGATGACGTAATAATCTTTTCCAAATCAGAAATTTAACATTTAGAGGACATTAAAATAATAATATCTAAACTTTTAAATGCCAACATGAGAATATCTGCAGAAAAATGTAAGTTTTTCAAACAAGAGTTAGAATTTTTAGGATTTATCGTGTCTGGAGACGGTATCAAGACTTGCCCTAGTAAGATAAGAGACATAGTCAATTTTGAAGTGCCAAAATCACTTCGTGCTCTAAGATCATTTTTAGATCTTTCCGGGTACTATCGTCGGTTTGTTAAAGATTACGCTCAGATAACAAAACCTCTTACAAAGTACCTTAGAGGAGACAGTGGTCACATAGGAACAAATAAGTCAAAAAGTGTAAAAATTAATTTTGACACAGAGGCTATATGTGCCTTTAATAGAATAAAGAACAATCTAGCCTCGGACGACGTATTACTTTTCTACCCAGATCTTCGTAAACCCTTAGATCTAACCACAGATGCATCATCACACGCAATAGGTGCGGTTCTTTCTCAAGCTGGTAGACCCATTACAATGATATCTCGTACTTTGAACAAGACAGAAGAGAATTTCGCAACCAATGAACGCGAGATCCTTGCAATAGTCTACAGTCTTTAAGAAATTACTTACACGGGGCCCCTGATATTCACATTTATACAGACCATCAACCACTTACTTTTGCGATGTCTGAGAAAAACCCTAACACAAAACTAAAACGATGGGGGGCATTTATTGAAGAATTTTCCCCAATTTTCCCCAACCTGGTAAGGAGAATAAGGTTACTGACGCATTTTCTCGGCAGCACATTAACGTCCTTTCTACTTCCGAACAAACTGTTCATAGTGAAGAATCCTTAACTGAAATTATACGTTCCGTAGAAAATCCAATAAACTGTTTTAAGAACCAAATATTTATAACCCAGGGTTCTGAAAAAATCAAAAAAGTAAAAATTATTTAAAAAAAAATGGTTAGACATTCTATTGTATTCAGATCTAATGCAGAACTGATTGAAATGTTGCGCGATATCCTTCATCCGGATATAATTAACGGAATATATTGCAATCTGGAAATTCTGGGAAAAAATCCAGAATGACATCGTCAATGCCTTTCCCAAAATCAAAATGAAATACACAAGCAAATTCGTGCAAGACGTTTTTAATCAAAATGATCAAGAGGAAATCATTATAAATGAGCATAAAAGAGCTCATAGAGGACCTCAAGAAAACTATAAGCAAATAATAATGGAGTATTTTTTTCCAGACATCAAAAAAGTATGTAAAACATTTGCATCCAAATACAGCACCCGATAGGGGAAACACCCATTCCCACATATGTAGGTGATATTTCATAACCTGTATCGACAAATTTTCGAAATTTGCTGTTATTAAACATATTCTTTCAAGAAACGCAGTTGACATAAAAAAACCGTTGATTGAAATAATATCACAATTTCGAAATCCAAGATTAGTTGTTACAGATAATGAAGGTGCTTTTACTTCAAATTCCATACAAGCGTTATTAAGAAATGAATTCAACATTTCAATGTATTCAGTACCAGCCCTTCACAGTCAAAGCAACGGACAAGTGGAGCGTTTTCATTCGATTCTTGCTGAAATTGCAAGATGCACAAAGGAAAACTACACAGATCCCATAGAATTAATGCTTCTTTCTTCATATAAATACAACAATTCAATCCATTCAGTCACAGATCGTAAGCCGTCAGACATTTTTCATGGTAATTTTAAGGAAAATGAAATCGTAGTAAAACTGAAGAATAAGCAGATTAAAGATTTAAAGTTTCACAATAATAAAACTACACCAAAAAGCTTCAAACCAGGTGACACAGTATTTTTAAAAACTAATAAAAGAATAGGGAACAAAATGTCTAAACTGTATAATCAAAATACAGTTCAAGCAGATTTAGGAACAGCTATTTTAATTGACGGAAGACAAGCTCATAAAAACAATTTGAGATAAACCTTTACTTTTAGGTTCTCGCAAATATGGCTAGGCGCTGCAAAAATTATTGACTATTCCTCGGCACTGTTCATCCCCATTCCTGCAGGAGACGTTGCCATTATTGAAGACTATTTCTATTTGAAACATTCTACTAATATTTCGAACATTGAAGAAATAATGTCGGAAAATAGAAAGATTTTAAATGAAATAAAAAACGAAAGATGCAAGGAAATACTATTGCAAGACATAAATGAAATAGACCGTTTACTAATGTTGCTTAAATTCCCTATCAGGAATAGACGGTCTATAGATTTTATAGGCTCCGCAATTAAATTTATAGCAGGCACTCCGGATCATAACGACATGGAACTACTTAAAGCACAAGAAGATGAAATTGTTAGGGCTAATAACAGACAGATTGACATTAATGCTGCAATTCAAAATAAACTAAACCAATTAACCGATGTAATAAACAACATAGATATAAATTCAATAAGTAAACAAGAAACTGATGATACCTATGAAAAGATAACAGAAATAATATCAAAGAGAAATAGATTAATAATAAACAATTTAAACAATATCATGTATTCTTTGATTTAAGCTAAAACTAATATTGTAAATCCCTTAATTCTTAGCACAGATGAAATAGAAATAATTAAAATAAAAGAAAATGTATTAACTGAAATAATTGACATCTTGAATGTTGCTAATGTGAAAATGTATTACCAAAATGACACTATGTTATATTTAATTAAGATTCCAAGAGTTCAGCAAATCTGTAAATTAATTGAAATCATCCCAGTAGTTCATAATAATAAGATCATAGATTTAAGTTAAAATATCTCAGCAATTTGTATGCAAAATCATTATCCCTTAAGATCATGTAAAAAAGCTCCCTTATTTCCTATTGTGAAATTGATTCCCAAAATTCCTGCATTTTCCAACTCCTTAATAACAATACGGCGAATTGCCCAACTACTCACGCTGACCACATAAATAAGATTGAAGTCGTCAAGGATGGTTTAATCATCGCCAGGGACGAAAATATAACCGTAGAAGAAAACGAAGAGCGCATTGTGTTAAATGGAACTTTCCTCATTACATACGAAGCTAATATAAAAATCAACGGGAAAGAATATTGTGCAGATAATATTTTTGAAGTGAACCACCTACCAGCACCGAAGCGAACCACCCTAAAGAAAACCATTTTCAACGAAAAGATGACGCTACCGTAACTACATAAGCTGCACATCATCAACAACCAGAAAATAAAAGAATTTGCTGTTACTCTTGAGACAAGCAAATGGATGCGGTATGTCATCGTAGGAATACTGGCGCTCGTGATTCTTGTTCTACTTTATACAAAAGTAAGACCAAAGGCTGTGAAAATTACAACAGAAGTAGACAACGGCTTATCAGCATTAGATAAGGATCGAATAAAAATGAAAGTGCTCAACATTATGAACGAGGACGTTCAGTCTTAAGGGAGGGAGGAATTAATGGTAGCAACTCGGCACGACCCCAACATAAGCCTCCACACTGCACTTCCCCTGCACACTCTCTTTTACAGCTCACATTACACTTCCGTCACACACTACACTACAGTACATTTACTCCAAGCACATTCACCCTGCACTTCCGTCGCACGATTCACTCTTAGCATATTCAGCACTAAACTCATTCACCTCAACTCAATCATACACGATCAGCACTTTTCCACTGCACCGAACATTTCCCTCAGTAATCATTTCATTGTTAAGATAGGTCAGTTTAAGTTTAGCCATTGAAAATAAAATCAGTCATAGACTGGAACCAAAACGAAGAACATCGTTTTATTTAACTTACACACCCGCCCCACTAAAGACTGGCCAGCAGAGTGGTAGACGACCACAGAAAAAAAAGAAAAACGTTGATGTAGATGAGTGGTGAAACCACGGCTGAACCACATAGACAAATAAGCAGTAATCCAGCCAAACATATGCTGTGTGCGCGAGTAATGGGTATGAAGACTCGGTTGGGTAAAAAAATAAATTTTATTCGTTTCCTTCTCGTCACCTTGGCTTACAAAATTCAACTGCTCTTACTTTCTAACAATATTTAACATGAAACCTACTCTTGCAAGGGTGATTGCTCGAACGGAAGTTCAGCAGACGCTGATAAAGCAATTTGCGAAATCACCCGTGCAATTACAATTGAAGCTGATTCGATTTGTTGACATATGCATATTGTTGTTGACCTTGTTTCTTCGACTGCGGCGTGTGGGCTGCTGACGTTGCAATCTGCCATGGGTGTTGTTGTTGTAGGTGGCAGGGAAATAGAAATAATTAAAATAAAAGAAAATGTATTAACTGAAATAATTGACATCTTGAATGTTGCTAATGTGAAAATGTATTACCAAAATGACACTATGTTATATTTAATGCAATTGGCTTACAAAATTCAACTGCTCTTACTTTCTAACAATATTTAACATGAAACCTACTCTTGCAAGGGTGATTGCTCGAACGGAAGTTCAGCAGACGCTGATAAAGCAATTTGCGAAATCACCCGTGCAATTACAATTGAAGCTGATTCGATTTGTTGACATATGCATATTGTTGCTGACCTTGTTTCTTCGACTGCGGCGTGTGGGGTGCTGACGTTGCAATCTGCCATGGGTGTTGTTGTTGTAGGTGGCAGGTTGTTCTTGTAACTCCTCCCCCCCTAATTCTGAAGCGATGGTGCTGTCAATCTTGATGGACTGGACATGAGCGAAGTATCCGATTCAGCTTTGAAACGATTTCTGCATGCGAATACCAATGTGAGCACAACTGTTGAGATTACCATGATTGAAAGTAAATATGCATCTCGGAGTGTACTGTCCCATGCTAAGATTTTGAATGTTTCCTGTTGATGGCACTTGAAATCATTGAATTTTTGTATATTTAGTTTTTCAATTGTAAAGTTAGCGTAGATATTAGCAAAACTTGTAGGAAAGATATGAATTTTGTCCCAGTAGGTATTGTGCTGATGTCTGTACACTATGTTGTTGATGTTGACTTCGCAGTTCTGGTATATTATAAGCGTTGAGCCTTCAATGGTTTGTTCGAAATTACAGGTGGAATTGACGAAAGTGCGGGGAACGTTTATTAGGAGTATGTGCATGTTGATTGTTGAAATGTTTCTTGATGGATCGACTCTTTGCAGATGAATAATTTCTCTACTCTTAAGCACATATGTTCAAAATATTGAATAACATTATCATTAACAGCTAAGTATGGTTTTACAATGGAAGAAGAGTGGATGGAAAAGAATTCTTGGGAAAAGATGGGAATTCTAATGTTAAACACAATTTTAGAGCCGTTTTAATAAGCCTGAAGTTCGAGTATCTCGTAAAGATGTTCATCGGATTTTATCTCTGATGAATTGTTAAGTATCTTATGAATGAGGGAAAGTTCGTTCGGGTTCAGTATGGTTTTTGGGACGATATTAGCTTTGGCTAGGATTATTGCCTCTGAAATATCTCGAATATGATTAGCTAGGAGGTCTATGTTGAAATCGATTTGGTTTAAGTGCTGAGCATGAATAAATGTATCCGCATTTGATCGTACCATGATTAATGTATTGTTATTATACTCTGTCATGTATTCTTGTATGAGGTTTTGTTGATAGTTTATGTGATCGGTAATGTTTTTGAATCTTTGGATCATGTCTGAATTAAGTGTTGATTTAGAAGAAATGCTATTGATTTATTGGTTTTGAGTGTTCCTCAAATTTTCTATTTCGCTATTGATCTTTTCTGCGTCGTAAGCGTCCATGTTTCCAGTTATCAGTTTTAGTGTGCTTCCTAGTCCGTCAATAAGTCCTCTTCGTAGTCTTTGTCTTTATTTTGGTAGTAAAAGATCTATTTTGGATTTTAATTCCTGAAGTTTGAATCCTATAATGCTTAATTTTGGTTGAAGGTTCTTGAAAATTCTGAAGTTGGGAAGGGCATTTGGGATTTCGTCCGTAGTTTTTACGTACTCTTCCAAATCGACGATATGGATGAAGTTGTAGAAGGAGTCTATTAGTTTCGCCTTTCCTAGTCTAAGTGGAAGTATTCCCTCTGATTTTGTAAGGTCACGTATTTCTAATTCTCGAGCCAATGTTAATATTAACCATAAGGTAAAATGAAAGGGGTGATTAGATATAGGTATATATACGTTTTTTCTTAATTCTAGATTTATGAAATTTCTTATCATTTGTAGTTATTAATGTTACTTTCTTATTTTCTTTAACTATATGTTTACTGAATCTTGGAGTGAGTTTGTTTCCCCTACACTCTTTTCTATATATTACGTCACTTTCATTTCTACTTTCTGCTTCATTTCTATGTTTATTTAATTTATCTATTCTTTTGCTAACCGTCTGTTCCAATTTTTCTTTGACTTTAGGGAAAAATTCTTGCTGAAATTTTGTTAAACTATTTATATATTCATGTTCATTTGTATATGTAAGAGATTTGTTGAAGGTATAGGGGCGTCCATAGAAAAGTTCGAAGGGGGTAAGTTTGGTAGCTGAATGGATAGAGTTGTTATATGTGAAAAGTGTTTCAGAAAAAATTTTCTTTCTTCGTGGTCAGTTTCTGCTCTGTTCTCTTTGAATGTTTTGTGAATTATTCTATATATTTCTGTGAGTGTCGAGTGTAACCGCTCAACTGGGGAATTACTACTGGATTGTTGGAAAGAAGTAATATGGAGATTAATTTCAAAACGTTTGCAGAAATCTTTGAATAAATTAGATGCAAATTTTGAGCCCTGGTCGACTACAATTTTGGAAGGGATGCCGTGTATGCTGATATAGCTTTTGAATGCTTTTAATATATTGATACTGTTTCTAGACGGAACTGTATATCCAGCTGCGAATTTTGAAAATTTGTCCAGCACTGTAAGAATAAGTTTGTTGTTAATTGAATATATATCCATATGCAGAATATCAAGTGATTTAGAGGGAGTTTCTGGTTTTTCGAACATTACTTTTTTCGGTGTTCTTTCGTACTTTTGCGTTTGGCACATTTCGCAATTATTTATGGTTTTCGTGATTACAGTTTTCATAAACGGGAAGTAAAATTTTCGTTTCAAGTGATAAAGGGTTTCCTCTATGCCTCTATGGTTATTATTCATATGGTACTCTCTGATCAATTTTTCCTGTTCGTCGACGTTCCTTATATCTTTTAAAAGATCCATGCAACGAATAAGTCGGAAAGTTTTGTTGCTCGAAAAGAAGTTGGAGTAGACCGATTGTATTTTTTTAAAGGTTTCGTCATCTGTGTAAATTGCGTTTAGTTTCTTTGGAGAGAAGGATTTTTTGAAAATGTCTATAATAGTGGTATCGCTAAATGTGCTATTTTTTGTTTTTAAAAACTATTTTGTCATGGGTGATCCTTTGTCTGACGTTTGAAGAATGTACTGTTGGCTAAACTCGTTAAGTGGTCTTTCTGAAATTGGGATTCCGTCGTCTAAGTTTTCTAGAGCGGAATGTATTGTTGAGCCGCTAGTACCCTGAACTGACATGGTATCATTAATGTTGATGTCTATATTCTGGAAAGTCTTGGGATGATCGATTTTTATTCTACTAAGGGCATCTGCGTTAGTGTTATTTTTGCCTTTTTTATACACTATGTCATAGTCGTACTCTTCTAACTTTAGGCGCCAGCGTAGTAGCTTCGAATTTGGATCTTTAAGATTCATGATCCATGTTAAGGGCTTGTGATCCGTTACAATTTTAAATTTGTGTCCGAAAAGATAGGGTCGAAAATACTTTGTTGCCCACACGATGGCAAGAAGCTCCTTTTCTATTGTTGAGTAATTAGTTTCAGATGAAGTCAGAGTTCTACTTGCGAAGCATATTGGTTTATCGCTTCCTATTGGACCTTGCGATAGTATTGCACCGAGGGCAAAGTTGCTCGCGTCTGTTGTGAGGTTAAACGATTTAGTGAAGTCGGGGTACTGTAAAATTGGGTCATTAGAGAGGATATTTTTACAAGTTTGAAATGTTCGTATGTACTCATCATTGATCTCTACTTTTTTTATCCTTTTTAAGACAGACAGTTAAAGGTTTGACAAGTTTCGCGAAATCTTTAATAAACTTTCTATAGTATCCCAAAAGACCTAAGAAAGCTCTTATTTCCTTTTGAGTACGTGGGATCGGAAATTGTTTAATAGCGTGGATTTTATCGGGATTAGGTTTGACACCTTCAGTTGAGACGATATGTCCCAAAAACGCTTTTTCTTTTTTAAGGAAGTCAGATTTCTCGAGTTGAACTTTGAAATTCGATTCCCTTAATTTTTTGAAGACTTTCTTCAAATTTTCCAGATGTTCTTGCAATGATGTGGAGTATATGATGATATCATCCATGTACACTAAGCAACATTTTCCTACTAACTCCTTCAAGATGTTATCCATAACTCTTTGGAATGTGGAAGGTGCGTTTTTCAAGCCGAAAGGCATTCTCAAATATTCGTAGTGACCACTGTCTACAGAAAAAGCAGTTTTAGCAGTGTCTCTCGGATCCATCTCGATTTGGTGGAATCCGCTTGCTAAATCCAATGTCGAGAAGTAAAGACATTTACCCAATTTATCCAAGATCCCGTTAATGTTAGGAATAGGATATTTATCAGAAATGGTTTTCTCGTTAAGTTTCCGAAAATCTATCACGAGTCTCCATTTTCGATTTCCGTTTATGTCCTGTTTCTTGGGTACTATCCATACTGGTGCACTCCAAGGGGAATAACTATGTTGGATAATGCCTTGCTTGAGCATTGAATCAACCTGCTTTCGAATTTCCTCTTTGTGACAATAGGGGTAGCGATATGTTTTCGTGTGAATCGGGATGTCGTCTGTCGTAGGAATTTGGTGTTTGATTTTATTGGTGAATGATAGGTTCTGACCTTCTTTGAAGAAAATATCTTCGAATTCCGAACAGAGTTTTATAAGGCCTTTCTTTTCTTCGATGTTAAGGTGTTGGGTACGAAGGAGATCTGCAATATTCGGACTATCTTGGGGGTTAACGAGGCTAACGTTATAATTATTGAGTTCTATGAAATTACAAGAGAGATAGGGTTCGACTTTAAGAGGTTGTTCAATGAGGAATGGCTTATCAAAGGTGGAACTGTTCGAGATTTCGACAAAGCAATACCAATTCTTTGCGGTGTAAATACCTTCAGAAATGGTAAGGTCAGGTTCAACTAATGTTTTCCTAATGAACACGTCTCCGTTGGGTATGTCTACTGGTACTCTTACTATTATTTTCGAGTTTGATGGGGTTAAGAGTTTTCCGGAACTAAAGTTGGGTTTAAAACAGAGTGGAATTGAAGTGTTGGGGGTTGTCAATAACTTGGAGTCTAAATCGATTTTTGCCCGAAGTTGCGAAAGGATGTCTAGGCCTAAAAGGCCATCAAAGTAATTGTGAAATTTGAAGAGGAGAAAGTCGAATTTACCAGATTCATTAAATTCATTAAAAATGCACATGGAAACTTTTTTGTCTAATTTATGACTGTTTAATATTGTCAAAATTTTAACAGGGGGACATTGTTCGATACTGAAATTGTTGGTGTATTCTGGATTGATGAATGATGCTGAGGCTCCGGTGTCAATGAGAAATTTAAGCGGACGTCCAAATGGGGATGAAATATTTATATAGGGAAGCACAAATCCGTGTTTATTTATGTCTAGGTATCCGATTGATCTTCTGAGGCTGTATCTTGAAAATGTTCGTTTTCCAAGTCTCGCATTGTGTCCAATACCTGTTGGTCGTGCTCATCGGGAAATTCTGGATATTCGGGATGTTCTTCCTGGTAAACGTAGTGATTTTCGAGGTTTTGGATGTGTGTGGGGGGCAATCTTTGTCCATCATTTCCAGCGTTCATGTTGTATATTTCTTCGATCATATACCTTGGTGTGTTGGAGCTACGCTTTGTTTGCTGCGTCATCGGCGGTTTGTGCATTGTTGGTTGTGCAAACCGACATTTCCATCGGTTCTGGTGGGGAGACAACACGATTTCTTTGCGGAATACTTGACGCGTTTAGGTTATTTGGACCACGGGGTGGTATCGATGGTGGGAAAAAATTGGCTGGTGAAGGGGTTTGGGGGTTATTCCGGAAAAAGGGGTTATAGGTACTATTTTGGTCTGGAGATTATATGAGGGGGTCTATAGGTTTGGTTATGTTGAAGTGATCTATAATTTGGGTTAGGGTTATGATTTTTAGAAGGCTAATTTTAGGGTTAGTGTTAAATGGATTCGGCTTTGGACGTGGAGAATTATATTCGTGTTTCATATAGAACATGTTGTGTTCTTGTATGCAGTAGGAAAGAGCTATCGCGAGTGAGATGGGTTTCATAGCTCTAATGCTTGAACCAAGCGGTTCCCTTAGACCGTATAAAAATGCATTCAAGCACATTTCCGAGAAGAGTTCCATTTTCGCTTTAATGACATTCATATCCGATTCGTGAATAAGAACGTTATTATTGAGCGTTGCTTGTAGTTCAATTATTTCGCTGTGGAACGCCTCCACACTTTTGTTCGATTGTTTTAACAAGTGAAGATCACGAATTAGAGAAGTCTCGTTGCGTGTATCCGAATAGTGCAATACTAAATTGGTTTTTATCTCGACCCAATTTAGGCTTGTACCGTACATATAAAGTACTTCGTTCGCTTGGCCGTCGATTTTGTAACGAATCGCTCTAAGAATTATTTGACCCAGGGGTGTTTCAGATACGCCTCTTACGTGCATTAATATCTCTTCGACATTGTTAACGAAATCGTAAAGTAATCTGGGATTTCCGTCGAAACGTGGTAGATCTTTTACCGCGTCTGGAATTCTCAAAGAGTCAAAGATAGCACGGAAACTATGTGTTGCAGCTGTTGCAGCAAGGGCTGCAGCGGAAGTAGTTCCTTCAACGTTTGGATTCATATTTGAGTTTAACAAAGTTGGTGACGAAACAAAATTAGGATCGTGTTTAGTTTGAGATATCGATTCCGGTATAGAACTTAGGCTTTGAAACTTGAACAAATTAGATATACTGGGATAGGGAGATTTTCTAGGGGTTGGTTTGTATATTGTATTGTTGTGTACAATTGTATTGGTTTATCGTTATTTAGTTATTTTTAAACAGGTATACACGGTTTTGTATATAAGGTACATATAAGTGTTTTTAATTTAGATAAGAGTATTCGATTTTTGTTTTCAAAGGAATATATTTAATTACAATTTCTCACTCAGATGGTGTGTATTTAGTTCACTTAATAGTTGTTTTTTTTCTTAATAATTTCAATCAATTTCAAATAGTTTTTCAAAAATTTTAAATTAATTCTAGATACTAAATAAAATCTAATAAAAATATCTTGACTCACATGTGCTGGAGTAACAAGAAAATGTTCATGCTTGAGTTGATCCGTTTGCCAAATAGTGAAGATTCTTCAAATCCCTCGATGAAGGTACACCAGTGTTCCTCTGCTTTCCTTCCTCGATAATGCCTGTGTCCAGAAATCCACTGAGTCCAAGCACTTTTTATTGTTTTTTTTTTTTAGGTTCACGACCGTCAAGAATTTGATAATTCACAGTTAAATTAGAAAAAACCGGTACGGAAAAAACCACCGTTACACTTTTTCGCGACTTTAACTTCGATCGGACTGCCGACTGCGCCAGTAATGGTTATGAAGACTCGGTTGGGTAAAAAAATAAATTTTATTCGTTTCCTTCTCGTCACCTTGGCTTACAAAATTCAACTGCTCTTACTTTCTAACAATATTTAACATGAAACCTACTCTTGCAAGGGTGATTGCTCGAACGGAAGTTCAGCAGACGCTGATAAAGCAATTTGCGAAATCACCCGTGCAATTACAATTGAAGCTGATTCGATTTGTTGACATATGCATATTGTTGTTGACCTTGTTTCTTCGACTGCGGCGTGTGGGCTGCTGACGTTGCAATCTGCCATGGGTGTTGTTGTTGTAGGTGGCAGGTTGTTCTTGTAACTCGCGACGTTGCCGGGTCCGACGATCTAATGTGTGAGAGTGGGAGGCACGATCCGGTGGTGGATCGCCAAGCGTCGTGTATGTGAGATGATTGGAATGTATGCATGGTATGCGAAATGTATGGAAGGTATGCATAGTATGTGAGATGGACGTAATGCATGGTATGTGAGAGATGTGTCGTATGCGTGCGAATGTTAATTGTGTGGAGTGTCTGAATTTACGTATGCGAATATCGCCGTGTGAGTGAGGTGATGGATGGATGCGTGTGAGTGAATAATCGTGGTGGGATCGGTCATTCTTAGACTATCCGCTTAAGGGAGACCACGTCCCAGTAACTTGTTCGCGATTTCTTGGTGTGGAAAAACAACGAAACCCAAAGACGTGCCGGCACGAGTCCGAGGATCCTTTGGGAGGAGAAGAAAAAAAAACAGCATCCAGGAGTGAGACGAGGACGCCGGAGAGTGAAGGCAACGGTGGGCGCAGGACCTCGCCAAATATACATACCAGTTGTACAAAACGGATACATACCCCCTTTGTGGGAGAAGTAGTTGTTGTTCTTCCACAGTGCGTCGTACATATATATATATAGAGATATATATGTATATGCACGTAGTGCGGGGCACAGTTAAATTTAAGAAAAGGAAATTGTTGGGTGGTTTTTGTGTCGGGGTTGGGGAGACTCCGTGGGAGCCCCAATACAAAGTCGATAGTGCCAAAGAAAAAGTGGGGCACCGGTACGCGTAAGGTCCCGTTTCTTCCGCGGAAAAGTTTTGGAGAGGAAAACCCCAGTCGGTACTACGCGAATTTGTGACGACGTATTCGGGGTTTCCCGGTACCCCTTAGGCCTTTGTGCGCGTGCGTCCGTTGTAGTGTCGTCCCGTTTTTGTTTTGTGTGGGGGCGGAGCGCGGGATCCCGCGTGAATTGGATCGGGTTTCCCGACGTGTGGGCTGAGGTTTTCGGACCGACGCCAAAACTCTGGCCCTCCCCAAGAAATTGGGAAAGTGATATACGCGGTTCGTATATAAATATATAGGTATACATAGATATACGCGTACGCGTCTATATATACTTATATATATATATATACATAGGGTTTCGTCGTCCCTGTGAAAGACGACGTGGCGCCCACTTGCTTAAGAGAAGTTGCCGAGGCTTGGGACTAGTGACCGTTTGGTCAAGTCGGGAGTTTTGGGGACCCACCCCAGCTGAGTTAGCGGGGCCGGAGGTCTATTGGGACCCCCGGTGTTCACTTTGTGCAACAGTAAGATAAAAGATTCGAGCAAATAGAAATGAATTAAAAAATGAAAAAAAAAACTAAACTATCAATTTTATTAAGGTCATTAATTCTCATAATCTCATACAAAATTTATTAATTTGAACTTGCTCGTTTACAGTCAGAACTAGACGTCATGGTCTATAAAAAGGAGTTGAAGTTGAGCTTGTTTTTGTTGAATATCAAATGCCACTATATTTCTCTCGGATTCTTGAAGTACTTTATTCATTACGTTTATTGTTAATATTTTTTTTTTAACAAACAAACAAAAGCAAACATTAATGCAATAAGTTCATACAGAACAAATAACAAAGAAGTTGTATACACATCCTCACAAAATTATTCGCACAAGACTTCATTTAACGAAATAAACAAAATTCCACTGGTCATGAAAAATTAATTCAATAAAATTAAAAAAAATTAGTATTAGTAAAATAACAAAAAAAATCAAATATTAATAAATCCAAGTAGGCAAAAACGAAAATAAGCAAACTGACTTCAATTAAACGTAACACAATATTATTCGCACAAGAATAAAAATATGAAAAAATACATAAAATAAAGTAGATGAGTGACACATCAGTATCTATAAAGACGGCTCTTAGTCGTTTTGACATACTCCCGACTAGTTTCTTGCAAAAATCTGGGCGTAGAAGTTCCCATTCTCGTTGTAGAGCTTCTTTAAGAGAAGCTTTGCTGCTGATAGCTCGATTTCGAAAATTTTTTTCAAGCTCAGCCCACAAATATTCAATGGGGTTGATGTCGGGTGACTGTGGAGACGTTTTGAGCTGCGAGCGGGCATTGAAAAGCAGCCACATATTGACATTGTGAGCAGTGTGCTTTGGGTCGTTATCTTGTTGAAAGACATAATTTCACCCTAGACCCATTTTAGTAGCGCTTTACTGCAAATTTCTTTTTAGGATGTCGAGGTAGTCATATTGGTTCTTTTTTTTTTTTTTATGCAATTTTATTTAATTAATTCTATATTTCTTACTTGCTAGACAAAATTACTTAAAACTAGCTTAACAATCTTAAGAATTACAATTGTTCTTAATACTAACCCCATGCGGGTACTCTAAGCTAATCTAATCTATGTTATAAATGTGCCTTTCGGCTTAATCTACGTTTTTTTTTAGTCTTTAGTGACAATCTTTCATTTATTTATTACTTTGCCAAGAAAACTTATAAAAAACTTGGCTAAACCTAACTACTTAACCTAACTTATAATAACTTACCCTAAAATAAAACTTAATACTATCTTAACTATGTCCGTAACAGTACGGACACGTGCACCAGGGCGTATATGTTGTGTATATGCATAACATATATAATTTATACGCCGTGATGCACCTTTTTTTTGTTTTTGATTCATATATTGTTTTTTTTTTTTTGGTTTTGTTGTTTTATTAATTTTTTTGGATTTTTTGTTTTTAAATTTTTTTTCTGGATTTTTTTTTCTTAATATCTACCTTAGAAACTATGTAAGCTGGCCACTATGGTCAGCTATCTGATCCTCTTGAAAAGCTAGCGGTGGCGGAGGCTGGTTTTGGTGTAACCACCAGTAAACTTGCCGTTCTTTGGCAGACTCTTTCCTATCTCGAGCGGGGATCGCTCTACTGAACCGGAGGAGATCCTCGTGGGTGCGAACGACATCCGGTTCGTATTGAAGTCGCCTATCCACTGTTCGGCGTACGACATGGAAGATGATAGGACATCCTTGTGGATCCTGTATAAGGCCAATTGGGTCTAGATAGAGGAATGCTTCGGGAGGAATAAAGCCGTTAAGGCGCACCCTTTCATGGTACATAGTATTGGGGTAGTAAGCCCCAAAGATTAGACTGTTGGACGAGGTCATAGCTCGTGCAGTGTGCCTTCTGATTAGTTTAATAATAAAATTATCTACCCTATTCACGTTTGCCTCGTTGTACACGACCTCGTTAGGGTAGTACTTCTTGTACTCAGACTCGGGTGTGCGATACAGACGGAGACAGCTCCTAAGACACTGCCTCTCGAACACCCTCATCTTTTCCATCTGGGAAGGACTCACGTTGAACCACAATGGACAACCGTACACCATAATGGGCCGTACTAGGGCCATGTAGCAGATTACCTTCACTCTGCTGAAAAACAACCTTCTTGCCGCAGCAAAGGCTTTTCTGGCTTTCGTCAGAGCAATATCTATATGTTTGTCAAAATACAGATATTGATCCAGCAAAATGCCTAGATATCTAACTACACTTTTTACAGCTAACGGCCGACCATGCGGGCCAACTATGCCGAACTTACGCCAGTTTTGGCGCGTATCCCGCGATGCCCTGTCCAACGGGGTCCGGAAAAGACTAGTTTCGCATTTCTGGAAGTTGATAAGCAACTTCCAGTCGTCGCAAAATCGCTGGATTTTCTCGAAGTCACGCTGCAACAAGATGTTTATTACCTCGACCTTCGGACCTGATCTGTACGCAACTAGGTCGTCGGCGTACGCAATTAAGTGCGGCATGGAACCTATAAGATCTGCAGTGAATATGGAAAACAGGATCGGGGAACCCCTGTTGCAGACCGTTTTTAATGTTAAAGACCGTAGTGGAAGTTACGTCACCATTTTTCACAACGAACTTTCTACCTGTTATCATGTCATAGACCATGTATAGCAGTGGTTTACTTATGCCAAGCCTGACCAGCTTGAAGAAGAGGCCCTCCAACCAAACGGTGTCGAACGCCTTCTCCAAGTCAATCAGGCAGGCACCCGTGCACTGATTTTTGTTTTTATTCCATTGTATGTCGGACACCAGTTTTGACGCGGCATTAATGGTATCATGCCCCGCTCGGAATCCGAACTGGTTGTCCGGTATGATTTTCTTTTCATCAGCCCATTGCTTCAGAACTCGAATGACTATCTTTTCAAAAACCTTGCTTATGCAGGGAAGTAGACTGATCGACCGAAGATTTGTCGGAATGGACTTATCTTTGTCCCGTTTAGGGATCGGTTGAACAACAGCTGTTTTCCAGTGCGTGGGGTAATGTGCCTTACTCAGCGCATTGTTGAACAAGGTTGTGTAAATTTGGACCGCTTCGAGGGGAAGCTGGCGAAGCACAATGTTCGGTATTCCATCGATTCCCACTGACTTTTTCTTCTTCAGCGAGTGGAAGATACCCTGGAGATCGTCTTGAGAAATCAAGATGTGATTCCCATCATTGGCAACGGCACTATGTGCCATGTTCTCGTCATTGAACCTGGTGAACCCTGGATTCTCTGATCGCCATTGACTTATCTCACTGCGGAGATAGAAGTGGTTTAGCAGGGCTCTGTTCTCCAGATCGTGATTCAGCCTACTAACCTCGTTGACCGTATACACTCTCTGGAACACTGCACCAATAGCTGTAACTTTCTCCTGGGGATCTTCCACCGCAAAGAAGTCATTGTCTAGCACTGCCTCATCTGGATCAATGCCAACTGAAGTCAGTAAGTGTTCGTTGTCTGTCGTCCTGGGAAGTCTTACGATTTGAATGTCGTTTTGATCTTTCCTCCGAAATATTTTATTTACTTGCGGGAACATACCCGGGTTGTTGGATCGTACAGCCCGGATTTTGTTGCCCCAGTGCAAGCTTATAGCCAAGCTATAGTTTATGCGTATTAACTGTTGGAGGTTCTTGATCTCCGACTTCAATGCTCTGACTTCCGCGTTTTGCGGATCTGTAAAACGCCTGTGCAAGAGTTTGAGTCTTGACAGCAGCCTACTTTTGTGCACGTGAAGTGCGTCGATGGTAGCATTTCGATAAACATCGCTGTTGTCGATTTGAACTACCTTCGGAATTGTTTTGTCCATCGTACGTTTGATTACGTCGTCCATTTGTATGAGGTACCTGTCAACCTCTTCGTTCGTCAGGTTTCTGTTTGTCGGCGGATTGATCCCACTCGAACGTAGTTCTGTGGATAAAGTCCTGGAGAAGCGTGGCCAGCGGGCCTTATTATAATTATAAGGGTGCCTCTGGACATACTCTTCCAGTCCTTCCACCTCGTTCGGGAGCTGAATAACTGCGAAGAGCCCGCAGTGATCACTCTCGTACTCAACAGCAGTCAGACAGTTCCGTGTGCGTCTTTCCACGTCTAGTATAGTCAGTCGTTTGTCTATCAGCATCAGATCCAGATAGGACCCGCCTCTGGGATACGATGGCCTATCGGTTGCTAGCAAATCTAGCTTGAACTCAACATTGTGTTCTACCAACCAGTTATACAATGAGGTCCCCCTGGTGTTATGCACCACATTGCCCCACTCTATATGCCTCGAGTTCAAGTCCCCGGCTACGATATAGTAGTTCTCCTCCGAGCTCAGTCGAAGGCTAGTGAAAAGAGTATCGAGCTCTGAAATGAAATATTGGTTGTTGCGTGACTTGTCAGTCGCATAGATAGCGATCACATATAGCCGCTTACCACCCCGAAGGGGGATGCGTGCGATACACGTTTCTATGGCCTGGAATCTCCGCACTTCACCGCTATACACGACCTTATGACAAAGGCTTTTTTTTATTAAGAGCGCGACTCCACCAGCTAGGTAGCTTCGATCTCGTCGAATAATATTGTAATTTTTGTACCTGAGTGAGTGCGTCTGGCTTAGCTTAGTTTCGCAAACCACCAACACATCAGGATTATGGGTCTGCAACAAGTTACCGAAATTTAATTGACGTTCAGGGCGGATCAGTGAATTCACATTCACTGCTAGAATTTTCAGGTTGCAGGCTGCCTGCGCAGCCATTATACCGATGTTGCGTTTGGCTCTCCAAACAGCGTCGAATAGATGAGGTCTATTCGCGCTGCTTGTTCTTGTAATTGGTTTTGGAACTGGGTTTGGAGTTGAGCGATCTGCCTCTGGATAGAGAGAAGGATCGTCTGCACATCCAAATTTGCTTCTGGTTGCCTGGCCACAGGGACCTGGGTAACTTTCGGCACTGTCTGTTGAACCGGTCGCCCAGCCGATGCCATTTGGGCATAGGAGACTGCGGTGTAACAGTGGTAGCTGGAGCACGGGGCACTGGCCTCGCTTCTACCATTTTTCCTTTACGTTTGGCCTCTATTATTTTTCTGATCTCCTGGACCTTAGGACATCCCCGATAGTTTGCAGGGTGTCCGCTGGTCTTGCAGAGCACGCACGTCAGTTTGCTCCTGTCCTCGACTTTATCGGTCCCTAAAGGACATTCCCCGCGATTGTGTGTGTGTTCCTGCGCATTTGACACAGCGAGACTGCATATTGCAGTTCGCCGCGGCATGCCCAAACCTCTGACAACGAACACACTGGAGCGTGTTCTTTGTCTTTTTTATTGTTTCCCATGTAACAGACAGAGTGCCTAAATGGGTAATTTATTTTAGGCTCTCTAGTTTGCTGCCTGGGGTGACCTGAACCAGGAAGAAAGGAAGTTTCCTATTCTCCCTTCTCGATGCCGCAGTGATGAAGGGCTTAACCCCTACGACCTGGACATCGTCGCTCTGCGCTTGGCGCAGAATAGCGAGGATCTCATCGGGATCAGTGTCGGGATCCACGTCCTTAAGGAGCATAGTCTGCACCTTTTCCCCTTTCGGAGTGTACGAGAAAAACTCGGCCTCCGACACCGCTAACCTTTCTTTGACTACGTGATAGTCTGCCATTGATAAGCAATGGACAGAGACACGTAGTGGACCCTTATACTTAATAAAATATGACTCTTTTGTGGCCAACTTACACAGTATGTCAACGTCCTTCGTCTCCAGTCCGAAGACGTTGATCGGAGGGCATCTCTCCTTTTTGGCTGGCTGCTGCTGTTGCGGCTGCTTCTGCTGTGCCTTCTGCTTTTGATGTTGTTTTTGCTGCTGCTGCTGCTTTGGCTGCTGCTTCGGCTGCTGCTGTTGTTGTTGCTGCTGCTTTGGCTGCTGCTGTTGTTGTTGCTGCTTTTTCGGCTGCTGTTGATGTTGTTGCTGCTGCTGCTGTTTTTGTAGCTGCTGTTGTTGTTGTGCAGCCTCTTTGGCTGCTCTTCGGGCCCTTAATTTGATTTGGAGGGCTTGAATGTGGGCGTCCAGCTCCTCCCTCTCTCGCTGGCTCTTTTCCAGCTGCTCCCGGTCCTCTTCCTCTTCGTCCTCCGATTCAGAGGACGTTAGCGTGTGGAAGGGATTGTCTCTCCCGCTGAAGGAGAATCTCCCCTCCCCTTCTGTCGACTCTTACTCGACGTCGTCGACCATTGGTTGCTGCCTTTTGGCTGCTGCTGCTGTAGTTGTGGCTACAGTTGTTGTTGTTGTTGCTGCTGCAAATGATGTTGCGGCTTTGGTCGCAATTTTCGTGTCCGCTGATCCCAGGCTGGAACGGCGCTTCACAAGGTTGGGCTGTGGTTGGAGCTTCTTCCTCCTCTTCTTTCTCCCCTCATCTTGTGTTGCCTGGTGGCCTGATGTCCCAGGATGATCCCGGCCTGATGTTTCGAGCTCGGGTCGCTCCACTTCCTCCATCGCACTTTTTTTTACACTCAGTGTCTGTAATTTATTTAATTTGAAAAAAAAAGTATTTCAATTTCACTTCGGGATTCGAACCCGGCACCACGAAGTCACCGGCGAGCACTCTTTTTTTTTTTTTTTTTTTTAACGCAATTTTATTTACTTCAATTTTATATTTCTTACTTGCTAGACAAAATTACTTAAAACTAGCTTAACTAACTTAAGAATTACAATTGTTCTTAATACTAACCTACTGACCCTATGCGGGTACTCTAAGCTAATCTGATCTATGTAATAAATGTGCCTTTCGGCTTAATCTACGTTTTTTTTTAGTCATTAAGACAATCTTTTATTTTTCATTTGCCAAGAAAACTTGTAAGAACTTGGCTAAACTTAACTACTTAAACTACCTTATTCTAACTTAATTACTATTTATTACTAACTTAACCTAACATAAAACTTAATACTATCTTAACTATGTCCGTAACAGTACGGACACGTGCACCAGGGCGTATATGTTGTGTATATGCATAACATATATAATTTATACGCCGTGATGCACCTTTTTTTTTTGTTTTTGATTCATATATTGTTTTTTTTTGGTTTTGTTGTTTTGGATTTTTTTTTTTTTTTTTTTGGATTTTTTTTTCTTAATATCTACCTTAGAAACTATGTAAGCTGGCCACTATGGTCAGCTATCTGATCCTCTTGAAAAGCTAGCGGTGGCGGAGGCTGGTTTTGGTGTAACCACCAGTAAAATTGCCGTTCTTTCGCAGACTCTTTCCTATCTCGAGCGGGGATCGCTCTACTGAACCGGAGGAGATCCTCGTGGGTGCGAACGACACCCGGTTCGTATTGAAGTCGCCTATCCACTGTTCGGCGTACGACATGGAAGATGATAGGACATCCTTGTGGATCCTGTATAAGGCCAATTGTGTCTAGATAGAGGAATGCTTCGGGAGGAATAAAGCCGTTAAGGCGCACCCTTTCATGGTACATAGTATTGGGGTAGTAAGCCCCAAAGATCAGACTGTTGGACGAGGTCATAGCTCGTGCAGTGTGCCTTCTGATTAGTTTAATTATAAAATTATCTACCCTATTCACGTTTGCCTCGTTGTACAGGACCTCGTTAGGGAAGTACTTCTTGTACTCAGACTCGGGAGTGCGATACAGACGGAGACAGCTCCTAAGACACTGCCTCTCGAACACCCTCATCTTTTCCATCTGGGAAGGACTCACGTTGAACCACAATGGACAACCGTACACCATAATGGGCCGTACTAGGGCCATGTAGCAGATTACCTTCACTCTGGTATCAAGTTGGCTGCTGAAAAACAACCTTCTTGCCGCAGCAAAGGCTTTTCTGGCTTTCGTCAGAGCAATATCTATATGTTTGTCAAAATACAGATATTGATCCAGCAAAATGCCTAGATATCTAACTACACTTTTTACAGCTAACGGCCGACCATGCGGGCCAACTATGCCGAACTTACGCCAGTTTTGGCGCGTATCCCGCGATGCCCTGTCCAACGGGGTCCGGAAAAGACTAGTTTCGCATTTCTGGAAGTTGATAAGCAACTTCCAGTCGTCGCAAAATCGCTGGATTTTCTCGAAGTCACGCTGCAACAAGATGTTTATTACCTCGACCTTCGGACCTGATCTGTACGCAACTAGGTCGTCGGCGTACGCAATTAAGTGCGGCATGGAACCTATAAGATCTGCAGTGAATATGGAAAACAGGATCGGGGAACCAATGGCCCCCTGTTGCAGACCGTTTTTAATGTTAAAGACCGTAGTGGAAGTTAAGTCACCATTTTTCACAACGAACTTTCTACCTGTCATCATGTCATAGACCATGTATAGCAATGGTTTACTTATGCCAAGCCTGCCCAACTTGAGGAAGAGGCCCTCTAACCAAACGGTGTCGAACGCCTTCTCCAAGTCAATCAGGCAGGCACCTGTGCACTGATTTTTGTTTTTATTCCATTGAATGTCGGACACCAGTTTTGACGCGGCATTAATGGTATCATGCCCCGCTCGGAATCCGAACTGGTTGTCCGGTATGATTTTCTTTTCATCAGCCCATTGCTTCAGAACTCGAATGACTATCTTTTCAAAAACCTTGCTTATGCAGGGAAGTAGACTGATCGACCGAAGATTTGTCGGAATGGACTTATCTTTGTCCCGTTTAGGGATCGGTTGAACAACAGCTGTTTTCCAGTGCGTGGGGTAATGTGCATTACTCGGCGCATTGTTGAACAAGGTTGTGTAAATTTGGACCGCTTCGGGGGGAATATGGCGAAGCACAATGTTCGGTATTCCATCGATTCCCACTGACTTTTTCTTCTTCAGCGAGTGGAAGATACCCTGGAGATCGTCTTGAGAAATCAAGATGTGATTGCCATCATTGGCGACGGCACTATGTGCCATGTTCTCGTCATTGAACCTGGTGAAACCTGGATTCTCTGATCGCCATTGACTTATCTCATTGCGGAGATAGAAATGGTTTAGCAGGGCTCTGTTCTCCAGATCGTGATTCAGCCTACTAACCTCGTTGACCGTATACACTCTCTGGAACACTGCACCAATAGCTGTAACCTTCTCCTGGGGATCTTCCACCGCAAAGAAGTCATTGTCTAGCACTGCCTCATCTGGATCAATGCCAACTGAAGTCAGTAAGTGTTCGTTGTCTGTCGTCCTGGGAAGTCTTACGATTTGAATGTCGTTTTGATCTTTCCTCCGAAATATTTTATTTACTTGCGGGAACATACCCGGGTTGTTGGATCGTACAGCCCGGATTTTGTTGCCCCAGTGCAAGCTTATAGCCAAGCTATAGTTTCTTCGAATTAACTGTTGGAGGTTCTTGATCTCCGACTTCAATGCTCTGACTTCCGCGTTTTGCGGATCTTTAAAACGCCTGTGCAAGAGTTTGAGTCTTGACAGCAGCCTACTTTTGTGCACGTGAAGTGCGTCGATGGTAGCATTTCGATAAACATCGCTGTTGTCGATTTGAACTACCTTCGGGATTGTTTTGCACATCGTACGTTTGATTACGTCGTCCATTTGTATGAGGTACCTGTCAACCTCTTCGTTCGTCAGGTTTCTGTTTGTCGGCGGATTGATCCCACTCGAACGTAGTTCTGTGGATAAAGTCCTGGAGAAGCGTGGCCAGCGGGCCTTATTGTAATTATAAGGGTGCCTCTGGACATACTCTTCCAGTCCTTCCACCTCGTTCGGGAGCTGAATAACTGCGAAGAGCCCGCAGTGATAACTCTCGTACTCAACAGCAGTTAGACAGTTCCGTGTGCGTCTTTCCACGTCTAGTATAGTCAGTCGTTTGTCTATCAGCATCAGATCCAGATAGGACCCGCTTCTAGGATACGATGGCCTATCGGTTGCTAGCAAATCTAGCTTGAACTCAATATTGTGTTCTACCAACCAGTTATACAATGAGGTCCCCCTGGTGTTATGCACCACATTGCCCCACTCTATATGCCTCGAGTTCAAGTCCCCGGCTACGATATAGTAGTTCTCCTCCGAGCTCAGTCGAAGGCTAGTGAAAAGAGTATCGAGCTCTGAAATGAAATATTGGTTGATGCGTGACTTGTCAGTCGCATAGATAGCGATCACATATAGCCGCTTACCACCCCGAAGGGGGATGCGTGCGATACACGTTTCTATGGCCTGGAATCTCCGCACTTCACCGCTATACACGACCTTATGACAAAGGCTTTTTTTTATTAAGAGCGCGACTCCACCAGCTAGGTAGCTTCGATCTCTTCGAATAATATTGTAATTTTTGTACCTGAGTGGGTGCGTCTGGCTTAGCTTAGTTTCGCAAACCATCAACACATCAGGATTATGGGTCTGCAACAAGTTACCGAAATTTAATTTACGTTCAGGGCGGATCAGTGAATTCACATTCACTGCTAGAATTTTAAGGTTGCAGGCTGCCTGCGCAGCCATTATACCGACGTTGCGTTTGGCTCTCCAAACAGCGTCGAATAGATGAGGTCTATTGTCTGCGCATTTGACACAGCGAGACTGCATTTTGCAGTTCGCCGCGACATGCCCGAACCTCTGACAACGAACACACTGGAGTGTGTTCTTTGTCTTTTTTATTGTTTCCCATGTAACAGACAGAGTGCCTAAATGGGTAATTTTTTTTAGGCTCTCTAGTTTGCTGTCTGGGGTGACCTGCACTAGGAAGAAAGGAAGTTTCCTATTCTCCCTTCTCGATGCCGCAGTGATGAAGGGCTTAACCCCTACGACCTGGACATCGTCGCTCTGCGCTTGGCGCAGAATGGCGAGGATCTCATCGGGATCAGTGTCGGGATCCACGTCCTTAAGGAGCATGGTCTGCACCTTTTCCCCTTTCGGAGTGTACGAGAAAAACTCGGCCTCCGACACCACTAACCTTTCTTTGACTACGTGATAGTCTGCCATTGATAAGCAATGGACAGAGACCCGTAGTGGACCCTTATACTTAATAAAATATGACTCGTTTGTGGCCAACTTACACAGTATATCAACGTCTTTCGTCTCCAGTCCGAAGACGTTGATCGGAGGGCATCTCTCCTTTTTGGCTGGCTGCTGCTGTTGCGGTTGCTTCTGCTGCGCCTTCTTCTGCTGATATCGTTGTTGTTTCTGCTGCTGCTGAGTCTGCTGCTGTTGTTGTTGCTGCTGCTGCTTAGTCTGCTGCTGTTGTTGTTGCTGCTGCTGCTTAGTCTGCTGCTGTTGTTGTTGCTGCTGCTGATTAGGCTGCTGCTGTTGTTTCGGCTGCTTCTTTGGCTGCTGCTGTTGTTGTTGCTGCTGCTGCTTTGGCTGCTGCTGTTTATGTAGCTGCAGTGGTTGCAGCTGCTGTTGTTGTTGTGCAGCCTCTTTGGCTGCTCTCCTGGCCCTTAATTTGGTTTGGAGGGCTTTGATGTGGGCGTCCAACTCCTCCCTCTCTCGTTGGCTCTTCTCGAGCCGCTCCCGGTCCTCTTCCTCTTCGTCCTCTGATTCGGAGGACGTTAGCGTGTGGAAGGGATTCTCTTTCCCACTGTAGGAGAATCTCCCCTCCCCCTCTGTCGACTCGTACTCAACGTCGTCGACCATTCTTGATGTTGCTGCTGATGTTGTCTGTGCAGTTGTTGTTGTTGTTATTGCTGCTGCTGTTTTGTTTGCGGCTTTAGCCGCAATTTTCCCGTCGCCTGATCCAAGGCTGGAACGGCGCTTTACGAGGTTAGGTTGAGGCTGGAGCTTCTTCCTCCTCTTCTTCCTCCCCTCTTCGTTTGTTGACTGGTGGTCCGATGTCGAAGCCACCGGTACCACATCACCCGATTTTATGAGCTCGGGTCGCTCCACTGTCTCCATCACACTTCTGACTCACACTTAGTGTCTTTACCTGATTTTAATTTTAAAAAAAGATTTCACTGTTTTTTCGGGATTTGAACCCGGCACCGCGAAGTCACCGGCGAGCGCTCTACCCCGAAGCTACCGATTCTTGTTGGATTATTGTACTCCTTTCCGCACTTGACACTTTACAATTGCCGCACTATGTCGAGACACGTCTGCGCTCCTTGGAGGTCTGTGAATGACTGGCCGGCGAGCACTCTACCGAGAAGCTACCGATTCTTATATTATTTTGGCACTATTGTCCACACTTGATATTTTTATTGTTTCCGCACTAAGTCGAGACACGTCTGCGCTGTTTGGAGGTCTGTGAACGACTGGAGATGACCCTACCTATTCGGCCACTCGTCTGTTATATAAACTCGCGGCAACTTTCGCACTTGATAACTGCAAGTCTTATTTTTGTATTTTTCTAAACACTAATCACTCGCGAACTGCACTACTCGAAGGTCTGTGAGTGACTGGTGGCGAGCACTCTACCGAGAAGCTATCGATTCTTTTTCTATTTTGGCGTTATTGTCCGCACTTAATATTTTTATTGTTACCGCACTAAGTCGAAACACGTCTGCACTGCGTGGAGGTCTGTGAACGACTGACGTGGACATTCGTTTTCAGATGCATGTGGACTATTCGATGTTGCACACGATTCACCATTGGCATTTTCGGTTTTCGAAAACTTTCTTGTAGAATCCAGTAAAATAGAAGATTCAGAGGCTGATCCGTTGTGATACGTGTTGACCAAAGCGTATTGATTCATAAGAATGGAAGATGCCTCAATCAGTAATTTGATATTTCCAAGCAACTAAAAAAAAAATAAGAAAAATATTATATATTTAGATAGATAGATACTGTAGTATATTAGCAACACTACGCTAGAGCGTGAGAGATGCTCTTCTGTATGTCATAGTACTCATGACATTCATCTTAGCTCTTATCTTTATTTTATTGTGTGCATCTTCAATCTTGACTCAGTGCAGTTTTCATCTTACCACCGACAAATTGGAACTTGCTGGTGAGAACACACTACAGATACATTTATTTCTCATAGTATATATTTGTATATATTACATACTGCTCAGAGGCACGATAAATTATAAATTAACTTCCACAACGGTTTTAGACATAAAAAATGGTTTGCAACAAGGAGGTCGCAACGTGACATCGATAAAATTCAGGGATTTTGTGCGAATCTATTTTGTTCCCGCGGGGACGACCACTAACTATCAAAAGTGTAGTTCGATATCTCGGCATTTGGCTGGACCAGTACCTGCATTTTGACAAACATACAGAGATTGCTCTGACCAAAGCCAGAAAAGCCTTTGCTGTGGCAAGAAGGTTGTTTCATAGCAGCCAACTTGATACCAGGGTGAAGGTAATCTGCTACATGGCCCTCATTTGGCGTATACTGGCTTATGGTTGCCCCCTATGGTTCAATGTAAGTCCTTCTCAGATGGAAGAGATGAGGTTGTTCGAGAGACAGTGCCCCATTGCCTGTCTCAGGTTGTATCACACACCCGAGTCTGACTACAAGAATTTTTACTCCAACGAGATCTTGTATAACGAGGCAAACGTGAACAGAGTAGATAATTTTATCATTAAGTTGATAAGAAGGCATGTGGCAAAAGCTATGACTTGTACCAACGGTCTGATATTCGGGGCTTACTCCCCCAATGATATGTCATGAAAGGGTGCGACGAAATGTCCCACCTGAGGCATTCCTCTACTTCGATAAAACCGGCCTGATACAGGATATGAAAGGATGTCCTATAATCTTCCATGTGGTACAGGAGAAGGGCGACTCTTATACAAACCGGACGTCGTTCGGGAACACGAGGAGCTTTTCGTGTTCAGTAGAGCGATCCCCGCTTGAGATAGAGAGGAATCTGGAGCGGTGTTTCGTTTGGTGGCTGTATTAAAACCAGCCTCCGACGTCGTCAGCTCTTCAATAGTCTTCCGCCGGTTAATGTAGCTGTTTTCTCTTTGTTTAATGCCTTTCGTGTTGTGGACTAACAGCGCATATACATAGGTTTATGGTAGGTTAAAAATAAAAAAATATATATATATATACCAAAAAAAATTTTTAAAAAAAACGGGTTCTTCACGGCATGTGCACTGCATATGTTACGCATATGCATAGACACACGCCCTGAAGCACGTGCGTCCGGAAGTTGCGGACATAGTTAAGATATCTTAAGTTTTATTTGAGTTTAAAAAGGCTTAGGGTAGGTTACGTAATGTAAGTATTATAAATAGTCTTAGCAGAGCCAAGTTTTCAAGCTTTCTTGGCAATAAAGAAAAATATAATTTAATACGTCTCGGACAGAACAAAAACGATCAATAGTATAGGCCGAAAGGCAATTAGAGTAGTATACCAGATAAGCTTGGAGTACCCGCATAGGGTCAGTAACTTAGTTATAAGTTCAAATGAATTGTTAGAGTTAAGCTAAAATTTAACATTTTGTCTAGGTTTTAGTAAGATAAAAGATTTGAGCAAATAGAAATGAATTAAAGAATGAAAAAAAACTAAACTACCAATTTTATTAAGGTCATTAATTCTCATAATCTCATAAAAAATTTGTTAGTTTGAACTTACTCGTTTACAGTCAGAACTAGAGGTCATGGTCTATAAAAAGGAGTTGAAGTTGAGCTTGTTTTTGTTGAATTTCAAATGCCACTATAATTCTCTCGGATTCTTGAAGTACTTTATTCATTACGTTTATTGTTAATATTTTTTTTTAACTAACAAACAAAAGATAACATTAATGCAATAAGTTCATACAGAACAAATAACAAAGAAGTTGTATACACGTCCTCACAAAATTATTCGCACAAGACTTCATTTAACGAAATAAGCTAAATTCCACTAGCTTAGTCGTGAAAAATTAAATAAAATTAGTATTAGTAAAAGATTAAAATTAGTACAAAAAAAATCAAATATTAATAAATCCAAGTAGGCAAAAACGAAAATAAGCAAACTGACTTCAATTAAAGGGAACACAAAATTATTCGCACAAGAATAAAAATATGAAAAAATACATAAAATAAGGTAGGTGAGTGACACATCAGTATCTATAATAACGGCTCTTAGTCGTTTTTACATACTCCCGACTAGTTTCTTGCAAAAATCTGGGCGTAAAAGTTCCCATTCTCGTTGTAGAGCTTCTTTAAGAGAAGCTTTGCTGCTGATAGCTCGATTTCGAATATTTTTTTCAAGCTCAGCCCACAAATGTTCAATGGAGTTGATGTCGGGTGACTGTGGAGACGTTTTGAGCTGCGAGCGGCATTGAAAAGCAGCCACATATTATTGAAAGACATAATTTCACCCTAGACCCATTTTAGTAGCGCTTTGCTGCAAATTTCTTTTTAGGATGTCGAGGTAGTCATATTGGTTCATTCTATAGTCAATGAACTCCATTTGACCAACCCCCCGAGCAGACATACACCCCCGCATCATGATATTACCACCGCCATGTTTCACCGTAGCTTGAAGATTAGCTTCATTCAGCTCAGTATTTGGTTTTCGCCACACTCTTTGCTTCCCGTCATTGCCAAACAAGTTGCTTTCGTCACTAAAAATAACGGTATTCCAAAAGTCTAGAGTCTTGTTAACATACTCTTTGGCGAACGGGAGTCTTTTTTCTTTGTTAACTTTGATAATAAAGGGTTTGCGACGTGCAACTCTACCGTTAAAATTATTCGACCTTAAAGTCCGCCTTACTGTTTCGACAGAGAGTGCTTTTTTTAATGATTCCGTCTTAGGGTTTTTCGTGATTTTCTTGACAATATGCCTCTCATTTGCCTCCGATAATATTTTTGTTCGACCCCAACCTTTCTTATTTTCTAAAAAACCCTCATTTCTGAACTTATGGACAACATCCCTAACTGCGGTATATATATATTTCAACAAGTTCACCAGTCTCTCTGTACGTTTTGCCTTCGCAAACTAATTTAAAAATAACCTTTCGCTCTTCTATAGAAGTTTCCGATTTTTTTGGTCCCATTTTGCTCTTTTTTCTTTTTTTTTATTTTATTGTCTCAGAAATATCCTCTATCCTTCTGCTTGTTGCCTCGATCACAGCATTCAACAGAATGAGCGGTTATTACAACATAACGCTTGAGTTTGTGCGGATAATTTTGTCTGCTTTCCTCTTGCCGTATTCGGAGAAGTCGAAAAAAATACCCTTAGGGTTGATTGCATCAGTGTGAACCTTGAATATGACTATTGAATATATAAAGCAGATGTATAATACAAAAAAAAACAGTTACTTTTTAAGTTGTACATAGAAAATATTAAATAAATTCGGCTGTAAAGTCTTTGTGCGAATAATTTTGTGAGGATGTGTATATACACTACCATACATGAAAATAAACGGTATCTTTTTCTTTTTTAAATTAATCTTTATTTCATCAATTAACATATTCGCTGTCTCGTGCAAGTACTTTAGGCTTC
Source organism: Eristalis intricaria (assembly GCA_964034865.1). Classification (NCBI taxonomy): domain Eukaryota; kingdom Metazoa; phylum Arthropoda; class Insecta; order Diptera; family Syrphidae; genus Eristalis; species Eristalis intricaria. The sequence continues at coordinate 50,479,856 of OZ035873.1, read as the reverse complement.
GCTTTCAAAGTTCACTAAGCTCAGAAGAATTGACGCCTTCTACATGATCAGGAAAATCTTCTTGCCAAATATCTTCGATCGTTACATCGTTGATATTTCCTTTTTGTAAAGTTTCAACATGCATTTCTTCAGAACGTGGACATTCGTTTTCAGATGCATGTGGACTATTCGATGTTGCACACGATTCACCATTGGCATTTTCGGTTTTCGAAAACTTTCTTGTAGAATCCAGTAAAATAGAAGATTCAGAGGCTGATCCGTTGTGATACGTGTTGACCAAAGCGTATTGATTCATAAGAATGGAAGATGCCTCAATCAGTAATTTGATATTTCCAAGCAATTAAAAAAAATAAGAAATATATTATTTATTTAGATCGATAGATACTGTAGCATATTAGCAACAGTACGCTAGAGCGTGAGAGATGCTCTTCTGTATGTCATAGTACTCATGACATTCATCTTAGCTCTTATCTTTATTTTATTGTGTGCATCTTCAATCTTGACTCAGTGCAGTTTTCATCTTACCACCGACAAATTGGAACGTGCTGGTGAGAACACACTACAGATACATTTATTTCTCATAGTATATATTTGTATATATTACATACTGCTCAGAGGCACGATAAATTATAAATTAACTTCCACAACGGTTTTAGACATAAAAAATGGTTTGCAACAAGGAGGTCGCAACGTGACATCGATAAAATTCAGGGATTTTGTGCGAATCTATTTTGTTCCCGCGGGGACGACCACTAACTATCAAAAGTGTAGTTCGATATCTCGGCATTTGGTTGGACCAGTACCTGCATTTTGACAAACATACAGAGATTGCTCTGACCAAAGCCAGAAAAGCCTTTGCTGTGGCAAGAAGGTTGTTTCATAGCAGCCAACTTGATACCAGGGTGAAGGTAATCTGCTACATGGCCCTCATTTGGCGTATACTGGTTTATGGTTGCCCCTGTGGTTCAATGTCAGTCCTTCTCAGATGGAAGAGATGAGGGTGTTCGAGAGACAGTGCCCCATTGCCTGTCTCAGGTTGTATCACACACCCGAGTCTGACTACAAGAATTTTTACTCCAACGAGATCTTGTATAACGAGGCAAACGTGAACAGAGTAGATAATTTTATCATTAAGTTGATAAGAAGGCATGTGGCAAAAGCTATGACTTGTACCAACAGTCTGATATTCGGGGCTTACTCCCCCAATGATATGTCATGGAAGGGTGCGACGAAATGTCCCACCTGAGGCATTCCTCTACTTCGATAAGACCGGCCTGATACAGGGTATGAAAGGATGTCCTATAATCTTCCACGTGGTACGCCGAACAGTAGAAGGGCGACTCTTATACAAACCGGACGTCGTTCGGGATCACGAGGAGCTTTTCCTGTTCAGTAGAGCGATCCCCGCTCGAGATAGAGAAGAATCTGGAGCGGTGTTTCTTTTGGTGGCTGTATCAAAACCAGCCTCCGACGTCGTCAGCTCTTCAATAGTCTTCGGCCGGTAAATGTAGCTGTTTTCTCTTTGCTTAATGCCTTTCGTGTTGTGGACTAACATAGGTTTATGGTAGGTTAAAAATAAAAAAAAATATATATATATACCAAAAAAAAAATTAAAAAAAAAACGGGTTCTTCACGGCATGTGCACTGCATATGTTACGCATATGCATAGACACACGCCCTGAAGCACGTGCGTCCGGAAGTTGCGGACATAGTTAAGATATCTTAAGTTTTATTTGAGTTTAGAAAGGCTTAGGGTAGGTTACGTAATTTAAGTATTATAAATAGTCTTAGCAGAGCCAAGTTTTCAAGCTTTCGTGGCAATAAAGAAAAAAATAATTTAATACGTCTCGGACAGAACAAAAACGATCAATAGTATAGGCCGAAAGGCAATTAGAGTAGTATACCAGATAAGCTTGGAGTACCCGCATAGGGTCAGTAAGTTAGTTATAAGTTCAAATAAATTGTTAGAGTTAAGCTAAAATTTAACATTTTGTCTAGGTTTTAGTAAGATAAAAGATTTGAGCAAATAGAAATGAATTAAAGAATGAAAAAAAAACTAAACTACCAATTTTATTAAGGTCATTAATTCTCATAATCTCATAAAAAATTTGTTAATTTGAACTTACTCGTTTACAGTCAGAACTAGACGTCATGGTCTATAAAAAGGAGTTGAAGTTGAGCTTGTTTTTGTTGAATTTCAAATGCCACTATATTTCTTTCGGATTCTTGAAGTACTTTATTCATTACGTTTATTGTTAATATTTTTTTTTTAACTAACAAACAAAAGATAACATTAATGCAATAAGTTCATACAGAACAAATAACAATGAAGTTGTATACACGTCCTCACAAAATTATTCGCACAAGACTTCATTTAACGAAATAAGCTATTCCACTAGCTTAGTCGTGAAAAATTAAATAAAATTAGTATTAGTAAAAGATTAAAAATTAGTACGAAAAAAATCAAATATTAATAAATCCAAGTAGGCAAAAACGAAAATAAGCAAACTGACTTCAATTAAACGTAACACAAAATTATTCGCACAAGAATAAAAATATGAAAAAATACATAAAATAAGGTAGGTGAGCGACACATCAGTATTTATAATAACGGCTCTTAGTCGTTTTGACATACTCCCGACTAGTTTTTTGCAAGAATCTGGGCGTAAAAGTTCCCATTCTCGTTGTAGAGCTTCTTTAAGAAAAGCTTTGCTGCTGATAGCTCGATTTCGAATATTTTTTTCAAGCTCAGCCCACAAATGTTCAATAGGGTTGATGTCGGGTGACTGTGGAGACTTTTTGAGCTGCGAGCGAGCATTGGAAAGCAGCCACATATTGACATTGTGAGCAGTGTGCTTTGGGTCGTTATCTTGTTGAAAGACATAATTTCACCCTAGACCCATTTTAGTAGCGCTTTGCTGCAAATTTCTTTTTAGGATGTCGAGGTAGTCATATTGGTTTATTCTATAGTCAATGAACTCCATTTGACCAACCCCCCAAGCAGACATACACCCCCGCATCATGATATTACCACCGCCATGTTTCACCGTAGCTTGAAGATTAGCTTCATTCAGCTCAGTATTTGGTTTTCGCCACACTCTTTGCTTCCCGTCATTGCCAAACAAGTTGCTTTCGTCACTAAAAATAACGGTATTCCAAAAGTCTAGAGTCTTGTTAACATACTCTTTGGCGAACGGGAGTCTTTTTTCTTTGTTAACTTTGATAATAAAGGGTTTGCGACGTGCAACTCTACCGTTAAAATTATTCGACCTTAAAGTCCGCCTTACTGTTTCGACAGAGAGTGCTTTTTTAATGATTCCGTCTTAGGGTTTTTCGTGATTTTCTTGACAATATGCCTCTCATTTGCCTCCGATAATATTTTTGTTCGACCCCAACCTTTTTTATTTTCTAAAAAACCCTCATTTCTGAACTTATGGACAACATCCCTAACTGCGGTATATATATATTTCAACAAGTTCACCAGTCTCTCGGTACGTTTTGCCTTCGCAAACTAATTTTAAAATAACCTTTCGCTCTTCTATTGAAGTTTCCGATTTTTTTCGTCCCATTTTGCTCTTTTTTCTTTTTTTTTATTTTATTGTCTCAGAAATATCCTCTATCCTTCTGCTTGTTGCCTCGATCACAGCATTCAACAGAATGAGCGGTTAATACAACATAACGCTTGAGTTTGTGCGGATAATTTTGTCTGCTTTCCTCTTGCCGTATTCGGAGAAGTCGAAAAAAATACCCTTAGGGTTGATTGCATCAGTGTGAACCTTGAATATGACTATTGAATATATAAAGCAGATGTATAATACAAAAAAAAACAGTTACTTTTTAAGTTGTACATAGAAAATATTAAATAAATTCGGCAGTAAAGTCTTTGTGCGAATAATTTTGTGAGGATGTGTATATACACTACCATACATGAAAATAAACGGTATCTTTTTCTTTTTTAAATTAATCTTTATTTCATCAATTTACATATTCGCTGTCTCGTGCAAGTACTTTAGCCTTCGCTTTCAAAGTTCACTAAGCTCAGAAGAATTGACGCCTTCTACATGATCAGGAAAATCTTCTTGCCCAATATCTTCGATCGTTACATCGATGATTGATATTTCCTTTTTGTAAAGTTTCAACATGCATTTCTTCAGAACGTGGACATTCGTTTTCAGATGCATGTGGACTATTCGATGTTGCACACGATTCACCATTGGCATTTTCGGTTTTCGAAAACTTTCTTGTAGAATCCAGTAAAATAGAAGATTCAGAGGCTGATCCGTTGTGATACGTGTTGACCAAAGCGTATTGATTCATAAGATGCCTCAATCAGTAATTTGATATTTCCAAGCAATTAAAAAAAAATAAGGAATATATTATTTATTCAGATAGATAGATACTGTAGTATATTAGCAACACTACGCTAGAGCGTGAGAGATGCTCTTCTGTATGTCATAGTACTCATGACATTCATCTTAGCTCTTATCTTTATTTTATTGTGTGCATCTTCAATCTAGATTCAGTGCAGTTTTCATCTTACCACCGACAAGTTGGAACGTGCTGGTGAGAACACACTACAGATACATTTATTTCTCATAGTATATATTTGTATATATTACATACTGCTCAGAGGCACGATAAATTATAAATTAACTTCCACAACGGTTTTAGACATAAAAAATGGTTTGCAACAAGGAGGTCGCAACGTGACATCGATAAAATTCAGGGATTTTGTGCGAATCTATTTTGTTCCCGCGGGGACGACCACTAACTATCAAAAGTGTAGTTCGATATCTCGGCATTTGGTTGGACCAGTACCTGCATTTTGACAAACATACAGAGATTGCTCTGACCAAAGCCAGAAAAGCCTTTGCTGTGGCAAGAAGGTTGTTTCATAGCAGCCAACTTGATACCAGGGTGAAGGTAATCTGCTACATGGCCCTCATTTGGCGTATACTGGTTTATGGTTGCCCCTGTGGTTCAATGTCAGTCCTTCTCAGATGGAAGAGATGAGGGTGTTCGAGAGACAGTGCCCCATTGCCTGTCTCAGGTTGTATCACACACCCGAGTCTGACTACAAGAATTTTTACTCCAACGAGATCTTGTATAAGGAGGCAAACGTGAACAGAGTAGATAATTTTATCATTAAGTTGATAAGAAGGCATGTGGCAAAAGCTATGACTTGTACCAACAGTCTGATATTCGGGGCTTACTCCCCCAATGATATGTCATGGAAGGGTGCGACGAAATGTCCCACCTGAGGCATTCCTCTACTTCGATAAGACCGGCCTGATACAGGATATGAAAGGATGTCCTATAATCTTCCACTTGGTACGCCGAACAGTAGAAGGGCGACTCTTATATAAACCGGACGTCGTTCGGGAACACGAGGAAATAAAGGGTTTGCGACGTGCAACTCTACCGTTAAAATTACTTGACCTCAAAGTCCGGCTGTAAAGTCTTTGTGCGAATAATTTTGTGAGGATGTGTATATTCACTACCATACATGAAAATAAACGGTATCTTTTTCTTTTTTAAATTAATCTTTATTTCATCAATTTACATATTCGCAGTGCGAGTACTTTAGCCTTCGCTTTCGAAGTTCACTAAGCCATTCAGTCTCTGACCTCTGAAGTGCGCGGACGTATTGTAAGTGCATTTACACAGTTTTAGCGAGTGAAGTGACCATTCATTACCCCCTCATCATTAGATGAGCAAGGAGCAATTAGTGAAAAACAATGAAGACAACAATAAAACAACAAAAGAAAAAATAGAAATTCCAGGAACAGGATAATGGAAATCCTCATCCCCATGGAAATGGAGTGGCTGAAGGCCCAATTTACAAAAGTGGCTCTTCAAGTTAAAGAACTGTCCACCAAACTTGAGCAAAAGGACACGGAAATCGCGTCCTTAAAAAAGCAACTTATCCATGTGATAGCCCCATCTTCGGACGGCGAAGATACTACTTACTGGTCTTCCGCAAAAAGACCATGTAACGAAGCCGCACCTAATACCAGCCAGACAGCATCAACCGCCATGGACATCGCAATTGATCAAGCAACAAGCCAAGAAAAGGAGCCTGAAACAACAGAGGGTCCAGCAACAACAGAACCCCCAGCAACAGCAGAATTCCCAGCAACAGAAGAAACCCCAGCAACAGCAGAAACTCCAGCAACAACAGAAACCCCAGCAACTGAAAAAGGTACCAGCCACATCACCAAAAAAACCCCCACCGATCATCGTAAAGGACTTGACTTCAGCAAAAACAGTCATACAAAACGTGGAGGCGACTATAGGCTCCAAGAAATTCGAGACCAAGGTGGGGAGCAATTCCATGATCATTAAGGTCACGAGCTCCCAGGACCACAAAAAATAGAAAATATGCTGGCCGAAAAAAAACCGAACTACTACACACACATTCACCCTAGACCCATTTTAGTAGCGCTTTGCTGCAAATTTCTTTTTAGGATGTCGAGGTAGTTATATTGGTTCATTCTATAGTCAATGAACTCCATTTGATCAACCCCCCGCGCAGACATACACCCCCGCATCATGATATTCACCGTCGCTTGAAAATTAGCTTCATTCAGCTCAGTATTTAGTTTTCGCCACACCCTTTGCTTCCCGTCATTGCCAAACAAGTTGCTTTCGTCACTAAAAATAACGGTGTTCCAAAAGTCTAGAGTCTTGTTAACATACTCTTTGGCAAACGCGAGTCTTTTTTCTTTGTTAACTTTGGAAATAAAGGGTTTGCGACGTGCAACTCTACCGTTAAAATTACTTGACCTCAAAGTCCGGCTGTAAAGTCTTTGTGCGAATAATTTTGTGAGGATGTGTATATTCACTACCATACATGAAAATAAACAGTATCTTTTTCTTTTTTAAATTAATCTTTATTTCATCAATTTACATATTCGCAGTGCAAGTACTTTAGCCTTCGCTTTCGAAGTTCACTAAGCCATTCAGTCTCTGACCTCTGAAGTGCGCGGACGTATTGTAAGTGCATTTACACAGTTTTAGCGAGTGAAGTGACCATTTATTACCCCCTCATCATTATATGAGCAAGGAGCAATTAGTGAAAAACAATTAAGACAACAATAAAACAACAAAAGAAAAAATAGAAATTCCAGGAACAGGATAATGGAAATCCTCATCCCCATGGAAATGGAGTGGCTGAAGGCCCAATTTACAAAAGTGGCTCTTCAAGTTAAAGAACTGTCCACCAAACTTGAGCAAAAGGACACGGAAATCGCGTCCTTAAAAAAGCAACTTATCCATGTGATAGACCCATCTTCGGACGGCGAAGATACTACTTACTGGTCTTCCGCAAAAAGACCATGTAACGAAGCCGCACCTAATACCAGCCAGACAGGATCAACCGCCATGGACATCGCAATGGATCAAGCAACAAGCCAAGAAAAGGAGCCTGAAACAACAGAGGGCCCAGCAACAACAGAACCCCCAGCAACAGCAGAAATCCCAGCAACAGAAGAAACCCCAGCAACAGCAGAAACTCCAGCAACAACAGAAACCCCAGCAACCGAAAAAGGCACCAGCCACATCACCAAAAAAAACCCCCACCGATCATCGTAAAGGACTTGACTTCAGCAAAAACAGTCATACAAAACGTGGAGGCGACTATAGGCTCCAAGAAATTCGAGACCAAGGTGGGGAGCAATTCCATGATCATCAACGAGCTCCCAGGACCACAAAAAATAGAAAATATGCTGGCCGAAAAAAAAACCGAACTACTACACATACAGAAGGGACGATGAAACACGACAGACATTCATCATCGGGTATCTATCCGCAGAATGGACTGCGGAGGAAGTACAAGCAGGAATACTGGATGTGGCTCCTTCTCTAAAAATAGAGAAGGTGAGCTTCTTCCAGACGCCCTACATGAGAGCTAACAACGTACAAACTGAAAGCCATCACACTCCTGCTAGGGCAGAGAGTAAGGATTGAGGTCCCCAACAAGAGAAGCAGCAAGGTACACTGCAACAATTGCCAGTTACCCGGGCACCTGGCCAATGACTGCCATCTCAAGCCTCGGTGCATCAAATGCGCCGAATCACACGAACGAGGAGACTGCCGGGTAAAACCCCCCGACGAGGATCCGGAGACAGTGGAGGTCACAACCCCTGAGGGAAAGACGACCACTAAGACCATCACAGTCACATGCTGCAACTGCGGGGGACCTCATCCCGCAAACTACTCCATGTGCCCACTGAAAACCAAAACAACCAGCAAGGTCTCGTACGCAAACATGCTTAAGGGACCAACAACATCAACAGGGCTAAAACAGCCCAGGAAAACGTACGCAGCAGTCACCAAAGGTAAAGGTAACCCGAACAATGTTATCCCAAAACCTATACCTCAAGCTTCATTCCTCGATATCAACTTCGAGGAATATGCGAAGAACCTCCAAGGACTCCTTCCCAAAATTGCCACCTGTTCGCCACTCGAAAAACAGTGCCAGATTCTTTCTCTAATCACAAGCTTCATTTTAAAGAACCACCATGATTGAGCTGAAAATTGTTTTTTTGAACTGCCAAACGCTCAATCATAGGCCTAAAAAGGATAACTTCACGTTATTCCCTTCGAATTTCAAACCGGATGTAGTCCTTCTGTCCGAAACCCGCTTCACGTCCGATTCGACAGTAAGCCTCCCAAACTACAATTTTGTATCCTCTCCCTGCCAAAGGGGATCAGGAGTGGGAACGGCAATTGTGGTACACAAAAAGTACAAATACTCCTCGATCCAGTTTGAGAACATTACTCATATCGAGTACACGGCCATCCGCCTAACTTCCGTCAACAATAGGCAACTGTCACTGGTTGCCGTATATAACAAAGGTAGTTATAACTTCCCCATTGCGGACCTAGAGAGTATAGTCAGACAGTGTGATACGTCTCAGTTTATCCTCGGCGGTGACTGGAACGCTAGGCACCAGCTATTCAACGATGTGACAAACAATCACCGAGGAATGCAATTAGCTGACTGGTTGCACATATCTCCCGCTATCGTAGAAGCACCCCTCCTCCCCACACATGTAACCAGAACAACTAACTCTATCTTAGACTTCTTTCTAAGATCACAGAACTTAGTAGTATCTGCACCACCCTCAACTTCCCATACCTTCCCCTCAGACCACGCTTCGGTTCACCTTACGGTTGACATTTCCCAGCTCGGGCCAATACCCACCTCAAACCCTATTCCTAACTTCGAGAAAACTAACTGGAGAAAAGTGAATAGGATGATCATAATAATGGAGGACATCTTCAAATCGGCTCTCATGGCAAATACCCCAACCTTCAACCCCTACAGGGAGCTCAACAAATCTCTCCCACAAACCCTACAAAAGCTCATAAAAGATAAAAAAAAGACTTAGGCGCAGGCTGTTTAGGAACTACTGTCCCATCCTCAAGTCCCAAATTAACCTCCTCACCATTCTCATCAACGAAAACCTTCAATCCTTTGTAGAGAAAAACTACACAACCACTCTCCAATCCATGAAACCGGAAAAATCATTGTTCCGGAACATTAACAGACTCACCAATCGCAAGACATCCGAAAAGGTAAATTATCTCCTGGGCCCCAACAACAAACCTAAAGAAACGGATCTAGAGTCTGCTAATCTCCTGGGCAATCACTTCGCACAAATCCACGACAAAACGATTCTCTCTCCACACCTGAATTTCGGCAACATACTCTTTGGCAAACGCGAGTCTTTTTTCTTTGTTAACTTTGGAAATAAAGGGTTTGCGACGTGCAACTCTACCGTTAAAATTACTTGACCTCAAAGTCCGGCTGTAAAGTCTTTGTGCGAATGATTTTGTGAATGGAGAAACTCCGACTCTTTGAGCGTAAATGCCTCAGGACCATCACCCACCTTAATCGCCAACAAGACTCTTACAAATACGTAAGGTCATCCACCCTCTACAACAGCGCCGAGATAGATCGAATAGACAGACGCATCTTCCAACTCACCAGCAACTTCTGCAACAACCTCGGGAACATCCTGAATAGCCTCATAACCGAACTGGCTGCAACACGACCAGACCCTAGCGACATCTTCCTCACCACAAGCCACGTCAGTAGACTATACGAAATGGGCAGAATCGTAGACGAGCAGAACAACATCATCTACCACAACATTAGAACGGGCAACAATACATTCAAATTCGGCAACGCACAATACCAGGAGAAAGAGCTAAGCCTCTGAAAACCTAAATTTTTAATTGTTAATAAATGGTTAAGTTTGTATAAGTTATTTTTTTAAGTTAGTATAAGTTATTTTAAAATAAAATAAAACAAAACAGCAAGTTTTATGAACCTTTTCCTGCAGATCAACTCTAAAAATCAACATCAAATAGCATCCCATAAACATATAAAAAACTTAGATAATATCTAGAAAAATGTAAACCGATAGATGTTAGATATAACACTTTATTCTTAAGACATATTAAGTATTTTCAATGTCTGTAACTATTTACATAATCTGGTTCAATAAAGAAAATACATTTAAAAAAAAAGTTCACTAAGCTCAGAAGAATTGACGCCTTCTACATGATCAGGAAAATCTTCTTGCCAAATATCTTCGATCGTTACATCGTTGATATTTCCTTTTTGTAAAGTTTCAACATGCATTTCTTCAGAACGTGGACATTCGTTTTCAGATGCATGTGGACTATTCGATGTTGCACACGATTCACCATTGGCATTTTTGGTTTTCGAAAACTTTCTTGTAGAATCCATTAAGATAGAAGATTCAGAGGCTGATCCGTTGTGATACGTGTTGACCAAAGCGTATTGATTCATAAGATGCCTCAATCAGTAATTTGATATTTCCAAGCAATTAAAAAAAAATAAGGAATATATTATTTATTCAGATAGATAGATACTGTAGTATATTAGCAACACTACGCTAGAGCGTGAGAGATGCTCTTCTGTATGTCATAGTACTCATGACATTCATCTTAGCTCTTATCTTTATTTTATTGTGTGCATCTTCAATCTAGATTCAGTGCAGTTTTCATCTTACCACCGACAAGTTGGAACGTGCTGGTGAGAACACACTACAGATACATTTATTTCTCATAGTATATATTTGTATATATTACATACTGCTCAGAGGCACGATAAATTAGTTAGTCGTGAAATGTTGCGGCGTAACTTCCACAGCGGTTTTTGACATTAAAAATGGTTTGCAACAAGGAGCTGTTGGCTCTCCGCATGCTGCACCTAATTGCGTATGCCGATGATCTTGTTGTGTACAGATCAGGTCCGAAGGTGGAAATCATAAACATCTTGTCGCAACGTGCCATCGATAAAATTCAGGGATTTTGTGCGAATCTATTTTGTTCCCGCGGGGACGACCACTAACTATCAAAAGTGTAGTTCGATATCTCGGCATTTGGTTGGACCAGTACCTGCATTTTGACAAACATACAGAGATTGCTCTGACCAAAGCCAGAAAAGCCTTTGCTGTGGCAAGAAGGTTGTTTCATAGCAGCCAACTTGATACCAGGGTGAAGGTAATCTGCTACATGGCCCTCATTTGGCGTATACTGGTTTATGGTTGCCCCTGTGGTTCAATGTCAGTCCTTCTCAGATGGAAGAGATGAGGGTGTTCGAGAGACAGTGCCCCATTGCCTGTCTCAGGTTGTATCACACACCCGAGTCTGACTACAAGAATTTTTACTCCAACGAGATCTTGTATAACGAGGCAAACGTGAACAGAGTAGATAATTTTATCATTAAGTTGATAAGAAGGCATGTGGCAAAAGCTATGACTTGTACCAACAGTCTGATATTCGGGGCTTACTCCCCCAATGATATGTCATGGAAGGGTGCGACGAAATGTCCCACCTGAGACATTCCTCTACTTCGATAAGACCGGCCTGATACAGGATATGAAAGGATGTCCTATAATCTTCCACGTGGTACGCCGAACAGTAGAAGGGCGACTCTTATACAAACCGGACGTCGTTCGGGAACACGAGGAGCTTTTCCTGTTCAGTAGAGCGATCCCCGCTCGAGATAGAGAGGAATCTGGAGCGGTGTTTCTTTTGGTGGCTGTATCAAAACCAGCCTCCGACGTCGACAGCTCTTCAATAGTCTCCCGCCGGTTAATGTAGCTGTTTTCTCTTTGTTTAATGCCTTCCGTGTTGTGGACTAACAGCGCATATACATAGGTTTATGGTTGGTTAAAAATAAAAAATAAAATATATATATATACCAAAAAAAATTAAAAAAAAAAACGGGTTCTTCAGGGCATGTGCATTGCATATGTTACGCATATGCATAGACACACGCCCTGAAGCACGCGCGCCCGTAAGTTGCGGACATAGTTAAGATATCTTAAGTTTTATTTGAGTTTAGAAAGGTTTAGGGTAGGTTACGTAATTTAAGTATTATAAATAGTCTTAGCAGAGCCAAGTTTTCAAGCTTTCTTGGCAATAAAGAAAAAAATAATTTAATACGTCAATTGCCACTATATTTCTCTCGGATTCTTGAAGTACTTTATTCATTACATTTATCGTTAATATTTTTTTTTAACTAACAAAAAAAAGCAAACATTAATGCAATAAGTTCATACAGAACAAATAACAAAGAAGTTGTATACACATCCTCACAAAATTATTCGCACAAGACTTCATTTAACGAAATAAGCTAAATTCCACTAGCTTAGTCGTGAAAAATTAAATAAAATTAGTATTAGTAAAAGATTAAAAATTAGTACAAAAAAAATCAAATATTAATAAATCCAAGTAGGCAAAAACGAAAATAAGCAAACTGACTTCAATTAAACGTAACACAAAATTATTCGCACAAGAATAAAAATATGAAAAAATACATAAAATAAAGTAGGTGAGTGACACATCAGTATCTACAATAACGGCTCTTAGTCGTTTTGACATACTCCCGACTAGTTTCTTGCAAAAATCTGGGCGTAAAAGTTCCCATTCTCGTTGTAGAGCTTCTTTAAGAGAAGCTTTGCTGCTGATAGCTCGATTTCGAATATTTTTTTCAAGCTCAGCCCACAAATGTTCAATGGGGTTGATGTCGGGTGACTGTGGAGACGTTTTGAGCTGCGAGCGAGCATTGAAAAGCAGCCACATATTGACATTGTGAGCAGTGTGCTTTGGGTCGTTATCTTGTTGAAAGACATAATTTCACCCTAGACCCATTTTAGTAGCGCTTTGCTGCAAATTTCTTTTTAGGATGTCGAGGTAGTCATATTGGTTCATTCTATAATCAATGAACTCCATTTGACCAACCCCCCGCGCAGACATACACTCCCGCATCATGATATTCACCGTCGCTTGAAGATTAGCTTCATTCAGCTCAGTATTTGGTTTTCGCCACATCCTTTGCTTCCCGTCATTGCCAAACAAGTTGCCTTCGTCACTAAAAATAACGGTGTTCCAAAAGTCTAGAGTCTTGTTAACATACTCTTTGGCGAACGCGAGTCTTTTTTCTTTGTTAACTTTAGAAATAAAGGGTTTGCGACGTGCAACTCTGTCGTTAAAATTATTTGACCTTAAAGTCCGCCTTACTTTTACGACAGAGAGTGCTTTTTTAATGATTCCTGACATCTCTGCGGTCAATAATTTTACTGGCGTCTTAGGGTTTTTCTTGATTTTCTTGACAATATGCCTCTCATTTGCCTCCGATAATATTTTTGTTCGACCCCTACCTTTATTATTTTCTAAAAAAAACCCTAATTTCTGAACTTATGGACAACATCCCTAACTACGGTATAGGATCTTCCAACGAGTTCACCAGTCTCTCGGTACGTTTTGCCTTCGCAAACTCATTTTAAAATAACCTTTCGCTCTTCTATAGAAGTTTCCGATGTTTTTCGTCCCATTTTGCTCTTTTTTATTTTTTTTTTTTATTTTATTTTCTCAGAAATATCCTCTATCCTTCTGCTTGTTGCCTCGATCACAGCATTCAACAGAATGAGCGGTTATTACATGACGCTTGAGTTTGTGGGGATAATTTTGTCTGCTTTCCTCTTGCCGTATTCGGAGAAGTCGAAAAAAAATACCCTTAGGGTTGATTGCATCAGTGTGAACCTTCAATATGACTATTGAATATATAAAGCAGATGTATAATACAAAAAAAAACAGTTACTTTTTAAGTTGTACATAGAAAATATTAAATAAATTCGGCTGCAAAGTCTTTGTGCGAATAATTTTGTGAGGATGTGTATATACACTACCATACATGAAAATAAACGGTATCTTTTTCTTTTTTAAATTAATCTTTATTTCATCAATTTACATATTCGCTGTCTCGTGCAAGTACTTTAGCTTTTTTTCGAAGTTCACTAAGCTCAGAAGAATTGACGCCTTCTACATGCACACAACAAGGAGGTCCAAAGGTGGAAATCATAAACATCTTGTCGCAACGTGACATCGATAAAATTCAGGGATTTTGTGCGAATCTATTTTGTTCCCGCGGGGACGACCACTAACTATCAAAAGTGTAGTTCGATATCTCGGCATTTGGTTGGACCAGTACCTGCATTTTGACAAACATACAGAGATTGCTCTGACCAAAGCCAGAAAAGCCTTTGCTGTGGCAAGAAGGTTGTTTCATAGCAGCCAACTTGATACCAGGGTGAAGGTAATCTGCTACATGGCCCTCATTTGGCGTATACTGGTTTATGGATGCCCCCTGTGGTTCAATGTAAGTCCTTCTCAGATGGAAGAGATGAGGGTGTTCGAGAGACAGTGTCTCAGGTTGTATCACACACCCGAGTCTGACTACAAGAATTTTTACTCCAACGAGATCTTGTATAACGAGGCAAACGTGAATAGAGTAGATAATTTTATCATTAAGTTGATAAGAAGGCATGTGGCACGAGCTATGACTTTTACCAACAGTCTGATATTCGGGGCTTACTCCCTCAATGATATGTCATGAAAGGGTGCGAAGAAATGTCCCACCTGAGGCATTCCTCTACTTCGATAAAACCGGCCTGATACAGGATATGAAAGGATGTCCCATAATCTTCCATGTGGTACGCCGAACAGTAGAAGGGCGACTCTTATACAAACCGGACGTCGTTCGGGAACACGAGGAGCTTTTCCTGTTCAGTAGAGCGATCCCCGCTCGAGATAGAGAGGAATCTGGAGCGGTGTTTCTTTTGGTGGCTGTATCAAAACCAGCCACCGACGTCGTCAGCTCTTCAATAGTCTTCCGTCGGTTAATGTAGCTGTTTTCTCTTTGTTTAATGCCTTTCGTGTTGTGGACTAACAGCGCACATACATAGGTTTATGGTAGGTTAAAAATAAAAAAAAATATATATATATACCAAAAAAAAATTTTAAAAAACGGGTTCTTCAGGGCATGTGCATTGCATATGTTACGCATATGAATAGACACATGCCCTGAAGCACGCGCGTCCGTAAGTTGCGGACATAGTTAAGATATCTTAAGTTTTATTTGAGTTTAGAAAGGTTTAGGGTAGGTTACGTAATTTAAGTATTATAAATATTCTTAGCAGAGCCAAGTTTTCAATCTTTCTTGGCAATAAAGAAAAAAATAATTTAATACGTCTCGGACAGAACAAAAACGAACGATAGTATAGGCCGAAAGGCAATTAGAGTAGTATACCAGATAAGCTTGGAATACCCGCATAGGGTCAGTAACTTAGTTATAAGTTCAAATGAATTGTTAGAGTTAAGCTAAAATTTAACATTTTGTCTAGGTTTAAGTAAGATAAAAGATTTGAGCAAATAGAAATGAATTAAAGAATGAAAAAAAACTAAACTACAAATTTTATTAAGGTCATTAATTCTCATAATCTCATAAAAAATTTGTTAATTTGAACTTACTCGTTTACAGTCAGAACTAGAGGTCATGGTCTATAAAAAGGAGTTGAAGTTGAGCTTGTTTTTGTTGAATTTCAAATGCCACTATAATTCTCTCGAATTCTTGAAGTACTTTATTCATTACGTTTATTGTTAATATTTTTTTTTTTAACTAACAAACAAAAGATAACATTAATGCAATAAGTTCATACAGAACAAATAACAAAGAAGTTGTATACATTGTGATACGTGTTGACCAAAGCGTATTGATTCATAAGAATGGAAGATGCCTCAATCAGTAATTTGATATTTCCAAGCAACTAAAAAAAAATAAGAAAAATATTATATATTTAGATAGATAGATACTGTAGTATATTAGCAACACTACGCTAGAGCGTGAGAGATGCTCTTCTGTATGTCATAGTACTCATGACATTCATCTTAGCTCTTATCTTTATTTTATTGTGTGCATCTCCAATCTTGACTCAGTGCAGTTTTCATCTTACCACCGACAAGTTGGAACGTGCTGGTGAGAACACACTACAGATACATTTATTTCTCATAATAAAAACGAAAAAACAGTATATATTTGTATATATTACATACTGCTCAGAGGCACGATAAATTAGTTAGTCGTGAAATGGTGCGGCGTAACTTCCACAACGGTTTTTGACATAAAAATTGGTTTGCAACAAGGAGGTCTGAAGGTGGAAATCATAAACATCTTGTCGCAACGTGACATCGATAAAATTCAGGGATTTTGTGCGAATCTATTTTGTTCCCGCGGGGACTACCACTAACTATCAAAAGTGTAGTTCGATATCTCGGCATTTGGTTGGACCAGTACCTGTATTTTGACAAACACACAGAGATTGCTCTGGCCAAAGCCAGAAAAGCCTTTGCTGTGGCAAGAAGGTTGTTTGATAGCAGCCAACTTGATACCAGGGTGAAGGTAATCTGCTACATGGCCCTCATTTGGCGTATACTGGTTTATGGATGCCCCCTGTGGTTCAATTTAAGTCCTTCGCAGATGGAAGAGATGAGGGTGTTCGAGAGACAGTGCCCCATTGCCTGTCTCAGGTTGTATCACACACCCGAGTCTGACTACAAGAATTTTTACTCCAACGAGATCTTGTATAACGAGGCAAACGTGAATAGAGTAGATAATTTTATCATTAAGTTGATAAGAAGGCATGTGGCACGAGCTATGACTTTTACCAACAGTCTGATATTCGGGGCTTACTCCCCCAATGATATGTCATGAAAGGGTGCGACGAAATGTCCCACCTGAGGCATTCCTCTACTTCGATAAAACCGGCCTGATACAGGATATGAAAGGATGTCCTATAATCTTCCATGTGGTACGCCGAACAGGAGAAGGGCGACTCTTATACAAACCGGACGTCGTTCGGGAACACGAGGAGCTTTTCCTGTTCAGTAGAGCGATCCCCGCTCGAGATAGAGAGGAATCTGGAGCGGTGTTTCTTTTGGTGGCTGTATCAAAACCAGCCTCCGACGTCGTTAGCTCTTCAATAGTCTTCCGCCGGTTAATGTAACTGTTTTCTCTTTGTTTAATGCCTTTCGTGTTGTGGACTAACAGCGCATATACATAGGTTTATGGTAGGTTAAAAATAAAAAAAATATATATATATACCAAAAAAAAATTTAAAAAAAAACGGGTTCTTCAGGTCATTTGCATTGCATATGTTACGCATATGCATAGACACACGCCCTGAAGCACGCGCGTCCGTAAGTTGCGGACATGGTTAAGATATCTTAAGTTTTATTTGATAATTTTGTCTGCTTTCCTCTTGCCGTATTCGGAGAAGTCGAAAAAAAAAATACCTTTAGGGTTGAATGCATCAGTGTGAACCTTGAATATGACTATTGAATATATAAAGCAGATGTATAATACAAAAAAAAACAGTTACTTTTTAAGTTGTACATAGAAAATATTAAATAAATTCGGCTGCAAAGTCTTTGTGCGAATAATTTTGTGAGGATGTGTATATACACTACCATACATGAAAATAAACGGTATCTTTTTCTTTTTTAAATTAATCTTTATTTCATCAATTTACATATTCGCTGTCTCGTGCAAGTACTTTAGCCTTCGCTTTCGAAGTTCACTAAGCTCAGAAGAATTGACGCCTTCTACATGAACAGGAAAATCTTCTTGCCCAATATCTTAGATCGTTACATCGTTGATATTCTTTTTTGTAAAGTTTCAACATGCATTTCTTCAGAACGTGGACATTCGTTTTTTTTTTTTTTTTATGTAATTTTATTTTTTCTTTCTGAATAATTTTACTTACATGCTAGACAAAAGTACTTAAAACGAGCTTAACTAACTTAAGACAATGTTCTTAATACTAACCTACTGACCCTATGCGGGTACTCTAAGCTAATTTAATCTATGTTATAAATGTGCCTTTCGGCTTAATCTGCGTTTTTTTTTAGTCTTTAGTGACAATCTTTTATTTTTTTATTACTTTGCCAAGAAAACTTATAAAAAACTTGGCTAAACCTAACTACTTAACCTACCTTATACTAACTTACCCTAAAATAAAACTTAATACTATCTTAACTATGTCCGTAACAGTATGGACACGTGCACCAGGGCGTATATGTTGTGTATATGCATAACATATATAATTTATACGCCGTGATGCACCTTTTTTTTTGTTTTGGTTTCATATGTATTTTTTTGGTGGATTTAATGTTTTATTTTTTTTTTTTTTTTGGTTTTTTGTTTTATTAATTGTTTTTTTTTTTTTTTTTTTTTTCTCTTAAAGCTACCTTAAAAACTATGTTATCCTGTGGAAATGCTAGCGGTGGCGGAGGCTGGTTTTGGTGTAACCACCAGTAAAATTGCCGTTCTTTGGCAGACTCTTTCCTATCTCGAGCGGGGATCGCTCTACTGAACCGGAGGAGATCCTCGTGGGTGCGAACGACATCCGGTTCGTATTGAAGTCGCCTATCCACTGTTCGGCGTACGACATGGAAGATGATAGGTCATCCTTGTGGATCCTGTATTAGGCCAATTGTGTCTAGATAGAGGAATGCTTCGGTAGGAATAAAGCCGTTAAGGCGCACCCTTTCATGGTACATACTATTGGGGTAGTAAGCCCCAAAGATCAGACTGTTGGACGAGGTCATAGCTCGTGCAGTGTGCCTTCTGATTAGTTTAATAATAAAATTATCTACCCTATTCACGTTTGCCTCGTTGTACAAAACCTCGTTAGGGTAGTACTTCTTGTACTCAGACTCGGGTGTGCGATACAGACGGAGACAGCTCCTAAGACACTGCCTCTCGACACCCTCATCTTTTTCATCTGGGAAGGACTCACGTTGAACCACAATGGACAACCGTACACCATAATAGGCCGTACTAGGGCCATGTAGCAGATTACCTTCACTCTGGTATCAAGTTGGCTGCTGAAAAACGACCTTCTTGCCGCAGCAAAGGCTTTTCTGGCTTTCGTCAGAGCAATATCTATATGTTTGTCAAAATACAGATATTGATCCAGCCAAATGCCTAGGTATCTAACTACACTTTTTACAGCTAACGGCCGACCATCTAACTACACTTTTTACAGCTAACGGCCGACCATGCGGGTCAACTATGCCGAACTTACGCCAGTTTTGGCGCGTATCCCGCGATGCCCTGTCCAACGGGGTCCGGAAAAGACTAGTTTCGCATTTCTGGAAGTTGATAAGCAACTTCCAGTCGTCGCAAAATCGCTGGATTTTCTCGAAGTCACGCTGCAACAAGATGTTTATTACCTCGACCTTCGGACCTGATCTGTACGCAACTAGGTCGTCGGCGTACGCAATTAAGTGCGGCATGGAACCTATAAGATCTGCAGTGAATATGGAAAACAGGATTGGGGAACCAATGGCCCCCTGTTGCAGACCGTTTTTAATGTTAAAGACCGTAGTGGAAGTTACGTCACCATTTTTCACAACGAACTTTCTACCTGTTATCATGTCATAGACCATGTATAGCAATGGTTTACTTATGCCAAGCCTGCCCAACTTGAGGAAGAGGCCCTCTAACCAAACGGTGTCGAACGCCTTCTCCAAGCCAATCAGGCAGGCACCTGTGCACTGATTTTTGTTTTTATTCCATTGAATGTCGGACACCAGTTTTGACGCGGCATTAATGGTATCATGCCCCGCTCGGAATCCGAACTGGTTGTCCGGTATGATTTTCTTTTCATCAGCCCATTGCTTCAGGACTCGAATGACTATCTTTTCAAAAACCTTGCTTATGCAGGGAAGTAGACTGATCGACCGAAGATTTGTCGGAATGGACTTATCTTTGTCCCGTTTAGGGATCGGTTGAACAACAGCTGTTTTCCAGTGCGTGGGGTAATGTGCATTACTCAGCGCATTGTTGAACAAGGTTGTGTAAATTTGGACCGCTTCGGGGGGAAGATGGCGAAGCACAATGTTCGGTATTCCATCGATTCCCACTGACTTTTTCTTCTTCAGCGAGTGGAAGATACCCTGGAGATCTTCTTGAGAAATCAAGATGTGATTCCCATCATTGGCGACGGCACTATGTGCCATGTTCTCGTCATTGAACCTGGTGAACCCTGGATTCTCTGATCGCCATTGACTTATCTCACTGCGGAGATAGAAGTGGTTTAGCAGGGCTCTGTTCTCCAGATCGTGATTCGGCCTACTAACCTCGTTGACCGTATACACTCTCTGGAACACTGCACCAATAGCTGTAACCTTCTCCTGGGGATCTTCCACCGCAAAGAAGTTATTGTCTAGCACTGCCTCATCTGGATCGATGCCAACTGAAGTCAGTGTGTTCGTAGTCTGTCGTCCTGGGAAGTCTTACGATTTGAATGTCGTTTTGATCTTTCCTCCGAAATATTTTATTTACTTGCGGGAACATACCCGGGTTGTTGGATCGTACAGTAGTTATATATATATAGTTTATTCGAATTAACTGTTGGAGGTTCTTGATCTCCGACTTTAATGCTCTGACTTCCGCGTTTTGCGGTTCTGTAAAACGCCTGTGCAAGAGTTTGAGTCTTGACAGCAGCCTACTTTTGTGCACGTGAAGTGCGTCGATGGTAGCATTTCGATAAACATCGCTGTTGTCGATTTGAACTACCTTCGGAATTGTTTTGTCCATCGTACGTTTGACTACGTCGTCCATTTGTATGAGGTACCTGTCAACCTCTTCGTTCGTCAGGTTTCTGTTTGTCGGCGGATTGATCCCACTCGAACGTAGTTCTGTGGATAAAGTCCTGGAGAAGCGTGGCCAGCGGGCCTTATTATAGTTATAAGGGTGCCTCTGGACATACTCCTGCAGTCCTTCCACCTCGTTCGGGAGCTGAATAACTGCGAAGAGCCCGCAGTGATCACTCTCGTACTCAACAGCAGTTAGACAGTTCCGTGTGCGTCTTTCCACGTCTAGTATAGTCAGTCGTTTGTCTATCAGCATCAGATCCAGATAGGACCCGCTTCTAGGATACGATGGCCTATCGGTTGCTAGCAAATCTAGCTTGAACTCAACATTGTGTTCTACCAACCAGTTATACAATGAGGTCCCCCTGGTGTTATGCACCACGTTGCCCCACTCTATATGCCTCGAGTTCAAGTCCCCGGCTACGATATAGTAGTTCTCCTCCGAGCTCAGTCGAAGGCTAGTGAAAAGTGTATCGAGCTCTGAAATGAAATATTGGTTGATGCGTGACTTGTCAGCCGCATAGATAGCGATCACATAGAGCCGCTTACCACCCCGAAGGGGGATGCGTGCGATACTCGTTTCTATGGCCTGGAATCTCCGCACTTCACCGCTATACACGACCTTATGACAAAGGCCTTTTTTGATTAAGAGTGCGACTCCACCAGCTATGTAGTTTCGATCTCTTCTAATGATATTGTAATTTTTGTACCTGAGTGGGTGCGTCTGGCTTAGCTTAGTTTCGCAAACCATCAACACAACAGGATTATGGGTCTGCAACAAGTTACCGAAATTTAATTTACGTTCAGGGCGGATCAGTGAATTCACATTCACTGCTAGAATTTTAAGGTTGCAGGCTGCCTGCGCAGCCATTATACCGATGTTGCGTTTGGCTCTCCAAACAGCGTCGAATAGATGAGGTCTTTTCGCGCTGCTTGTTCTTGTAACTGATTCTGGAATTGAGTTTGGAGTTGAGCGATCTGCCTCTGGATAGAGAACAGGATCGTTTGCACATCCCAATTTGCTTCCGGTTGCCTGGCCACAGGGACCTGGGTAACTTTCGGCACTGTCTGTTGAACCAGTCGCCCAGCCGATGCCACTTGGGCATAGGAGACTGCCGGTGTAACAGTGGTAGCTGGAGCACGAGGCACTGGCCTCGCTTCTACCATTTTTCCATTACGTTTGGCCTGTATAATTTTTCTTATTTCTTGGACCTTAGGACATCCTCGACACTGGAGTGTGTTCTTTGTCTTTTTTATTGTTTCCCATGTAACAGACAGAGTGCCTAAATGGGTAATTTTTTTTAGGCTCTCTAGTTTGCTGTCTGGGGTGACCTGCACTAGGAAGAAAGGAAGTTTCCTATTTTCCCTTCTCGATGCCGCAGTGATGAAGGGCTTAACCCCTACGACCTGGACATCGTCGCTCTGCGCTTGGCGCAGAATAGCGAGGATCTCATCAGGATCAGTGTCAGGATCCACGTCCTTGAGAAGCATGGTCTGCACCTTTTCCCTTTTTGGGGTGTAGGAGAAAAACTCGGCCTCCGACAACGCTAGCCTTTCTTTCACTACGTAATAGTCTGCCATTGATAAGCAATGGACAGAAACTCACAAGGGACCCTTATATTTAATAAAGTAGGACTGCTTAGTGACCAACTTACATAATATATCAACGTCCTTCGTCTCCAGTCCGAAGACGTTGATTGGCGGGCATCTCTCCGTTTTGGCTGGCTGCTGCTGCTGCGGTTGCTTCTGCTGCTCCTTCTTCTGCTGATATTGTCGTTGTTGCTGCTGCTTCTTTGGCTGCTGCTGTTGTTGTTGCTGCTGCTTCTTTAGCTGCTGCTGTTGTTGTTTCTGCTGCTTTGGCGGCTGCTGTTCTTGTTGCTGCAGCTGTATTGGCTGCTGCTGTTGTTGTTGCTGCTGCTTTTTTGGCTGCTGCTGTTGTTGTTGCTGCTGCTGTTCTAGTAGCTGCTGCTGTTGTAGGGCAGCCTCTTTAGCTGCTCTCCTGGCCCTTAGCTTGGATTGGAGCGCTTAGATGTGGGCGTCCAGCTCCTCCCTCTCTCGCTGGCTCTTCTCCAGCTGCTCCCTGTCCTCTTCATCTTCATCCTCCGATTCAGAGGACGTCAGAGTGTGGAAGGGGTTCTCCCTCCCGCTGTAGGAGAATCTCCCCTCCCCCTCTGTCGACTCGTACTCAACGTCGTCGACCATTCTTGATGTTGCTGCTGCTGTTGTCTGTGCAGTTGTTGTTGTCATTACTGCTGCTGTTGTGTTTGCGGCTTTAGCCGCAATTCTTCCGTCACCTGATCCAAGGCTGGACCGGCGCTTGACGAGGTTGGGCTGAGGCTGGAGCTTCTTCCTTCTCTTCTTCCTCCCCTCTTCATTTGTTGACTGGTGGTCCGATGTCGAAGCCACCGGTACAATATCACCCGATTTCATGAGCTCGGGTCGCTCCACTGTCTCCATCACACTTCTTACTCACACTAAGTGTCTCTACTTGATTTTAATTTTAAAAACAAGATCTCACTGTTTTTTCGGCCGGCACCGCGAAGTCACCGGCGAGCACTCTTTTTTTTTTTTTTTTTTTTTTTAATGCAATTTTATTTAATTCAATTTATATTTCTTACTTCCTAGACAAAATTA
The DNA here is from genome assembly GCA_964034865.1 of Eristalis intricaria. Classification (NCBI taxonomy): domain Eukaryota; kingdom Metazoa; phylum Arthropoda; class Insecta; order Diptera; family Syrphidae; genus Eristalis; species Eristalis intricaria. The sequence goes on along the minus strand of OZ035873.1, from coordinate 50,456,180 downwards.
CTTAAAACTAGCTTAACTAACTTAAGAATTCCAATTGTTCTTAATACTAACCTACTGACCCTATGCGGGTACTCTAACCTAATCTAATCTATGTTATAAATGTGCCTTTCGGCTTAATCTGCGTTTTTTTTTAGTCTTTAGTGACAATCTTTTATTTTTTTATTACTTTGCCAAGAAAACTTATAAAAAACTTGGCTAAACCTAACTACTTAACCTACCTTATACTAACTTTCCCTAAAATAAAACTTAATACTATCTTAACTATGTCCGTAACAGTACGGACACGTGCACCAGGGCGTATATGTTGTGTATATGCATAACATATATAATTTATGCGCCGTGATGCACCTTTTTTTTGTTTTTGTTTCATATGTATTTTTTTGGTGGATTTAATGTTTTATTTTTTTTGTTTTTTTTGGTTTTTTGTTTCATTAATTGTTTTTTTTTTTTTTTTTTTTTTTTTCTCTTAAAGCTACCTTAAAAACTATGTAAGCTGGCCACTATGGCCAACCACCTGATCCTGTGGAAATGCTAGCGGTGGCGGAGGCTGGTTTTGGTGTAACCACCAGTAAAATTGCCGTTCTTTGGCAGACTCTTTCCTATCTCGAGCGGGGATCGCTCTACTGAACCGGAGGAGATCCTCGTGGGTGCGAACGACATCCGGTTCGTATTGAAGTCGCCTATCCACTGTTCGGCGTACGACATGGAAGATGATAGGACATCCTTGTGGATCCTGTATTAGGCCAATTGTGTCTAAATAGAGGAATGCTTCGGGAGGAATAAAGCCGTTAAGGCGCACCCTTTCATGGTACATACTATTGGGGTAGTAAGCAACAAAGATCAGACTGTTGGACGAGGTCATAGCTCGTGCAGTGTGCCTTCTGATTAGTTTAATAATAAAATTATCTACCCTATTCACGTTTGCCTCGTTGTACAAGACCTCGTTAGGGTAGTACTTCTTGTACTCAGACTCGGGTGTGCGATACAGACGGAGACAGCTCCTAAGACACTGCCTCTCGAACACCCTCATCTTTTCCATCTGGGAAGGACTCACGTTGAACCACAATGGACAACCGTACACCATAATGGGCCGTACTAGGGCCATGTAGCAGATTACCTTCACTCTGGTATCAAGTTGGCTGCTGAAAAACAACCTTCTTGGTTGTCTCTTTTCTGGCTTTCGTCAGAGCAACATCTATATGCTTATCAAAATACAGATATTGATCCAGCCAAATGCCTAGATATCTAACTACACTTTTTACAGCTAACGGCCGACCATGCGGGTCAACTATACCGAACTTACGCCAGTTTTGGCGCGTATCCCGCGATGCCCTGTCCAACGGGGTCCGGAAAACACTAGTTTCGCATTTCTGGAAGTTCATAAGCAACTTCCAGTCGTCGCAAAATCGCTGGATTTTCTCGAAGTCACGCTGCAACAAGATATTTATTACCTCGACCTTCGGACCTGATCTGTACGCAACTAGGTCGTCGGTGTACGCAATTAAGTGCGGCATGGAACCTATAAGATCTGCAGTGAATATGGAAAACAAGATCGGGGAACCAATGGCCCCCTGTTGCAGACCGTTTTTAATGTTAAAGACCGTAGTGGAAGTTACGTCACCATTTTTCACAACGAACTTTCTACCTGTTATCATGTCATAGACCATGTATAGCAATGGTTTACTTATGCCCAGCCTGACCAACTTGAGGAAGAGGCCCTCTAACCAAACGGTATCGAACGCCTTCTCCAAGTCAATCAGGCAGGCACCCGTGCACTGATTTTTGTTTTTATTCCATTGTATGTCGGACACCAGTTTTGACGCGGCATTAATGGTATCATGCCCCGCTCGGAATCCGAACTGGTTGTCCGGTATGATTTTCTTTTCATCAGCCCATTGCTTCAGAACTCGAATGACTGTCTTTTCAAAAACCTTGCTTATGCAGGGAAGTAGACTGATCGACCGAAGATTTGTCGGAATGGACTTATCTTTGTCCCGTTTAGGGATCGGTTGAACAACAGCTGTTTTCCAGTGCGTGGGGTAATGTGCATTACTCAGCGCATTGTTGAACAAGGTTGTGTAAATTTGGACCGCTTCGGGGGGAAGATGGCGAAGCACAATGTTCGGTATTCCATCGATTCCCACTGACTTTTTCTTCTTCAGCGAGTGGAAGATACCCTGGAGATCTTCTTGAGAAATCAAGATGTGATTCCCATCATTGGCGACGGCACTATGTGCCATGTTCTCGTCATTGAACCTGGTGAACCCTGGATTCTCTGATCGCCATTGACTTATCTCATTGCGAAGATAGAAGTGGTTTAGCAATGCTCTGTTCTCCAGATCGTGATTCGGCCTACTAACCTCGTTGACCGTATACACTCTCTTGAACACTGCACCAATATCATCTGGAATAGCATCTGGATCGATGCCAACTGAAGTCAGTAAGTTTTCGTTGTCTGTCGTCCTGGGAAGTCTTACGATTTGAATGTCGTTTTGATCTTTCCTCCGAAATATTTTATTTACTTGCGGGAACATACCCGGGTTGTTGGATCGTACAGCCCGGATTTTGTTGCCCCAGTGCAAGCTTATAGCCAAGCTATAGGTTATGCGTATTAACTGTTGGAGGTTCTTGATCTCCGACTTCAATGCTCTGACTTCCGCGTTTTGCGGATCTGTAAAACGCCTGTGCAAGAGTTTGAGTCTTGACAGCAGCCTACTTTTGTGCACGTGAAGTGCGTCGATGGTAGCATTTCGATAAACATCGCTGTTGTCGATTTGAACTACCTTCGGGATTGTTTTGTCCATCGTACGTTTGATTACGTTTCTGTTTGTCGGCGGATTGATCCCACTCGAACGTAGTTCTGTGGATAAAGTCCTGGAGAAGCGTGGCCAGCGGGCCTTGTTATAGTTATAAGGGTGCCTCTGGACATACTCCTCCAGTCCTTCCACCTCGTTCGGGAGCTGAATAGCTGCGAAGAGCCCGCAGTGATCACTCTCGTACTCAACAGCAGTTAGACAGTTCCGTGTGCGTCTTTCCACGTCTAGTATAGTCAGTCGTTTGTCTATCAGCATCAGATCCAGATAGGACCCGCTTCTAGGATACGATGGCCTATCGGTTGCTAGCAAATCTAGCTTGAACTCAACATTGTGCTCTATCAACCAGTTATACAATGAGGTCCCCCTGGTGTTATGCACCACGTTGCCCCACTCTATAAGCCTCGAGTTCAAGTCCCCGGCTACGATATAGTAGTTATCTTCCGAGCTCAGACGAAGGCTAGTGAAAAGAGTATCGAGCTCTGAAATGAAATATTGGTTGATGCGTGACTTGTCAGTCGAATAGATAGCGATCACATATAGCCGCTTACCACCCCGAAGGGGGATGCGTGCGATACACGTTTCTGTGGCCTGGAATCTCCGCACTTCACCGCTATACACTACCTTATGACAAAGGCCTTTTTTGATTAAGAGTGCGACTCCACCAGCTAGGTAGCTTCGATCTCTTCTAATGATATTGTAATTTTTGTACCTGAGTGGGTGCGTCTGGCTTAGCTTAGTTTCGCAAACCATCAACACATCAGGATTATGGGTCTGCAACAAGTTACCGAAATTTAATTGACGTTCAGGGCGGATCAGTGAATTCACATTCACTGCTAGAATTTTAAGGTTGCAGGCTGCCTGCGCAGCCATTATACCGACGTTGCGTTTGGCTCTCCAAACAGCGTCGAATAGATGAGGTCTATTGTCTGCGCATTTGACACAGCGAGACTGCATTTTGCAGTTCGCCGCGGCATGCCCGAACCTCTGACAACGAACACACTGGAGTGTGTTCTTTGTCTTTTTTATTGTTTCCCATGTAACAGACAGAGTGCCTAAATGGGTAATTTTTTTTAGACTCTCTAGTTTGCTGTCTGGGGTGACCTGCACTAGGAAGAAAGGAAGTTTCCTATTCTCCCTTCTCGATGCCGCAGTGATGAAGGGCTTAACCCCTACTACCTGGACATCGTCGCTCTGCATTTGGCGCAGAATAGCGAGGATCTCATCGGGATCAGTGTCGGGATCCACGTCCTTAAGGAGCATGGTCTGCACCTTTTCCCCTTTCGGAGTGTACGAGAAAAACTCAGCCTCCGACACCGCTAACCTTTCTTTGACTACGTGATAGTCTGCCATTGATAAGCAATGGACAGAGACCCGTAGTGGACCCTTATACTTAATAAAATAAGACTCTTTTGTGGCCAACTTACACAGTATGTCAACGTCCTTCGTCTCCAGTCCGAAGACGTTGATCGGAGTGCATCTCTCCTTTTTGGCTGTCTGCTGCTGTTGCGGCTTCTTCTGCTGTGCCTTCTGCTTTTGATGTTGTTGTTGTTGTTGCTGCTGCTGCTTTGGCCGCTGCTGTTTTTTTTGCTGCTGCTGCTTAGGCTGCTGCTGTTGTTTCGGCTGCTTCTTTGGCTGCTGCTGTTGTTGTTGCTGCTGCTGCTTTGGCTGCTGCTGTTTATGTAGCTGCAGTTGTTGCAGCTGCTGTTGTTGTTGTGCAGCCTTTTTGGCTGCTCTTCTGGCCCTTAATTTGATTTGGAGGGTTTGAATGTGGGCGTCCAGCTCCTCCCTCTCTCGCTGGCTTTTTTCCAGCTGCTCCCGGTCCTCTTCCTCTTCGTCCTTCGATTCAGAGGACGTTAGCGTGTGGAAGGGATTCTCTCTCCCGCTGAAGGAGAATCTCCCCTCCCCTTCTGTCGACTCGTACTCGACGTCGTCGACCATTGGTTGCTGCCTTTTGGCTGCTGCTGCTGTAGTTGTGGCTACAGTTGTTGTTGTTGTTGCTGCTGCAAATGATGTTGCGGCTTTGGTCGCAATGTTTGTGTCCGCTGATCCCAGGCTGGAACGGCGCTTCACAAGGTTGGGCTGTGGTTGGAAACTTCTTCCTCCTCTTCTTTCTCCCCTCCTCTTGTGTTGCCTGGTGGCCTGATGTCCCAGCCACCGGTACAACATCACCCGATTTTTCGAGCTCGGGTCGCTCCACTTGCTCCATCGCACTTTTTTTCACACTTAGTGTCTGTAATTTGTTTGATTTGAAAAAAAAAAATGATTTCAATTTCACTTCGGGATTCGAACCCGGCACCACGAAGTCACCGGCGAGCACTCTTTTTTTTTTTTTTTTTTAACGCAATTTTATTTAATTTAATCTTATATTTCTTACTTGCTAGACAAAATTACTTAAAACTAGCTTAACTAACTTAAGAATTACAATTGTTCTTAATACTAACCTACTGACCCTATGCGGGTACTCTAAGCTAATCTGATCTATGTAATAAATGTGCCTTTCGGCTTAATCTACGTTTTTTTTTAGTCATTAAGACAATCTTTTATTTTTCATTTGCCAAGAAAACTTGTAAAAACTTGGCTAAACTTAACTACTTAAACTAACTTATTCTAACTTAATTACTATTTATTACTAACTTAACCTAACATAAAACTTAATACTATCTTAACTATGTCCGTAACAGTACGGACACGTGCACCAGGGCGTATATGTTGTGTATCTGCATAACATATATAATTTATACGCCGTGATGCACCTTTTTTTTTGTTTTTGATTCATATATTGTTTTTTTGGTTTTGTTGTTTTATTAATTTTTTTTGGATTTTTTGTTTTTTAATTTTTTTTTTTTTGGACTTTTTTTTTCTTAATATCTACCTTAGAAACTATGTAAGCTGGCCACTATGGTCAGCTATCTGATCCTCTTGAAAAGCTAGCGGTGGCGGAGGCTGGTTTTGGTGTAACCACCAGTAAAATTGCCGTTCTTTGGCAGACTCTTTCCTATCTCGAGCGGGGATCGCTCTACTGAACCGGAGGAGATCCTCGTGGGTGCGAACGACATCCGGTTCGTATTGAAGTCGCCTCTCCACTGTTCGGCGTACGACATGGAAGATGATAGGACATCCTTGTGGATCCTGTATAAGGCCAATTGTGTCTAGATAGAGGAATGCTTCGGGAGGAATAAAGCCGTTAAGGCGCACCCTTTCATGGTACATAGTATTGGGGTAGTAAGCCCCAAAGATTAGACTGTTGGACGAGGTCATAGCTCGTGCAGTGTGCCTTCTGATTAGTTTAATAATAAAATTATCTACCCTATTCACGTTTGCCTCGTTGTACACGACCTCGTTAGGGTAGTACTTCTTGTACTCAGACTCGGGTGTGCGATACAGACGGAGACAGCTCCTAAGACACTGCCTCTCGAACACCCTCATCTTTTCCATCTGGGAAGGACTCACGTTGAACCACAATGGACAACCGTACACCATAATGGGCCGTACTAGGGCCATGTAGCAGATTACCTTCACTCTGGTATCAAGTTGGCTGCTGAAAAACAACCTTCTTGCCGCAGCAAAGGCTTTTCTGGCTTTCGTCAGAGCAATATCTATATGTTTGTCAAAATACAGATATTGATCCAGCCAAATGCCTAGATATCTAACTACACTTTTTACAGCTAACGGCCGACCATGCGGGTCAACTATGCCGAACTTACGCCAGTTTTGGCGCGTATCCCGCGATGCCCTGTCCAACGGGGTCCGGAAAAGACTAGTTTCGCATTTCTGGAAGTTGATAAGCAACTTCCAGTCGTCGCAAAATCGCTGGATTTTCTCGAAGTCACGCTGCAACAAGATGTTTATTACCTCGACCTTCGGACCTGATCTGTACGCAACTAGGTCGTCGGCGTACGCAATTAAGTGCGGCATGGAACCTATAAGATCTGCAGTGAATATGGAAAACAGGATCGGGGAACCAATGGCCCCCTGTTGCAGACCGTTTTTAATGTTAAAGACCGTAGTGGAAGTTACGTCACCATTTTTCACAACGAACTTTCTACCTGTTATCATGTCATAGGTCATGTATAGCAATGGTTTACTTATGCCAAGCCTGACCAACTTGAGGAAGAGGCCCTCTAACCAAACGGTGTCGAACGCCTTCTCCAAGTCAATCAGGCAGGCACCTGTGCACTGATTTTTGTTTTTATTCCATTGTATGTCGGACACCAGTTTTGACGCGGCATTAATGGTATCATGCCCCGCTCGGAATCCGAACTGGTTGTCCGGTATGATTTTCTTTTCATCAGCCCATTGCTTCAGAACTCGAATGACTATCTTTTCAAAAATCTTGCTTAAGCAGGGAAGAAGACTGATCGACCGAAGATTTGTCGGAATGGACTTATCTTTGTCCCGTTTAGGGATCGGTTGAACAACAGCTGTTTTCCAGTGCGTGGGGTAATGTGCATTACTCAGCGCATTGTTGAACAGGGTTGTGTAAGTTTGGACCGCTTCGGGGGGAAGATGGCGAAGCACAATGTTCGGTATTCCATCGATTCCCACTGACTTTTTCTTCTTCAGCGAGTGGAAGATACCCTGGAGATCTTCTTGAGAAATCAAGATGTGATTCCCATCATTGGCGACGGCACTATGTGCCATGTTCTCGTCATTGAACCAGGTGAACCCTGGATTCTCTGATCGCCATTGACTTATCTCATTGCGGAGATAGAAGTGGTTTAGCAGGGCTCTGTTCTCCAGATCGTGATTCGGCCTACTAACTTCGTTGACCGTATACACTCTCTGGAACACTGCACCAATAGCTGTAACCTTCTCCTGGGGATCTTCCACCGCAAAGAAGTCATTGTCTAGCACTGCCTCATCTGGATCGATGCCAACTGAAGTCAGTAAGTGTTCGTTGTCTGTCGTCCTGGGAAGTCTTACGATTTGAATGTCGTTTTGATCTTTCCTCCGAAATATTTTATTTACTTGCGGGAACATACCCGGGTTGTTGGATCGTACAGCCCGGATTTTGTTGCCCCAGTGCAAGCTTATAGCCAAGCTATAGTTTATTCGTATTAACTGTTGGAGGTTCTTGATCTCCGACTTCAATGCTCTGACTTCCGCGTTTTGCGGATCTGTGAAACGCCTGTGCAAGAGTTTGAGTCTTGACAGCAGCCTACTTTTGTGCACGTGAAGTGCGTCGATGGTAGCATTTCGATAAACATCGCTGTTGTCGATTTGAACTACCTTCGGAATTGTTTTGTCCATCGTACGTTTGACTACGTCATCCATTTGTATGAGGTACCTGTCAACCTCTTCGTTCGTCAGGTTTCTGTTTGTCGGCGGATTGATCCCACTCGAACGTAGTTCTGTGGATAAAGTCCTGGAGAAGCGTGGCCAGCGGGCCTTATTATAGTTATAAGGGTGCCTCTGGACATACTCCTCCAGTCCTTCCACCTCGTTCGGGAGCTGAATAACTGCGAAGAGCCCGCAGTGATCACTCTCGTACTCAACAGCAGTTAGACAGTTCCGTGTGCGTCTTTCCACGTCTAGTATAGTCAGTCGTTTGTCTATCAGCATCAGATCCAGATAGGACCCGCTTCTAGGATACGATGGCCTATCGGTTGCTAGCAAATCTAGCTTGAACTCAACACTGTGTCCTACCAACCAGTTATACAATGAGGTCCCCCTGGTGTTATGCACCACGTTGCCCCACTCTATATGCCTCGAGTTCAAGTCCCCGGCTACGATATAGTAGTTCTCCTCCGAGCTCAGTCGAAGGCTAGTGAAAAGAGTATCGAGCTCTGTAATGAAATATTGGTTGATGCGTGACTTGTCAGTCGCATAGATAGCGATCACATATAGCCGCTTACCACCCCGAAGGGGGATGCGTGCGATACACGTTTCTATGGCCTGGAATCTCCGCACTTCACCGCTATACACGACCTTATGACAAAGGCCTTTTTTTATTAAGAGCGCGACTCCACCAGCCAGGTAGCTTCGATCTCTTCGAATAATATTGTAATTTTTGTACCTGAGTGGGTGCGTCTGGCTTAGCTTAGTTTCGCAAACCATCAACACATCAGGATTATGGGTCTGCAACAAGTTACTGAAATTTAATTGACGTTCAGGGCGGATCAGTGAATTCACATTCACTGCTAGAATTTTCAGGTTGCAGGCTGCCTGCGCAGCCATACCGATGTTGCGTTTGGCTCTCCAAACAGCGTCGAATAGATGAGGTCTATTCGCGCTGCTTGTTCTTGTAATTGGTTTTGGAACTGGGTTTGGAGTTGAGCGATCTGCCTCTGGATAGAGAGCAGGATCGTCTGCACATCCAAATTTGCTTCTGGTTGCCTGGCCACTGGGACCTGGGTAACTTTCGGCACTGTCTGTTGAACCGGTCGCCCAGCCGATGCCACTTGGGCATAGGAGACTGCCGGTGTAACAGTGGTAGCTGGAGCACGGGGCACTGGCCTCGCTTCTACCATTTTTCCTTTACGTTTGGCCTCTATTATTTTTCTGATCTCTTGGACCTTAGGACATCCCCGATAGTTTGCAGAGTGTCCGCTGGTCTTACAGAGCACGCACGTCAGTTTGCTCCTGTCCTCGACTTTATCGGTCCCTAAAGGACATTCCCCGCGATTGTGGGTTCCTGCGCATTTGACACAGCGAGACTGCATATTGCAGTTCGCCGCGGCATGCCCAAACCTCTGACAACGAACACACTGGAGTGTGTTCTTTGTCTTTTTTATTGTTTCCCATGTAACAGACAGAGTGCCTAAATGGGTAATTTTTTTTAGGCTCTCTAGTTTGCTGTCTGGGGTGACCTGAACCAGGAAGAAAGGAAGTTTCCTATTCTCCCTTCTCGATGCCGCAGTGATGAAGGGCTTAACCCCTACGACCTGGACATCGTCGCTCTGCGCTTGGCGCAGAATAGCGAGGATCTCATCGGGATCAGTGTCGGGATCCACGTCCTTAAGGAGCATGGTCTGCACCTTTTCCCCTTTCGGAGTGTACGAGAAAAACTCGGCCTCCGACACCGCTAACCTTTCTTTGACTACGTGATAGTCTGCCATTGATAAGCAATGGACAGAGACACGTAGTGGACCCTTATACTTAATAAAGTAAGAATTTTTTGTGACCAACTTACATAGAATGTCAACGTCCTTCGTCTCCAGTCCGAAGACGTTGATTGGAGGGCATCTCTCTTTGTTGGTTGGTTGCTGCTTCTGCTGTGTTGTCTTCTGCTGATGTTGTTGTTGTTGCTGCTTTTCTGCTGCGTTTGGACGCTGTCCCTTTGACAGCGGTTGGGACGTTCCGGGTTGTTGCTGCTTCTGCTGATGCTGCGGTTGCTTCCCCTTGGTCTGCATCTGTTGTTGCTGCTTTGGCTGCTGCTGTTGTTGTTGCTGCTGCTGCTTTGGCTGCTCCTGTTGTTGTTGCTACTGCTGCTTTTGTAGCTGCTGCTGTTTTTGTTGCTGCTGCTGCTGTTGTTGTTGTTGCTGCTGTTTTTGTAGCTGCTGCTGTTGTTGGGCAGCCTCTTTAGCTGCTCTCCTGGCCCTTAGTTTTTTTTTCTCACACGTTGTGTCTTAATTCTTTATAATTGAATAAAAAAAGATTTCACTTTTTCTTCGGGATTTGAACCCGGCACCGCGAAGTCACCGGCGAACACTTTTTTTTTTTTTTTTTAATTTAAAATTCATTTTTATTTTTTAAATTCTTGATTCTTAAAACTAGACAAAAATGATTAAATCTATCTTACTATCTAAACAATTCATGTTCTTAAAATGTATCTTACTGACCCTTCGCAGGTGCTCTAAAATAACCTAAACTAACTTATCTATTTGCCTTTCAGCGTCTACTACTAATATTGTTTTTTTGTAGTCTATATGGACAATCTTTATTGTTTTTGCTTACTGGCCAAGAAAACTTGGCGCTCTAAACATTGTTTTTAAAATTTTCTTAAAACTAACTAACCCTAACTCTAATGCACTTAAACTATGTCCGTGACATTGCGGACGTGTGTACAAGGGCGTGTACGTTATTTATATGCTGGACATATATAATCTACACGCCTTTGTACACCTTTTTTTTTTTTTTTTTTGTTTTTTGTTATATATATTTTTTTTTTTTTTTTTGTTTTTTTTTGGTTTTTTGTTGTTTTTTTTTTTTTTTTTTTTTTTCTTTTTTTTTTTTCTTAGTCTAACTTAACCTAACTTAAATCTATGTAAGTGGGCTGTTGTCCAACAGACCGACTATCCGATCAGGCGTTGGCGATGGCGGAGACTGGTTCTGGTGTAACCACCAAAAGAAGTGCCGCTCCTTTGCACTCTCCTTCCTATCTCGAGCGGGGATCGCTCTACTGAACCGGAGTTGATCCTCGTGTTCCCGAGCGATATCCGATTCATAGTGGAGTCGCCTGTCAACTGTTCGGCGTACAGCGTGGAAGATTATAGGACATCCACTCATGTCCTGAATCAGATTTAATGAATCTAAATAGAGGAAAGCCTCAGGTGGAATAAAGCCGGTGTAGCGCGCCCTTTCATGAAAGTTAAGGTTCGGGTAATAAGCCCCGAAGATCAGACTGTTGGTAGACATCATACTCCTTGCAATGTGTCGTCGCGTTAGTGAAATTATAAAATTGTCTACTCTTTTCACGTTAGCCCTGTTGTACTCGGATTCAGGTGTCCGATACAACCGGAGACAGGTCCTAAGACACCGTCTCTCGAACACCCTCATCTTTTCCATCTGGGAAGGGCTCACGTTGAACCAAAGGGGACAACCATATACCATGATGGGCCTTATGAGGGCCATGTAGCAGATTACCTTCACCCTGGTATCAAGTTGGCTGCTGTAAAACAGCTTTCTTGCCACAGCAAAGGCTTTTCTAGCATTGGTCAAAGCCTTCTCTATATGTTTGTTAAAATACAGAAAATGATCCAACCAAATGCCGAGATATCTGACTACACTTTTCACGATTAGCGGCTGGCCCTGAGGGTCAATAATGCAGAACTCTTTCCAGTTCGCACGCGTATCACTTGAGGCCCTGTGCACCGGGGCACGGAAAAGAACAGTTTCACATTTTAGGAAGTTGATAAGCAACTTCCAGTCATTACAATATCCAATTATTTTATTTGCATCCCGTTGCAACAGGGTGTTTATGACTACTACCTTCGGTGCTGATCTGTAAGCCACTAGGTCATCGGCATACGCGATAAGGTGCGGCATAGACCATAGAAGATCTGCAGTAAATATAGAAAACAATAATGGGGATCCTACAGCCCCCTGTTGTAGACCGTTTTCTATGCTAAATATTCTACTTGACGTTACGCCGCCATTTTTCACGACGAACTTTCTACCTGTTATCATATCATAAATCATGTATAGCAATGGTTTATTTAGCCTAAGTCTGACCAACTTAAGGAAAAGGCCTTCTAACCAGACGGTATCAAATGCCTTTTCCAAATCGAACAGACAGGCACCCGTACACTGTTTTTTATCCATATTCCATTGTATGTCGGAAACCAACTTTGCAGCAGCATGCACTGTCGAATGCCCTGCCCTAAATCCAAATTGGTTGTCCGGTAGAATATTATTGTCCTCTACCCATGTCTGCAGAGCTCGAACGACAATCTTTTCAAATGCCTTGCTGATGCAAGGAAGTAGACTTATCGACCGAAGATTAGACGGAATGCTTTTGTCTTTATCCCGTTTAGGGATTGGTTGCACTACAGCTATCTTCCAATGTGCCGGGTAATGTGCATTACTAAGCGCATTGTTGAACAGTGTAGTGTAAATTTCCACTGCAGCCGGAGGGAGATGGTTAAGCACGATGTTCGGGATACCATCTATCCCAGCCGATTTCTTGTTCTTAATGGATTTAAAGACCCCCTGGAGATCTTCTTGCGTGATCACTATGTGATTTGCATCGTTGGCGATGACATTATTTGCCGTATTTACGTCATCGAATCTGGTGAAACCAGGATTCTCAGATCGCCATCGACTGATCTCCTCACGGAGATAAAAGTGATTTACCAGGGCTCTGTTCTCTATATCGCGATTTGGTTGACTGACGTCGTTGACCTTGTACACTCTCTCGAAAACAGCGCCTATGGTCTTAACCTTCTCTTGGGGATCTTCGACCACGAAGAATTCGTCATCTAGCACGGACTCATCTGGATCTATATCAACTGATGTCAGTAGCTGTGTGTTGTCGTTTGTTCTCGGAAGTCGGACGATCGGAATGTCATTTTGATCTTTCCTCCTGAATAATTTATTTACTTGCGGGAACATACCCGGGTTGTTGGATCGTACAGCCCGGATTTTATTGCCCCAATGCAAGCTTATGGCAAGATTATAATTTATTTTTATTAGCTGTTGGAGGTTTTTGATCTCTGACTTCAGGGATCTAACTTCCGGACTTCTCGGGTCTGTAAACTGTCTGTGCAAGCATTTGAGTCTTGACAGCAGTCTACTTTTCTGCACGTGAAGTGCGTCGATGGTGGCATTCCGATAGACATCGCAGTCATCGGTCGGCACTACCTTCGGTATCGTCCTGTCCATTGTACGCACTATGGCGTCGTCCATTTGTTTGAGGTACCTATCAACCTCCTCGTTCGTTAGGTTTCTGTTCGTTGGCGGATTGATCGCACTCGACCGGAGTTCCCTGGCTAAAGCCCTGGAGAAACGTGGCCAGCTAGCCTTATTGTAATTGTAAGGATTTCGCTGGACATATTGCCCCAGCTCAGCCACCTCGTTCGGGAGTTGAATAACCACTGAAAAAGCACGATGATCACTATCGTACTCTATCGTGGTTAAACAATTCCGTGTGCTTGTATCTACATCCTGTATTGTCAGTCGTCTGTCAATTAATAGTAGATCCAGATAATTCCCGCTTCTGGGAAACGATGGTATTTCGGTTGCAAGCAGATCAGCCCTCAACTCATCATGCCCAATCAACCAGTTCTTCAAAGCGATCCCCCGTGCGCAATTCCTATTGCATCCCCAGTCTTGATGCCTGGAGTTCAAATCTCCTGCAATTATATAATAGGTATCTTCCGAGCTCAGTCGGAGACATCTGAAGAGAGTTTCGAGCTCTGGTATGAAATTATGCTCGAGATTATTATTATCCGGTGCATAGAGAGTGATCGCGTGCAATTGCTTACCGCCCGAGAGCGGAATGCGTGCGATACACGTCTCTAGCAAACGAAACCTACGCGCTTCATTGCTATACATGAACTTATGATTAATGGATTTCTTAATTAAAAGAGCGACTCCGCCACCATAATGGGTGCGGTCTCTCCGAGTAATATTGTACTTATTATACCTGAGGGTGTGCTTTTGGTTGAGCTTCGTTTCGCTAACCATTATCACATCAGGATTTTGATTAGTTGGCCGAAGGAAAGTTTCCTGTTGGTCCCTATTAGTGAATTTACATTTATCGCGAGGATCTTAAGGTCGTCAGCTGCGCGTGCAGCCATTATATTGAGGCCGTTGTGACTTGTTCTCCAGACAGTCTGGAATAGATGACATCTATTCTGACTGCCTGTTGAAGGAACTGCTGTTCCAAGCGAGTAGTCCGCTCTGCTTGTTCAGCAATGCTTTTTTGCATCTGAGCCATCTGTGCCTGTATAGCCAGCAGGATGGAGCTCAGATCATTACTTGCCTCCGGCTGTCGGGTAACTGGGACCGCGGTCGCCTTTGGCACTGTCTGTTGTGCCGGTTCTCTGCATAATACCATTTGGGCATAGGAGATGCCTGGCGTAACAGCGGTGGCTGAAACTTGAGGCACTGGCCTTGTTGCCACCGTTTTTAGTGTCCTCCTTTCGAACTTGTTTTTAAGTTCTTGTACTTTCGGGCAGCCCCTATAACTAGCGGGGTGCCCGTTAGTCCTACATATTGCACATTTGAGGATGCTCTTGTCTTCGACTTTGTCCTTTCCTAGAGGACATTCTCCACTACTGTGGTTTTCAGCGCATTTCACGCAGCGGAACTCCATCTTACAGTTCGCCGCGGCATGCCCGAACCTCTGGCATCTAGCACACTGCATCGTGTGCTTACCTTTTTTTAATGTGTCCCACTTAATGGCAACACTCCCCAAGTGTTTAATTCTCTTGAGGAGCTCTCCGTTGCTAGTGGGCGTTATCTGGACAAGGAACATAGGCAAACGCCTATTCTCCCTTCGTGCCACCGCAGTGACGAACGGCTTAACTCCTACTATGCGGAGATCGTCGCTCTGCGCCTGGCGCAGCACAGCGAGAATTTCCTCCGGATCCGTAGAAGGATCTACGCTCTTAAGGAGCAGAGTCTGGAGTTTTTCTCCCTTCGGGGTGTACGTGTAGTACTCATTCCCCGCCTTCTCCAACGCCTGCCTAATTAATTCGTGCACTGCCATATAGTGGCAATACACTGTGTGCCTGAGGGGCATCCTATATTTAATCTCGTATGGGAGATCTAATTTGTCTAGGTGTACAACAGCCCACTTACATAGATTTTGGAGATCCTTGGTCTCCGCCCCGAAGATGTTTATCGGTGGGCATCTCACTCTTGTTGGATGTGTCTCCTGTTGCTGCTTCTTCGCCTGCTGCTGCTGTTGTTGTTGCTGATGTTTCTGCTGCTGCTTCTGCTGCTGCTGTTGACCCTGCGTATTTTTTGGCGGCTGCTGGGTGCCTTTTAGCAGCGCCTGCGGTTTCTCTGTTGGTTGTTGTTGTTGCAGTTGCTGGCATTGGCTTTCTAGTTGTTTTTGCGACTGCGCGGCTTGTTGTCGCAGCCGTGCAGCCGCCTGAGCCGCTTTCCGCGCGGCCAGCTTCTCCCTCATTATTTGGACCACGGCGGCCAGCTCCGCCTCCTGTTGCTCAATTGAGCGTCTCTTCTCGGTGAGCTGGAGCTGGCGGCTCTCAATTCGTGAGAGACTCTGCTCAGCTTCCAGTTCTTCATCCTCTTCGTTGGTGGAGAAGACCTGGTACCTGTTCCCCAGGCCCATATACCTTCCCTCCTCCCCTTCACCGGCGAACACTTTACCGCGAAGCTACCGATTCTTATATTGTTTTGGCACTATTGTCCACACTTGATATTTTAATAATTAAGTCGAGACACGTCTGCACTGTTTGGAGGTCTGTGAACGACTGGAGATGACCCTACCTATTCGGCCACTCGTCTGTTATATAAACTCGCGGCAACTTTCGCACTTGATAACTGCAAGTCTTATTTTTGTATTTTTCTAAACACTAATCACTCGCGAACTGCACTACTCGAAGGTCTGTGAGTGACTGGCGGCGAGCACTCTACCGAGAAGCTATCGATTCTTTTTCTATTTTGGCGTTATTGTCCGCACTTAATATTTTTACTGTTACCGCACTAAGTCGAAACACGTCTGCACTGCGTGGAGGTCTGTGAACGACTGACGTGGACATTCGTTTTTTTTTTTTTTTTTTTCAACGCAATTTTATTTAATTCAATTTAATATTTCTTACTTGCTAGACAAAATTACTTAAAACTAGCTTAACTATCTTAAGAATTACAATTGTTCTTAATACTAACCTACTGACCCCATGCGGGTACTCTAAGCTAATCTAATCTATGTTATAAATGTGCCTTTCGGCTTAATCTACGTTTTTTTTTTTTTAGTCATTAAGACAATCTTTTATTTTTCATTTGCCAAGAAAACTTGTAAAAACTTGGCTAAACTTAACTACTTAAACTACCTTATTCTACCTTAATTACTATTTATTACTAACTTAACCTAACATAAAACTTAATACTATCTTAACTATGTCCGTAACAG
Source organism: Eristalis intricaria (assembly GCA_964034865.1). NCBI lineage: Eukaryota > Metazoa > Arthropoda > Insecta > Diptera > Syrphidae > Eristalis > Eristalis intricaria. Next base: position 50,439,602 of record OZ035873.1, on the reverse strand, counting down.
TACGGACACGTGCACCAGGGCGTATATGTTGTGTATATGCATAACATATATAATTTATACGCCGTGATGCACCTTTTTTTTTGTTTTTGATTCATATATTGTTTTTTTGTTTTTTTTTTTTTTTTTGGATTTTTTGTTTTTAAATTTTTTTTTTTTTGGATTTTTTTTTTTCTTAATATCTACCTTAGAAACTATGTAAGCTGGCCACTATGGTCAGCTATCTGATCCTCTTGAAAAGCTAGCGGTGGCGGAGGCTGGTTTTGGTGTAACCACCAGTAAAATTGCCGTTCTTTGGCAGACTCTTTCCTATCTCGAGCGGGGATCGCTCTACTGAACCGGAGGAGATCCTCGTGGGTGCGAACGACATCCGGTTCGTATTGAAGTCGCCTCTCCACTGTTCGGCGTACGACATGGAAGATGATAGGACATCCTTGTGGATCCTGTATTAGGCCAATTGTGTCTAGATAGAGGAATGCTTCGGGAGGAATAAAGCCGTTAAGGCGCACCCTTTCATGGTACATACTATTGGGGTAGTAAGCCCCAAAGATCAGACTGTTGGACGAGGTCATAGCTCGTGCAGTGTGCCTTCTGATTAGTTTAATAATAAAATTATCTACCCTATTCACGTTTGCCTCGTTGTACAAGACCTCGTTAGGGTAGTACTTCTTGTACTCAGACTCGGGTGTGCGATACAGACGGAGACAGCTCCTAAGACACTGCCTTTCGAACACCCTCATCTTTTCCATCTGGGAAGGACTCACGTTGAACCACAATGGACAACCGTACACCATAATGGGCCGTACTAGGGCCATGTAGCAGATTACCTTCACTCTGGTATCAAGTTGGCTGCTGAAAAACAACCTTCTTGCCGCAGCAAAGGCTTTTCTGGCTTTCGTCAGAGCAATATCTATATGTTTGTCAAAATACAGATATTGATCCAGCCAAATGCCTAGATATCTAACTACACTTTTTACAGCTAACGGCCGACCATGCGGGTCAACTATGCCGAACTTACGCCAGTTTTGGCGCGTATCCCGCGATGCCCTGTCCAACGGGGTCCGGAAAAGACTAGCTTCGCATTTCTGGAAGTTGATAAGCAACTTCCAGTCGTCGCAAAATCGCTGGATTTTCTCGAAGTCACGCTGCAACAAGATGTTTATTACCTCGACCTTCGGACCTGATCTGTACGCAACTAGGTCGTCGGCGTACGCAATTAAGTGCGGCAGGATCGGGGCAGGATCGGGGATCGGGGAACCAATGGCCTCCTGTCGCAGACCGTTTTTAATGTTAAAGACCGTAGTGGAAGTTACGTCACCATTTTTCACAACGAACTTTCTACCTGTTATCATGTCATAGATCATGTATAGCAATGGTTTACTTATGCCAAGCCTGACCAACTTGAGGAAGAGGCCCTCTAACCAAACGGTGTCGAACGCCTTCTCCAAGTCAATCAGGCAGGCACCTGTGCACTGATTTTTGTTTTTATTCCATTGTATGTCGGACACCAGTTTTGACGCGGCTTTAATGGTATCATGCCCCGCTCGGAATCCGAACTGGTTGTCCGGTATGATTTTCTTTTCATCAGCCCATTGCTTCAGAACTCGAATGACTATCTTTTCAAAAACCTTGCTTATGCAGGGAAGTAGACTGATCGACCGAAGATTTGTCGGAATGGACTTATCTTTGTCCCGTTTAGGGATCGGTTGAACAACAGCTGTTTTCCAGTGCGTGGGGTAATGTGCATTACTCAGCGCATTGTTGAACAGGGTTGTGTAAGTTTGGACCGCTTCGGGGGGAAGATGGCGAAGCACAATGTTCGGTATTCCATCGATTCCCACTGACTTTTTCTTCTTCAGCGAGTGGAAGATACCCTGGAGATCTTCTTGAGAAATCAAGATGTGATTCCCATCATTGGCGACGGTACTATGTGCCATGTTCTCGTCATTGAACCTGGTGAACCCTGGATTCTCTGATCGCCATTGACTTATCTCATTGCGGAGATAGAAGTGGCTTAGCAGGGCTCTGTTCTCCAGGTCGTGATTCGGCCTACTAACCTCGTTGACCGTATACACTCTCTGGAACACTGCACCAATAGCTGTAACCTTCTCCTGGGGATCTTCCACCGCAAAGAAGTCATTGTCTAGCACTGCCTCATCTGGATCGATGCCAACTGAAGTCAGTAAGTTTTCGTTGTCTGTCGTCCTGGGAAGTCTTACGATTTGAATGTCGTTTTGATCTTTCCTCCGAAATATTTTATTTACTTGCGGGAACATACCCGGGTTGTTGGATCGTACAGCCCGGATTTTGTTGCCCCAGTGCAAGCTTATAGCCAAGCTATAGGTTATGCGTATTAACTGTTGGAGGTTCTTGATCTCCGACTTCAATGCTCTGACTTCCGCGTTTTGCGGATCTGTAAAACGCCTGTGCAAGAGTTTGAGTCTTGACAGCAGCCTACTTTTGTGCACGTGAAGTGCGTCGATGGTAGCATTTCGATAAACATCGCTGTTGTCGATTTGAACTACCTTCGGAATTGTTTTGTCCATCGTACGTTTGATTACGTCGTCCATTTGTATGAGGTACCTGTCAACCTCTTCGTTCGTCAGGTTTCTGTTTGTCGGCGGATTGATCCCACTCGAACGTAGTTCTGTGGATAAAGTCCTGGAGAAGCGTGGCCAGTGGGCCTTATTGTAATTATAAGGGTGCCTCTGGACATACTCCTCCAGTCCTTCCACCTCGTTCGGGAGCTGAATAACTGCGAAGAGCCCGCAGTGATCACTCTCGTACTCAACAGCAGTTAGACAGTTCCGTGTGCGTCTTTCCACGTCTAGTATAGTCAGTCGTTTGTCTATCAGCATCAGATCCAGATAGGACCCGCTTCTGGGATACGATGGCCTATCGGTTGCTAGCAAATCTAGCTTGAACTCAACATTGTGTTCTACCAACCAGTTATACAATGAGGTCCCCCTGGTGTTATGCACCACATTGCCCCACTCTATATGCCTCGAGTTCAAGTCCCCGGCTACGATATAGTAGTTCTCCTCCGAGCTCAGTCGAAGGCTAGTGAAAAGAGTATCGAGCTCTGAAATGAAATATTGGTTGATACGTGACTTGTCAGTCGCATAGATAGCGATCACATATAGCCGCTTACCACCCCGAAGGGGGATGCGTGCGATACACGTTTCTATGGCCTGGAATCTCCGCACTTCACCGCTATACACGACCTTATGACAAAGGCCTTTTTTGATTAAGAGTGCGACTCCACCAGCTAGGTAGTTTCGGTCTCTTCTAATAATATTGTAATTTTTGTACCTGAGTGGGTGCGTCTGGCTTAGCTTAGTTTCGCAAACCATCAACACATCAGGATTATGGGTCTGCAACAAGTTACCGAAATTTAATTTACGTTCAGGGCGGATCAGTGAATTCACATTCACTGCTAGAATTTTCAGGTTGCAGGCTGCCTGCGCAGCCATTATACAGATGTTGCGTTTGGCTCTCCAAACAGCGTCGAATAGATGAGGTCTATTCGCGCTGCTTGTTCTTGTAACTGGTTCTGGAATTGGGTTTGGAGTTGAGCGATCTGCCTCTGGATAGAGAGCAGGATCGTCTGCACATCCAAATTTGCTTCTGGTTGCCTGGCCACAGGGACCTGGGTAACTTTCGGCACTGTCTGTTGAACCGGTCGCCCAGCCGATGCCACTTGGGCATAGGAGACTGCCGGTGTAACAGTGGTAGCTGGAGCACGGGGCACTGGCCTCGCTTCTACCATTTTTCCATTACGTTTGGCCTGTATAATTTTTCTTATTTCTTGGACCTTAGGACATCCTCGATAGTTAGCAGGATGCCCGCTGGTCTTACAGAGCACGCACGTCAGCTTGCTCCTATCATCAACTTTATCGGTCCCTAAGGGACATTCCCCGCGATTGTGGGTTCCTGCGCATTTGACACAGCGAGACTGCATATTGCAGTTCGCCGCGGCATGCCCGAACCTCTGACAACGAACACACTGGAGCGTGTTCTTTGTCTTTTTTATTGTTTCCCATGTAACAGACAGAGTGCCTAAATGGGTAATTTTTTTTAGGCTCTCTAGTTTGCTGTCTGGGGTGACCTGCACTAGGAAGAAAGGAAGTTTCCTATTCTCCCTTCTCGATGCCGCAGTGATGAAGGGCTTAACCCCTACGACTTGGACATCGTCGCTCTGCGCTTGGCGCAGAATAGCGAGGATCTCATCGGGATCAGTGTCGGGATCCACGTCCTTAAGGAGCATGGTCTGCACCTTTTCCCCTTTCGGAGTGTACGAGAAAAACTCAGCCTCCGACACCGCTAACCTTTCTTTGACTACGTGATAGTCTGCCATTGATAAGCAATGGACAGAGACCCGTAGTGGACCCTTATACTTAATAGAATATGACTCTTTTGTGGCCAACTTACACAGTATGTCAACGTCCTTCGTCTCCAGTCCGAAGACGTTGATCGGAGGGCATCTCTCCTTTTTGGCTGGCTGCTGCTGTTGCGGCTGCTTCTGCTGTGCCTTCTTCTTTTGATATTGTTGTTGTTGCTGCTGCTGCTTTGTCTGCTGCTGTTGTTGTTGTTGCTGCTGCTGTTGTTGTTGCTGCTGCTTTGGCTGCTGCTGTTGTTGTTGCTGATTTTTCGGCTGCTGCTGTTGTTGTTGCTGCTGCTGCTGTTTTTGAAGCTGCTGTTGTTGCTGTGCAGCCTCTTTGGCTGCTCTTCTGGCCCTCAGTTTGATTTGGAGGGCTTGAATGTGGGCGTCCAGCTCCTCCCTCTCTCGCTGGCTTTTTTCCAGCCGCTCCCGGTCCTCTTCCTCTTCGTCATCCGATTCCGATGACGTTAGCGTGTGGAAGGGATTCTCTCTCCCGCTGTAGGAGAATCTCCCTTCCCCTTCTGTCGACTCGTACTCGACGTCGTCGACCATTGGTTGCTGCCTTTTAGCTGCTGCTGCTGTAGTTGTGGCTACAGCTGTTGTTGTTGTTGTTGCTGCTGCAAATGAAGTTGCGACTTTGGTCGCAATTTTTGTGTCCGCTGATCCCAGGCTGGAACGGCGCTTCACAAGGTTGGGCTGTGGTTGGAGCTTCTTCCTCCTCTTCTTCCTCAGCTCATCTTGTGTTGCCTGGTGGCCTGATGTCCCAGCCACCGGTACAACATCACCCGATTTTTCGAGCTCGGGTCGCTCCACTCGCTCCATCGCACTTTTTTGGTCACACTTAGTGTCTGTTTTTTATTTTATTTGAAAAACAAAAGGAAAATTTCAATTTCACTTCGGGATTCGAACCCGGCACCGCGAAGTTACCGGCGATCACTCTTTTTTTTTTTTTTTTTAATATAATTTTATTCAATTTATTCTATTTCCTTACTTGCTAGACAAAATTACTTAAAACTAGCTTAACTATCTTAAGAATTACAAATGTTCTTAATACTAACCTACTGACCCTATGCAGGTACTCTAAGCTAATCTGATCTACTTTCTAAATGTGCCTTTCGGCTTAATCTACGTTTTTTTTAGTCATTAAGACAATCTTTTATTTCTTTATTCATTTGCCAAGAAAACTTGTAAAAACTTGGCTAAACTTAACTACTTAAACTACCTTATTCTAACTTAATTACTATTTATTACTAACTTAACCTAACATAAAACTTAATACTATCTTAACTATGTCCGTAACAGTACGGACACGTGCACCAGGGCGTATATGTTGTGTATATGCATAACATATATAATTTATACGCCGTGATGCACCTTTTTTTTTTGTTTTTGTTTCATATGCATACTTTTTTTTTTTTTTTTCTCTTAAAGCTACCTTAAAAACTATGTAAGCTGGCCATTCTGGTCAACTACCTGATCCTGTGGAAAAGCTAGCGGTGGCGGAGGCTGGTTTTGGTGTAACCACCAGTAAAATTGCCGTTCTTTGGCAGACTCTTTCCTATCTCGAGCGGGGATCGCTCTACTGAACTGGAGGAGATCCTCGTGGGTGCGAACGACATCCGGTTCGTATTGAAGTCGCCTATCCACTGTTCGGCGTACGACATGGAAGATGATAGGACATCCTTGTGGATCCTGTACAAGGCCAATTGTGTCTAGATAGAGGAATGCTTCGGGAGGAATAAAGCCGTTAAGGCGCACCCTTTCATGGTACATACTATTGGGGTAGTAAGCCCCAAAGATCAGACTGTTGGAAGAGGTCATAGCTCGTGCAGTGTGCCTTCTGATTAGTTTAATTATAAAATTATCTACCCTATTCACGTTTGCCTCGTTGTACAGGACCTCGTTAGGGTAGTACTTCTTGTACTCAGACTCGGGTGTGCGATACAGACGGAGACAGCTCCTAAGACACTGCCTCTCGAACACCCTCATCTTTTCCATCTGGGAAGGACTCACGTTGAACCACAATGGACAACCGTACACCATAATAGGCCGTACTAGGGCCATGTAGCAGATTACCTTCACTCTGGTATCAAGTTGGCTGCTGAAAAACAACCTTCTTGCCGCAGCAAAGGCTTTTCTGGCTTTCGTCAGAGCAATATCTATATGTTTGTCAAAATACAGATATTGATCCAGCCAAATGCCTAGATATCTGACTACACTTTTTACAGCTAACGGCCGACCATGCGGGTCAACTATGCCGAACTTACGCCAGTTTTGGCGCGTATCCCGCGATGCCCTGTCCAACGGGGTCCGGAAAAGACTAGTTTCGCATTTCTGGAAGTTGATAAGCAACTTCCAGTCGTCGCAAAATCGCTGGATTTTCTCGAAGTCACGCTGCAACAAGATGTTTATTACCTCGACCTTCGGACCTGATCTGTACGCAACTAGGTCGTCGGCGTACGCAATTAAGTGCGGCATGGAACCTATAAGATCTGCAGTGAATATGGAAAACAGGATCGGGGAACCAATGGCCCCCTGTTGCAGACCGTTTTTAATGTTAAAGACCGTAGTGGAAGTTACGTCACCATTTTTCACAACGAACTTTCTACCTGTTATCATGTCATAGATCATGTATAGCAATGGTTTACTTATGCCAAGCCTGACCAACTTGAGGATGAGGCCCTCTAACCAAACGGTGTCGAACGCCTTCTCCAAGTCAATCAGGCAGGTACCCGTGCACTGATTTTTGTTTTTATTCCATTGTATGTCGGACACCAGTTTTGACGCGGCATTAATGGTATCATGCCCCGCTCGGAATCCGAACTGGTTGTCCGGTATGATTTTCTTTTCATCAGCCCATTGCTTCAGAACTCGAATGACTATCTTTTCAAAAACCTTGCTTATGCAGGGAAGAAGACTGATCGACCGAAGATTTGTCGGAATGGACTTATCTTTGTCCCGTTTAGGGATCGGTTGAACAACAGCTGTTTTCCAGTGCGTGGGGTAATGTGCATTACTCAGCGCATTGTTGAACAGGGTTGTGTAAGTTTGGACCGCTTCGGGGGGAAGATGGCGAAGCACAATGTTCGGTATTCCATCGATTCCCACTGACTTTTTCTTCTTCAGCGAGTGGAAGATACCCTGGAGATCTTCTTGAGAAATCAAGATGTGATTCCCATCATTGGCGACGGCACTATGTGCCATGTTCTCGTCATTGAACCTGGTGAACCCTGGATTCTCTGATCGCCATTGACTTATCTCATTGCGGAGATAGAAGTGGTTTAGCAGGGCTCTGTTCTCCAGATCGTGATTCGGCCTACTAACCTCGTTGACCGTATACACTCTCTGGAACACTGCACCAATAGCTGTAACCTTCTCCTGGGGATCTTCCACCGCAAAGAAGTCATTGTCTAGCACTGCCTCATCTGGATCGATGCCAACTGAAGTCAGTAAGTGTTCGTTGTCTGTCGTCCTGGGAAGTCTTACGATTTGAATGTCGTTTTGATCTTTCCTCCGAAATATTTTATTTACTTGCGGGAACATACCCGGGTTGTTGGATCGTACAGCCCGGATTTTGTTGCCCCAGTGCAAGCTTATAGCCAAGCTATAGTTTATTCGTATTAACTGTTGGAGGTTCTTGATCTCCGACTTCAATGCTCTGACTTCCGCGTTTTGCGGATCTGTAAAACGCCTGTGCAAGAGTTTGAGTCTTGACAGCAGCCTACTTTTGTGCACGTGAAGTGCGTCGATGGTAGCATTTCGATAAACATCGCTGTTGTCGATTTGAACTACCTTCGGGATTGTTTTGTCCATCGTACGTTTGATTACGTCGTCCATTTGTATGAGGTACCTGTCAACCTCTTCGTTCGTTAGGTTTCTGTTTGTAGGCGGATTGATCCCACTCGAACGTAGTTCTGTGGATAAAGTCCTGGAGAAGCGTGGCCAGCGGGCCTTATTATAATTATAAGGGTGCCTCTGGACATACTCCTCCAGTCCTTCCACCTCGTTCGGGAGCTGAATAACTGCGAAGAGCCCGCAGTGATCACTCTCGTACTCAACAGCAGTTAGACAGTTCCGTGTGCGTCTTTCCACGTCTAGTATAGTCAGTCGTTTGTCTATCAGCATCAGATCCAGATAGGACCCGCTTCTGGGATACGATGGCCTATCGGTTGCTAGCAAATCTAGCTTGAACTCAACATTGTGTTCTACCAACCAGTTATACAATGAGGTCCCCCTGGTGTTATGCACCACATTGCCCCCTCTATATGCCTCGAGTTCAAGTCCCCGGCTACGATATAGTAGTTCTCCTCCGAGCTCAGTCGAAGGCTGGTGAAAAGAGTATCGAGCTCTGAAATGAAATATTGGTTGATGCGTGACTTGTCAGTCGCATAGATAGCGATCACATATAGCCGCTTACCACCCCGAAGGGGGATGCGTGCGATACACGTTTCTATGGCCTGGAATCTCCGCACTTCACCGCTATACACGACCTTATGACAAAGGCCTTTTTTTATTAAGAGCGCGACTCCACCAGCTAGGTAGCTTCGATCTCTTCGAATAATATTGTAATTTTTGTACCTGAGTGGGTGCGTCTGGCTTAGCTTAGTTTCGCAAACCATCAACACATCAGGAATATGGGTCTGCAACAAGTTACCGAAATTTAATTGACGTTCAGGGCGGATCAGTGAATTCACATTCACTGCTAGAATTTTCAGGTTGCAGGCTGCCTGCGCAGCTATTATACCGATGTTGCGTTTGGCTCTCCAAACAGCGTCGAATAGATGAGGTCTATTCGCGCTGCTTGTTCTTGTAACTGGTTTTGGAATTGAGTTTGGAGTTGAGCGATCTGCCTCTGGATAGAGAGCAGGATCGTTTGCACATCCAAATTTGCTTCTGGTTGCCTGGCCACAGGGACCTGGGTAACTTTCGGCACTGTCTGTTGAACCGGTCGCCCAGCCGATGCCACTTGGGCATAGGAGACTGCCGGTGTAACAGTGGTAGCTGGAGCACGGGGCACTGGCCTCGCTTCTACCATTTTTCCTTTACGTTTGGCCTCTATTATTTTTCTGATCTCCTGGACCTTAGGACATCCCCGATAGTTAGCAGGGTGTCCGCTGGTCTTACAGAGCACGCACGTCAGCTTGCTCCTGACATCAACTTTATCCGTCCCTAAGGGACATTCCCCACGATTGTGGGTTCCTGCGCATTTGACACAGCGAGACTGCATATTGCAGTTCGCCGCGGCATGCCCGAACCTCTGACAACGAACACACTGGAGTGTGTTCTTTGTCTTTTTTATTGTTTCCCATGTAACAGACAGAGTGCCTAAATGGGTAATTTTTTTTAGGCTCTCTAGTTTGCTGTCTGGGGTGACCTGAACTAGGAAGAAAGGAAGTTTCCTATTCTCCCTTCTCGATGCCGCAGTGATGAAGGGCTTAACCCCTACTACCTGGACATCGTCGCTCTGCGCTTGGCGCAGAATAGCGAGGATCTCATCGGGATCAGTGTCGGGATCCACGTCCTTAAGGAGCATGGTCTGCACCTTTTCCCCTTTCGGAGTGTACGAGAAAAACTCAGCCTCCGACACCGCTAACCTTTCTTTGACTACGTGAAAGTCTGCCATTGATAAGCAATGGACAGAGACCCGTAGTGGACCCTTATACTTAATAGACTATGACTCTTTTGTGGCCAACTTACACAGTATGTTAACGTCCTTCGTCTCCAGTCCGAAGACGTTGATCGGAGGGCATCTCTCCTTTTTGGCTGGCTGCTGCTGTTGCGGCTGCTTCTGCTGTGCCTTCTTCTTTTGATATTGTTGTTGTTGCTGCTGCTGCTTTGGCCGCTGCTGTTGTTGTTGCTGCTGCTGCTGCTCTGTCTGCTGCTGTTGTTGTTGTTGCTGCTGCTGTTGTTGTTGCTGCTGCTTTGGCTGCTGCTATTGTTGTTGCTGATTTTTCGGCTGCTGCTGTTGTTGTTGCTGCTGCTGCTGTTTTTGAAGCTGCTGTTGTTGCTGTGCAGCCTCTTTGGCTGCTCTTCTGGCCCTCAGTTTGATTTGGAGGGCTTGAATGTGGGCGTCCAGCTCCTCCCTCTCTCGCTGGCTTTTTTCCAGCTGCTCCCGGTCCTCTTCCTCTTCGTCATCCGATTCCGATGACGTTAGCGTGTGGAAGGGATTCTCTCTCCCGCTGTAGGAGAATCTCCCTTCCCCTTCTGTCGACTCGTACTCGACGTCGTCGACCATTGGTTGCTGCCTTTTGGCTGCTGCTGCTGTAGTTGTGGCTACAGCTGTTGTTGTTGTTGTTGCTGCTGCAAATGAAGTTGCGACTTTGGTCGCAATTTTTGTGTCCGCTGATCCCAGGCTGGAACGGCGCTTCACAAGGTTGGGCTGTGGTTGGAGCTTCTTCCTCCTCTTCTTCCTCAGCTCATCTTGTGTTGCCTGGTGGCCTGATGTCCCAGCCACCGGTACAACATCACCCGATTTTTCGAGCTCGGGTCGCTCCACTCGCTCCATCGCACTTTTTTGGTCACACTTAGTGTCTGTTTTTTATTTTATTTGAAAAAAAAAGGGAAAATTTCAATTTCACTTCGGGATTCGAACCCGGCACCGCGAAGTCACCTGCGATCACTTTTTTTTAAGTTTAAGTTTAAAATTCATTTTTATTTTTTAAATTCTTGATTCTTAAAACTAGACAAAAATGATTAAATCTATCTTACTATCTGAACAATTCATGTTCTTAAAATGTATCTTACTGACCCTTCGCAGGTGCTCGAAAATAACCTAAACTTACTTATCCATTTGCCTTTCGGCGTCTTCTACTAATATCTGTTTTTTTGCAGTCTATATGGACAATCTTTATTGTTTTTGCTTACTGGCCAAGAAAACTTAGGAAAAACTTGGCGCTCTAAACATTGTTTTTTAAATTTTCTTAAAACTAACTAACCCTAACTCTAATGCACTTAAACTATGTCCGTGACATTGCGGACGTGTGTACAAGGGCGTGTACGTTATTTATATGCTGGACATATATAATCTACACGCCTTTGTACACCTTTTTTTTTTTTTTTTTTTTTTGGTTTTTGTTTTTTTTTTTTTTTTTGTTTTTTAATTTTTTTTTTTTTTTTTTTTTTTTTTTTTTTTTTCTTAGTCTAACTTAACCTAACTTAAATCTATGTAAGTGGGCTGTTGTCCAACAGACCGACTATCCGATCAGGCGTTGGCGATGGCGGAGACTGGTTCTGGTGTAACCACCAAAAGAAGTGCCGCTCCTTTGCACTCTCCCTCCTATCTCGAGCGGGGATCGCTCTACTGAACCGGAGTTGATCCTCGTGTTCCCAAGCGATATCCGATTCATAGTGGAGTCGCCTGTCAACTGTTCGGCGTACAGCGTGGAAGATTATAGGACATCCACTCATGTCCTGAATCAGATTTAATGAATCTAAATAGAGGAAAGCCTCAGGTGGAATAAAGCCGGTGTAGCGCGCCCTCTCATGATACATAAAGTTCGGGTAATAAGCCCCGAAGATCAGACTGTTGGTAGACATCATACTCCTTGCAATGTGTCGTCGCGTTAGTAAAATTATAAAATTGTCTACTCTTTTCACGTTAGCCCTGTTGTACAAGACCTCGTTGCGATAGTACTTCTTGTACTCGGATTCAGGTGTCCGATACAACCGGAGACAGGTCCTAAGACACCGTCTCTCGAACACCCTCATCTTTTCCATCTGGGAAGGGCTCAAGTTGAACCAAAGGGGACAACCATATACCATGATGGGCCTTATGAGGGCCATGTAGCAGATTACCTTCACCCTGGTATCAAGTTGGCTGCTGTAAAACAGCTTTCTTGCCACAGCAAAGGCTTTTCTAGCATTGGTCAAAGCCTTCTCTATATGTTTGTTAAAATACAGAAAATGATCCAACCAAATGCCGAGATATCTGACTACACTTTTCACGATTAGCGGTTGGCCCTGAGGGTCAGTAATGCAGAACTCTTTCCAGTTCGCACGCGTATCACTTGAGGCCCTGTGCACCGGGGCACGGAAAAGAACAGTTTCACATTTTAGGAAGTTGATAAGCAACTTCCAGTCATTACAATATCCAATTATTTTATTTGCATCCCGTTGCAACAGGGTGTTTATGACTACTACCTTCGGTGCTGATCTGTAAGCCACTAGGTCATCGGCATACGCGATAAGGTGCGGCATAGACCATAGAAGATCTGCAGTAAATATAGAAAACAATAATGGGGATCCTACAGCCCCCTGTTGTAGACCGTTTTCTATACTAAATATTCTACTTGACGTTACGCCGCCACATTTCACGACGAACTTCCTACCTGTTATCATATCATAAATCATGTATAGCAATGGTTTATTTAGCCTAAGTCTGACCAACTTAAGGAAAAGGCCTTCTAACCAGACGGTATCAAATGCCTTTTCCAAATCGAACAGACAGGCACCCGTACACTGTTTTTTATCCATATTCCATTGTATGTCGGAAACCAACTTTGCAGCAGCATGCACTGTCGAATGCCCTGCCCTAAATCCAAATTGGTTGTCCGGTAGAATATTATTGTCCTCGACCCATGTCTGCAGAGCTCGAACGACAATCTTTTCAAATGCCTTGCTGATGCAAGGAAGTAGACTTATCGACCGAAGATTAGACGGAATGCTTTTGTCTTTATCCCGTTTAGGGATTGGTTGCACTACAGCTATCTTCCAATGTTCCGGGTAATGTGCATTACTAAGTGCATTGTTGAACAGTGTAGTGTAAATTTCCACTGCAGCCGGAGGGAGATGGTTGAGCACGATGTTCGGGATACCATCTATCCCAGCCGATTTCTTGTTCTTAATGGATTTAAAGACCCCCTGGAGATCTTCTTGCGTGATCACTATGTGATTTGCATCGTTGGCGATGACATTATTTGCCGTATTTACGTCATCGAATCTGGTGAAACCAGGATTCTCAGATCGCCATCGACTGATCTCCTCACGGAGATAAAAGTGATTTACCAGGGCTCTGTTCTCTATATCGCGATTTGGTTGACTGACGTCGTTGACCTTGTACACTCTCTCGAAAACAGCGCCTATGGTCTTAACCTTCTCTTGGGGATCTTCGACCACGAAGAATTCGTCATCTAGCACGGACTCATCTGGATCTATATCAACTGATGTCAGTAGCTGTGTGTTGTCGTTTGTTCTCGGAAGTCGGACGATCGGAATGTCATTTTGATCTTTCCTCCTGAATAATTTATTTACTTGCGGGAACATACCCGGGTTGTTGGATCGTACAGCCCGGATTTTATTGCCCCAATGCAAGCTTATGGCAAGATTATAATTTATTTTTATTAGCTGTTGGAGGTTTTTGATCTCTGACTTCAGGGATCTAACTTCCGGACTTCTCGGGTCTGTAAACTGTCTGTGCAAGCATTTGAGTCTTGACAGCAGTCTACTTTTCTGCACGTGAAGTGCGTCGATGGTGGCATTCCGATAGACATCGCAGTCATCGGTCGGCACTACCTTCGGTATCGTCCTGTCCATTGTACGCACTATGGCGTCGTCCATTTGTTTGAGGTACCTATCAACCTCCTCGTTCGTTAGGTTTCTGTTCGTTGGCGGATTGATCGCACTCGACCGGAGTTCCCTGGCTAAAGCCCTGGAGAAACGTGGCCAGCTAGCCTTATTGTAATTGTAAGGATTTCGCTGGACATATTGCCCCAGCTCAGCCACCTCGTTCGGGAGTTGAATAACCACTGAAAAAGCACGATGATCACTATCGTACTCTATCGTGGTTAAACAATTCCGTGTGCTTGTATCTACATCCTGTATTGTCAGTCGTCTGTCAATTAATAGTAGATCCAGATAATTCCCGCTTCTGGGAAACGATGGTATTTCGGTTGCAAGCAGATCAGCCCTCAACTCATCATGCCCAATCAACCAGTTCTTCAAAGCGATCCCCCGTGCGCAATTCCTATTGCATCCCCAGTCTTGATGCCTGGAGTTCAAATCTCCTGCAATTATATAATAAGTATCTTCCGAGCTCAGTCGGAGACATCTGAAGAGAGTTTCGAGCTCTGGTATGAAATTATGCTCGAGATTATTATTATCCGGTGCATAGAGAGTGATCACGTGCAATTGCTTACCGCCCGAGAGCGGAATGCGTGCGATACACGTCTCTAGCAAACGAAACCTACGCGCTTCATTGCTATACATGAACTTATGATTAATAGATTTCTTAATTAAAAGAGCGACTCCGCCACCATAATGGGTGCGGTCTCTCCGAGTAATATTGTACTTATTATACCTGAGGGTGTGCTTTTGGTTGAGCTTCGTTTCGCTAACCATTATCACATCAGGATTTTGGTCTCTTAACTTTCCTTCGGCCAGTTTCCTGTTGGTCCCTATTAGTGAATTTACATTTATCGCGAGGATCTTAAGGTCGTCAGCTGCGCGTGCAGCCATTATATTGAGGCCGTTGTGGCTTGTTCGCCAGACAGTCTGGAATAGATGACATCTATTCTGACTGCCTGTTGAAGGAACTGCTGTTCCAAGCGAGCAGTCCGCTCTGCTTGTTCAGCAATGCTTTTTTGCATCTGAGCCATCTGTGCCTGGATAGCCAGCAGGATGGAGCTCAGATCATTACTTGCCTCCGGTTGTCGGGTAACTGGGACCGCGGTCGCCTTTGGCACTGTCTGTTGTGCCGGTTCTCTGCATAATGCCATTTGGGCATAGGAGATGCCTGGCGTAACAGCGGTGGCTGCAATTTGAGGCACTGGCCTTGTTGCCACCGTTTTTAGTGTCCTCCTTTCGAACTTGTTTTTAAGTTCTTGTACTTTCGGGCAGCCCCTATAACTAGCGGGGTGCCCGTTAGTCCTACATATTGCACATTTGAGGGGGCTCTTGTCTTCGACTTTGTCCTTTCCTAGAGGGCATTCTCCACTACTGTGGTTTTCAGCGCATTTCACGCAGCGGAACTGCATCTTACAGTTCGCCGCGGCATGCCCGAACCTCTGGCATCTAGCACACTGCATCGTGTGCTTACCTTTTTTTAATGTGTCCCACTTAATGGCAACACTCCCCAAGTGTTTAATTCTCTTGAGGAGCTCTCCGTTGCTAGTGGGCGTTATCTGGACAAGGAACATAGGCAAACACCTATTCTCCCTTCGTGCCACCGCAGTGACGAGCGGCTTAAATCCTACTATGCGGAGATCGTCGCTCTGCGCCTGGCGCAGCACAGCGAAAATTTCCTCCGGATCCGTAGAAGGATCCACGCTCTTAAGGAGCAGAGTCTGGAGTTTTTCTCCTTTCGGGGTGTACGTGTAGTACTCATTCCAAGCCTTCTCCAACGCCTGCCTAATTAATTCGTGCACTGCCATATAGTGGCAATACACGGTGTGCCTGAGGGGCATCCTATATTTAATCTCGTATGGGAGATCTAATTTGTCTAAGTGTACAACAGCCCACTTACATAGATTTTGGAGATCCTTGGTCTCCGCCCCGAAGATGTTTATCGGTGGGCATCTCACTCTTGTTGGATGTGTCTGCTGTTGCTGCTTCTTCGCCTGCTGCTGCTGTTGTTGTTGCTGATGTTTCTGCTGCTGCTTCTGCTGCTGCTGTTGACCCAGCGTTTTTTTTTTGGCGGCTGCTGGGTGCCTTTTAGCAGCGCCTGCGGTTTCTCTGTTAGTTGTTGTTGTTGCAGTTGCTGGCATTGGCTTTCTAGTTGTTTTTGCGACTGCACGGCTTGTTGTCGCAGCCGTGCAGCCGCCTGAGCCGCTTTCCGCGCGGCCAGCTTCTCCCTCATTATTTGGACCACGGCGGCCAGCTCCGCCTCCTGTTGCTCAATTGAGCGTCTCTTCTCGGTGAGCTGGAGCTGGCGGCTCTCAATTCGTGGGAGAGTCTGCTCAGCTTCCAGTTCTTCATCCTCTTCGTTGGTGGAGAAGACCTGGTACCTGTTCCCCAGGCCCATATATCTTCCCTCCCCTTCTGCCGACTCGTATATAACCGAGTCGGCTAGTGTAGCCGCTATTGCTGAAGGCGGAACTGCTGAACAACAAGAACAACAGAGACCACGGCGGCTAATATACCAGCACCTCTGCCCCCAGGCCGCCCTCTCGGCCTCATTCTCCTCACTTCACTCTTTTATCTTCTTAAAAAATAAAAAAAGATTGAATATATTGTGTCTCTGTCACTTTTTACCTCCGGTATTTGAACCGGGGTCTCCCACACCAGGGGTGTGCACACTATGTGCCCGACCACGGCTAGTTGCGGAACCTAGCTTTAAAAATCGCACTTCACTCACTGATGGGATTTTTGGTTTTCTTGTTTGTTTTATTTCTTTACTGCTGCTACGACACGTTCACTCGCTTTGAATGCCGGAGAGCCGCGACCTCGAACCCGGCACCGCGAAGTCACCGGCGATCACTCTACCGCGACGCTATCGGGTATTGTAACTTTTTTGCACCACTTTACACACTTGAACTGTCTATGTTCGCACTAAGCCGAAACACGTCTGCACTTGGTGGAGGTCTGTGAACGACTGTGGACATTCGTTTTTTTTTTTTTTTTTTTTTAATGCAATTTTATTTAATTCAGTTTATATTTCTTACTTGCTAGACAAAATTACTTAAAACTAGCTTAACTATCTTAAGAATTACAATTGTTCTTAATACTAACCTACTGACCCTATGCGGGTACTCTAAGCTAATCTAATCTATGTTATAAATGTGCCTTTCGGCTTAATCTACGTTTTTTTTTTTTTTAGTCATTAAGACAATCTTTTATTTTTCATTTGCCAAGAAAACTTGTAAAAACTTGGCTAAACTTAACTACTTAAACTACCTTATTCTAACTTAATTACTATTTATTACTAACTTACCCTAAAATAAAACTTAATACTATCTTAACTATGTCCGTAACAGTACGGACACGTGCACCAGGGCGTATATGTTGTGTATATGCATAACATATATAATTTATACGCCGTGATGCACCTTTTTTTTTGTTTTTGATTCATATATTGTTTTTTTGTTTTTTTTTTGTTTTGATTTAATGTTTTATTTTTTTTCTTGGTTTTTTGTTTTATTTTTTTTTTTTTTTCTCTTAAAGCTACCTTAAAAACTATGTAAGCTGGCCACTATGGTCAACTACCTGATCCTGTGGAAAAGCTAGCGGTGGCGGAGGCTGGTTTCGGTGTAACCACCAGTAAAATTGCCGTTCTTTGGCAGACTCTTTCCTATCTCGAGCGGGGATCGCTCTACTGAACCGGAGGAGATCCTCGTGGGTGCGAACGACATCCGGTTCGTATTGAAGTCGCCTATCCACTGTTCGGCGTACGACATGGAAGATGATAGGACATCCTTGTGGATCCTGTATTAGGCCAATTGTGTCTAGATAGAGGAATGCTTCGGGAGGAATAAAGCCGTTAAGGCGCACCCTTTCATGGTACATACTATTGGGGTAGTAAGCCCCAAAGATCAGACTGTTGGACGAGGTCATAGCTCGTGCAGTGTGCCTTCTGATTAGTTTAATTATAAAATTATCTACCCTATTCACGTTTGCCTCGTTGTACAGGACCTCGTTAGGGTAGTACTTCTTGTACTCAGACTCGGGTGTGCGATACAGACGGAGACAGCTCCTAAGACACTGCCTCTCGAACACCCTCATCTTTTCCATCTGGGAAGGACTCACGTTGAACCACAATGGACAACCGTACACCATAATAGGCCGTACTAGGGCCATGTAGCAGGTTACCTTCACTCTGGTATCAAGTTGGCTGCTGAAAAACAACCTTCTTGCCGCAGCAAAGGCTTTTCTGGCTTTCGTCAGAGCAATATCTATATGTTTGTCAAAATACAGATATTGATCCAGCCAAATGCCTAGATATCTAACTACACTTTTTACAGCTAACGGCCGACCATGCGGGTCAACTATGCCGAACTTACGCCAGTTTTGGCGAGTATCCCGCGATGCCCTGTCCAACGGGGTCCGGAAAAGACTAGTTTCGCATTTCTGGAAGTTGATAAGCAACTTCCAGTCGTCGCAAAATCGCTGGATTTTCTCGAAGTCACGCTGCAACAAGATGTTTATTACCTCGACCTTCGGACCTGATCTGTACGCAACTAGGTCGTCGGCGTACGCAATTAAGTGCGGCATGGAACCTATAAGATCTGCAGTGAATATGGAAAACAGGATCGGGGAACCAATGGCCCCCTGTTGCAGACCGTTTTTAATGTTAAAGACCGTAGTGGAAGTTACGTCACCATTTTTCACAACGAACTTTCTACCTGTTATCATGTCATAGATCATGTATAGCAATGGTTTACTTATGCCAAGCCTGACCAACTTGAGGATGAGGCCCTCTAACCAAACGGTGTCGAACGCCTTCTCCAAGTCAATCAGGCAGGTACCCGTGCACTGATTTTTGTTTTTATTCCATTGTATGTCGGACACCAGTTTTGACGCGGCATTAATGGTATCATGCCCCGCTCGGAATCCGAACTGGTTGTCCGGTATGATTTTCTTTTCATCAGCCCATTGCTTCAGAACTCGAATGACTATCTTTTCAAAAACCTTGCTTATGCAGGGAAGAAGACTGATCGACCGAAGATTTGTCGGAATGGACTTATCTTTGTCCCGTTTAGGGATCGGTTGAACAACAGCTGTTTTCCAGTGCGTGGGGTAATGTGCATTACTCAGCGCGTTGTTAAACAAGGTTGTGTATATTTGGACCGCTTCGGGGGGAAGATGGCGAAGCACAATGTTCGGTATTCCATCGATTCCCACTGACTTTTTCTTCTTCAGCGAGTGGAAGATACCCTGGAGATCTTCTTGAGAAATCAAGATGTGATTCCCATCATTGGCGACGGCACTATGTGCCATGTTCTCGTCATTGAACCAGGTGAACCCTGGATTCTCTGATCGCCATTGACTTATCTCATTGCGGAGATAGAAGTGGTTTAGCAGGGCTCTGTTCTCCAGATCGTGATTCGGCCTACTAACTTCGTTGACCGTATACACTCTCTGGAACACTGCACCAATAGCTGTAACCTTCTCCTGGGGATCTTCCACCGCAAAGAAGTCATTGTCTAGCACTGCCTCATCTGGATCGATGCCAACTGAAGTCAGTAAGTGTTCGTTGTCTGTCGTCCTGGGAAGTCTTACGATTTGAATGTCGTTTTGATCTTTCCTCCGAAATATTTTATTTACTTGCGGGAACATACCCGGGTTGTTGGATCGTACAGCCCGGATTTTGTTGCCCCAGTGCAAGCTTATAGCCAAGCTATAGTTTATTCGTATTAACTGTTGGAGGTTCTTGATCTCCGACTTCAATGCTCTGACTTCCGCGTTTTGCGGATCTGTAAAACGCCTGTGCAAGAGTTTGAGTCTTGACAGCAGCCTACTTTTGTGCACGTGAAGTGCGTCGATGGTAGCATTTCGATAAACATCGCTGTTGTCGATTTGAACTACCTTCGGGATTGTTTTGTCCATCGTACGTTTGATTACGTCGTCCATTTGTATGAGGTACCTGTCAACCTCTTCGTTCGTTAGGTTTCTGTTTGTAGGCGGATTGATCCCACTCGAACGTAGTTCTGTGGATAAAGTCCTGGAGAAGCGTGGCCAGCGGGCCTTATTATAATTATAAGGGTGCCTCTGGACATACTCCTCCAGTCCTTCCACCTCGTTCGGGAGCTGAATAACTGCGAAGAGCCCGCAGTGATCACTCTCGTACTCAACAGCAGTTAGACAGTTCCGTGTGCGTCTTTCCACGTCTAGTATAGTCATTCGTTTGTCTATCAGCATCAGATCCAGATAGGACCCGCTTCTGGGATACGATGGCCTATCGGTTGCTAGCAAATCTAGCTTGAACTCAACATTGTGTTCTACCAACCAGTTATACAATGAGGTCCCCCTGGTGTTATGCACCACATTGCCCCACTCTATATGCCTCGAGTTCAAGTCCCCGGCTACGATATAGTAGTTCTCCTCCGAGCTCAGTCGAAGGCTGGTGAAAAGAGTATCGAGCTCTGAAATGAAATATTGGTTGATGCGTGACTTGTCAGTCGCATAGATAGCGATCACATATAGCCGCTTACCACCCCGAAGGGGGATGCGTGCGATACACGTTTCTATGGCCTGGAATCTCCGCACTTCACCGCTACACACGACCTTATGACAAAGGCCTTTTTTGATTAAGAGTGCGACTCCACCAGCTAGGTAGTTTCGATCTCTTCTTATGATATTGTAATTTTTGTACCTGAGTGGGTGCGTCTGGCTTAGCTTAGTTTCGCAAACCATCAACACATCAGGATTATGGGTCTGCAACAAGTTACCGAAATTTAATTTACGTTCAGGGCGGATCAGTGAATTCACATTCACTGCTAGAATTTTAAGGTTGCAGGCTGCCTGCGCAGTCATTATACCGATGTTGCGTTTGGCTCTCCAAACAGCGTCGAATAGATGAGGTCTATTCGCGCTGCTCTTTCTTGTAACTGGTTCTGGAATTGAGTTTGGAGTTGAGCGATCTGCCTCTGGATAGAGAGCAGGATCGTTTGCACATCCAAATTTGCTTCCGGTTGCCTGGCCCCAGGGACCTGGGTAGCTTTCGGCACTGTCTGTTGAACCGGTCGCCCAGCCGATGCCACTTGGGCATAGGAGACTGCCGGTGTAACAGTGGTAGCTGGAGCACGAGGCACTGGCCTCGCTTCTACCATTTTTCCATTACGTTTGGCCTGTATAATTTTTCTTATTTCTTGGACCTTAGGACATCCTCGATAGTTAGCAGGATGCCCGCTAGTCTTACAGAGCACGCACGTCAGCTTGCTCCTATCATCAACTTTATCGGTCCCTAAGGGACATTCCCCGCGATTGTGGGTTCCTGCGCATTTGACACAGCGAGACTGCATATTGCAGTTCGCCGCGGCATGCCCGAACCTCTGACAACGAACACACTGGAGCGTGTTCTTTGTCTTTTTTATTGTTTCCCATGTAACAGACAGAGTGCCTAAATGGGTAATTTTTTTTAGGCTCTCTAGTTTGCTGTCTGGGGTGACCTGCACTAGGAAGAAAGGAAGTTTCCTATTCTCCCTTCTCGATGCCGCAGTGATGAAGGGCTTAACCCCTACGACCTGGACATCGTCGCTCTGCGCTTGGCGCAGAATAGCGAGGATCTCATCGGGATCAGTGTCGGGATCCACGTCCTTAAGGAGCATGGTCTGCACCTTTTCCCCCTTCGGAGTGTACGAGAAAAACTCAGCCTCCGACACCGCTAACCTTTCTTTGACTACGTGATAGTCTGCCATTGATAAGCAATGGACAGAGACCCGTAGTGGACCCTTATACTTAATAAAATATGACTCTTTTGTGGCCAACTTACACAGTATGTCAACGTCCTTCGTCTCCAGTCCGAAGACGTTGATCGGAGGGCATCTCTCCTTTTTGGCTGGCTGCTGCTGTTGCGGCTGCTTCTGCTGTGCCTTCTTCTTTTGATATTGTTGTTGTTGCTGCTGCTGCTTTGTCTGCTGCTGTTGTTGTTGTTGCTGCTGCTGTTGTTGTTGCTGCTGCTTTGGCTTCTGCTTTGGCTGCTGCTGTTGTTGTTGCTGATTTTTCGGCTGCTGCTGTTGTTGTTGCTGCTGCTGCTGTTTTTGAAGCTGCTTTTGTTGCTGTGCAGCCTCTTTGGCTGCTCTTCTGGCCCTCAGTTTGATTTGGAGGGCTTGCATGTGGGCGTCCAGCTCCTCCCTCTCTCGCTGGCTTTTTTCCAGCCGCTCCCGGTCCTCTTCCTCTTCGTCATCCGATTCCGATGACGTTAGCGTGTGGAAGGGATTCTCTCTCCCGCTGTAGGAGAATCTCCCTTCCCCTTCTGTCGACTCGTACTCGACGTCGTCGACCATTGGTTGCTGCCTTTTGGCTGCTGCTGCTGTAGTTGTGGCTACAGCTGTTGTTGTTGTTGTTGCTGCTGCAAATGAAGTTGCGGCTTTGGTCGCAATTTTTGTGTCCGCTGATCCCAGGCTGGAACGGCGCTTCACAAGGTTGGGCTGTGGTTGGAGCTTCTTCCTCCTCTTCTTCCTCAGCTCATCTTGTGTTGCCTGGTGGCCTGATGTCCCAGCCACCGGTACAACATCACCCGATTTTTCGAGCTCGGGTCGCTCCACTTGCTCCATCGCACTTTTTTGGTCACACTTAGTGTCTGTTTTTTATTTTATTTGAAAAAAAAGAAAATTTCAATTTCACTTCGGGATTCGAACCCGGCACCGCGAAGTCACCGGCGATCACTCTTTTTTTTTTTTTTTAACGCAATTTTATTTACTTCAATTTTATATTTCTTACTTGCTAGACAAAATTACTTAAAACTAGCTTAACTAACTTAAGAATTACAATTGTTCTTAATACTAACCTACTGACCCTATGCGGGTACTCTAAGCTAATCTGATCTATGTAATAAATGTGCCTTTCGGCTTAATCTACGTTTTTTTTTTTTTTTTAGTCATTAAGACAATCTTTTATTTTTCATTTGCCAAGAAAACTTGTAAAAACTTGGCTAAACTTAACTACTTAAACTACCTTATTCTAACTTAATTACTATTTATTACTAACTTAACCTAACATAAAACTTAATACTATCTTAACTATGTCCGTAACAGTACGGACACGTGCACCAGGGCGTATATGTTGTGTATATGCATAACATATATAATTTATACGCCGTGATGCACCTTTTTTTTTGTTTTTGATTCATATATTGTTTTTTTTTTGGTTTTGTTGTTTTATTAATTTTTTTTGGATTTTTTGTTTTTTAATTTTTTTTTTTTTTTTTTTTTTTTTGGATTTTTTTTTTCTTAATATCTACCTTAGAAACTATGTAAGCTGGCCACTATGGTCAGCTATCTGATCCTCTTGAAAAGCTAGCGGTGGCGGAGGCTGGTTTTGGTGTAACCACCAGTAAAATTGCCGTTCTTTGGCAGACTCTTTCCTATCTCGAGCGGGGATCGCTCTACTGAACCGGAGGAGATCCTCGTGGGTGCGAACGACATCCGGTTCGTATTGAAGTCGCCTATCCACTGTTCGGCGTACGACATGGAAGATGATAGGACATCCTTGTGGATCCTGTATAAGGCCAATTGTGTCTAGATAGAGGAATGCTTCGGGAGGAATAAAGCCGTTAAGGCGCACCCTTTCATGGTACATACTATTGGGGTAGTAAGCCCCAAAGATCAGACTGTTGGACGAGGTCATAGCTCGTGCAGTGTGCCTTCTGATTAGTTTAATAATAAAATTATCTACCCTATTCACGTTTGCCTCGTTGTACAAGACCTCGTTAGGGTAGTACTTCTTGTACTCAGACTCGGGTGTGGGATACAGACGGAGACAGCTCCTAAGACACTGCCTTTCGAATACCCTCATCTTTTCCATCTGGGAAGGACTCACGTTGAACCACAATGGACAACCGTACACCATAATAGGCCGTACTAGGGCCATGTAGCAGATTACCTTCACTCTGGTATCAAGTTGGCTGCTGAAAAACAACCTTCTTGCCGCAGCAAAGGCTTTTCTGGCTTTCGTCAGAGCAATATCTATATGTTTGTCAAAATACAGATATTGATCCAGCCAAATGCCTAGGTATCTAACTACACTTTTTACAGCTAACGGCCGACCATGCGGGTCAACTATGCCGAACTTACGCCAGTTTTGGCGAGTATCCCGCGATGCCCTGTCCAACGGGGTCCGGAAAAGACTAGTTTCGCATATCTGGAAGTTGATAAGCAACTTCCAGTCGTCGAAAAATCGCTGGATTTTCTCGAAGTCACGCTGCAACAAGATGTTTATTACCTCGACCTTCGGACCTGATCTGTACGCAACTAGGTCGTCGGCGTACGCAATTAAGTGCGGCATGGAACCTATAAGATCTGCAGTGAATATGGAAAACAGGATCGGGGAACCAATGGCCCCCTGTTGCAGACCGTTTTTAATGTTAAAGACCGTAGTGGAAGTTACGTCACCATTTTTCACAACGAACTTTCTACCTGTTATCATGTCATAGACCATGTATAGCAATGGTTTACTTATGCCAAGCCTGACCAACTTGAGGAAGAGGCCCTCTAACCAAACGGTATCGAACGCCTTCTCCAAGTCAATCAGGCAGGCACCTGTGCACTGGTTTTTGTTTTTATTCCATTGTATGTCGGAAACCAGTTTTGACGCGGCATTAATGGTATCATGCCCCGCTCGGAATCCGAACTGGTTGTCCGGTATGATTTTCTTTTCATCAGCCCATTGCTTCAGAACTCGAATGACTATCTTTTCAAAAACCTTGCTTATGCAGGAAAGAAGACTGATCGACCGAAGATTTGTCGGAATGGACTTATCTTTGTCCCGTTTAGGGATCGGTTGAACAACAGCTGTTTTCCAGTGCGTGGGGTAATGTGCATTACTCAGCGCATTGTTGAACAGGGTTGTGTAAGTTTGGACCGCTTCGGGGGGAAGATGGCGAAGCACAATGTTCGGTATTCCATCGATTCCCACTGACTTTTTCTTCTTCAGCGAGTGGAAGATACCCTGGAGATCTTCTTGAGAAATCAAGATGTGATTGCCATCATTGGCAACGGCACTATGTGCCATGTTCTCGTCATTGAACCTGGTGAAACCTGGATTCTCTGATCGCCATTGACTTATCTCATTGCGGAGATAGAAATGGTTTAGCAGGGCTCTGTTCTCCAGATCGTGATTCGGCCTACTTACTTCGTTGACCGTATACACTCTCTGGAACACTGCACCAATAGCTGTAACCTTCTCCTGAGGATCTTCCACCGCAAAGAAGTCATTGTCTAGCACTGCCTCATCTGGATCGATGCCAACTGAAGTCAGTAAGTGTTCGTTGTCTGTCGTCCTGGGAAGTCTTACGATTTGAATGTCGTTTTGATCTTTCCTCCGAAATATTTTATTTACTTGCGGGAACATACCCGGGTTGTTGGATCGTACAGCCCGGATTTTGTTGCCCCAGTGCAAGCTTATAGCCAAGCTATAGTTTATTCGAATTAACTGTTGGAGGTTCTTGATCTCCGACTTCAATGCTCTGACTTCCGCGTTTTGCGGATCTGTAAAACGCCTGTGCAAGAGTTTGAGTCTTGACAGCAGCCTACTTTTGTGCACGTGAAGTGCGTCGATGGTAGCATTTCGATAAACATCGGTGTTGTCGATTTGAACTACCTTCGGAATTGTTTTGTCCATCGTACGTTTGACTACGTCGTCCATTTGTATGAGGTACCTGTCAACCTCTTCGTTCGTCAGGTTTCTGTTTGTCGGCGGATTGATCCCACTCGAACGTAGTTCTGTGGATAAAGTCCTGGAGAAGCGTGGCCAGCGGGCCTTATTATAATTATAAGGGTGCCTCTGGACATACTCTTCCAGTCCTTCCACCTCGTTCGGGAGCTGAATAACTGCGAAGAGCCCGCAGTGGTCACTCTCGTACTCAACAGCAGTTAGACAGTTCCGTGTGCGTCTTTCCACGTCTAGTATAGTCAGTCGTTTGTCTATCAGCATCAGATCCAGATAGGACCCGCTTCTGGGATACGATGGCCTATCGGTTGCTAGCAAATCTAGCTTGAACTCAACATTGTGTTCTACCAACCAGTTATACAATGAGGTCCCCCTGGTGTTATGCACCACATTGCCCCACTCTATATGCCTAGAGTTCAAGTCCCCGGCTACGATATAGTAGTTCTCCTCCGAGCTCAGTCGAAGGCTAGTGAAAAGAGTATCGAGCTCTGAAATGAAATATTGGTTGATGCGTGACTTGTCAGTCGCATAGATAGCGATCACATATAGCCGCTTACCACCCCGAAGGGGGATGCGTGCGATACACGTTTCTATGGCCTGGAATCTCCGCACTTCACCGCTATACACGACCTTATGACAAAGGCCTTTTTTGATTAAGAGTGCGACTCCACCAGCTAGGTAGTTTCGGTCTCTTCTAATGATATTGTAATTTTTGTACCTGAGTGGGTGCGTCTGGCTTAGCTTAGTTTCGCAAACCATCAACACATCAGGATTATGGGTCTGCAACAAGTTACCGAAATTTAATTTACGTTCAGGGCGGATCAGTGAATTCACATTCACTGCTAGAATTTTCAGGTTGCAGGCTGCCTGCGCAGCCATTATACCGATGTTGCGTTTGGCTCTCCAAACAGCGTCGAATAGATGAGGTCTATTCGCGCTGCTTGTTCTTGTAATTGGTTTTGGAACTGGGTATGGAGTTGAGCGATCTGCCTCTGGATAGAGAGCAGGATCGTCTGCACATCCAAAGTTGCTTCTGGTTGCCTGGCCACTGGGACCTGGGTAACTTTCGGCACTGTCTGTTGAACCGGTCGCCCAGCTGATGCCACTTGGGCATAGGAGACTGCCGGTGTAACAGTGGTAGCTGGAGCACGAGGCACTGGTCTCGCTTCTACCATTTTTCCATTACGTTTGGCCTGTATAATTTTTCTTATTTCTTGGACCTTAGGACATCCCCGATAGTTTGCAGGGTGTCCGCTGGTCTTACAGAGCACGCACGTCAGTTTGCTCCTGTCCTCGACTTTATCGGTCCCTAAGGGACATTCCCCGCGATTGTGGGTTCCTGCGCATTTGACACAGCGAGACTGCATATTGCAGTTCGCCGCGGCATGCCCAAACCTCTGACAACGAACACACTGGAGTGTGTTCTTTGTCTTTTTTATTGTTTCCCATGTAACAGACAGAGTGCCTAAATGGGTAATTTTTTTTAGACTCTCTAGTTTGCTGTCTGGGGTGACCTGCACTAGGAAGAAAGGAAGTTTCCTATTCTCCCTTCTCGATGCCGCAGTGATGAAGGGCTTAACCCCTACGACCTGGACATCGTCGCTCTGCGCTTGGCGCAGAATAGCGAGGTTCTCATCGGGATCAGTGTCGGGATCCACGTCCTTAAGGAGCATGGTCTGCACCTTTTCCCCTTTCGGAGTGTACGAGAAAAACTCGGCCTCCGACACCGCTAACCTTTCTTTCACTACGTGATAGTCTGCCATTGATAAGCAATGGACAGAGACACGTAGTGGACCCTTATACTTAATAAAGTAAGCATTTTTAGTGACCAACTTACATAGAATGTCAACGTCCTTCGTCTCCAGTCCGAAGACGTTGATTGGAGGGCATCTCTCTTTGTTGGTTGGTTGCTGCTTCTGCTGTGTTGTCTTCTGTTGATGTTGTTGTTGTTGCTGCTTTGGCTGCTGCTGTTGTTGTTGCTGCTGCTGCTTTGGCTGCTGCTGTTGTTGTTGCTGCTGCTGCTTTTGTAGCTGCTGCTGTTTTTGTTGCTGCTGCTGCTTTGGCTGCTGCTGTTGTTGTTGCTGCTGCTGTTGTTGGGCAGCCTCTTTAGCTGCTCTCCTGGCCCTTAGTTTGGTTTGGAGGGCTCTGATGTGGGCGTCAAGCTCCTCCCTCTCTCGCTGGCTCTTTTCCAGCTGCTCCCGGTCCTCTTCATCTTCGTCCTCCGATTCGGAGGACGTTAGAGTGTGGAAGGGGTTCTCTCTCCCGCTGTAGGAGAATCTCCCCTCCCCTTCTGTCGACTCGTACTCTACGTCGTCGACCATTCTGGATGTTGCTTCTGTTGTTGTCGCTGCAGTTGTTGTTGTTGTTATTGCTGCTGCTGTTTTGTTTGCGGCTTTAGCCGCAATTTTCCCGTCGCCTGATCCAAAGCTGGAACGGCGCTTTACGAGGTTGGGTTGAGGCTGGAGCTTCTTCCTCCTCTTCTTCCTCCCCTCTTCGTTTGTTGACTGGTGGTCCGATGTCGAAGCCACCGGTACAACATCACCCGATTTTATGAGCTCGGGTCGCTCCACTGTCTCCATCACACTTCTTACTCACACTTAGTGTCTGCTTGATTTTAATTTAAAAAAAAAAAGATCTCACTGTTTTTTCGGGACTTGAACCCGGCACCGCGAAGTCACCGGCGATCACTTTTTTTTTTTTTTTTTGTAATTTTATTTCTTCTTAAATATTTTACTTACATGCTAGACAAAATTACTTAAAACTAGCTTACCTAACTTAAGAATTTACAATGTTCTTAATACTAACCTACTGACCCTATGCGGGTACTCTAAGCTAATCTACTCTATGTTATAACTGTGCCTTTCGGCTTAATCTGCGTTTTTTTTAGTCTTTATGACAATCTGTTATTACATTTTTTCTTTGCCAAGAAAACTTTTAAAAAACTTGGCTAAACTTAACTACTTACACTACCTAATACTAACTTACCCTAAGATAAAACTTAATACTATCTTAACTATGTCCGTAACAGTACGGACAACGTGCACCAGGGCGTATATGTTGTGTATATGCATAACATATATAATTTATACGCCGTGATGCACCTTTTTTTTTTTTTTTTTTTTTTAATTTTTTTATTTTTTTTCTTAAAGCTACCTTAAAAACTATGTAAGCTGGCCACTATGGTCAACTACCTGATCTTGTGGAAATGCTAGCGGTGGCGGAGGCTGGTTTTGGTGTAACCACCAGTAAAATTGCCGTTCTTTGGCTGACTCTTTCCTATCTCGAGCGGGGATCGCTCTACTGAACCGGAGGAGATCCTCGTGGGTGCGAACGACATCCGGTTCGTATTGAAGTCGCCTATCCACTGTTCGGCGTACGACATGGAAGATGATAGGACATCCTTGTGGATCCTGTATTAGGCCAATTGTGTCTAGATAGAGGAATGCTTCGGGAGGAATAAAGCCGTTAAGGCGCACCCTTTCATGGTACATACTATTGGGGTAGTAAGCCCCAAAGATCAGACTGTTGGAAGAGGTCATAGCTCGTGCAGTGTGCCTTCTGATTAGTTTAATTATAAAATTATCTACCCTATTCACGTTTGCCTCGTTGTACAGGACCTCGTTAGGGTAGTACTTCTTGTACTCAGACTCGGGTGTGCGATACAGACGGAGACAGCTCCTAAGACACTGCCTCTCGAACACCCTCATCTTTTCCATCTGGGAAGGACTCACGTTGAACCACAATGGACAACCGTACACCATAATAGGCCGTACTAGGGCCATGTAGCAGATTACCTTCACTCTGGTATCAAGTTGGCTGCTGAAAAACAACCTTCTTGCCGCAGCAAAGGCTTTTCTGGCTTTCGTCAGAGCAATATCTATATGTTTGTCAAAATACAGATATATTTCTCCAGCCAAATGCCTAGGTATCTAACTACACTTTTTACAGCTAACGGCCGACCAAGCGGGTCAACTATGCCGAACTTACGCCAATTTTGGCGCGTATCCCGCGATGCCCTGTCCAACGGGGTCCGGAAAAGACTAGTTTCGCATTTCTGGAAGTTGATAAGCAACTTCCAGTCGTCGCAAAATCGCTGGATTTTCTCGAAGTCACGCTGCAACAAGATGTTTATTACCTCGACCTTCGGACCTGATCTGTACGCAACTAGGTCGTCGGCGTACGCAATTAAGTGCGGCATGGAACCTATAAGATCTGCAGTGAATATGGAAAACAGGATCGGGGAACCAATGGCCCCCTGTTGCAGACCGTTTTTAATGTTAAAGACCGTAGTGGAAGTTACGTCACCATTTTTCACAACGAACTTTCTACCTGTTATCATGTCATACACCATGTATAGCAATGGTTTACTTATGCCAAGCCTGACCAACTTGAGGAAGAGGCCCTCTAACCAAACGGTGTCGAACGCCTTCTCCAAGTCAATCAGGCAGGCACCCGTGCACTGATTTTTGTTTTTATTCCATTGTATGTCGGACACCAGTTTTGACGCGGCATTAATGGTATCATGCCCCGCTCGGAATCCGAACTGGTTGTCCGGTATGATTTTCTTTTCATCAGCCCATTGCTTCAGAACTCGAATGACTATCTTTTCAAAAACCTTGCTTATGCAGGGAAGAAGACTGATCGACCGAAGATTTGTCGGAATGGACTTATCTTTGTCCCGTTTAGGGATCGGTTGAACAACAGCTGTTTTTCAGTGCGTGGGGTAATGTGCATTACTCAGCGCATTGTTAAACAAGGTTGTGTATATTTGGACCGCTTCGGGGGGAAGATGGCGAAGCACAATGTTCGGTATTCCATCGATTCCCACTGCCTTTTTCTTCTTCAGCGAGTGGAAGATACCCTGGAGATCGTCTTGAGAAATCAAGATGTGATTCCCATCATTGGCGACGGCACTATGTGCCATGTTCTCGTCATTGAACCTGGTGAAACCTGGATTCTCTGATCGCCATTGACTTATCTCATTGCGGAGATAGAAATGGTTTAGCAGGGCTCTGTTCTCCAGATCGTGATTCGGCCTACTAACCTCGTTGACCGTATACACTCTCTGGAACACTGCACCAATAGCTGTAACCTTCTCCTGAGGATCTTCCACCGCAAAGAAGTCATTGTCTAGCACTGCCTCATCTGGATCGATGCCAACTGAAGTCAGTAAGTGTTCGTTGTCTGTCGTCCTGGGAAGCCTTACGATTTGAATGTCGTTTTGATCTTTCCTCCGAAATATTTTATTTACTTGCGGGAACATACCCGGGTTGTTGGATCGTACAGCCCGGATTTTGTTGCCCCAGTACAAGCTTATAGCCAAGCTATAGTTTATGCGTATTAACTGTTGGAGGTTCTTGATCTCCGACTTCAATGCTCTGACTTCCGCGCTTTGCGGATCTGTAAAACGCCTGTGCAAGAGTTTGAGTCTTGACAGCAGCCTACTTTTGTGCACGTGAAGTGCGTCGATGGTAGCATTTCGATAAACATCGCTGTTGTCGATTTGAACTACCTTCGGAATTGTTTTGTCCATCGTACGTTTGACTACGTCGTCCATTTGTATGAGGTACCTGTCAACCTCTTCGTTCGTCAGGTTTCTGTTTGTCGGCGGATTGATCCCACTCGAACGTAGTTCTGTGGATAAAGTCCTGGAGAAGCGTGGCCAGCGGGCCTTATTATAGTTATAAGGGTGCCTCTGGACATACTCCTCCAGTCCTTCCACCTCGTTCGGGAGCTGAATAACTGCGAAGAGCCCGCAGTGATCACTCTCGTACTCAACAGCAGTTAGACAGTTCCGTGTGCGTCTTTCCACGTCTAGTATAGTCAGTCGTTTGTCTATCAGCATCAGATCCAGATAGGACCCGCTTCTAGGATACGATGGCCTATCGGTTGCTAGCAAATCTAGCTTGAACTCAACATTGTGTTCTACCAACCAGTTATACAATGAGGTCCCCCT
Source organism: Eristalis intricaria (assembly GCA_964034865.1). Taxonomy (NCBI): domain Eukaryota; kingdom Metazoa; phylum Arthropoda; class Insecta; order Diptera; family Syrphidae; genus Eristalis; species Eristalis intricaria. The sequence continues at coordinate 50,408,010 of OZ035873.1, read as the reverse complement.
GGTGTTATGCACCACGTTGCCCCACTCTATATGCCTCGAGTTCAAGTCCCCGGCTACGATATAGTAGTTCTCCTCCGAGCTCAGTCGAAGGCTAGTGAAAAGAGTATCGAGCTCTGAAATGAAATATTGGTTGATGCGTGACTTGTCAGTCGCATAGATAGCGATCACATAGAGCCGCTTACCACCCCGAAGGGGGATGCGTGCGATACACGTTTCTATGGCCTGGAATCTCCGCACTTCACCGCTATACACGACCTTATGACAAAGGCCTTTTTTGATTAAGAGTGCGACTCCACCAGCTAGGTAGTTTCGATCTCTTCTAATGATATTGTAATTTTTGTACCTGAGTGGGTGCGTCTGGCTTAGCTTAGTTTCGCAAACCATCAACACATCAGGATTATGCGTCTGCAACAAGTTACCGAAATTTAATTTACGTTCAGGGCGGATCAGTGAATTCACATTCACTGCTAGAATTTTAAGGTTGCAGGCTGCCTGCGCAGCCATTATACCGATGTTGCGTTTGGCTCTCCAAACAGCGTCGAATAGATATTCGCGCTGCTTGTTCTTGTAAGTGGTTTTGGAATTGAGTTTGGAGTTGAGCGATCTGCCTCTGGATAGAGAGCAGGATCGTTTGCACATCCAAATTAGCTTCTGGTTGCCTGGCCACAGGGACCTGGGTAACTTTCGGCACTGTCTGTTGAACCGGTCGCCCAGCCGATGCCACTTGGGCATAGGAGACTGCCGGTGTAACAGTGGTAGCTGGAGCACGAGGCACTGGCCTCGCTTCTACCATTTTTCCATTACGTTTGGCCTGTATAATTTTTCTCATTTCTTGGACCTTAGGACATCCCCGATAGTTTGCAGGGTGTCCGCTGGTCTTACAGAGCACGCACGTCAGTTTGCTCCTGTCCTCGACTTTATCGGTCCCTAAAGGACATTCCCCGCGATTGTGGTTTCCTGCGCATTTGACACAGCGAGACTGCATATTGCAGTTCGCCGCGGCATGCCCAAACCTCTGACAACGAACACACTGGAGTGTGTTCTTTGTCTTTTTTATTGTTTCCCATGTAACAGACAGAGTGCCTAAATGGGTAATTTTTTTTAGGCTCTCTAGTTTGCTGTCTGGGGTGACCTGAACCAGGAAGAAAGGAAGTTTCCTATTCTCCCTTCTCGATGCCGCAGTGATGAAGGGCTTAACCCCTACGACCTGGACATCGTCGCTCTGCGCTTGGCGCAGAATAGCGAGGATCTCATCGGGATCAGTGTCGGGATTCACGTCCTTAAGGAGCATGGTCTGCAGCTTTTCCCTTTTTGGGGTGTAGGAGAAAAACTCGGCCTCCGACACCGCTAGCCTTTCTTTCACTACGTAATAGTCTGCCATTGATAAGCAATGGACAGAAACTCTCAACGGACCCTTATATTTAATAAAGTAGGACTGCTTAGTGACCAACTTACATAATATATCAACGTCCTTCGTCTCCAGTCCGAAGACGTTGATTGGCGGGCATCTCTCCGTTTTGGCAGGCTGCTGCTGCTGCGGTTGCTTCTGCTGCTCCTTCTTCTGCTGATATTGTCGTTGTTGCTGCTGCTGCTTCTTTGGCTGCTGCTGTTGTTGTTGCTGCTGCTTCTTTGGCTGTTGCTGTTGTTGTTTCTGCTGCTTTGGCGGCTGCTGTTGTTGTTGCTGCAGCTGTATTGGCTGCTGCTGTTTTTGTTGCTGCTGCTGCTTTGTATGCTGCTGTTGTTGTTGCTGCTGCTGTTTTTGAAGCTGCTGCTGTTGTTGGGCAGCCTCTTTAACTGCTCTCCTGGCCCTTAGTTTGGTTTGGAGAGCTTGGATGTGGGCGTCAAGCTCCTCCCTCTCTCGCTGGCTCTTCTCCAGCTGCTCCCTGTCCTCTTCATCTTCATCCTCCGATTCAGAGGACGTCAGAGTGTGGAAGGGGTTCTCTCTCCCGCTGTAGGAGAATCTCCCCTCCCCCTCTGTCGACTCGTACTCAACGTCGTCGACCATTCTTGATGTTGCTGCTGCTGTTGTCTGTGCAGTTGTTGTTGTTGTCATTACTGCTGCTGTTGTGTTTGCGGCTTTAGCCGCAATTCTTACGTCACCTGATCCAAGGCTGGACAGGCGCTTGACGAGGTTGGGCTGAGGCTGGAGCTTCTTCCTCCTCTTCTTCCTCCTCTCTTCATTTGTTGACTGGTGGTCCGATGTCGAAGCCACCGGTACAATATCACCCGATTTCATGAGCTCGGGTCGCTCTACTGGCTCCATCACACTTCTTACTCACACTTAGTGTCTCTATTTGATTTTAATTAAAAAAAAAGATCGCACTGTTTCTGCGGGATTTGAACCCGGCACCGCGAAGTCACTGGTGTTCACTCTTTTTTTTTTTTTTTTTTTTTAATATAATTTTATTCAATTTATTCTATTTTCTTACTTGCTAGACAAAATTACTTAAAACTAGCTTAACTATCTTAAGAGTTACAATTGTTCTTAATACTAACCTACTGACCCTATGCGGGTACTCTAAGCTAATCTGATCTATGTAATAAATGTGCCTTTCGGCTTAATCTACGTTTTTTTTTTTTTTTAGTCATTAAAACAATCTTTTATTTTTCATTTGCCAAGAAAACTTGTAAAAACTTGGCTAAACTTAACTACTTAAACTACCTTATTCTAACTTAATTACTATTTATTACTAACTTAACCTAACATAAAACTTAATACTATCTTAACTATGTCCGTAACAGTACGGACACGTGCACCAGGGCGTATATGTTGTGTATATGCATAACATATATAATTTATACGCCGTGATGCACCTTTTTTTTGTTTTTGTTTCATATGTATATTTTTTTTTTTTTTTTTTTTTTTGGATTTAATTTTTTATTTTTTTTTTGGGTTTTTTGTTTTAATTTTTTTTTTTTTTTTTTTTTTTTTTTTTTTTTTTTTTTTTTTGGTTTCTCTTAAAGCTACCTTAAAAACTATGTAAGCTGGCCACTATGGTCAACTACCTGATCCTGTGGAAAAGCTAGCGGTGGCGGAGGCTGGTTTTGGTGCAACCACCAGTAAAATTGCCGTTCTTTGGCAGACTCTTTCCTATCTCGAGCGGGGATCGCTCTACTGAACCGGAGCAGATCCTCGTGGGTGCGAACGACATCCGGTTCGTATTGAAGTCGCCTATCCACTGTTCGGCGTACGACATGGAAGATGATAGGACATCCTTGTGGATCCTGTATTAGGCCAATTGTGTCTAGATAGAGGAATGCTTCGGGAGGAATAAAGCCGTTAAGGCGCACCCTTTCATGGTACATACTATTGGGGTAGTAAGCCCCAAAGATCAGACTGTTGGAAGAGGTCATAGCTCGTGCAGTGTGCCTTCTGATTAGTTTAATTATAAAATTATCTACCCTATTCACGTTTGCCTCGTTGTACAGGACCTCGTTAGGGTAGTACTTCTTGTACTCAGACTCGGGTGTGCGATACAGACGGAGACAGCTCCTAAGACACTGCCTCTCGAACACCCTCATCTTTTCCATCTGGGAAGGACTCACGTTGAACCACAATGGACAACCGTACACCATAATAGGCCGTACTAGGGCCATGTAGCAGATTACCTTCACTCTGGTATCAAGTTGGCTGCTGAAAAACAACCTTCTTGCCGCAGCAAAGGCTTTTCTGGCTTTCGTCAGAGCAATATCTATATGTTTGTCAAAATACAGATATTGATCCAGCCAAATGCCTAGGTATCTAACTACACTTTTTACAGCTAACGGCCGACCATGCGGGTCAACTATGCCGAACTTACGCCAGTTTTGGCGCGTATCCCGCGATGCCCTGTCCAACGGGGTCCGGAAAAGACTAGTTTCGCATTTCTGGAAGTTGATAAGCAACTTCCAGTCGTCGCAAAATCGCTGGATTTTCTCGAAGTCACGCTGCAACAAGATGTTTATAACCTCTACCTTCGGACCTGATCTGTACGCAACTAGGTCGTCGGCGTACGCAATTAAGTGCGGCATGGAACCTATAAGATCTGCAGTGAATATGGAAAACAAGATCGGGGAACCGATGGCCCCCTGTTGCAGACCGTTTTTAATGTTAAAGACCGTAGTGGAAGTTACGTCACCATTTTTCACAACGAACTTTCTACCTGTTATCATGTCATAGACCATGTATAGCAATGGTTTACTTATGCCAAGCCTGACCAACTTGAGGAAGAGGCCCTCTAACCAAACGGTGTCGAACGCCTTCTCCAAGTCAATCAGGCAGGCACCCGTGCACTGATTTTTGTTTTTATTCCATTGTATGTCGGACACCAGTTTTGACGCGGCATTAATGGTATCATGCCCCGCTCGGAATCCGAACTGGTTGTCCGGTATGATTTTCTTTTCATCAGCCCATTGCTTCAGAACTCGAATGACTATCTTTTCAAAAACCTTGCTTATGCAGGGAAGAAGACTGATCGACCGAAGATTTGTCGGAATGGACTTATCTTTGTCCCGTTTAGGGATCGGTTGAACAACAGCTGTTTTCCAGTGCGTGGGGTAATGTGCATTACTCAGCGCATTGTTAAACAAGGTTGTGTATATTTGGACCGCTTCGGGGGGAAGATGGCGAAGCACAATGTTCGGTATTCCATCGATTCCCACTGACTTTTTCTTCTTCAGCGAGTGGAAGATACCCTGGAGATCGTCTTGAGAAATCAAGATGTGATTCCCATCATTGGCGACGGCACTATGTGCCATGTTCTCGTCATTGAACCTGGTGAAACCTGGATTCTCTGATCGCCATTGACTTATCTCATTGCGGAGATAGAAATGGTTTAGCAGGGCTCTGTTCTCCAGATCGTGATTCGGCCTACTAACCTCGTTGACCGTATACACTCTCTGGAACACTGCACCAATAGCTGCAACCTTCTCTTGGGGATCTTCCACCGCAACGAAGTCATTGTCTAGCACTGCCTCATCTGGATCGATGCCAACTGAAGTCAGTAAGTGTTCGTTGTCTGTCGTCCTGGGAAGTCTTACGATTTGAATGTCGTTTTGATCTCTCCTCCGAAATATTTTATTTACTTGCGGGAACATACCCGGGTTGTTGGATCGTACAGCCCGGATTTTGTTGCCCCAGTACAAGCTTATAGCCAAGCTATAGTTTATGCGTATTAACTGTTGGAGGTTCTTGATCTCCGACTTCAATGCTCTGACTTCCGCGTTTTGCGGATCTGTAAAACGCCTGTGCAAGAGTTTGAGTCTTGACAGCAGCCTACTTTTGTGCACGTGAAGTGCGTCGATGGTAGCATTTCGATAAACATCGCTGTTGTCGATTTGAACTACCTTCGGAATTGTTTTGACCATCGTACGTTTGACTACGTCGTCCATTTGTATGAGGTACCTGTCAACCTCTTCGTTCGTCAGGTTTCTGTTTGTCGGCGGATTGATCCCACTCGAACGTAGTTCTGTGGATAAAGTCCTGGAGAAGCGTGGCCAGCGGGCCTTATTATAGTTATAAGGGTGCCTCTGGACATACTCCTCCAGTCCTTCCACCTCGTTCGGGAGCTGAATAACTGCGAAGAGCCCGCAGTGATCACTCTCGTACTCAACAGCAGTTAGACAGTTCCGTGTGCGTCTTTCCACGTCTAGTATAGTCAGTCGTTTGTCTATCAGCATCAGATCCAGATAGGACCCGCTTCTAGGATACGATGGCCTATCGGTTGCTAGCAAATCTAGCTTGAACTCAACATAGTGTTCTACCAACCAGTTATACAATGAGGTCCCCCTGGTGTTATGCACCACGTTGCCCCACTCTATATGCCTCGAGTTCAAGTCCCCGGCTACGATATAGTAGTTCTCCTCCGAGCTCAGTCGAAGGCTAGTGAAAAGAGTATCGAGCTCTGAAATGAAATATTGGTTGATGCGTGACTTGTCAGTCGCATAGATAGCGATCACATAGAGCCGCTTACCACCCCGAAGGGGGATGCGTGCGATACACGTTTCTATGGCCTGGAATCTCCGCACTTCACCGCTATACACGACCTTATGACAAAGGCCTTTTTTGATTAAGAGTGCGACTCCACCAGCTAGGTAGTTTCGATCTCTTCTAATGATATTGTAATTTTTGTACCTGAGTGGGTGCGTCTGGCTTAGCTTAGTTTCGCAAACCATCAACACATCAGGATTATGGGTCTGCAACAAGTTACCGAAATTTAATTTACGTTCAGGGCGGATCAGTGAATTCACATTCACTGCTAGAATTTTAAGGTTGCAGGCTGCCTGCGCAGCCATTATACCGACGTTGCGTTTGGCTCTCCAAACAGCGTCGAATAGATGAGGTCTATTCGCGCTGCTTGTTCTTGTAACTGGTTTTGGAATTGAGTTTGGAGTTGAGCGATCTGCCTCTGGATAGAGAGCAGGATCGTTTGCACATCCAAATTAGCTTCTGGTTGCCTGGCCACAGGGACCTGGGTAACTTTCGGCACTGTCTGTTGAACCGGTCGCCCAGCCGATGCCACTTGGGCATAGGAGACTGCCGGTGTAACAGTGGTAGCTGGAGCACGGGGCACTGGCCTCGCTTCTACCATTTTTCCATTACGTTTGGCCTGTATAATTTTTCTCATTTCTTGGACCTTAGGACATCCCCGATAGTTTGCAGGGTGTCCGCTGGTCTTACAGAGCACGCACGTCAGTTTGCTCCTGTCCTCGACTTTATCGGTCCCTAAAGGACATTCCCCGCGATTGTGGTTTCCTGCGCATTTGACACAGCGAGACTGCATATTGCAGTTCGCCGCGGCATGCCCAAACCTCTGACAACGAACACACTGGAGTGTGTTCTTTGTCTTTTTTATTGTTTCCCATGTAACAGACAGAGTGCCTAAATGGGTAATTTTTTTTAGGCTCTCTAGTTTGCTGTCTGGGGTGACCTGAACCAGGAAGAAAGGAAGTTTCCTATTCTCCCTTCTCGATGCCGCAGTGATGAAGGGCTTAACCCCTACGACCTGGACATCGTCGCTCTGCGCTTGGCGCAGAATAGCGAGGATCTCATCGGGATCAGTGTCGGGATCCACGTCCTTAAGGAGCATGGTCTGCACCTTTTCCCTTTTTGGGGTGTAGGAGAAAAACTCGGCCTCCGACACCGCTAGCCTTTCTTTCACTACGTAATAGTCTGCCATTGATAAGCAATGGACAGAAACTCTCAACGGACCCTTATATTTAATAAAGTAGGACTGCTTAGTGACCAACTTACATAATATATCAACGTCCTTCGTCTCCAGTCCGAAGACGTTGATTGGCGGGCATCTCTCCGTTTTGGCTGGCTGCTGCTGCTGCGGTTGCTTCTGCTGCTCCTTCTTCTGCTGATATTGTCGTTGTTGCTGCTGCTGCTTCTTTGGCTGCTGCTGTTGTTGTTGCTGCTGCTTCTTTGGCTGTTGCTGTTGTTGTTTCTGCTGCTTTGGCGGCTGCTGTTGTTGTTGCTGCAGCTGTATTGGCTGCTGCTGTTTTTGTTGCTGCTGCTGCTTTGTCTGCTGCTGTTGTTGTTGCTGCTGCTGTTTTTGTAGCTGCTGCTGTTGTTGGGCAGCCTCTTTAGCTGCTCTCCTGGCCCTTAGTTTGGTTTGGAGGGCTTGGATGTGGGCGTCAAGCTCCTCCCTCTCTCGCTGGCTCTTCTCCAGCTGCTCCCTGTCCTCTTCATCTTCATCCTCCGATTCAGAGGACGTCAGAGTGTGGAAGGGGTTCTCTCTCCCGCTGTAGGAGAATCTCCCCTCCCCCTCTGTCGACTCATACTCAACGTCGTCGACCATTCTTGATGTTGCTGCTGCTGTTGTCTGTGCAGTTGTTGTTGTTGTCATTACTGCTGCTGTTGTGTTTGCGGCTTTAGCCGCAATTCTTACGTCACCTGATCCAAGGCTGGACCGGCGCTTGACGAGGTTGGGCTGAGGCTGGAGCTTCTTCCTCCTCTTCTTCCTCCCCTCTTCCTTTGTTGACTGGTGGTCCGATGTCGAAGCCACCGGTACAATATCACCCGATTTCATGAGCTCGGGTCGCTCTACTGGCTCCATCACACTTCTTACTCACACTTAGTGTCTCTATTTGATTTTAATTAAAAAAAAGATCGCACTGTTTCTGCGGGATTTGAACCCGGCACCGCGAAGTCACTGGTGTTCACTCTACCGCGGAGCTACCGATTGTTACGATCTTTCGGTGATAATTTCCGCACTTAACGTCTTACTCCTTTCGCACTAAGTCGACACGTCTGCACTTGGTGAAGGTCTGTGAACGACTGACCGCCACCGGCGATCACTCTACCGCGACGCTATCGGGTCTTGTAACTTTTTTGCACCACTTTACACACTTGATCTGTCTATGTTCGCACTAAGCCGAAACACGTCTGCACTGCGTGGAGGTCTGTGAACGACTGCTGTGGACATTCGTTTTCAGATGCATGTGGACTATTCGATGTTGCACACGATTCACCATTGGCATTTTCGGTTTTCGAAAACTTTCTTGTAGAATCCAGTAAAATAGAAGATTCAGAGGCTGATCCGTTGTGATACGTGTTGACCAAAGCGTATTGATTCATAAGAATGGAAGATGCCTCAATCAGTAATTTGATATTTCCAAGCAACTAAAAAAAAATAAGAAAAATATTATATATTTAGATAGATAGATACTGTAGTATATTAGCAACACTACGCTAGAGCGTGAGAGATGCTCTTCTGTATGTCATAGTACTCATGACATTCATCTTAGCTCTTATCTTTATTTTATTGTGTGCATCTTCAATCTTGACTCAGTGCAGTTTTCATCTTACCACCGACAAGTTGGAACGTGCTGGTGAGAACACACTACAGATACATTTATTTCTCATAATAAAAATGAAAAAACAGTATATATTTGTATATATTACATACTGCTCAGAGGCACGATAAATTAGTTAGTCGTGAAATGTTGCGGCGTAACTTCCACAACGGTTTTTGACATACAAATTGGTTTGCAACAAGGAGGTCTGAAGGTGGAAATAATAAACATCTTGTCGCAACGTGACATCGATAAAATTCAGGGATTTTGTGCGAATCTATTTTGTTCCCGCGGGGACGACCACTAACTATCAAAAGTGTAGTTCGATATCTCGGCATTTGGTTGGACCAGTACCTGCATTTTGACAAACACACAGAGATTGCTCTGACCAAAGCCAGAAAAGCCTTTGCTGTGGCAAGAAGGTTGTTTCATAGCAGCCAACTTGATACCAGGGTGAAGGTAATCTGCTACATGGCCCTCATTTCGCGTATACTGGTTTATGGTTGCCCCTGTGGTTCAATGTCAGTCCTTCTCAGATGGAAGAGATGAGGGTGTTCGAGAGACAGTGCCCCATTGCCTGTCTCAGGTTGTATCACACACCCGAGTCTGACTACAAGAATTTTTACTCCAACGAGATCTTGTATAACGAGGCAAACGTGAATGGAGTAGATAACTTTATCATTAAGTTGATAAGAAGGCATGTGGCACGAGCTATGACTTTTACCAACAGTCTGATATGCGGGGCTTACTCCCCCAATGATATGTCATGAAAGGGTGCGACGAAATGTCCCACCTGAGGCATTCCTCTACTTCGATAAAACCGGCCTGATACAGGATATGAAAGGATGTCCTATAATCTTCCATGTGGTACGCCGAACAGGAGAAGGGCGACTCTTATACAAACCGGACGTCGTTCGGGAACACGAGGAGCTTTTCGTGTTCAGTAGAGCGATCCCCGCTCGAGATAGAGAGGAATCTGGAGCGGTGTTTCGTTTGGTGGCTGTATCAAAACCAGCCTCCGACGTCGTCAGCTCTTCAATAGTCTTCCGCCGGTTAATGTAGCTGTTTTCTCTTTGTTTAATGCCTTTCGTGTTGTGGACTAACAGCGCATATACATAGGTTTATGGTAGGTTAAAAATAAAAATATATATATATATATACCATATATATATATATACCAGATAAGCTTGGAGTACCCGCAAAGGGTCAGTAACTTAGTTATAAGTTCAAATGAATTGTTAGAGTTAAGCTAAAATTTAACATTTTGTCTAGGTTTTAGTAAGATAAAAGATTTAAGCAAATAGAAATGAATTAAAGAATGAAAAAAAAACTAAACTACCAATTTTATTAAGGTCATTAATTCTCATAATCTCATAAAAAAATTGTTAATTTGAACTTACTCGTTTACAGTCAGAACTGGAGGTCATGGTCTATAAAAAGGAGTTGAAGTTGAGCTTTTTTTTGTTGAATTTCAAATGCCACTATATTTCTCTCGGATTCTTGAAGTACTTTATTCAATACATTTATCGTTAATATTTTTTTTTTTAACAAACAAACAAAAGCAAACATTAATGCAATAAGTTCATACAGAACAAATAACAAAGAAGTTGTATACACATCCTCACAAAATTATTCGCACAAGACTTCATTTAACGAAATAAGATAAATTCCACTAGCTTAGTCGTGAAAAATTAAATAAAATTAGTATTAGTAAAAGATTAAAAATTAGTACAACAAAACTCAAATATTATTAAATCCAAGTAGGCAAAAACGAAAATAAGCAAACTGACTGCAATTAAAGTAACACAAAATTATTCGCACAAGACTAAAAATATGAAAAAATACATAACATAAGGTAGGTGAGTGACACATCAGTATCTATAATAACGGCTCTTAGTCGTTTTGACATACTCCCGACTAGTTTCTTGCAAAAATCTGGGCGTAAAAGTTCCCTTTCTCGTTGTAGAGCTTCTTTAAGAAAAGCTTTGCTGCTGATAGCTCGATTTCGAATATTTTTTTCAAGCTCAGCCCACAAATGTTCAATGGAGTTGATGTCGGGTGACTGTGGAGACGTTTTGAGCTGCGAGCAAGCATTGAAAAGCAGCCACATATTGTTGAAAGACATAATTTCACCCTAGACCCATTTTAGTAGCGCTTTGCTGCAAATTTCTTTTTAGGATGTCGAGGTAGTCATATTGGTTCATTCTATAGTCAATGAACTCCATTTGACCAACCCCCCGAGCAGACATACACTCCAGCATCATGATATTCACCGTCGCTTGAAGATTAGCTTCATTCAGGTCAGTATTTGGTTTTCGCCACACCCTTTGCTTCCCGTCATTGCCAAACAAGTTGCTTTCGTCACTAAAAATAACGGTATTCCAAAAGTCTAGAGTCTTGTTAACATACTCTTTGGCGAACGCGAGTCTTTTTTGTTTGTTAACTTTAGAAATAAAGGGTTTGCGACGTGCAACTCTACCGTTAAAATTATTTGACCTTAAAGTCCGCCTTACTGTTCCGACAGAGAGTGCTTTTTTAATGATTCCTGACATCTCTGCGGTCAATAATTTTACTGGCGTCTTAGGATTTTTCTTGATTTTCTTGGCAATATGCCTCTCATTTGCCTCCGATAATATTTTTGTCCGACCCCAACCTTTCTTATTTTCTAAACAACCCTCATTTCTGAACTTATGGACAACATCCCTAACTATGGTATAGGATCTTCCAACAAGTTCACCAGTCTCTCGGTACGTTTTGCCTTCGCAAACTAATTTTAAAATAACCTTTCGCTCTTCTATAGAAGTTTCCGATTTTTTTCGTCCCATTTTGCTCTTTTTTCTTTTTTTTTGTATTCTATTTTCTCAGAAATATCCTCTATCCTTCTGCTTGTTGCCTCGATCACAGCTTTCAACAGAATGAGCGGTTATTACAACACAACGCTTGAGTTTGTGCGGATAATTTTGTCTGCTTTCCTCTTGCCGTATTCGGAGAAGTCGAAAAAACATACCCTTAGGGTTGATTGCATCAGTGTGAATCTTGAATATGCCTATTGAATATATAAAGCAGATGTATAATACAAAAAAAAACAGTTAATTTTTAAGTTGTACATAGAAAATATTAAATAAATTCGGCTGTAAAGTCTTTGTGCGAATAATTTTGTGAGGATGTGTATATGCACTACCATACATGAAAATAAACGGTATGTTTTTCTTTTTTAAATTAATCTTTATTTCATCAATTTACATATTGGCTGTCTCGTGCAAGTACTTTAGCCTCCGCTTTCGAAGTTCACTAAGCTCAGAAGAATTGACGCCTTCTACATGATCAGGAAAATCTTCTTGCCCAATATCTTCAATCGTTACATCGTTGATATTTCCTTTTTGTAAAGTTGCAACGTGCATTTCTGCAGAACGTGGACATTCGTTTTCAGATGCATGTGGACTATTCGATGTTGCACACGATTCACCATTGGCATTTTCGGTTTTCGAAAACTTTCTTGTAGAATCCAGTAAGATAGAAGATTCAGAGGCTGATCCGTTGTGATACGTGTTTACCAAAGCGTATTGATTCATAAGAATGGAAGATGCCTCAATCAGTAATTTGATATTTCCAAGCAACTAAAAAAAAAAGAAATATATTATTTATTTAGATAGATAGATACTGTAGTATATTAGCAACACTACGCTGGAGCGTGAGAGATGCTCTTCTGTATGTCATAGTACTCATGACATTCATCTTAGCTCTTATCTTTATTTTTTTGTGTGCATCTTCAATCTTGACTCAGTGCAGTTTTCATCTTACCACCGAAAAGTTGGAACGTGCTGGTGAGAACACACTACAGATACATTTATTTCTCATAATAAAAATGAAAAAATAGTATATATTTGTATATATTACATACGGCTCAGAGGCACGATAAATTAGTTAGTCGTGAAATGTTGCGGCGTAACTTCCACAACGGTTTTTGACATAAAAATTGGTTTGCAACAAGGAGGTCTGAAGGTGGAAATCATAAACATCTTGTCGCAACGTGACATCGATAAAATTCAGGGATTTTGTGCGAATCTATTTTGTTCCCGCGGGGACTACCACTAACTATCAAAAGTGTAGTTCGATATCTCGGCATTTGGTTGGACCAGTACCTGTATTTTGACAAACACACAGAGATTGCTCTGACCAAAGCCAGAAAAGCCTTTGCTGTGGCAAGAAGGTTGTTTCATAGCAGCCAACTTGATACCAGGGTGAAGGTTATCTGCTACATGGCCCTCATTTGGCGTATACTGGTTTATGGTTGCCCCTGTGGTTCAATGTCAGTCCTTCTCAGATGGAAGAGATGAGGGTGTTCGAGAGACAGTGCCCCATTGCCTGTCTCAGGTTGTATCACACACCCGAGTCTGACTACAAGAATTTTTACTCCAACGAGATCTTGTATAACGAGGCAAACGTGAATAGAGTAGATAATTTTATCATTAAGTTGATAAGAAGGCATGTGGCACGAGCTATGACTTTTACCAACAGTCTGATATGCGGGGCTTACTCCCCCAATGATATGTCATGAAAGGGTGCGACGAAATGTCCCACCTGAGGCATTCCTCTACTTCGATAAAACCGGCCTGATACAGGATATGAAAGGATGTCCTATAATCTTCCATGTGGTACGCCGAACAGGAGAAGGGCGACTCTTATACAAACCGGACGTCGTTCGGGAACACGAGGAGCTTTTCCTGTTCAGTAGAGCGATCCCCGCTCGAGATAGAGAGGAATCTGGAGCGGTGTTTCTTTTGGTGGCTGTATCAAAACCAGCATCCGACGTCGTCAGCTCTTCAATAGTCTTCCGCCGGTTAATGTAGCTGTTTTCTCTTTGTTTAATGCATTTCGTGTTGTGGACTAACAGCGCATATACATAGGTTTATGGTAGGTTAAAAATAAAAAAATATATATATATATACCAAAAAAAATGCATATGCATAGACACACGCCCTGAAGCACGCGCGTCCGTAAGTTGCGGACATAGTTAAGATATCTTAAGTTTTATTTGAGTTTAGAAAGGTTTAGGGTAGGTTACGTAATTTAAGTATTATAAATAGTCTTAGCAGAGCCAAGTTTTCAAGCTTTCTTGGCAATAGAGAAAAAATAATTTAATACGTCTCGGACAGAACAAAAACGAACGATAGTATAGGCCGAAAGGCAATTAGAGTAGTATACCAGATAAGCTTGGAGTACCCGCAAAGGGTCAGTAACTTAGTTATAAGTTCAAATGAATTGTTAGAGTTAAGCTAAAATTTAACATTTTGTCTAGGTTTTAGTAAGATAAAAGATTTGAGCAAATAGAAATGAATTAAAGAATGAAAAAAAAACTAAACTACCAATTTTATGAAGGTCATTCATTCTCATAATCTCATAAAAAATTTGTTAATTTGAACTTACTCGTTTACAGTCAGAACTGGAGGTCATGGTCTATAAAAAAGGAGTTGAAGTTTAGTTTGTTTTTGTTGAATTTCAACTGCCACTATATTTCTCTCGGATTCTTGAAGTACTTTATTCAATACATTTATCTTTAATATGTTTTTTTTTTAACAAACAAACAAAAGCAAACATTAATGCAATAAGTTCATACAGAACAAATAACAAAGAAGTTGTATACACATCCTCACAAAATTATTCGCACAAGACTTCATTTAACGAAATAAGATAAATTCCACTAGCTTAGTCGTGAAAAATTAAATAAAATTAGTATTAGTAAAAGATTAAAAATTAGTACAACAAAACTCAAATATTATTAAATCCAAGTAGGCAAAAACGAAAATAAGCAAACTGACTGCAATTAAAGTAACACAAAATTATTCGCACAAGACTAAAAATATGAAAAAATACATAACATAAGGTAGGTGAGTGACACATCAGTATCTATAATAACGGCTCTTAGTCGTTTTGACATACTCCCGACTAGTTTCTTGCAAAAATCTGGGCGTAAAAGTTCCCTTTCTCGTTGTAGAGCTTCTTTAAGAAAAGCTTTGCTGCTGATAGCTCGATTTCGAATATTTTTTTCAAGCTCAGCCCACAAATGTTCAATGGAGTTGATGTCGGGTGACTGTGGAGACGTTTTGAGCTGCGAGCAAGCATTGAAAAGCAGCCACATATTGTTGAAAGACATAATTTCACCCTAGACCCATTTTAGTAGCGCTTTGCTGCAAATTTCTTTTTAGGATGTCGAGGTAGTCATATTGGTTCATTCTATAGTCAATGAACTCCATTTGACCAACCCCCCGAGCAGACATACACTCCAGCATCATGATATTCACCGTCGCTTGAAGATTAGCTTCATTCAGGTCAGTATTTGGTTTTCGCCACACCCTTTGCTTCCCGTCATTGCCAAACAAGTTGCTTTCGTCACTAAAAATAACGGTATTCCAAAAGTCTAGAGTCTTGTTAACATACTCTTTGGCGAACGCGAGTCTTTTTTGTTTGTTAACTTTAGAAATAAAGGGTTTGCGACGTGCAACTCTACCGTTAAAATTATTTGACCTTAAAGTCCGCCTTACTGTTCCGACAGAGAGTGCTTTTTTAATGATTCCTGACATCTCTGCGGTCAATAATTTTACTGGCGTCTTAGGATTTTTCTTGATTTTCTTGGCAATATGCCTCTCATTTGCCTCCGATAATATTTTTGTCCGACCCCAACCTTTCTTATTTTCTAAACAACCCTCATTTCTGAACTTATGGACAACATCCCTAACTATGGTATAGGATCTTCCAACAAGTTCACCAGTCTCTCGGTACGTTTTGCCTTCGCAAACTAATTTTAAAATAACCTTTCGCTCTTCTATAGAAGTTTCCGATTTTTTTCGTCCCATTTTGCTCTTTTTTCTTTTTTTTTGTATTCTATTTTCTCAGAAATATCCTCTATCCTTCTGCTTGTTGCCTCGATCACAGCTTTCAACAGAATGAGCGGTTATTACAACACAACGCTTGAGTTTGTGCGGATAATTTTGTCTGCTTTCCTCTTGCCGTATTCGGAGAAGTCGAAAAAACATACCCTTAGGGTTGATTGCATCAGTGTGAATCTTGAATATGCCTATTGAATATATAAAGCAGATGTATAATACAAAAAAACAGTTACTTTTTAAGTTGTACATAGAAAATATTAAATAAATTCGGCTGTAAAGTCTTTGTGCGAATAATTTTGTGAGGATGTGTATATGCACTACCATACATGAAAATAAACGGTATGTTTTTCTTTTTTAAATTAATCTTAATTTCATCAATTTACATATTGGCTGTCTCGTGCAAGTACTTTAGCCTCCGCTTTCGAAGTTCACTAAGCTCAGAAGAATTGACGCCTTCTACATGATCAGGAAAATCTTCTTGCCCAATATCTTCAATCGTTACATCGTTGATATTTCCTTTTTGTAAAGTTGCAACGTGCATTTCTGCAGAACGTGGACATTCGTTTTCAGATGCATGTGGACTATTCGATGTTGCACACGATTCACCATTGGCATTTTCGGTTTTCGAAAACTTTCTTGTAGAATCCAGTAAGATAGAAGATTCAGAGGCTGATCCGTTGTGATACGTGTTTACCAAAGCGTATTGATTCATAAGAATGGAAGATGCCTCAATCAGTAATTTGATATTTCCAAGCAACTAAAAAAAAAAGAAATATATTATTTATTTAGATAGATAGATACTGTAGTATATTAGCAACACTACGCTGGAGCGTGAGAGATGCTCTTCTGTATGTCATAGTACTCATGACATTCATCTTAGCTCTTATCTTTATTTTTTTGTGTGCATCTTCAATCTTGACTCAGTGCAGTTTTCATCTTACCACCGAAAAGTTGGAACGTGCTGGTGAGAACACACTACAGATACATTTATTTCTCATAATAAAAATGAAAAAATAGTATATATTTGTATATATTACATACGGCTCAGAGGCACGATAAATTAGTTAGTCGTGAAATGTTGCGGCGTAACTTCCACAACGGTTTTTGACATAAAAATTGGTTTGCAACAAGGAGGTCTGAAGGTGGAAATCATAAACATCTTGTCGCAACGTGACATCGATAAAATTCAGGGATTTTGTGCGAATCTATTTTGTTCCCGCGGGGACTACCACTAACTATCAAAAGTGTAGTTCGATATCTCGGCATTTGGTTGGACCAGTACCTGTATTTTGACAAACACACAGAGATTGCTCTGACCAAAGCCAGAAAAGCCTTTGCTGTGGCAAGAAGGTTGTTTCATAGCAGCCAACTTGATACCAGGGTGAAGGTTATCTGCTACATGGCCCTCATTTGGCGTATACTGGTTTATGGTTGCCCCTGTGGTTCAATGTCAGTCCTTCTCAGATGGAAGAGATGAGGGTGTTCGAGAGACAGTGCCCCATTGCCTGTCTCAGGTTGTATCACACACCCGAGTCTGACTACAAGAATTTTTACTCCAGCGAGATCTTGTATAACGAGGCAAACGTGAATAGAGTAGATAATTTTATCATTAAGTTGATAAGAAGGCATGTGGCACGAGCTATGACTTTTACCAACAGTCTGATATGCGGGGCTTACTCCCCCAATGATATGTCATGAAAGGGTGCGACGAAATGTCCCACCTGAGGCATTCCTCTACTTCGATAAAACCGGCCTGATACAGGATATGAAAGGATGTCCTATAATCTTCCATGTGGTACGCCGAACAGGAGAAGGGCGACTCTTATACAAACCGGACGTCGTTCGGGAACACGAGGAGCTTTTCCTGTTCAGTAGAGCGATCCCCGCTCGAGATAGAGAGGAATCTGGAGCGGTGTTTCTTTTGGTGGCTGTATCAAAACCAGCATCCGACGTCGTCAGCTCTTCAATAGTCTTCCGCCGGTTAATGTAGCTGTTTTCTCTTTGTTTAATGCATTTCGTGTTGTGGACTAACAGCGCATATACATAGGTTTATGGTAGGTTAAAAATAAAAATATATATATATATATACCAAAAAAAATGCATATGCATAGACACACGCCCTGAAGCACGCGCGTCCGTAAGTTGCGGACATAGTTAAGATATCTTAAGTTTTATTTGAGTTTAGAAAGGTTTAGGGTAGGTTACGTAATTTAAGTATTATAAATAGTCTTAGCAGAGCCAAGTTTTCAAGCTTTCTTGGCAATAGAGAAAAAATAATTTAATACGTCTCGGACAGAACAAAAACGAACGATAGTATAGGCCGAAAGGCAATTAGAGTAGTATACCAGATAAGCTTGGAGTACCCGCAAAGGGTCAGTAACTTAGTTATAAGTTCAAATGAATTGTTAGAGTTAAGCTAAAATTTAACATTTTGTCTAGGTTTTAGTAAGATAAAAGATTTGAGCAAATAGAAATGAATTAAAGAATGAAAAAAAAACTAAACTACCAATTTTATGAAGGTCATTCATTCTCATAATCTCATAAAAAATTTGTTAATTTGAACTTACTCGTTTACAGTCAGAACTGGAGGTCATGGTCTATAAAAAAGGAGTTGAAGTTTAGTTTGTTTTTGTTGAATTTCAACTGCCACTATATTTCTCTCGGATTCTTGAAGTACTTTATTCAATACATTTATCTTTAATATGTTTTTTTTTTAACAAACAAACAAAAGCAAACATTAATGCAATAAGTTCATACAGAACAAATAACAAAGAAGTTGTATACACATGCTCACAAAATTATTCGCACAAGACTTCATTTAACGAAATAAGATAAATTCCACTAGCTTAGTCGTGAAAAATTAAATAAAATTAGTATTAGTAAAAGATTAAAAATTAGTACAAAAAAACTCAAATATTATTAAATCCAAGTAGGCAAAAACGAAAATAAGCAAACTGACTTCAATTAAACGTAACACAAAATTATTCGCACAAGACTAAAAATATGAAAAAATACATAACATAAGGTAGGTGAGTGACACATTAGTATCTATAATAACGGCTCTTAGTCGTTTTGACATACTCCCGACTAGTTTCTTGCAAAAATCTGGGCGTAAAAGTTCCCATTCTCGTTGTAGAGCTTCTTTAAGAGTAGCTTTGCTGCTGATAGCTCGATTTCGAATATTTTTTTCAAGCTCAGCCCACAAATGTTCAATGGAGTTGATGTCGGGTGACTGTGGAGACGTTTTGAGCTGCGAGCGAGCATTGAAAAGCAGCCACATATTGTTGAAAGACATAATTTCACCCTAGACCCATTTTAGTAGCGCTTTGCTGCAAATTTCTTTTTAGGATGTCGAGGTAGTCATATTGGTTCATTCTATAGTCAATGAACTCCATTTGACCAACCCCCCGAGCAGACATACACTCCAGCATCATGATATTCACCGTCGCTTGAAGATTAGCTTCATTCAGCTCAGTATTTGGTTTTCGCCACACCCTTTGCTTCCCGTCATTGCCAAACAAGTTGCTTTCGTCACTAAAAATAACGGTATTCCAAAAGTCTAGAGTCTTGTTAACATACTCTTTGGCGAACGCGAGTCTTTTTTGTTTGTTAACTTTAGAAATAAAGGGTTTGCGACGTGCAACTCTACCGTTAAAATTATTTGACCTTAAAGTCCGCCTTACTGTTCCGACAGAGAGTGCTTTTTTAATGATTCCTGACATCTCTGCGGTCAATAATTTTACTGGCGTCTTAGGGTTTTTCTTGATTTTCTTGGCAATATGCCTCTCATTTGCCTCCGATAATATTTTTGTTCGATCCCAACCTTTCTTATTTTCTAAACAACCCTCATTTCTGAACTTATGGACAACATCCCTAACTATGGTATAGGATCTTCCAACAAGTTCACCAGTCTCGCTGTACGTTTTGCCTTCGCAAACTAATTTTAAAATAGCCTTTCGCTCTTCTATAGAAGTTTCCGATTTTTTTCGTCCCATTTTACTCTTTTTTCTTTTTTTTGTATTCTATTTTCTCAGAAATATCCTCTATCCTTCTGCTTGTTGCCTCGATCACAGCATTCAACAGAATGAGCGGTTATTACAACACAACGCTTGAGTTTGTGCGGATAATTTTATCTGCTTTCCTCTTGCCGTATTCGGAGAAGTCGAAAAAAAAATACCTTTAGGGTTGATTGCATCAGTGTGAATCTTGAATATGCCTATTGAATATATAAAGCAGATGTATAATACAAAAAAAAACAGTTACTTTTTAAGTTGTACATAGAAAATATTAAATAAATTCGGCAAATAATTTTGTAAGGATGTGTATATACACTACCATACATGAAAATAAACGGTATCTTTTTCTTTTTTAAATTAATCTTTATTTCATCAATTTACATATTCGCTGTCTCGTGCAAATACTTTAGCCTTCGCTTTCGAAGTTCACTAAGCTCAGAAGAATTGACGCCTTCTACATGATCAGGAAAATCTTCTTGCCCAATATCTTCAATCGTTACATCGTTGATATTTCCTTTTTGTAATGTTGCAAGGTGCATTTCTGCAGAACGTGGACATTCGTTTTCAGATGCATGTGGTTTTCGAAAACTTTCTTGTAGAATCCAGTAAGATAGAAGATTCAGAGGCTGATCCGTTGTG
Organism: Eristalis intricaria; assembly: GCA_964034865.1. NCBI lineage: Eukaryota > Metazoa > Arthropoda > Insecta > Diptera > Syrphidae > Eristalis > Eristalis intricaria. Next base: position 50,387,690 of record OZ035873.1, on the reverse strand, counting down.
ATACGTGTTTACCAAAGCATATTGATTCATAAGAATGGAAGATGCCTCAATCAGTAATTTGATATTTCCAAGCAATTAAAAAAAAAAAAAATATATATTATTTATTTAGATAGATAGATACTGTAGTATATTACCAACACTACGCTAGAGCGTGAGAGATGCTCTTCTGTATGTCATAGTACTCATGGCATTCATCTTAGCTCTTATCTTTATTTTATTGTGTACATCTTCAATGTTGACTCAGTGCAGTTTTCATCTTACCACCGACAAGTTGGAACGTGCTGGTGAGAATACACTACAGATACATTTATTTCTCATAATAAAAATTAAAAAACAGTATATATTTGTATATATTACATACTGCTCAGAGGCACGATAAATTAGGTAGTCGTGAAATGTTGCGGCGTAACTTCCACAGCGGCTTTTGACATAAAAAATGGTTTGCAACAAGGAGCCGTTGGCTCCCCGCATGCTCAGTCGTGCACAGACCTCTGAACAGTGCGGTAATAGTTCGCGAGAGTGACGACTTAAAAGCGTTAGTTATAGTGTTGAAGTTCGAAATCGAAGCAGTTCACTGCAAGAACCACTTGGCCGAATTGGTAGTGTCAGTACTCTTGGCTCTACAGGTGCCAAGTTCGAGCCCTGGTGAGGGCGAAGTGAAAAATACATTTTTATTTTTAATTAAATAACAATAGACAAATCACTTAACAAGTGAGTGAAAGCGGGAAAATGGAATCCCAAGACCGGTCCGCGCTCTTAGAAGCGGACGAAAACCAACAACAACCGGTGGCAGAATCAGGCCACCAGTCGACGGTGTCCCAAGAGGGCACAACGAAGAGGAGGAGGAAGAAAACCACTCCAAAGAATGCAAAACGCCGCAACACCAAGGCGTCTCCCGAGGGGCTGCAGGGAGAAGAGGCGAGTGATGCGACGGTAACGTCCGAAGCAGCAGCAGCCGACACTGAGGAAGAAGAGGAGGTACGATACGTGTCCGACGGAGGAGAAGGGCTGTTTGCGATTAGCAGCAACAGTTTTGAATCGTTGGCCTCCGATACTGAGGATGAAGTGGAGCGAGTACTTCGCGACAAAGAAACCGAAGTACAAGGTTTAGAGGAGAAAGTCAGTCGTCTTCTCCAAGAAATACGAGTGCTGAGAGAAATGACTCTCGCCAGGCAAGCGTTGGACGAGCAGAAAGAGGCCCAACAACAACTAAAGCGGCATCAACAGCCGGTAGAAAAAAAATAAGAATACTGCAGGGCAGAAGCAACAACTGCCAGCAACTCAGCAACAACAGCGGCCAGGAACCCAGCAGCAACAACAGCCAGCAGCTCAGCAACAACAGGAAACAGCTACACAGCAGCAGCCATCGCCATCAGCGCAGCACCAGTCAGCAGCGCAGCACCAGACAGCAACGCAGCATCAGCCAGCAGTGCAACAAAAACAACAATCAGCAACACAGCAACACAGGATGCAGAAACAGCAGACAAGGTCAGCACCCCAGCAACAGCAGCGGCCACAAAAGGTGGAAAAGGTGCCGCCCATAAACATCTACAAGGCAAATGTAGAACAAACTGCTAAGGTATGTAAGGAAGCCATATGTAGTGGCAATTTTATTATTTAAAGAAATAAGGGTTTTGAAAAATATTCAATCCACTGCAAGACGGTGGAACAATATAATAAAATGAAGGAATATTTGAAAATGTCGAGGTTGGAGTTCTTTTCATACACCCCGAAAAGCGAAAAATCCCACAGTTTGTTGTTGAAGATCACCACGCCGATTGAGACGGAGAGGGTCTTCCAAATGCTCAAAGAGCAAGTGTGCGACGGTGTCGAGATCGTCGGAGTTAAGCCTTTCACCACAGCGAAGGCAAAGAGAGAAGGGCGGAAATTACCCTTTTACATTGTACAGGTGTCACCCACAAGCAATCCGGGAAATCTAAGGAAAATCGAGTGCTTAGATTACTTAGATTGCAAATGGGAAAGTATAATAAGGAGCGACAGCATTCTACAATGCGTCCCCTACCAAAGGTTTGGTCACGCCGCGTCGAACTGCCAAATGCGGCCTCGATGCGTGAAGTGCAGTAAAAACCACAAGGCGGAGGACTGCCCGCTGGGGAAAGAAGGAACAACTGACAAAAGTCAGCTAATGTGCGTACTCTGCGGGAACGCGGGGCACACCGCTAACTATCGGGGTTGCCCTAAGTTCCAGGAGCGCAAAGCAAAAGCGGTTCTGCAGAAGCAGCCCCCAGTGAAAAATCCACTCGGGGCAGCCATACCCGTCACCCCTCAAGTTACCTACGCCCAAACGGCGTCTGTCCAGAGGAGCACGGAAAAGCAGCAACTACCGAAGGTAGTGCCGCAATCTTCAGTGCCAAGAGTACACGATCCAGCGCTCGATTGGAAAACATCCATCGAAATGCGTATGGATCGGTTAGAGGAGCAGGTTGGCCAAATTCTGGCGCTCCTGCAGAATCCAGCACGTCAATAATCTTAATGGCTGCGCAAACGGGATGTGCTTATAAGATCCTTGCAGTGAATGCAAATTCATTGACAGGGATCGATCGAAAAAACGAGCTCTACAGATTGTTGGACGATCAAAGCCCAGAGCTGATGCTGATTAGCGAAACTAAGCTAACTCGGAGAGGCAAACTGGAGCACAGTAAATATAATATTATTAGAAGAGACCGGCCCAATTCCAATGGTGGAGGCGGTGTTGCGATTCTCATAAAAAATAACATTGAACACAGGGTAGTATATAGCAGTGACGTACGGAGGTTTCAGGGGTTGGAGGCCTGCATCGTATGCATTTCTCTCCGTAGTGGAAAGAAGTTGTATGCGGTGTCGGTCTACTCCTCCGGCTCTTCTCATTCCGGAACAATGATATCACAGCTCGATTCACTCTTTCGATGTCTGAGGCTGGACTCGGAGGAAAACTACTTTATTCTGGCCGGGGACTTTAATGCCCGACATGGATATTGGGGAAACACAATTTCCAAGAATAGAGGGGACCGGCTTTTCAGCTGGTTTTGCTTACAAAGTGTCGAGTATAGACTCGATTTGAAAGCAACTGAGATCTCGTCCTATCCCAGGAGCGGCTCTTATCTGGATCTACTGCTGTTAGACGCAAGACTGCAGCTGACAGACACAAACTCACAAACGGTAAACTGTTTGAACACTTTTGTGTATCTTAGTGACCATTGCGGACTCAGTGCCGAAATCAAGATCCCCAACGATATTGCGGTGTTAGGAGAGTTTGTTCAAACGTACCCTTACAATTACAATAAGGCTCGATGGACACGCTTCTCCAGACAAATGACAAGAGCAGTCTCTTCGAATGCGCTCCACATACCGTCCAATAGAAACCTGTCAAACGAAGAGATTGACATGTATCTAATTCAATTGGACGAGACAATTAAACGAACGATGGACATTACTATACCTCGGTATACACGCACAAACAATGAAAACTTGTACCGCAATGCGACAATCGACGCACTCCACCAACGAAAAAGTCGACTCCTGTCAAGATTAAAAACCTTGTACAGACGGTTTACTGACAGACGAGACGAGGAAATTAGGACCCTGAAATCGCTCATAAAGAATGTACAAACGTTGATTGCTCAAAATTATAGAATTTCGGTTAACTTGCACTGGGACAGTAAGATTCGGGCTGTTAGATCTAACAACCCGAGCATGTTTCCACAGATAAACAAATTCTTTAGAAGTAAGAATAGCGATCTTCCGTGTCTTAAGCTCCCCAGAACGACGGACAATGAACGCATACTGACTACAGCAGGTATAGATCCAGATAACGCTGTACTCGATGATAATTTCTTTGTGGTCGAAGATCCGCAAGAAAAAATGGAGGTACTTGGCGCGGTCTTTCAGGAAGTGTACAAGGTGAACGTGAGTGGGCGCCCGAATCACGACCTGGAGAACCGCATAATGGCTAGCAACTCTCAACTTCGAGAAGACATGCAACAATGGAGATCTGAGAACACTGGATTTGTCGTGTTCAATGATGATAACATGGCAGATAATGCCATCGCCGACGAAGGGGTTCATCCCCCGTTCATATCGAAGACAGAGCTCAAAGCGGTCTTCGAATCACTTAAGAAGAAAAAGTCTGTTGGAATCGACGAGATCTCGAACATTGTGTTAAGGCATCTCCCTCTAGGTGTGGTTAATATGTACACAATCCTGTTTAACAATGCGCTGAATAATGCATATTATCCGGAGCATTGGAAAACTGCGATTGTGCAACCCATATCCAAGAGAGGAAAAGATTCTTCGAATCCGTGCAACCTCCGGTCAATTAGTCTCCTTCCGAACATTAGCAAGGTATTCGAGAAGGTGATCAATAGAGCCTTGATCAACTGGACTGAATACAAACATATTATTCCGGATAACCAATTCGGTTTCAAAGCGGGGCATGACACTATTCATGCCGCGTCGAAACTGGTGTCGGATATCCAATGGAACAAAAGCCAGAAACAATGTACGGGTGCCTGCTTGATTGACCTGGAGAAGGCCTTTGACACCGTATGGTTAGAAGGACTTTTCTACAAGCTCAATCGGCTAGGCATTAGCAAACCACTGCTGTACCTACTGTGTAACATGCTTACCGGTAGACGGTTCGTAGTCAAGAATGGCAACGTGACCTCGACAGGTGTATTCCAAGTTAAAAATGGTCTCCAACAGGGTGCCGTTACTTCGCCGATCCTGTTCAACATTTACTTGAGTGATCTGTTAAGTTATCTTCCTCATGCAATTGCGTATGCCGATGACTTGATCGTGTACAGATCAGGCAAAAAGATCGAGGAAATCACTACTCTCACGCAGGGTGACTTCGATTCATTCATGAGAAGTTGCGATGACTGGAAGTTGAGTATCAACTTCCAGAAGTCGGAAACCATTCTGTTCAGGACGCCGTTGTATAAGGCCTCGTCGGATACGAAAAAGAATTGGCGAAAGTTCTCAATCGTTGGACGACACGGGGAACCACTGGCGCAAAAGACTGTAGTCAGATACCTGGGGATCTGGCTAGATCAGTATCTATATTTTAACAAACATGTAGATGCTGCTCTGGCCAGAGCCCGAGGCGCTTTTGCCCTTACAAAGAGACTGTTTTACAACAGCCAACTCGATGCAAGGGTGAAGGTCATCTGCTACATGGCGCTCATCCGGCCAATGCTCACCTATGGCTGTCCCGTGTGGTTCAACGTGAGTGCAAGCTTAATGGAAAAGATTCGGTTGTTCGAGAGGGCTTGTCTTAGGGCTTGCCTTCGCCTTTATCGAACTCCAGAGTCCCAGTACATAAAATACTATTCCAATGAGGTCTTATACAACAGGGCAAACCTGATAAGAGTGGACAATTTCCTGTTGAAGTTGGTTCGAGGTCACACTGCCAGAGCGATGAACTCGGTCAATAATCTGATCTCTGGGGCTTACTACCCCAACCCACTATACCACGAAAGGGTACGTCACAACGGCTTCGTCCCCCCAGAAGCATTCCTCCATTTGGATAAGCACGGTCTGATACAAAATTTAAATGCGGTACCGCTCATCTATCACATCGCCAGATCAACTTTGGATGGGCGACTCAACCACGACCGCTCCGTCGCACAACGAGCTGAGGAGGGTCTCCTCCGTTTCAGTACGGCGGTATATCAGACCACCTCATTGGGAGTAGTCGGTCCACGTCTTGCAGCAGATTTTATATCAGCTGTAACCTATGGCCGACTTACATATTTTAGCGTAGTTGTAAGGTAGTTGGTAAGCTGTTTATGTTAATTATTATAAAAAAGTAAAAAAAAAAAAAAATTAAAAAAAAAAAAAAAATAAATAAAAAAAAAGGAATAATGTATATATATATATATGCATAACGATATATATATGCATTATGTATATAAGGATATATGCGTATGCGCATGTGTATATAGCTATACAAATGTGTATATGTATATATACGTAGATTAGCTTACGATAGTTTGTAAGTTTTATTTTAAGGTAGAATGTAAGTTAGCTTGTAGTTTCTTTTAAAAAAAAAAATATGTTCGGTCAGTAAGTTTTTAAATTTTTTTCTTATTATTTATTAGTCATGTTAGAATTTTCTTTTTACAAAATAACGTTAGATTAAGTCGAAAGACATAGAATAAGTTTAAGTTTAGCTTAGAGTACCCGCTCAGGGTCAGTAAGTTAGAATAAGTAACTAACACTGTTCGACCAACTAGTTTTAAGCATTTTTGTCTAGTATATAAGTTGTCATGAAGTAAAAATAAAAATGAATTAAAATGAAATGAAATGCTCTCCGCATGCTGCACCTAATTGCGTATGCCGATGATCTTGTTGTGTACAGATCAGGTCTGAAGGTGGAAATCATAAACATCTTGTCGCAACGTGACATCGATAAAATTCAGGGATTTTGTGCGAATCTATTTTGTTCCGTACCCCGTTATACAGGGCTTCGCGGGACACATGCCTAAACTGGCGTAAGTTCGGCATAGTTGACCCGCGGGGACGACCACTAACAATCAAAAGTGTAGTTCGATATCTCGGCATTTGGTTGGACCAGTACCTGCATTTTTACAAACATACGCAGATTGCTCTGACCAAAGTCAGAAAAGCCTTTGCTGTGGCAAGAAGGTTGTTTCATAGCAGCCAACTTGATACCAGGGTGAAGGTAATCTGCTACATAGTTGATAAGAAGGCATGTGGCACGAGCTTTGACTTGTACCAACAGTCTGATATTCGGGGCTTACTCCCCCAATGATATGTCATGAAAGGGTGCGACGAAATGTCCCACCTGAGGCATTCCACTACTTCGATAAAACCGGCCTGATACAGGATATGAAAGGATGTCCTATAATCTTCTATGTGGTACGCCGAACAGTAGAAGGGCGACTCTTATACAAACCGGACGTCGTTCGGGAACACGAGGAGCTTTTCCTATTCAGTAGAGCGATCCCCGCTCGAGATAGAGAGGAATCTGGAGCGGTGTTTCTTTTGGTGGCTGTATCAAAACCAGCCTCCGACGTCGTCAGCTCTTCAATAGTCTTCCGCCGGTTAATGTAGCTGTTTTCTCTTTGTTTAATGTCTTTCGTGTTGTGGACTAACAGCGCATATACATAGGTTTATGGTAGGTTAAAAATAAAAAAATATATATATATACCAAAGAAAAAATTAAAAAAACGGGTTCTTCAGGGCATGTGCATTGCATATGTTACGCATATGCATAGACACACGCCCTGAAGCACGTGCGTCCGGAAGTTGCGGACATAGTTAAGATATCTTAAGTTTTATTTGAGTTTAGAAAGTTTTAGGGTAGGTTACGTAATTTAAGTATTATAAATAGTCTTAGCAGAGCCAAGTTTTCAAGCTTTCTTGGCAATAAAGAAAAAAATAATTTAATACGTCTCGGACAGAACAAAAACGAACGATAGTATAGGCCGAAAGGCAATTAGAGTAGTATACCAGAATAGCTTGGAGTACCCGCATAGGGTCAGTAACTTAGTTATAAGTTCAAATGAATTGTTAGAGTTAAGCTAAAATTTAACATTTTGTCTAGGTTTTAGTAAGATAAAAGATTTGAGCAAATAGAAATGAATTAAAGAATGAAAAAAAAACTAAACTACCAATTTTATTAAGGTCATTAATTCTCATAATCTCATAAAAAATTTGTTAATTTGAACTTACTCGTTTACAGTCAGAACTAGAGGTCATGGTCTATAAAAAGGAGTTGAAGTTGAGCTTGTTTTTGTTGAATTTCAAATGCCACTATATTTCTCTCGGATTCTTAAAGTACTTTATTCATTACGTTTATTGTTAATATTTTTTTTTAACTAACAAACAAAAGATAACATTAATGCAATAAGTTCATACAGAACAAATAACAAAGAAGTTGTATACACATCCTCACAAAATTATTCGCACAAGACTTCATTTAACGAAATAAGCTAAATTCCACTAGCTTAGTCGTGAAAAATTAAATAAAATTAGTATTAGTAAAAGATTAAAACTAGTACAAAAAAAATCAAATATTAATAAATCCAAGTAGGCAAAAACGAAAATAAGCAAACTGACTTCAATTAAACGGAACACAAAATTATTCGCACAAGAATAAAAATATGAAAAAATACATAAAATAAGGTAGGTGAGTGACACATCAGTATCTATAATAACGGGTCTTAGTCGTTTTGACATACTCCCGACTAGTTTCTTGCAAAAATCTGGGCGTAAAAGTTCCCATTCTCGTTGTAGAGCTTCTTTAAGAGAAGCTTTGCTGCTGATAGCTCGATATCGAATATTTTGTTCAAGCTCAGCCCACAAATTTTCAATGGGGTTGATGTCGGGTGACTGTGGAGACGTTTTGAGCTGCGAGCGAGCACTGAAAAGCAAACACATATTGTTGAAAGACATAATTTCACCCTAGACCCATTTTAGTAGCGCTTTGCTGCAAATTTCTTTTTAGGATGTCGAGGTAGTCATATTGGTTCATTCTATAGTCAATGAACTCCATTTGACCAACCCCCCGCGCAGACATACACTCCCGCATCATGATATTCACCGTCGCTTGAAGATTAGCTTCATTCAGCTCAGTATTTGGTTTTCGCCACACCCTTTGCTTCCACCACCCGTCATTGCCAAACAAGTTGCTTTCGTCACTAAAAATAACGGTGTTCCAAAAGTCTAGTCTTGTTAACATACTCTTTGGCGAACGCGAGTCTTTTTTCTTTGTTAACTTTGGAAATAAAGGGTTTGCGACTTGCAACTCTACCGTTAAAATTATTTGACCGTAAAGTCCGCCTTACTGTTCCGACAGAGAGTGCTTTTTTAATGATTCCTGACATCTCTGCGGTCAATAATTTTACTGGCGTCTTAGGGTTTTTCTTGATTTTCTTGGCAATATGCCTCTCATTTGCCTCCGATAATATTTTTGTTCGACCCCTACCTTTCTTATTTTCTAAACAACCCTCATTTCTGAACTTATGGACAACATCCCTAACTATGGTATAGGATCTTCCAACAAGTTCACCAGTCTCTCGGTACGTTTTGCCTTCGCGAACTAATTTTAAAATAACCTTTCGCTCTTCTATAGAAGTTTCCGATTTTTTTCGTCCCATTTTACTCTTTTTTCTTTTTTTTTGTATTCTATTTTCTCAGAAATATCCTCTATCCTTCTGCTTGTTGCCTCGATCACAGCATTCAACAGAATTAGCGGTTATTACCACACAACGCTTGAGTTTGTGCGGATAATTTTGTCTGCTTTCCTCTTGCCGTATTCGGAGAAGTCGAAAAAAAATACCTTTAGGGTTGATTGCATCAGTGTGAACCTTGAATATGACTATTGAATATATAAAGCAGATGTATAATACAAAAAAAAACAGTTACTTTTTAAGTTGTACATAGAAAATATTAAATAAATTCGGCTGTAAAGTCTTTGTGCGAATAATTTTGTGAGGATGTGTATATACACTACCATACATGAAAATAAACGGTATCTTTTTCTTTTTTAAATTAATCTTTATTTCATCAATTTACATATTCGCTGTCTCGTGCAAGTACTTTAGCCTTCGCTTTCGAAGTTCACTAAGCTCAGAAGAATTGACGCCTTCTACATGATCAGGAAAATCTTCTTGCCCAATATCTTCGATCGTTACATCGTTGATATTTCCTTTTTGTAAAGTTGCAACGTGCATTTCTGCAGAACGTGGACATTCGTTTTCAGATGCATGTGGACTATTCGATGTTGCACACGATTCACCATTGGCATTTTCGGTTTTCGAAAACTTTCTTGTAGAATCCAGTAAAATAGAAGATTCAGAGGCTGATCCCTTGTGATACGTGTTGACCAAAGCGTATTGATTCATAAGAAAGGAAGATGCCTCAATCAGTAATTTGATATTTCCAAGCAACTAAAAAAAAATAAGAAATATATTATATATTTAGATAGATAGATACTGTAGTATATTAGCAACACTACGCTAGAGCGTGAGAGATGCTCTTCTGTATGTTATGACATAGTACTCATAGTACTCATGACATTCATCTTAGCTCTTATCTTTATTTTATTGTGTGCATCTTCAATCTTGACTCAGTGCAGTTTTCATCTTACCACCGACAAGTTGGAACGTGCTGGTGAGAACACACTGCAGATACATTTATTTCTCATAATAAAAATGAAAAAACAGTATATATTTGTATATATTACATACTGCTCAGAGGCACGATAAATTAGTTAGTCGTGAAATGTTGCGGCGTAACTTCCACAACGATTTTTGACATAAAAAATGGTTTGCAACAAGGAGGTCCAAGGGTGGAAATCATAAACATCTTGTCGCAACGTGACATCGATAAAATTCAGGGATTTTGTGCGAATCTATTTTGTTCCCGCGGGGACGACCACTAACTATCAAAAGTGTAGTTTGATATCTCGGCATTTGGTTGGACCAGTACCTGCATTTTGACAAACATACGGAGATTGCTCTGACCAAAGCCAGAAAAGCCTTTGCTGTGGCAAGAAGGTTGTTTCATAGCAGCCAGCTTGATACCAGGGTGAAGGTAATCTGCTACATAGTTGATAAGAAGGCATGTGGCACGAGCTTTGACTTGTACCAACAGTCTGATATTCGGGGCTTACTCCCCCAATGATATGTCATGAAAGGGTGCGACGAAATGTCCCACCTGAGGCATTCCACTACTTCGATAAAACCGGCCTGATACAGGATATGAAAGGATGTCCTATAATCTTCCATGTGGTACGCCAAACAGTAGAAGGGCGACTCTTATACAAACCGGACGTCGTTCGGGAACACGAGGAGCTTTTCCTGTTCAGTAGAGCGATCCCCGCTCGAGATAGAGAGGAATCTGGAGCGGTGTTTCTTTTGGTGACTGTATCAAAACCAGCCACCGACGTCGTCAGCTCTTCAATAGTCTTCCGCCGGTTAATGTAGCTGTTTTCTCTTTGTTTAATGTCTTTCGTGTTGTGGACTAACAGCGCATATACATAGGTTTATGGTAGGTTAAAAATAAAAAAAATATATATATATATACCAAAAAAAAATTAAAAAAAACGGGTTCTTCAGGGCATGTGCATTGCATATGTTACGCATATGCATAGACACACGCCCTGAAGCACGCGCGTCCGTAAGTTGCGGACATAGTTAAGATATCTTAAGTTTTATTTGAGTTTAGAAAGTTTTAGGGTAGGTTACGTAATTTAAGTATTATAAATAGTCTTAGCAGAGCCAAGTTTTCAAGCTTTCTTGGCAATAAAGAAAAAAATAATTTAATACGTCTCGGACAGAACAAAAACGAACGATAGTATAGGCCGAAAGGCAATTAGAGTAGTATACCAGAATAGCTTGGAGTACCCGCATAGGGTCAGTAACTTAGTTATAAGTTCAAATGAATTGTTAGAGTTAAGCTAAAATTTAGCATTTTGTCTAGGTTTTAGTAAGATAAAAGATTTGAGCAAATAGAAATGAATTAAAGAATGAAAAAAAACTAAACTACCAATTTTATTAAGGTCATTAATTCTCATAATCTCATAAAAAATTTTTTAATTTGAACTTACTCGTTTACAGTCAGAACTAGAGGTCATGGTCTATAAAAAGGAGTTGAAGTTGAGCTTGTTTTTGTTGAATTTCAAATGCCACTATATTTCTCTCGGATTCTTGAAGTACTTTATTCATTACGTTTATTGTTAATATTTTTTTTTTAACTAACAAACAAAAGATAACATTAATGCAATAAGTTCATACAGAACAAATAACAAAGAAGTTGTATACACATACTCACAAAATTATTCGCACAAGACTTCATTTAACGAAATAAGCTAAATTCCACTAGCTTAGTTGTGAAAAATTAAATAAAATTAGTATTAGTAAAAGATTAAAATTAGTACAAAAAAAATCAAATATTAATAAATCCAAGTAGGCAAAAACGAAAATAAGCAAACTGACTTCAATTAAACGGAACACAAAATTATTCGCACAAGAATAAAAATATGAAAAAATACATAAAATAAGGTAGGTGAGTGACACATCAGTATCTATAATAACGGCTCTTAGTCGTTTTGACATACTCCCGACTAGTTTCTTGCAAAAATCTGGGCGTAAAAGTTCCCATTCTCGTTGTAGAGCTTCTTTAAGAGAAGCTTTGCTGCTGATAGCTCGATTTCGAATATTTTTTTCAAGCTCAGCCAGAAATGTTCAATGGGGTTGATGTCGGGTGACTGTGGTGACGTTTTGAGCTGCGGGCGAGCATTGAAAAGCAGCCACATATTGTTGAAAGACATAATTTCACCCTAGACCCATTTTAGTAGCGCTTTGCTGCAAATTTCTTTTTAGGATGTCGAGGTAGTCATATTGGTTCATTCTATAGTCAATGAACTCCATTTGACCAACCCCCCGCGCAGACATACACCCCCGCATCATGATATTCACCGTCGCTTGATGATTAGCTTCATTCAGCTCAGTATTTGGTTTTCGCCACACCTTTTGCTTCCCGTCATTGCCAAACAAGTTGCTTTCGTCACTAAAAATAACGGTGTTCCAAAAGTCTAGAGTCTTGTTAACATACTCTTTCGCGAACGCGAGTCTTTTTTCTTTGTTAACTTTGGAACTAAAGGGTTTGCGACGTGCAACTCTACCGTTAAAATTATTTGACCTTAAAGTCCGCCTTACTGTTCCGACATAGAGTGCTTTTTTAATGATTCCTGACATCTCTGCGGTCAATAATTTTACTGGCGTCTTAGGGCTTTTCTTGATTTTCTTGACAATATGCCTCTCATTTGCCTCCGATAATATTTTTGTTCGACCCCAACTTTTCTTATTTTCTAAACAACCCTCATTTCTGAACTTATGGACAACATCCCTAACTATGGTATAGGATCTTCCAACAAGTTCACCAGTCTCTCGGTACGTTTTGCCTTCGCAAACTAATTTTAAAATAACCTTTCGCCCTTCTATAGAAGTTTCCGATTTTTTTCGTCCCATTTTGCTCTTTTTTATTTTTTTTTTATTTTATTTTCTCAGAAATATCCTCCATACTTCTGCTTGTTGCCTCGATCACAGCATTCAACAGAATTAGCGGTTATTACCACACAACGCTTGAGTTTGTGCGGATAATTTTGTCTGCTTTCCTCTTGCCGTATTCGGAGAAGTCGAAAAAAATACCTTTAGGGTTGATTGCATCAGTGTGAACCTTGAATATGACTATTGAATATATAAAGCAGATGTATAATACAAAAAAACAGTTACTTTTTAAGTCGTACATAGAAAATATTAAATAAATTCGGCTGTAAGGTCTTTGTGCGAATAATTTTGTGAGGATGTGTATATACACTACCATACATGAAAATAAACGGTATCTTTTTCTTTTTTAAATTAATCTTTATTTCATCAATTTACAAATTCGCTGTCTCGTGCAAATACTTTAGCCTTCGCTTTCGAAGTTCACTAAGCTCAGAAGAATTGAAGCCTTCTACATGATCAGGAAAATCTTCTTGCCCAATATCTTCAATCGTTACATCGTTGATATTTCCTTTTTGTAAAGTTGCAACGTGCATTTCTGCAGAACGTGGACATTCGTTTTCAGATGCATGTGGACTAATCGATGTTGCACACGATTCACCATTGGCATTTTCGGTTTTCGAAAACTTTCTTGTAGAATCCAGTAAGATAGAAGATTCAGAGGCTGATCCGTTTTGATACGTGTCCATTCATAAGAATGGAAGATGCCTCAATCAGTAATTTGAACTAAAAAAAAAATAAGAAATATATTATATATTTAGATAGATAGATACTGTAGTATATTAGCAACACTACGCTAGAGCGTGAGAGATGCTCTTCTGTATGTCATAGTACTCATGACATTCATCTTAGATCTTATCTTTATTTTTTTGTGTGCATCTTCAATCTTGACTCAGTGCAGTTTTCATCTTACCACCGACAAGTTGGAACGTGCTGGTGAGAACACACTACAGATACATTTATTTCTCATAATAAAAATGAAAAAACAGTATATATTTGTATATATTACATACTGCTCAGAGGCACGATAAATTAGGTAGTCGTGAAATGTTGCGGCGTAACTTCCACAACGGTTTTTGACATAAAAAATGGTTTGCAACAAGGAGCTGTTGGCTCTCCGCATGCTGCACCTAATTGCGTATGCCGATGATCTTGTTGTGTACAGATCAGGTCGGAAGGTGGAAATCATAACCATCTTGTCGCCATGTGACATCGATAAAATTCAGGGATTTTGTGCGAATCTATTTTGTTCCGTACCCCCTTATACAGGGCTTCGCGGGACACATGCCTAAACTGGCGTAAGTTAGGCATGGTTGACCCGCGGGGACGACCACTAACTATCAAAAGTGTAGTTTGATATCTCGGCATTTGGTTGGACCAGTACCTGCATTTTGACAAACATACGGAGATTGCTCTGACCAAAGCCAGAAAAGCCTTTGCTGTGGCAAGAAGGTTGTTTCATAGCAGCCAGCTTGATACCAGGGTGAAGGTAATCTGCTACATAGTTGATAAGAAGGCATGTGGCACGAGCTTTGACTTGTACCAACAGTCTGATATTCGGGGCTTACTCCCCCAATGATATGTCATGAAAGGGTGCGACGAAATGTCCCACCTGAGGCATTCCACTACTTCGATAAAACCGGCCTGATACAGGATATGAAAGGATGTCCTATAATCTTCCATGTGGTACGCCGAACAGTAGAAGGGTGACTCTTATACAAACCGGACGTCGTTCGGGAACACGAGCAGCTTTTCCTGTTCAGTAGAGCGAACCCCGCTCGAGATAGAGAGGAATCTGGAGCGGTGTTTCTTTTTTTTGTGGCTGTATCAAAACCAGCCTCCGACGTCGTCAGCTCTTCAATAGTCTTCCGCCGGTTAATGCAACTGTTTTCTCTTTGTTTAATGTCTTTCGTGTTGTGGACTAACAGCGCATATACATAGGTTTATGGTAGGTTAAAAATAAAAAAAAATATATATATATATACCAAAAAAAAATTTAAAAAAAAACGGGTTCTTCAGGGCATGTGCATTGCATATGTTACGCATATGCATAGACACACGCCCTGAAGCACGCGCGTCCGTAAGTTGCGGACATAGTTAAGATATCTTATGTTTTATTTGAGCTTAGAAAGGTTTAGGGTAGGTAACGTAATTTAAGTATTATAAATAGCCTTAGCAGAGCCAAGTTTTCAAGCTTTCTTGGCAATAAAGAAAAAAATAATTTAATACGTCTCGGACAGAACAAAAACGAACGATACTATAGGCCGAAAGGCAATTAGAGTAGTATACCAGATTAGCTTGGAGTACCCGCATAGGGTCAGTAACTTAGTTATAAGTTCAAATGAATTGTTAGAGTTAAGCTAGAATTTAACATTTTGTCTAGGTTTTAGTAAGACAAAAGTAGTACAAAAAAAACTCAAATATTAATAAATCCAAGTAGGCAAAAACGAAAATAAGCAAACTGACTTCAATTAAACGTAACACAAAATTACTCGCACAAGAATAAAAATATGAAAAAATACATAAAATAAGGTAGGTGAGTGACACATCAGTATCTATAATAACGGCTCTTAGTCGTTTTGACATACTCCCGACTAGTTTTTTGCAAGAATCTGGGCGTAAAAGTTCCCATTCTCGTTATAGAGCTTCTTTAAGAGAAGCTTTGCTGCTGATAGCTCGATTTCGAATATTTTTTTCAAGCTCAGCCCACAAATGTTCAATGGGGTTGATGTCGGGTAAAAATAACGGTTTTACAAATGTGTAGAGTCTTGCTAACATACTCTTTGGCGAACGCGAGTCTTTTTTCTTTGTTAACTTTGGAAATAAAGGGTTTGCGACGCACAACTCTACCGTTAAAATTATTTGACCTTAAAGTCCGCCTTACTGTTCCGACAGAGAGTGCTTTTTTAATGATTCCTGACATCTCTGCGGTCAATAATTTTACTGGCGTCTTAGGGTTTTTCTTGATTTTCTTGACAATATGCCTCTCATTTGCCCCCGATAATATTTTTGTTCGACCCCTACCTTTCTTATTTTCTAAGCAACCCTCATTTCTAAACTTATGGACAACATCCCTAACTACGGTATAGGATCTTCTAACAAGTTCACCAGTCTCTCGGTACGTTTTGCTTTCGCAAACTAATTTTAAAATAACCTTTCGCCCTTCTATAGAAGTTTCCGATTTTTTTCGTCCCATTTTGCTCTTTTTTCTTTTTTTTTTTATTTTATTTTCTCAGAAATATCCTCTATCCTTCTGCTTGTTGCCTCGATCACAGCATTCAACAGAATGAGCGGTTATTACAACACAACGCTTGAGTTTGTGCGGATAATTTTGTCGGCTTTCCTCTTGCCGTATTCGAAGAAGTCGAAAAAAATACCTTTAGGGTTGATTGCATCACTGTGAACCTTGAATATGACTATTGAATTTATAAAGCAGATGTATAATACAAAAAAACAGTTACTTTTTAAGTTTTACATAGAAAATATTAAATAAATTTGGCTGTAAAGTCTTTGTGCGAATAATTTTGTGAGGATGTGTATATACACTACCATACATGAAAATAAACGGTATCTTTTTCTTTTTTAAATTAATCTTTATTTCATCAATTTACATATTCGCTGTCTCGTGCAAGTACTTTAGCCTTCGCTTTCGAAGTTCACTAAGCTCAGAAGAATTGACGCCTTCTACATGATCAGGAAAATCTTCTTGCCCAATATCTTCGATCGTTACATCGTTGATATTTCCTTTTTGTAAAGTTGCAACGTGCATTTCTGCAGAACGTGGACATTCGTTTTCAGATGCATGTGGACTATTCGATGTTGCACACGATTCACCATTGGCATTTTCGGTTTTCGAAAACTTTCTTGTAGAATCCAGTAAGATAGAAGATTCAGAGGCTGATCCGTTGTGATACGTGTTGACCAAAACGTATTGATTCATAAGAATGGAAGATGCCTCAATCAGTAATTTGATATTTCCAAGCAACTAAAAAAAAAGAAATATATTATTTATTTAGATAGATACATACTGTAGTATATTAGCAACACTACGCTAGAGCGTGAGAGATGCTCTTCTGTATGGCATAATACTCATGACATTCATCTTAGCTCTAATCATTATTTTTTTGTGTGCATCTTCAATCTTGACTCAGTGCAGTTTTCATCTTACCACCGACAAGTTGGAACGTGCTGGTGAGAACACACTACAGATACGTTTATTTCTCATAATAAAAATGAAAAAACAGTATATATTTGTATATATTACATACTGCTCAGAGGCACGATAAATTAGGTAGTCGTGAAATGTTGCGGCGTAACTTCCACAGCGGTTTTTGACATAAGAAATGGTTTGCAACAAGGAGCTGTTGGCTCTCCGCATGCTGCACCTGATTGCGTATGCCGATGATCTTGTTGTGTACAGATCAGGTCTGAAAATAATATAAATAAGATAAAATTCAGGGATTTTGTGCGAATCTATTTTGTTCCGTACCCCGTTATACAGGGCTTCGCCGGACACATGCCTAAACTGGCGTAAGTTCGGCATAGTTGACCCGCGGGGACGACCACTAACTATCAAAAGTGTAGTTCGATATCTCGGCATTTGGTTGGACCAGTACCTGCATTTTGACAAACATACGGAGATTGCTCTGACCAAAGCCAGAAAAGTCTTTGCTGTGGCAAGAAGGTTGTTTCATAGCAGCCAACTTGATACCAGGGTGAAGTTAATCTGCTACATAGTTGATAAGAAGGCATGTGGCACGAGCTTTGACTTGTACCAACAGTCTGATATTCGGGGCTTACTCCCCCAATGATATGTCATGAAAGGGTGCGACGAAATGTCCCACCTGAGGCATTCCACTACTTCGATAAGACCGGCCTGATACAGGATATGAAAGGATGTCCTATAATCTTCCATGTGGTACGCCGAACAGTAGAAGGGCGACTCTTATAAAAACCGGACGTCGTTTGGGAACACGAGGAGCTTTTCCTGTTCAGTAGAGCGATCCCCGGTCGAGATAGAGAGGAATCTGGAGCGGTGTTTCTTTTGGTGGCTGTATCAAAACCAGCCTCCGACGTCGTCAGCTCTTCAATAGTCTTCCGCCGGTTAATGCAGCTGTTTTCTCTTTGTTTAATATCTTTCGTGTTGTGGACTAACAGCGCATATACATAGGTTTATGGTAGGTTAAAAATAAAAAAATATATATATATACCAACAAAAAATAAAAAAAAAAACGGGTTCTTCAGGGCATGTGCATTGCATATGTTACGCATATGCATAGACACACGCCCTGAAGCACGCGCGTCCGTAAGTTACGGACATAGTTAAGATATCTTAAGTTTTATTTGAGTTTAGAAAGGTTTAGGGTAGGTTACGTAACTTAAGTATTATAAATAGTCTTAGCAGAGCCAAGTTTTCAAGCTTTCTTGGCAATAAAGAAAAAAATAATTTAATACGTCTCGGACAGAACAAAAACGAACGATAGTATAGGCCGAAAGGCAATTAGAGTAGTATACCAGATTAGCTTGGAGTACCCGCATATGGTCAGTAACTTAGTTATAAGTTCAAATGAATTGTTAGAGATACGCTAAAATTTAACATTTTGTCTAGGTTTTAGTAAGATAAAAGATGTGAGCAAATAGAAATGAATTAAAAAATGAAAAAAAACTAAACTACCAATTTTATTAAGATCATTAATTCTCATAATCTCATAAAAAATTTGTTAATTTGCTTACTTACTCGTTTACAGTCAGAACTAGACGTCATGGTCTATAAAAAGGAGTTGAAGCTGAGCTCGTTTTTGTTGAATTTCAAATGCCACTATATTTCTCTCGGATTCTTGAAGTACTTTATTCATTACGTTTATCGTTAATATTTTTTTTTAACTAACAAACAAAAGATAACATTAATGCAATAAGTTCATATAGAACAAATAACAAAGAAGTTGTATACACGTCCTCACAAAATTATTCGCACAAGACTTCATTTAACGAAATAAGCTAAATTCCACTAGCTTAGTCGTGAAAAATTAAATAAAATTAGTATTAGTAAAAGATTAAAACTAGTACAAAAAAAATCAAATATTAATAAATCCAAGTAGGCAAAAACGAAAATAAGCAAACTGACTTCAATTAAACGTAACACAAAATTATTCGCACAAGAATAAAAATATGAAAAAATATATAAAATAAGGTAGGTGAGTGACACATCAGTATCTATAATAACGGCTCTTAGTCGTTTTGACATACTCCCGACTAGTTTTTTGCAAGAATCTGGGCGTAAAAGTTCCCATTCTCGTTGTAGAGCTTCTTTAAGAGAACCTTTGCTGCTGATAGCTCGATTTCGAATATTTTTTTCAAGCTCAGCCCACAAATGTTCACTGGGGTTGATGTCGGGTGACTGTGGAGACGTTTTGAGCTGCGAGCGAGCATTGAAAAGCAGCCACATATTATTGAAAGACATAATTTCACCCTTGACCCATTTTAGTAGCGCTTTGCTGCAAATTTCTTTTTAGGATGTCGAGGTAGTCATATTGGTTCATTCTATAGTCAATGAACTCCATTTGACCAACCCCCCGCGCAGACACCCCCGCATCATGATATTCACCGTCGCTTGAAGATTAGCTTCATTCAGCTCAGTATTTGGTTTTCACCACACCCTTTGCTTCCACCACCCGTCATTGCCAAACAAGTTGCTTTCGTCACTAAAAATAACGGTTTTCCAAATGTCTAGAGTCTTGTTAATATACTCTTTGGCGAACGCGAGTCTTTTTTCTTTGTTAACTTTGGAAATAAACGGTTTGCGACGTGCAACTCTACCGTTAAAATTATTTGACCTTAAAGTCCGCCTTACTGTTCCGACAGAGAGTGCTTTTTTAATGATTCCTGACATCTCTACGGTCTCTACGTCTTAGGGTTTTTCTTGATTTTCTTGACAATATGCCTCTCATTTGCCTCCGATAATATTTTTGTTCGACCCCTACCTTTCTTATTTTCTAAGCAACCCTCATTTCTGAACTTATGGACAACATCCCTAACTACGGTAGGATCTTCCAACAAGTTCACCAGTCTCTCGGTACGTTTTGCCTTCGCAAACTAATTTTAAAATAACCTTTCGCTCTTCTATAGAAGTTTCCGATTTTGTTCGTCCCATTTTGCTCTTTTTTCTTTTTTTTTATTTTATTTTCTCAGAAATATCCTCTATCCTTCTGCTTGCAACGCAACGCTTGAGTTTGTGCGGATAATTTTGTCTGCTTTCCTCTTGCCGTATTCGGAGAAGTCGAAAAAAATACCTTTAGGGTTGATTGCATCAGTGTGAACCTTGAATATGACTATTGAATATATAAACCAGATGTATAATACAAAAAAAAAACAGTTACTTTTTAAGTTGTACATAGAAAATATTAAATAAATTCGGCTGTAAAGTCTTTGAGCGAATAATTTTGTGAGGATGTGTATATAAACTACCATACCCAAGCAATTAAAAAAAAATAAGAAATATATTATTTATTTAGATAGATAGATACTGTAGCATATTAGCAACACTACGCTAGAGCGTGAGAGATGGTCTTCTGTATGTCATAGTACTCATGACATTCATCTTAGCTCTTATCTTTATTTTATTGTTGTTCATCTTCAGTGTTGACTCAGTGGAGTTTTCATCTTACCACCGACAAATTGGAACGTGCTGGTGAGAACACACTACAGATACATTTATTTGTCATAATAAAAATGAAAAACAGTATATATTTGTATATATTACATACTGCTCAAAGGCACGATAAATTAGTTAGTCGTGAAATGTTGCGGCGTAACTTCCACAACGGTTTTTGACATAAAAAATGGTTTGCAACAAGGAGGTCCGAAGGTGGAAATCATAAACATCTTGTCGTAACGTGACTTCGATAAAATTCAAACTAAAACTTCAAACTAATTAACTTCAAACTAACTATCAAAAGTGTAGTTCGATATCTCGGCATTTGGTTGGACCAGTACCTGCATTTTGACAAACATACAGAGATTGCTCTGACCAAAGCCAGAAAAGCCTTTGCTGTGGCAAGAAGGTTGTTTCATAGCAGCCAACTTGATACCAGGGTGAAGGTAATCTGCTACATGGCCCTCATTTGGCGTATACTGGTTTATGGTTGCCCCCTGTGGTTCAATGTAAGTCCTTCTCAGGTGGAAGAGATGAGGGTGTTCGAGAGACAGTGCCTCAGGGCCTGTCTCAGGTTGTATCACACACCCGAGTCTGACTACAAGAATTTTTACTCCAACGAGATCTTGTATAACGAGGCAAACGTGAATAGAGTAGATATTTTTATCATTAAGTTGATAAGAAGGCATGTGGCACGAGCTATGACTTTTACCAACAGTCTTATATTCGGGGCTTACTCCCCCAATGATATGTCATGAAAGGGTGCGATGAAATGTCCCACCTGAGGCATTCCTCTACTTCGATAAAACCAGCCTGATACAGGATATGGAAGGATGTCCTATAATCTTCCATGTGGTACGCCGAACAGTAGAAAAGCGACTCTTACACAAACCGGACTTCGTTCGGGAACACGAGGAGCTTTTCCTGTTCAGTAGAGCGATCCCCGCTCGAGATAGAGAGGAATCTGGAGCGGTGTTTCTTTTGGTGGCTGTATCAAAACCAGCCTCCGACGTCGTCAGCTCTTCAATAGTCTTCCGCCAGTTAATGTAGCTGTTTTCTCTTTGTTTAATGCCTTTCGTGTTGTGGACTAACAGCGCATATACATAGGTTTATGGTAGGTTAAAAATAAAAAAAAATATATATATACCAAAGAAAAATTAAAAAAAACGGGTTCTTCAGGGCATGTGCATTGCATATGTTACGCATATACATAGACACACGCCCTGAAGCACGTGCGTCCGGAAGTTGCGGACATAGTTAAGATATCTTAAGTTTTATTTGAGTTTAGAAAGGTTTAGGGTAGGTTACGTAATTTAAGTATTATAAATAGTCTTAGCAGAGCCAAGTTTTCAAGCTTTCTTGGCAATAGAGAAAAAATACTTTAATACATCTCGGACAGAACATAAACGAACGATAATATAGGCCGAAAGGCAATTAGAGTAGTATACCAGATTAGCTTTGAGTACCCGCATAGGGTCAGTAACTTAGTTATAAGTTCAAATGAATTGTTAGAGTTAAGCTAAAATTTAACATTTCGTCTAGGTTTTAGTAAGATAAAAGATTTGAGCAAATATAAATGAATTAAAGAATGAAAAAAAAAACTAAACTACAAATTTTTAAGGTCATTAATTCTCATAATCTCATAAAAAATTTGTTAATTTGAACTTACTCGTTTACAGTCAGAACTAGAGGTCATGGTCTATAAAAAGGAGTTGAAGTTGAGCTTGTTTTTGTTGAATTTCAAATGCCACTATATTTCTCTCGGATTCTTGAAGTACTTTATTCATTACGTTTATTGTTAATATTTTTTTTAACAAACAAACAAAAGCAAACATTAATGCAATAAGTTCATACAGAACAAATAACAAAAAAGTTGTATACACATACTCACAAAATTATTCGCACAAGACTTCATTTAACGAAATAAGCTAAATTCCACTAGCTTAGTCGTGAAAAATTAAATAAGATTAGTATTAGTAAAAGATTAAAAATTAGTACAAAAAAAAATCAAATATTAATAAATCCAAGTAGGCAAAAACGAAAATAAGCAAACTGACTTCAATTAAACGGAACACAAATTTATTCGCACAAGAATAAAAATATGAAAAAATACATAAAATAAGGTAGGTGAGTGACACATCAGTATCTATAATAACGGCTCTTAGTCGTTTAGACATACTCCCGACTAGTTTCTTGCAAAAATCTGGGCGTAAAAGTTCCCATTCTCGTTGTAGAGCTTCTTTAAGAGAAGCTTTGCTGCTGATAGCTCGATTTCGAATATTTTTTTCAAGCTCAGCCCACAAATGTTCAATGGGGTTGATGTCGGGTGACTGTGGAGACGTTTTGAGCTGCGAGCGAGCATTGAAAAGCAGCCACATATTATTGAAAGACATTATTTCACCCTAGACCCATTTTAGTAGCGCTTTGCTGCAAATTTCTTTTTATGATGTCGAGGTAGTCATATTGATTCATTCTATAGTCAATTATTTGACCTTAAAGTCCGCCTTACTGTTCCGACAGAGAGTGCTTTTTTAATGATTCCTGACATCTCTACGGTCTCTACGTCTTAGGGTTTTTCTTGATTTTCTTGACAATATGCCTCTCATTTGCCTCCGATAATATTTTTGTTCGACCCCTACCTTTCTTATTTTCTAAGCAACCCTCATTTTAGAGTAGTATACCAGATTAGCTTTGAGTACCCGCATAGGGTCAGTAACTTAGTTATAAGTTCAAATGAATTGTTAGAGTTAAGCTAAAATTTAACATTTTGTCTAGGTTTTAGTAAGATAAAAGATTTGAGCAAATATAAATGAATTAAAGAATGAAAAAAAAACTAAACTACAAATTTTTAAGGTCATTAATTCTCATAATCTCATAAAAAATTTGTTAATTTGAACTTACTCGTTTACAGTCAGAACTAGAGGTCATGGTCTATAAAAAGGAGTTGAAGTTGAGCTTGTTTTTGTTGAATTTCAAATGCCACTATATTTCTCTCGGATTCTTGAAGTACTTTATTCATTACGTTTATTGTTAATATTTTTTTTAACAAACAAACAAAAGCAAACATTAATGCAATAAGTTCATACAGAACAAATAACAAAAAAGTTGTATACACATCCTCACAAAATTATTCGCACAAGACTTCATTTAACGAAATAAGCTAAATTCCACTAGCTTAGTCGTGAAAAATTAAATAAGATTAGTATTAGTAAAAGATTAAAAATTAGTACAAAAAAAAATCAAATATTAATAAATCCAAGTAGGCAAAAACGAAAATAAGCAAACTGACTTCAATTAAACGGAACACAAATTTATTCGCACAAGAATAAAAATATGAAAAAATACATAAAATAAGGTAGGTGAGTGACACATCAGTATCTATAATAACGGATCTTAGTCGTTTTGACATACTCCCGGCTAGTTTCTTGCAAAAATCTGGGCGTAGAAGTTCCCATTCTCGTTGTAGAGCTTCTTTAAGAGAAGCTTTGCTGCTGATAGCTCGATTTCGAATATTTTTTTCAAGCTCAGCCCACAAATGTTCAATGGGGTTGATGTCGGGTGACTGTGGAGACGTTTTGAGCTGCGAGCGAGCATTGAAAAGCAGCCACATATTATTGAAAGCCATAATTTCACTCTAGACCCATTTTAGTAGCGCTTTGCTGCAAATTTCTTTTTATGATGTCGAGGTAGTCATATTGGTTCATTCTATAGTCAATGATCTCCATTTGACCAACCCCCCGCGCAGACATACACCCCCGCATCATGATATTCATCGTCGCTTGAAGATTAGCTTCATTCAGCTCAGTATTTAGTTTTCGCCACACCCTTTGCTTCCCGTCATTGCCAAACAAGTTGCTTTCGTCACTAAAAATAACGGTGTTCCAAATGTCTAGAGTCTTGTTAACATACTCTTTGGCGAACGCGAGTCTTTTTTCTTTGTTAAGTTTGGAAATAAAGGGTTTGCGACGTGCAACTCTACCGTTAAAATTATTTGACCTTAAAGTCCGCCTTACTGTTCCAACAGAGAGTGCTTTTTTAATGATTCCTGACATCTCTGCGGTCAATAATTTTACTGGCGTCTTAGGGTTTTTCTTGATTTTACTTGACAATATGCCTCTCATTTGCCTCCGATAATATTTTTGTTCGACACCAACCTTTCTTATTTTCCAAACAACCCTCATTTCTGAACTTATGGACAACATCCCTAACTACGGTATAGGATCTTCCAACAAGTTCACCAGTCTCTCGGTACGTTTTTAATATTTTCTATTTCTATTAGCAACACTACGCTAGAGCGTGAGAGATGCTCTTCTGTATGTCATAGTACTCATGACATTCATCTTAGCTCTTATCTTTATTTTATTGTGTGCATCTTCAATCTTGACTCAGTGCAGTTTTCATCTTACCACCGACAAGTTGGAACGTGCTGGTGAGAACACACTACAGATACATTTATTTCTCATAATAAAAATGAAAAAACAGTATATATTTGTATATATTACATACTGCTCAGAGGCACGATAAATTAGTTAGTCGTGAAATGTTGCGGCGTAACTTCCACAACGGTTTTTGGCATAAAAAATGGTTTGCAACAAGGAGCTGTTGGCTCTCCGCATGCTGCACCTAATTGCGTATGCCGATGATCTTGTTGTGTACAGATCAGGTCCGAAGGTAGAAATCATAAACATCTTTTCGCAACGTGACATCGATAAAATTCAGGGATTTTGTGCGAATCTATTTTGTTCCGTACCCCGTTATACAGGGCTTCGCGAGACACATGCCTAAACTGGCGTAAGTTCGGCATAATTGACCCGCAGGGACGACCACTAACTATTTATATATTATAAGTTTAAATGAAACCAGCCTCCGACGTCGTCAGCTCTTCAATAGTCTTCCGCCGGTTAATGTAGCTGTTTTCTCTTTGTTTATGTATTATTTAATGCCTTTCGTGTTGTGGACTAACAGCGCATAAACATAGGTTTATGGTAGGTAAAAAAAAAAAAAATATATATATATACCACAAAAAAAAATTTAAAAAAAACGGGTTCTTCAGGGCATGTGCATTGCATATGTTACGCATATGCATAGACACACGCCCTGAAGCACGCGCGTCCGTAAGTTGCGGACATAGTTAAGATATCTTAAGTTTTATTTGAGTTTAGAAAGGTTTAGGGTAGGTTACGTAATTTAAGTATTATAAATAGTCTAAGCAGAGCCAAGTTTTCAAGCTTTCTTGGCAATAGAGAAAAAATAATTTAATACGTCTCGGACAGAACAAAAACGAACGATAGTATAGGCCGAAAGGCAATTACAGTAGTATACCAGATTAGCTTGGACTACCCGCATAGGGTCAGTAACTTAGTTATAAGTTCAAATGAATTGTTAGAGTTAAGCTAAAATTTAACATTTTGTCTAGGTTTTAGTAAGATAAAAGATTTGAGCAGATAGAAATGCATTAAAAAATGAAAAAAACTAAACTACCAATTTTATTAAGGTCATTAATTCTCATAATCTCATAAAAAATTTGTTAATTTGAACTTACTCGTTTACAGTCAGAACTAGACGTTATGGTCTATAAAAAGGAGTTGAAGCTGAGCTTGTTTTTGTTGAATTTCAAATGCCACTATATATCTTGAAGTACTTTATTCATTACGTTTATTGTTAATATTTTTTTTAACAAACAAACAAAAGCAAACATTAATGCAATAAGTTCATACAGAACAAATAACAAAAAAGTTGTATACACATCCTCACATCCAACACAAATTATTCGCACAAGACTTCATTTAACGAAATAAGCGAACTTACTCGTTTACAGTCAGAACTAGACGTTATGGTCTATAAAAAGGAGTTGAAGCTGAGCTTGTTTTTGTTGAATTTCAAATGCCACTATATATCTCTCGGATTCTTGAAGTACTTTATTCATTACGTTTATCGTTAATATTTTTTTTTAACTAACAAACAAAAGATAACATTAATGCAATAAGTTCATACAGAACAAATAACAAGGAAGTTGTATACACATCCTCACAAAATTATTCGCACAAGACTTCATTTAACGAAATAAGCTAAATTCCACTAGCTTAGTCGTGAAAAATTAAATAAAATTAGTATTAGTAAAAGATTAAAATTTAGTACAAAAAAAATCAAATATTAATAAATCCAAGTAGGCAAAAACGAAAATAAGCAAACTGACTTCAATTAAACGTAACACAAAATTATTCGCACAAGAATAAAAATATGAAAAAATACATAAAATAAGGTAGGTGAGTGACACATCAGTATCTATAATAACGGCTCTTAGTCGTTTTGACATACTCCCGACTAGTTTCTTGCAAAAATCTGGGCGTAAAAGTTCCCATTCTCGTTGTAGAGCTTCTTTAAGAGAAGCTTTGCTGCTGATAGCTCGATTTCGAATATTTTTTTCAAGCTCAGCCCACAAATGTTCAATGGGGTTGATGTCGGGTGACTGTGGAGACGTTTTGAGCTGCGAGTGAGCATTGAAAAGCAGCCACATATTATTGAAAGACATAATTTCACCCTAGACCCATTTTAGTAGCGCTTTGCTGCAAATTTCTTTTTAGGATGTCGAGGTAGTCATATTGGTTCATTCTATAGTCAATGAACTCCATTTGACCAACCCCCCGCGCAGACATACACCCCCGCATCATGATATTCACCGTCGCTTGAAGATTAGCTTCATTCAGCTCAGTATTTGGTTTTCGCCACACCCTTTGCTTCCCGTCACTGCCAAACAAGTTGCCTTCGTCACTAAAAATAACGGTGTTCCAAAAGTCTAGAGTCTTGTTAACATACTCTTTGGCGAACGCGAGTCTTTTTTCTTTGTTAACTTTGGACTGGAAATAAAGGGTTTGCGACTTGCAACTCTACCGTTAAAATTATTTGACCTTAAAGTCCGCCTTACTGTTCCGACAGAGAGTGCTTTTTTAATGATTCCTGACATCTCTGCGGTCAATAATTTTACTGGCGTCTTAGGGTTTTTCTTGATTTTCTTGACAATATGCCTCTCATTTGCCTCCGATAATATTTTTGTTCGACCCCTACCTTTCTTATTTTCTAAGCAACCCTCATTTCTGAACTGATGGACAACATCCCTAACTACGGTAGGATCTTCCAACAAGTTCACCAGTCTCTCGGTACGTTTTGCCTTCGCAAACTAATTTTAAAATAACCTTTCGCTCTTCTATAGAAGTTTCCGATTTTGTTCGTCCCATTTTGCTCTTTTTTCTTTTTTTTTTATTTTATTTTCCCAGAAATATCCTCTATCCTTCTGCTTGTTGCCTCGATCACAGCATTCAACAGAATGAGCGGTTATTACAACACAACGCTTGAGTTTGTGCGGATAATTTTGTCTGCTTTCCTCTTGCCGTATTCGGAGAAGTCGAAAAAAATACCCTTAGGGTTGATTGCATCAGTTTGAACCTTGAATATGACTATTGAATATATAGAGCAGATGTATAATACTTCAGAACGTGGACATTCGTTTTCAGATGCATGTGGACTATTCGATGTTGCACACGATTCACCATTGGCATTTTCGGTTTTCGAAAACTTTCTTGTAGAATCCAGTAAAATAGAAGATTCAGAGGCTGATCCGTTGTGATACGTGTTGACCAAAGCGTATTGATTCATAAGAATGGAAGATGCCTCAATCAGTAATTTGATATTTCCAAGCAATTAAAAAAAATAAGAAATATATTATTTGTTTAGATAGATAGATACTGTAGAATATTAGCAATACTACGCTAGAGCGTGAGAGATGCTCTTCTGTATGTCATAGTACTCATGACATTCATCTTAGCTCTTATCTTTATTTTATTGTGTGCATCTTCAATCTTGACTCAGTGCAGTTTTCATCTTACCACCGACAAATTGGAACGTTCTGGTGAGAACACACTACAGATACATTTATTTCTCATAATAAAAATGAAAAAACAGTATATATTTGTATATATTACATACTGCTCAGAGGCACGATAAATTAGTTAGTCGTGAAACTTGCGGCGTAACTTCCACAACGGTTTTTGACATAAAAAATGGTTTGCAACAAGGAGCTGTTGGCTCTCCGCATGCTGCACCTAATTGCGTATGCCGATGATCTTGTTGTGTACAGATCATGTCCGAAGGTAGAAATCATAAACATCTTGTCGCAAAGTGACATCGATAAAATTCAGGGATTTTGTGCGAATCTATTTTGTTCCGTACCCCGTTATACAGGGCTTCGCGGGACACATGCCTAAACTGGCGTAAGTTCGGCATAGTTGACCCGCGGGGACGACCACTAACTATCAAAAGTGTAGTTCGATATCTCGGCATTTGGTTGGACCAGTACCTGCATTTTGACAAACATACAGAGATTGCTCTGACCAAAACCAGAAAAGCCTTTGCTGTGGCAAGAAGGTTGTTTCATAGCAGCCAACTTGATACCAGGGTGAAGTTAATCTGCTACATGGCCCTCATTTGGCGTATACTGGTTTATGGTTGCCCCCTGTGGTTCAATGTAAGTCCTTCTCAGATGGAAGAGATGAGGGTGTTCGAGAGACAGTGCCTCAGGGCCTGTCTCAGGTTGTATCACACACCCGAGTCTAACTACAAGAATTTTTACTCCAACGAAATCTTGTATAACGAGGCAAACGGGAATAGAGTAGATAATTTTATCATTAAGTTGATAAGAAGGCATGTGGCACGAGCTATGACTTTTACCAACAGTCTGATATTCGGGGCTTACTCTCCCAATGATATGTCATGAAAGGGTGCGACGAAATGTCCCACCTGAGGCATTCCTCTACTTCGGTAAAACCGGCCTGATACAGGATATGAAAGGATGTCCTATAATCTTCCACGTGGTACGCCGAACAGTAGAAGGGCGACTCTTATACAAACCGGACGTCGTTCGGGAACACGAGGAGCTTTTCCTGTTCAGTAGAGCGATCCCCGCTCGAGATAGAGAGGAATCTGGAGCGGTGTTTTTTTTGGTGGCTGTATCAAAACCAGCCTCCGACGTCGTCAGCTCTTCAATAGTCTTCCGCCGGTTAATGTAGCTGTTTTCTCTTTGCTTAATGCCTTTCGTGTTGTGGACTAACAGCGCATATACATAGGTTTATGGTAGGTTAAAAATAAAAAAAAAATATATATATATACGAAAAAAAAATTTAAAAAAAACGGGTTCTTCAGGGCATGTGCATTGCATATGTTACGCATATGC
Source organism: Eristalis intricaria (assembly GCA_964034865.1). Lineage (NCBI taxonomy): Eukaryota > Metazoa > Arthropoda > Insecta > Diptera > Syrphidae > Eristalis > Eristalis intricaria. Next base: position 50,357,779 of record OZ035873.1, on the reverse strand, counting down.
ATAGACACACGCCCTGAAGCACGCGCGTCCGTAAGTTGCGGACATAGTTAAGATATCTTAAGTTTTATTTGAGTTTAGAAAGGTTTAGGGTAGGTTACGTAATTTAAGTATTATAAATAGTCTTAGCAGAGCCAAGTTTTCAAGCTTTCTTGGCAATAAAGAAAAAAATTATTTAATACGTCTCGGACAGAACAAAAACGAACGATAGTATAGGCCGAAAGGCGATTAGAGTAGTATACCAGATTAGCTTGGAGTACCCGCATAGGGTCAGTAATTTAGTTATAAGTTCAAATGAACTGTTAGAGTTAAGCTAAAATTTAATATTTTGTCTAGGTTTTAGTAAGATAAAAGATTTGAGCAAATAGAAATGTATTAAAAAATGAAAAAAAAACTAAACTACAAATTTTATTAAGGTCATTAATTCTCATATTCTCATAAAAAATTTGTTAATTTGAACTTACTCGTTTACAGTCAGAACTAGACGTCATGGTCTATCAAAAGTTGAGGTTGAGTTTAAGTTGAGCTTGTTTTTGTTGAATTTCAAATGCCACTATATTTCTCTCGGATTCCTGAAGTACTTTATTCATTACGTTTATTGTTAATATTTTTTTTAACAAACAAACAAAAGCAAACATTAATGCAATAAGTTCATTACGGAACAAATAACAAGGAAGTTGTAAACACATCCTCACAAAATTATTCGCACAAGACTTCATTTAACGAAATAAGCTAAATTCCACTAGCTTAGTCGTGAAAAATCAAATAAAATTAGTATTAGTAAAAGATTAAAATTTAGTACAAAAAAAATCAAATATTAATAAATCCAAGTAGGCAAAAACGAAAATAAGCAAACTGACTTCAATTAAACGGAACACAAAATTATTCGCACAAGAATAAAAATATGAAAAAATACATAAAATAAGGTAGGTGAGTGACACATCAGTATCTATAATAACGGCTCTTAGTCGTTTTGACATACTCCCGACTAGTTTCTTGCAAAAATCTGGGCGTAAAAGTTCCCATTCTCGTTGTAGAGCTTCTTTAAGAGAAGCTTTGCTGCTGATAGCTCGATTTCGAATATTTTGTTCAAGCTCAGCCCACAAATGTTCAATGGGGTTGATGTCGGGTGACTGTGGAGACGTTTTGAGCTGCGAGCGAGCATTGAAAAGCAGCCACATATTATTGAAAGACATAATTTCACCCTAGACCCATTTTAGTAGCGCTTTGCTGCAAATTTCTTTTTAGGATGTCGAGGTAGTCATATTGGTTCATTCTATAGTCAATGAACTCCATTTGACCAACCCCCCGCGCAGACATACACCCCCGCATCATGATATTCACCGTCGCTTGAAGATTAGCTTCATTCAGCTCAGTATTTGGTTTTCGCCACACCCTTTGCTTCCCGTCACTGCCAAACAAGTTGCCTTCGTCACTAAAAATAACGGTGTTCCAAAAGTCTAGAGTCTTGTTAACATACTCTTTGGCGAACGCGAGTCTTTTTTCTTTGTTAACTTTGGACTGGAAATAAAGGGTTTGCGACTTGCAACTCTACCGTTAAAATTATTTGACCTTAAAGTCCGCCTTACTGTTCCGACAGAGAGTGCTTTTTTAATGATTCCTGACATCTCTGCGGTCAATAATTTTACTGGCGTCTTAGGGTTTTTCTTGATTTTCTTGACAATATGCCTCTCATTTGCCTCCGATAATATTTTTGTTCGACCCCTACCTTTCTTATTTTCTAAGCAACCCTCATTTCTGAACTGATGGACAACATCCCTAACTACGGTAGGATCTTCCAACAAGTTCACCAGTCTCTCGGTACGTTTTGCCTTTGCAAACTAATTTTAAAATAACCTTTCGCTCTTCTATAGAAGTTTCCGATTTTGTTCGTCCCATTTTGCTCTTTTTTCTTTTTTTTTTATTTTATTTTCCCAGAAATATCCTCTATCCTTCTGCTTGTTGCCTCGATCACAGCATTCAACAGAATGAGCGGTTATTACAACACAACGCTTGAGTTTGTGCGGATAATTTTGTCTGCTTTCCTCTTGCCGTATTCGGAGAAGTCGAAAAAAATACCCTTAGGGTTGATTGCATCAGTTTGAACCTTGAATATGACTATTGAATATATAGAGCAGATGTATAATACAAAAAAAAAGTTACTTTTTAAGTTGTACATAGAAAATATTAAATAAATTCGGCTGTAAAGTCTTTGTGCGAATAATTTTGTGAGGATGTGTATATACACTACCATACATGAAAATAAACGGTATCTTTTTCTTTTTTAAATTAATCTTTATTTCATCAATTTACATATTCGCTGTCTCGTGCAAGTACTTTAGCCTTCGCTTTCGAAGTTCACTAAGCTCAGAAGAATTGACGCCTTCTACATGATCAGGAAAATCTTCTTGCCCAATATCTTCAATCGTTACATCGTTGATACTTCCTTTTTGTAAAGTTTCAACATGCATTTCTTCAGAACGTGGACATTCGTTTTCAGATGCATGTGGACTATTCGATGTTGCACACGATTCACCATTGGCATTTTCGGTTTTCGAAAACTTTCTTGTAGAATCCAGTAAAATAGAAGATTCAGAGGCTGATCCGTTGTGATACGTGTTGACCAAAGCGTATTGATTCATAAGAATGGAAGATGCCTCAATCAGTAATTTGATATTTCCAAGCAATTAAAAAAAATAAGAAATATATTATTTGTTTAGATAGATAGATACTGTAGAATATTAGCAATACTACGCTAGAGCGTGAGAGATGCTCTTCTGTATGTCATAGTACTCATGACATTCATCTTAGCTCTTATCTTTATTTTATTGTGTGCATCTTCAATCTTGACTCAGTGCAGTTTTCATCTTACCACCGACAAATTGGAACGTTCTGGTGAGAACACACTACAGATACATTTATTTCTCATAATAAAAATGAAAAAAGTATATATTTGTATATATTACATACTGCTCAGAGGCACGATAAATTAGTTAGTCGTGAAATCTTGCGGCGTAACTTCCACAACGGTTTTTGACATAAAAAATGGTTTGCAACAAGGAGCTGTTGGCTCTCCGCATGCTGCACCTAATTGCGTATGCCGATGATCTTGTTGTGTACAGATCATGTCCGAAGGTAGAAATCATAAACATCTTGTCGCAAAGTGACATCGATAAAATTCAGGGATTTTGTGCGAATCTATTTTGTTCCGTACCCCGTTATACAGGGCTTCGCGGGACACATGCCTAAACTGGCGTAAGTTCGGCATAGTTGACCCGCGGGGACGACCACTAACTATCAAAAGTGTAGTTCGATATCTCGGCATTTGGTTGGACCAGTACCTGCATTTTGACAAACATACAGAGATTGCTCTGACCAAAACCAGAAAAGCCTTTGCTGTGGCAAGAAGGTTGTTTCATAGCAGCCAACTTGATACCAGGGTGAAGTTAATCTGCTACATGGCCCTCATTTGGCGTATACTGGTTTATGGTTGCCCCCTGTGGTTCAATGTAAGTCCTTCTCAGATGGAAGAGATGAGGGTGTTCGAGAGACAGTGCCTCAGGGCCTGTCTCAGGTTGTATCACACACCCGAGTCTGACTACAAGAATTTTTACTCCAACGAAATCTTGTATAACGAGGCAAACGGGAAAAGAGTAGATAATTTTATCATTAAGTTGATAAGAAGGCATGTGGCACGAGCTATGACTTTTACCAACAGTCTGATATTCGGGGCTTACTCTCCCAATGATATGTCATGAAAGGGTGCGACGAAATGTCCCACCTGAGGCATTCCTCTACTTCGATAAAACCGGCCTGATACAGGATATGAAAGGATGTCCTATAATCTTCCACGTGGTACGCCGAACAGTAGAAGGGCGACTCTTATACAAACCGGACGTCGTTCGGGAACACGAGGAGCTTTTCCTGTTCAGTAGAGCGATCCCCGCTCGAGATAGAGAGGAATCTGGAGCGGTGTTTTTTTTGGTGGCTGTATCAAAACCAGCCTCCGACGTCGTCAGCTCTTCAATAGTCTTCCGCCGGTTAATGTAGCTGTTTTCTCTTTGTTTAATGCCTTTCGTGTTGTGGACTAACAGCGCATATACATAGGTTTATGGTAGGTTAAAAATAAAAAAAAAATATATATATATACGAAATAAAAATTTAAAAAAACGGGTTCTTCAGGGCATGTGCATTGCATATGTTACGCATATGCATAGACACACGCCCTGAAGCACGCGCGTCCGTAAGTTGCGGACATAGTTAAGATATCTTAAGTTTTATTTGAGTTTAGAAAGGTTTAGGGTAGGTTACGTAATTTAAGTATTATAAATAGTCTTAGCAGAGCCAAGTTCTCAAGCTTTCTTGGCAATAAAGAAAAAAATTATTTAATACGTCTCGGACAGAACAAAAACGAACGATAGTATAGGCCGAAAGGCGATTAGAGTAGTATACCAGATTAGCTTGGAGTACCCGCATAGGGTCAGTAATTTAGTTATAAGTTCAAATGAACTGTTAGAGTTAAGCTAAAATTTAATATTTTGTCTAGGTTTTAGTAAGATAAAAGATTTGAGCAAATAGAAATGCATTAAAAAATGAAAAAAAAACTAAACTACAAATTTTATTAAGGTCATTAATTCTCATATTCTCATAAAAAATTTGTTAATTTGAACTTACTCGTTTACAGTCAGAACTAGACGTCATGGTCTATCAAAAGTTGAGGTTGAGTTTAAGTTGAGCTTGTTTTTGTTGAATTTCAAATGCCACTATATTTCTCTCGGATTCCTGAAGTACTTTATTCATTACGTTTATTGTTAATATTTTTTTTTACAAACAAACAAAAGCAAACATTAATGCAATAAGTTCATTACGGAACAAATAACAAGGAAGTTGTAAACACATCCTCACAAAATTATTCGCACAAGACTTCATTTAACGAAATAAGCTAAATTCCACTAGCTTAGTCGTGAAAAATTAAATAAAATTAGTATAAGTAAAAGATTAAAAATTAGTACAAAAAAAATCAAATATTAATAAATCCAAGTAGGCAAAAACGAAAATAAGCAAACTGACTTCAATTAAACGTAACACAAAATTATTCGCACAACAATAAAAATATGAAAAAAATACATAAAATAAAGAAGGTGAGTGACACATCAGTATCTATAATAACGGCTCTTAGTCGTTTTGACATACTCCCGACTAGTTTCTTGTAAAAATCTGGGCGTAAAAGTTCCCATTCTCGTTGTAGGGCTTCTTTAAGAGAAGCTTTGCTGCTGATAGCTCGATTTCGAATATTTTTTTCAAGCTCAGCCCACAAATGTTCAATGGGGTTGATGTCGGGTGACTGTGGAGACGTTTTGAGCTGCGAGCGAGCATTGAAAAGAAGCCACATATTATTGAAAGACATAACTTCACCCTAGACCCATTTTAGTAGCGCTTTGCTGCAAATTTCTTTTTAGGATGTCGAGGTAGTCATATTGGTTCATTCTATAGTCAATGATCTCCATTTGACCAACCCCCCGCGCAGACATACACCCCCGCATCATGATATTCACCGTCGCTTGAAGATTAGCTTCATTCAGCTCAGTATTTCGTTTTCGCCACACCCTTTGCTTCCCGTCATTGCCAAACAAGTTGCTTTCGTCACTAAAAATAACGGTGTTCCAAATGTCTAGAGTCTTGTTAACATACTCTTTGGCGAACGCGAGTCTTTTTTCTTTGTTAACTTTGGAAATAAAGGGTTTGCGACGTGCAACTCTACCGTTAAAATTATTTGACCTTAAAGTCCGCCTTACTGTTCCAACAGAGAGTGCTTTTTTAATGATTCCTGACATCTCTGCGGTCAATAATTTTACTGGCGTCTTAGGGTTTTTCTTGATTTTCTTGACAATATGCCTCTCAGTTGCCTCCGATAATATTCTTGTTCGACCCCAACCTTTCTTATTTTCCAAACAACCCTCATTTCTGAACTTATGGACAACATCCCTAACTACGGTATAGGATCTTCCAACAAGTTCACCAGTCTCTCGGTACGTTTTTAATATTTTCCATTTCTATTAGCAACACTACGCTAGAGCGTGAGAGATGCTCTTCTGTATGTCATAGTACTCATGACATTCATCTTAGCTCTTATCTTTATTTTATTGTGTGCATCTTCAATCTTGACTCAGTGCAGTTTTCATCTTACCACCGACAAGTTGGAACGTGCTGGTGAGAACACACTACAGATACATTTATTTCTCATAATAAAAATGAAAAAACAGTATATATTTGTATATATTACATACTGCTCAGAGGCACGATAAATTAGTTAGTCGTGAAATGTTGCGGCGTAACTTCCACAACGGTTTTTGACATAAAAAATGGTTTGCAACAAGGAGCTGTTGGCTCTCCGCATGCTGCACCTAATTGCGTATGCCGATGATCTTGTTGTATACAGATCAGGTCCGAAGGTAGAAATCATAAACATCTTTTCGCAACGTGACATCGATAAAATTCAGGGATTTTGTGCGAATCTATTTTGTTCCGTACCCCGTTATACAGGGCTTCGCGGGACACATGCCTAAACTGGCGTAAGTTCGGCATAGTTGACCCGCGGGGACGACCACTAACTATTTATATATTATAAGTTTAAATGAAACCAGCCTCCGACGTCGTCAGCTCTTCAATAGTCTTCCGCCGGTTAATGTAGCTGTTTTCTCTTTGTTTATGTATTATTTAATGCCTTTCGAGTTGTGGACTAACAGCGCATAAACATAGGTCTATGGTAGGTAAAAAAAAAATATATATATATATATACCAAAAAAAAAATTAAAAAAAGAAACGGGTTCTTCAGGGCATGTGCATTGCATATGTTACGCATATGCATAGACACACGCCCTGAAGCACGCGCGTCCGTAAGTTGCGGACATAGTTAAGATATCTTAAGTTTTATTTGAGTTTTGAAAGGTTTAGGGTAGGTTACGTAATTTAAGTATTATAAATAGTCTTAGCAGAGCCAAGTTCTCAAGCTTTCTTGGCAATAAAGAAAAAAATTATTTAATACGTCTCGGACAGAACAAAAACGAACGATAGTATAGGCCGAAAGGCGATTAGAGTAGTATACCAGATTAGCTTGGAGTACCCGCATAGGGTCAGTAATTTAGTTATAAGTTCAAATGAACTGTTAGAGTTAAGCTAAAATTTAATATTTTGTCTAGGTTTTAGTAAGATAAAAGATTTGAGCAAATAGAAATGCATTAAAAAATGAAAAAAACCAAACTACCAATTTTATTAAGGTCATTAATTCTCATAATCTCATAAAAAATTTGTTAATTTGAACTTACTCGTTTACAGTCAGAACTAGACGTCATGGTCTATAAAAAGGAGTTGAAGCTGAGCTTGTTTTTGTTGAATTTCAAATGCCACTATATTTCTCTCGGATTCTTGAGGTACTTTATTCATTACGTTTATCGTTAATATTTTTTTTTAACTAACAAACAAAACATAACATTAATGCAATAACTTCATACAGAACAAATAACAAAGAATTTGTATACACATCCTCACAAAATTATTCGCACAAGACTTCATTTAACGAAATAAGCTAAATTCCACTAGCTTAGTCGTGAAAAATTAAATAAAATTAGTATAAGTAAAAGATTAAAATTAGTACAAAACAAATCAAATATTAATAAATCCAAGTAGGCAAAAACGAAAATAAGCAAACTGACTTCAATTAAACGTTAAATTATTCGCACAAGAATAAAAATATGAAAAAATACATAAAATAAAGCAGGTGAGTGACACATCAGTATCTATAATAACGGATCTTAGTCGTTTTGACATACTCCCGGCTAGTTTCTTGCAAAAATCTGGGCGTAGAAGTTCCCATTCTCGTTGTAGAGCTTCTTTAAGAGAAGCTTTGCTGCTGATAGCTCGATTTCGAATATTTTTTTCAAGCTCAGCCCGCAAATGTTCAATGGGGTTGATGTCGGGTGACTGTGGAGACGTTTTGAGCTGCGAGCGAGCATTGAAAAGCAGCCACATATTGACATTGTGAGCAGTGTGATTTGGGTCGTTATCTTGTTAAAAGACATAATTTGACCCTAGACCCATTTTAGTAGCGCTTTGCTGCAAATTTCTTTTTAGGATGTCGAGGTAGTCATATTGGTTCATTCTAAAGTCAATGGAGTCCATTTGACCAACCCCCCGCGCAGACATACACCCCCGCATCATGATATTCACCGTCGCTTGAAGATTAGCTTCATTCAGCTCAGTATTTGGTTTTCGCCACACCCTTTGCTTCCCGTCATTGCCAAACAAGTTGCTTTCGTCACTAAAAATAACGGTGTTCCAAAAGTCTAGAGTCTTGTTAACATACTCTTTGGCGAACGCGAGTCTTTTTTCTTTGTTAACTTTGGAAATAAACGGTTTGCGACGTGCAACTCTACCGTTAAAATTATTTGACCTTAAAGTCCGCCTTACTGTTCCGACAGAGAGTGCTTTTTTAATGATTCCTGACATCTCTGCGGTCAATAATTTTACTGGCGTCTTAGGGTTTTTCTTGTTTTTCTTGACAAATGCCTCTCATTTGCCTCCGATAATATTTTTGTTCGACCCCAACCTTTCATATTTTCCAAACAACCCTCATTTCTGAACTTATGGACAACATCCCTAGCTACGGTATCTCCAACAAGTTCCAACAATCTTCCAACAAGTTCACCAGTCTCTCGGTACGTTTTGCCTTCGCAAACTAATTTTAAAATAACCTTTCGCTCTTCTATAGAAGTTTCCGATTTTTTTCGTCCCATTTTGCTCTTTTTTCTTTTTTTTTATTTTATTTTCTCAGAAATATCCTCTATCCTTCTGCTTACAACGCAACGCTTGAGTTTGTGCGGATAATTGTGTCTGCTTTCCTCTTGCCGTATTCGGAGAAGTCGAAAAAAAAATACCTTTAGGGTTGATTGCATCAGTGTGAACCTTGAATATGACTATTGAATATATAAAGCAGATGTATAATACAAAAAAACAGTTACTTTTTAAGTTGTACATAGAAAATATTAAATAAATTCGGCTGTAAAGTCTTTGAGGATGTGTATATACACTACCATATATGAAAATAAACGGTATCTTTTTCTTTTTTAAATTAATCTTTATTCCATCAATTTACATATTCGCTGTCTCGTGCAAGTACTTTAGCCTTCGCTTTCGAAGTTCACTAAGCTCAGAAGAATTGACGCCTACTAAATGATCAGGAAAATCTTCTTGCCCAATATCTTCGATCGTTACATCGTTGATATTTCCTTTTTGTAAGGTTTCAACATGCATTTCTTCAGAACGTGGACATTCGTTTTCAGATGCATGTGGACTATTCGATGTTGCACACGATTCACCATTGGCATTTTCGGTTTTCGAAAACTTTCTTGTAGAATCCAGTAAAATAGAAGATTCAGAGGCTGATCCGTTTTGATACGTGTCCATTCATAAGAATGGAAGATGCCTCAATCAGTAATTTGAACTAAAAAAAAATAAGAAATATATTATATATTTAGATAGATAGATACTGTAGTATATTAGCAACACTACGCTAGAGCGTGAGAGATGCTCTTCTGTATGTCATAGTACTCATGACATTCATCTTAGCTTGACTCAGTGCAGTTTTCATCTTACCACCGACAAGTTGGAACGTGCTGGTGAGAACACACTACAGATACATTTCTTTCTCATAATAAAAATGAAAAAAAACAGTATATATTTGTATATATAACATACTGCTCAGAGGCACGATAAATTAGTTAGTCGTGAAATGTTGCGGCGTAACTTCCACAACGGTTTTTGACATAAAAAATGGTTTGCAACAAGGAGCTGTTGGCTCTCCGCATGCTGCACCTAATTGCGTATGCCGATGATCTTGTTGTGTACAGATCAGGTCTGAAGGTGGAAATCATAAACATCTTGTCGCAACGTGACATCGATAAAATTCAGGGATTTTGTGCGAATCTATTTTGTTCCGTACCCCGTTATACAGGGCTTCGCGGGACACATGCCTAAACTGGCGTAAGTTCGGCATAGTTGACCCGCGGGGACGATCACTAACTATCAAAAGTGTAGTTCGATATCTCGGCATTTGGTTGGACCAGTACCTGCATTTTGACAAACATACAGAGATTGCTCTGACCAAAGCCAGAAAAGCCTTTGCTGTGGCAAGAAGGTTGTTTCATAGCAGCCAACTTGATACCAGGGTGAAGGTAATCTGCTACATGGCCCTCATTTGGCGTATACTGGTTTATGGTTGCCCCCTGTGGTTCAATGTAAGTCCTTCTCAGTCCTTCTCCTTCTCTTCTGTCTCAGGTTGTATCACACACCCGAGTCTGACTACAAGAATTTTTACTCCAACGAGATCTTGTATAACGAGGCAAACGTGAATAGAGTAGATAATTTTATCATTAAGTTGATAAGAAGGCATGTGGCACGAGCTATGACTTTTACCAACAGTCTGATATTCGGGGCTTACTCCCCCAATGATATGTCATGAAAAGGTGCGACGAAATGTCCCACCTGAGGCATTCCTCTACTTCGATAAAACCGGCCTGATACAGGATATGAAAGGATGTCCTATAATCTTCCATGTGGTACGCCAAACAGTAGAAGGGCGTCTCTTATACAAACCGGACGTCGTTCGGGAACACGAGGAGCTTTTCCTGTTCAGTAGAGCGATCCCCGCTCGAGATAGAGAGGAATCTGGAGCGGTGTTTCTTTTGGTGGCTGTATCAAAACCAGCCTCCGACGTCGTCAGCTCTTCAATAGTCTTCCGCCGGTTAATGCAGCTGTTTTCTCTTTGTTTAATGTCTTTCGTGTTGTGGACTAACAGCGCATATACATAGGTTTATGGTAGGTTAAAAATAAAAAAATATATGTATATACCAAAAAAAAATTTAAAAAAAAAACGGGTTCTTCAGGGCATGTGCATTGCATATGTTACGCATATGCATAGACACACGCCCTGAAGCACGCGCGTCCGTAAGTTGCGGGCATAGTTAAGATATCTTAAGTTTTATTTGAGTTTAGAAAGGTTTAGGGTAGGTTACGTAATTTAAGTATTATAAATAGTCTTAGCAGAGCCAAGTTTTCAAGCTTTCTTGGCAATAGAGAAAAAATAATTTAATACGTCTCGGACAGAACAAAAACGAACGATAGTATAGGCCGAAAGGCAATTAGAGTAGTATACCAGATAAGCTTGGAGTACCCGCAAAGGGTCAGTAACTTAGTTATAAGTTCAAATGAATTGCTAGAGTTAAGCTAAAATTTAACATTTTGTCTAGGTTTTAGTAAGATAAAAGATTTGAGCAAATAGAAATGCATTAAAAAATGAAAAAAAAAACTAAACTATCAATTTTATTAAGGTCATTAATTCTCATAATCTCATAAAAAATTTGTTAATTTGAACTTACTCGTTTACAGTCAGAACTAGACGTCATGGTCTATCAAAAGGTTGAGTTGAAGTTGAGCTTGTTTTTGTTGAATATCAAATGCCACTATATTTCTCTCGTATTCTTGAAGTACTTTATTCATTACGTTTATTGTTAATATTTTTTTTTAACAAACAAACAAAAACAAACATTAATGCAATAAGTTCATACAGAGCAAATAACAAAGAAGTTGTATACACATCCTCACAAAATTATTCGCACAAGACTTCATTTAACGAAAGAAACTAAATTCCACTAGTCGTGAAAAATTAATTCAATAAAATTTAAAAAAATTAATATTAGTAAAATATTAAAAATTAGTACAAAAAAAATCAAATATTAATAAATCCAAGTAAGCAAAACCGAAAATAAGCAAACTAACCTCAATTAAACGTAACACAAAATTATTCGCACAAGAATAAAAATATGAAAAATACATAAAATAAAGTAGGTGAGTGACACATCAGTATCTATAATAACGGCTCTTTGTCGTTTTGACATACTCCCGACTAGTTTCTTGCAAAAATCTGGGCGTAAAAGTTCCCATTCTCGTTGTAGAGCTTCTCTAAGACAAGCTTTGCTGCTGATAGCTCGATTTCGAATATTTATTTCAAGCTCAGCCCACAAATGTTCAATGGGGTTGATGTCGGGTGACTGTGGAGACATTTTGAGCTGCGAACGAGCATTGAAAAGCAGCCACATATTGACATTGTGAGCAGTGTACTTTGGGTCGTTATCTTGTTAAAAGACATAATTTGACCCTAGACCCATTTTAGTAGCGCTTTGCTGCAAATTTCTTTTTAGGATGTCGAGGTAGTCATATTGGTTCATTCTAAAGTCAATGGAGTCCATTTGACCAACCCCCCGCGCAGACATACACCCCCGCATCATGATATTCACCGTCGCTTGAAGATTAGCTTCATTCAGCTCAGTATTTGGTTTTCGCCACACTCTTTGCTTCCCGTCATTGCCAAACAAGTTGCTTTCGTCACTAAAAATAACGGTGTTCCAAAAGTCTAGAGTCTTGTTAACATACTCTTTGGCGAACGCGAGTCTTTTTTCTTTGTTAACTTTGGAAATAAACGGTTTGCGACGTGCAACTCTACCGTTAAAATTATTTGACCTTAAAGTCCGCCTTACTGTTCCGACAGAGAGTGCTTTTTTAATGATTCCTGACATCTCTGCGGTCAATAATTTTACTGGCGTCTTAGGGTTTTTCTTGTTTTTCTTGACAAATGCCTCTCATTTGCCTCCGATAATATTTTTGTTCGACCCCAACCTTTCTTATTTTCCAAACAACCCTCATTTCTGAACTTATGGACAACATCCCTAGCTACGGTATCTCCAACAAGTTCCAACAATCTTCCAACAAGTTCACCAGTCTCTCGGTACGTTTTGCCTTTGCAAACTAATTTTAAAATAACCTTTCGCTCTTCTATAGAAGTTTCCGATTTTTTTCGTCCCATTTTGCTCTTTTTTCTTTTTTTTTATTTTATTTTCTCAGAAATATACTCTATCCTTCTGCTTCCAACGCAACGCTTGAGTTTGTGCGGATAATTGTGTCTGCTTTCCTCTTGCCGTATTCGGAGAAGTCGAAAAAAAAAATACCTTTAGGGTTGATTGCATCAGTGTGAACCTTGAATATGACTATTGAATATATAAAGCAGATGTATAATACAAAAAAACAGTTACTTTTTAGGTTGTACATAGAAAATATTAAATAAATTCGGCTGTAAAGTCTTTGTGAGGATGTGTATATACACTACCATATATGAAAATAAACGGTATCTTTTTCTTTTTTAAATTAATCTTTATTCCATCAATTTACATATTCGCTGTCTCGTGCAAGTACTTTAGCCTTCGCTTTCGAAGTTCACTAAGCTCAGAAGAATTGACGCCTACTAAATGATCAGGAAAATCTTCTTGCCCAATATCTTCGATCGTTACATCGTTGATATTTCCTTTTTGTAAGGTTTCAACATGCATTTATTCAGAACGTGGACATTCGTTTTCAGATGCATGTGGACTATTCGATGTTGCACACGATTCACCATTGGCATTTTCGGTTTTCGAAAACTTTCTTGTAGAATCCAGTAAAATAGAAGATTCAGAGGCTGATCCGTTTTGATACGTGTCCATTCATAAGAATGGAAGATGCCTCAATCAGTAATTTGAACTAAAAAAAAATAAGAAATATATTATATATTTAGATAGATAGATACTGTAGTATATTAGCAACACTACGCTAGAGCGTGAGAGATGCTCTTCTGTATGTCATAGTACTCATGACATTCATCTTAGCTCTTATCTTTATTTTATTGTGTGCATCTTCAATCTTGACTCAGTGCAGTTTTCATCTTACCACCGACAAGTTGGAACGTGCTGGTGAGAACACACTACAGATACATTTATTTCTCATAATAAAAATGAAAAAAACAGTATATATTTGTATATATAACATACTGCTCAGAGGCACGATAAATTAGTTAGTCGTGAAATGTTGCGGCGTAACTTCCACAACGGTTTTTGACATAAAAAATGGTTTGCAACAAGGAGCTGTTGGCTCTCCGCATGCTGCACCTAATTGCGTATGCCGATGATCTTGTTGTGTACAGATCAGGTCTGAAGGTGGAAATCATAAACATCTTGTCGCAACGTGACATCGATAAAATTCAGGGATTTTGTGCGAATCTATTTTGTTCCGTACCCCGTTATACAGGGCTTCGCGGGACACATGCCTAAACTGGCGTAAGTTCGGCATAGTTGACCCGCGGGGACGACCACTAACTATCAAAAGTGTAGTTCGATATCTCGGCATTTGGTTGGACCAGTACCTGCATTTTGACAAACATACAGAGATTGCTCTGACCAAAGCCAGAAAAGCCTTTGCTGTGGCAAGAAGGTTGTTTCATAGCAGCCAACTTGATACCAGGGTGAAGGTAGTCTGCTACATGGCCCTCATTTGGCGTATACTGGTTTATGGTTGCCCCCTGTGGTTCAATGTAAGTCCTTCTCAGTCCTTCTCCTTCTCTTCTGTCTCAGGTTGTATCACACACCCGAGTCTGACTACAAGAATTTTTACTCCAACGAGATCTTGTATAACGAGGCAAACGTGAATAGAGTAGATAATTTTATCATTAAGTTGATAAGAAGGCATGTGGCACGAGCTATGACTTTTACCAACAGTCTGATATTCGGGGCTTACTCCCCCAATGATATGTCATGAAAAGGTGCGACGAAATGTCCCACCTGAGGCATTCCTCTACTTCGATAAAACCGGCCTGATACAGGATATGAAAGGATGTCCTATAATCTTCCATGTGGTACGCCAAACAGTAGAAGGGCGTCTCTTATACAAACCGGACGTCGTTCGGGAACACGAGGAGCTTTTCCTGTTCAGTAGAGCGATCCCCGCTCGATAGAGAGGAATCTGGAGCGGTGTTTCTTTTGGTGGCTGTATCAAAACCAGCCTCCGACGTCGTCAGCTCTTCAATAGTCTTCCGCCGGTTAATGCAGCTGTTTTCTCTTTGTTTAATGTCTTTCGTGTTGTGGACTAACAGCGCATATACATAGGTTTATGGTAGGTTAAAAATAAAAAAATATATGTGATCGAGATTTGGCACCATTGTGCGGGCCCACCGTAAATGACTCCAGCGACACCTAGTGGCGAACACTAACCTGAAAAATCCGAAATTGAGCTGGCTACGGACAACTCTTTTCTTTTCTGGACCTTCTTTCTTTTTGCGATTGGATCGAATGCGATCGGACGAAATTGTCTTTGTGGTTTACAAATAAAATTTGTATCGTAAATTGGATTCACGGTTTCTCAATAACATCTTGGTGCCTCCTGTGAGGAAATAGGCCTTTATGCTAGAGGATCTCGCATTTTTGGCAACATCAATTTCGTGAGGTTAAATTCGGTCGTAACTTCTAGTAAATTCCACTAATTTTACAGAAAACGTGATCATGGCGGAGTTGAATTTGAGAATGTCGGCGGTAACTGTCATCAAAAGAATCCATGAGCGTGTGCACGGTGCTAACCTCGACGCATGTGACAGTGCCCAGTTGAACCAAGAGCTAAACTCACTTTCCTCACATTATAATCGGTTTGTGCGAAATCACGAGAAGTTGGTTGGTGCTGCTAAGGAGGATGAATTGCCTGAACATGACCGACTATGGGAGCAAGTGGAAACACTTTACAATGAATCGTGTATACTGTTAAATCGAAATTTAGCTGCGGTGAAGTGTTCGAAGTCGTCCGAACCTTCAAAATCAGTTGATACGATCGCCAGTGAATCGTCTAATTTCGATATACGATTGGACCCTGTCACAATTCCATCTTTCGACGCATCATACTCCAACTGGCTGGCATTCAAGGATATGTTTGAGACACTGGTACATAATGCTAATTTCCCAGAAGCATATAAACTTAGCAAGCTTCGGCAAGCAGTTTGTGCCAAGGATGTGCCATTGGTAGGTGGTTTATATGCGGGTGGATATGAAGACGTGTGGGCAGCGTTAAAAAATCGCTTTGATAACCCCAGGCTGCTGTCGGAGATACACGTATCTAGATTCCTGAACCTAAAGGCGGCAGTAGACGAATCTGCAAAGTCTCTACTTACGGTTGTCGATACGGTGCAAGAATCGCTTCGCGCTTTGAAGGTTATGCAGCTTCCAGTGGATCAATGGGATGCAATTGTGGTTCCAATCATTGTGTCAAAGCTACCGAACAACACGAAGCGAGAATGGTGCATGGGTTCGGATCCCAACCAAATTCCCACTGTAAAGGAACTGCTTGAATTCTTGGAAAGGAGGGCCCATAGTCTCTCCACTGAAGTTTTCCGAGTTGCACAACGCCCAGAAACATCTGCAGGTAAGCCTCAGCATCGAAATCCAAATGTGAAATCCTGTTTGGTCGCAACGGATGGGCCACGGTGCTGCTATTGTCAAGGGCCTCACAGGGTGACACGGTGCCAATCCATTATCAATATGAAAGCGGAACAGCGCTTCGAGGCATTAAAGAATTGTGGTTTGTGCTTTAACTGCCTCAAAACTGGACACAACTCAAAGCAGTGCCCATCAGGTGGATGTCGACAATGTGGTCGGAAGCACCATACGCTATTTTGCCGTGAAACAAGTGGTCACACTACAGTCTCCGCATGTTCGAATCTGCAATTCAACGATACTTCAGCAGATGGGAAGTTGTCCCAACCGACTGCATGACTAGCCGACCATGTAATAACATGCCTTACTCGAGGAGATCGTACGGTGCTGCTTGCTACTGCGCGCGCATATGCAAATGGTGATGGAAACGAACAACGCCTCGTTCGTCTCCTCTGCGATCCAGGGTCGCAGGTAAGTTTAATTTCTAATCGGATGGCTCGTTATTTGAATCTTCGCAGAACCAAATGTGAGTTGGAGGTCGAAGGAATTGGTGCATTAACGCAGACTCGTACAAAGGGAAGTGTTTCATTGGAACTTAAGTCAATACACTCAGCATTTTTACTGCGCATATCTGCTTTGGTTGTTTCCTCGATCACGTCGATAACCCCAGCGGTGCAGGTCGATGTGGCTCTGTGGAAGCATTTGAAAGGTCTTCAACTGGCTGACCCAGCTTTTGGTACACCTGGCGGCATCGATGTACTCATAGGATCTGATGTGTGGGGTCTAGTTGTTCAAGGTGGCATCGTAAGCGGTAAGGAGGGTGAACCGCACGCTCAACAAACGAGATTTGGATGGGTTGTTTTTGGTCCAGCTTTGACCACATCTTCATCAGCGAACTCTGTACGCACACTCCGTGTCCAGGTATCTGAAGGTGATGAACATTTAGAGAAGCTGTTACGGAACTTTTGGCAACTTGAAGAATCCCGAGACGAGGCTCAAGACGACGAATGTGAGCGCATCTTCTCATCGACTCACTATCGAACCCCAGATGGCAGATATGTCGTCTACATACCATTTGGAGACGACGTTAACAGACTTGGGCACTCCTATCAAAACGCATTGCGGCAGTTCCACTACCTCGAACGTCGACTAACTGGTGATGACGATTTGCGAAGGCGGTACGTCGAATTTATGCGTGAATATTGCACACTAGGTCATATGGAAGATGCAGGCCAACTGAATGACCATGTAAGTGGATACTACATTCCCCATCACGCGGTGACCACAAAGTTTCGTGTAGTATTCAACGCTTCCGCTCGGACGAGTACTGGAATCTCTCTAAATGACGTTCAACTGGTCGGTCCAACAATACAGGATTCTTTGGTAGACATTATTTATCGATTTCGTCGCTACCCCGTCGCACTGACCGCAGACATCGAGAAGATGTTCCGTCAAATCTTAGTGGCACCAGATCATCGAAAGTTCCAGCGTATTTTGTGGCGGGAGTCACCCGACAAAAATATCAGGGTATATAATCTGAATACAGTGACGTATGGCATGGCGTGCAGCCCTTTCAATGCAGTGCGTGCATTACATCAATGTGCCTTCGATAACCATGGTGAAGTGGTTGATGGCAATCAGGCTTTAGCAGCGCGGGACAGGATTTTACGGTCGTTTTATGTAGACGACTTTCTAACTAGTTGCGGCTCTATTCAGGAAGCAGTGCTGCTGGCCACTAACGTCGACAAGATCCTCACCGCTGGACATTTCAAGCTTCGGAAATGGAATTCCAACCAGCTACAAGTTCTTCAAGCCATCAACGGCGAGGCACCCGTTTCAAATGAACACATTATTAACCCTGCAACAACTTCTGTGCTCGGATTACGGTGGGATCCAGTCAACGACGATTTGTTTTTCAACGTGGATCTTAAACAAGTGGTCAAACATTCTACAAAGAGGAGGGTCCTCAGTGAAGTTGCACAATTGTTTGACCCTACTGGACTTCTCGCACCAGTCGTTGTCACCGGTAAAATATTCATCCAGACTCTGTGGTCTGCGGGGGTTACTTGGGATACCCCTCTACCAAAAGATCTAGCTGAAGAATGGAACTCATTCCGGAACGGTCTCCACGCACTCAACAATTTTCGTGTGCCCAGGTGGTTGGGTATGTCGTATAAGGAAGTAACCACAATCCACGGCTTTTGCGATGCGAGTTCACGGGCATATGCTGCCGTTATTTACACTAAGACAACTTGTCAAGATGCACCTGCTAATATTTCGCTTCTTACAGCTCGAACCAAGGTGGCTCCATTGAAGGGTGCAACAATACCTCGGCTGGAATTGTGCGCAGCACACTTATTGGCTGTGATGCTTCAACACGTCCGCAGCGCTTTGGGATTGCAGGACACACAATATCATCTGTGGTCGGACTCGAAGATTGCACTCTGTTGGATTCGCAAACATCCAACAACCCTAAAGCCATTCGTCTCAAATAGGGTTCGACACATTCAAGAACTCACATCTCCCGACCGATGGCATCATATTAGATCAACTCAAAATCCGGCTGATTGTGCTAGTCGAGGAATTGGGGCAGAGGCATTATTAAAACATCGTTTATGGCTTCGTGGTCCAGAGTGGTTGATGGATGAGTCATTCAACTCCGAAGACGACATCACACTCAACGCAGCAGAACTTTCAACACTGCATGATGAAGAGAAACGTAGCGTACGTGCCCTACTGGTGAGAGTTGTTCCAGAACTCACAACACGAAGGAGAGACGGGCAAATAATTCCTCTTTGCGAGCGGTTTAGTTCCCTTCTTCGCCTTTTTCGAACTGTTGCTCGCATCAAACGTTGGACACCGCTACGAAGACATCTCTTACATAGTTTTGTAATCGCTCCCGAAGAACTAGATGACGCCTTGGAGACCTTAATTCGCTTGGAACAAGGTAAATGTTTTCCCAATGATATCCAGAAACTTCGGAATTCTTCCAGCTTATCACACTCCAGCCGCCTTCTTCCAATCAATCCATTTTTGGATGACAAGGGTATACTACGAGTTGGCGGTCGACTTAAGAACGCCCCTTTGTCCCTTGACCATCGGTTCCCGATAATTCTGCCGAAATCAGGTGCTCTAAGTGGGCTTCTCATCCTACAAGCACACGAAACAACGCTGCATGGGGGAGCGCAATTGATGCTACAGACTCTCCGCCATCGGTACTGGATACTACAGGCGAGGCAAGCGGTCCGGACCTGCTTGCACAGATGTGTGATTTGCCGACGTCAGCGGGGTGTTATCTTCGTACAGCAAATGGCTTCGTTACCAAGGAAAAGGGTGACAGCTTCCCGTCCATTCAGGGCGTCAGGCGTTGACTATTGTGGCCCCTTCTTATTGCGTGTTGGAACGAAACGATCTCGCTCAACCATCAAGACGTATCTAGCGATTTTCATTTGCATGGTGACAAAGGCTGTTCATATGGAGGTGGTGGACGACCTTTCTTCTCAAGCCTTCCTTGCGGCTTTTACAAGGTTTATCAGTCGACGCGGACCATGTCGGGACTTGTACAGCGACAACGCCACTGCATTTGTAGGAGCAAATCGCATCTTGAAGGAGGACTTGGAAGCTTGGAGCAGTGAGCCGAATCGGCAAGCATTGGCCAATATGGGAACTAGTTGGCACTTCATCACCCCCGGAGCTCCCCACCAGGGTGGATTATGGGAGGCGGCGGTGAAGTCGGCAAAACGTCATTTGGTACGGCTTGTAGGCGCCCAAACTCTTTGGTATAGCCAATTGCAAACCTTAGCAGTACGTATCGAGGCATGTCTCAATTCGCGTCCACTTGTACCGGTGCACGATGACCCAGATGACATACTGGCTTTGACCCCAGGACATTTCCTCATTGGGGCCCCGATCATCGCAGTTCCAGAACAGACCGTCACTGAAGTCCCAAGTAATCGCCTAAAGCTCTGGCAGTGGTTACAACAAGTTCATCAGCGATTTTGGCAACGGTGGAGTGATGAATACTTACACACCTTACAAATTCGTGGCAAATGGCAGCGACGCGAGGACAACGTACGCGTTGGTGACGTAGTATTGGTCAGGCACGAAAATTTACCTCCAACTCATTGGCGTTTGGGCCGTATTACAGAAGTGCACCCGGGCAGCGATGGACTTATACGCAACGCAACATTGAAAACAGCCTATGGTGTATGTTCGCGGCCAGTTCAAAAATTGTGTAGACTAGTGGAGTCTTTCGAACCATCTGGTTCGACCGGGCAGAATGATCGAGATTTGGCACCATTGTGCGGGCCCACCGTAAATGACTCCAGCGACACCTAGTGGCGAACACTAACCTGAAAAATCCGAAATTGAGCTGGCTACGGACAACTCTTTTCTTTTCTGGACCTTCTTTCTTTTTGCGATTGGATCGAATGCGATCGGACGAAATTGTCTTTGTGGTTACAAATAAAATTTGTATCGTAAATTGGATTCACGGTTTCTCAATAACAATATGTATATACCAAAAAAAAATTAAAAAAAAAACGGGTTCTTCAGGGCATGTGCATTGCATATGTTACGCATATGCATAGACACACGCCCTGAAGCACGCGCGTCCGTAAGTTGCGGGCATAGTTAAGATATCTTAAGTTTTATTTGAGTTTAGAAAGGTTTAGGGTAGGTTACGTAATTTAAGTATTATAAATAGTCTTAGCAGAGCCAAGTTTTCAAGCTTTCTTGGCAATAGAGAAAAAATAATTTAATACGTCTCGGACAGAACAAAAACGAACGATAGTATATGCCGAAAGGCAATTAGAGTAGTATACCAGATAAGCTTGGAGTACCCGCAAAGGGTCAGTAACTTAGTTATAAGTTCAAATGAATTGCTAGAGTTAAGCTAAAATTTAACATTTTGTCTAGGTTTTAGTAAGATAAAAGATTTGAGCAAATAGAAATGCATTAAAAAATGAAAAAAAAAACTAAACTACCAATTTTATTAAGGTCATTAATTCTCATAATCTCATAAAAAATTTGTTAATTTGAACTTACTCGTTTACAGTCAGAACTAGACGTCATGGTCTATCAAAAGGTTGAGTTGAAGTTGAGCTTGTTTTTGTTGAATATCAAATGCCACTATATTTCTCTCGGATTCTTGAAGTACTTTATTCATTACGTTTATTGTTAATATTTTTTTTTAACAAACAAACAAAAACAAACATTAATGCAATAAGTTCATACAGAGCAAATAACAAAGAAGTTGTATACACATCCTCACAAAATTATTCGCACAAGACTTCATTTAACGAAAGAAACTAAATTCCACTAGTCGTGAAAAATTAATTCAATAAAATTTAAAAAAATTAATATTAGTAAAATATTAAAAATTAGTACAAAAAAAATCAAATATTAATAAATCCAAGTAAGCAAAACCGAAAATAAGCAAACTAACCTCAATTAAACGTAAAACAAAATTATTCGCACAAGAATAAAAATATGAAAAAATACATAAAATAAAGTAGGTGAGTGACACATCAGTATCTATAATAACGGCTCTTTGTCGTTTTGACATACTCCCGACTAGTTTCTTGCAAAAATCTGGGCGTAAAAGTTCCCATTCTCGTTGTAGAGCTTCTCTAAGACAAGCTTTGCTGCTGATAGCTCGATTTCGAATATTTATTTCAAGCTCAGCCCACAAATGTTCAATGGGGTTGATGTCGGGTGACTGTGGAGACATTTTGAGCTGCGAGCGAGCATTGAAAAGCAGCCACATATTGACATTGTGAGCAGTGTGCTTTGGGTCGTTATCTTGTTAAAAGACATAATTTGACCCTAGACCCATTTTAGTAGCGCTTTGCTGCAAATTTCTTTTTAGGATGTCGAGGTAGTCATATTGGTTCATTCTAAAGTCAATGGAGTCCATTTGACCAACCCCCCGCGCAGACATACACCCCCGCATCATGATATTCACCGTCGCTTGAAGATTAGCTTCATTCAGCTCAGTATTTGGTTTTCGCCACACTCTTTGCTTCCCGTCATTGCCAAACAAGTTGCTTTCGTCACTAAAAATAACGGTGTTCCAAAAGTCTAGAGTCTTGTTAACATACTCTTTGGCGAACGCGAGTCTTTTTTCTTTGTTAACTTTGGAAATAAACGGTTTGCGACGTGCAACTCTACCGTTAAAATTATTTGACCTTAAAGTCCGCCTTACTGTTCCGACAGAGAGTGCTTTTTTAATGATTCCTGACATCTCTGCGGTCAATAATTTTACTGGCGTCTTAGGGTTTTTCTTGTTTTTCTTGACAAATGCCTCTCATTTGCCTCCGATAATATTTTTGTTCGACCCCAACCTTTCTTATTTTCCAAACAACCCTCATTTCTGAACTTATGGACAACATCCCTAGCTACGGTATCTCCAACAAGTTCCAACAATCTTCCAACAAGTTCACCAGTCTCTCGGTACGTTTTGCCTTTGCAAACTAATTTTAAAATAACCTTTCGCTCTTCTATAGAAGTTTCCGATTTTTTTCGTCCCATTTTGCTCTTTTTTCTTTTTTTTTATTTTATTTTCTCAGAAATATCCTCTATCCTTCTGCTTCCAACGCAACGCTTGAGTTTGTGCGGATAATTGTGTCTGCTTTCCTCTTGCCGTATTCGGGAAGTCGAAAAAAAAATACCTTTAGGGTTGATTGCATCAGTGTGAACCTTGAATATGACTATTGAATATATAAAGCAGATGTATAATACAAAAAAACAGTTACTTTTTAGGTTGTACATAGAAAATATTAAATAAATTCGGCTGTAAAGTCTTTGTGAGGATGTGTATATACACTACCATATATGAAAATAAACGGTATCTTTTTCTTTTTTAAATTAATCTTTATTCCATCAATTTACATATTCGCTGTCTCGTGCAAGTACTTTAGCCTTCGCTTTCGAAGTTCACTAAGCTCAGAAGAATTGACGCCTACTAAATGATCAGGAAAATCTTCTTGCCCAATATCTTCGATCGTTACATCGTTGATATTTCCTTTTTGTAAGGTTTCAACATGCATTTATTCAGAACGTGGACATTCGTTTTCAGATGCATGTGGACTATTCGATGTTGCACACGATTCACCATTGGCATTTTCGGTTTTCGAAAACTTTCTTGTAGAATCCAGTAAAATAGAAGATTCAGAGGCTGATCCGTTTTGATACGTGTCCATTCATAAGAATGGAAGATGCCTCAATCAGTAATTTGAACTAAAAAAAAATAAGAAATATATTATATATTTAGATAGATAGATACTGTAGTATATTAGCAACATTACGCTAGAGCGTGAGAGATGCTCTTCTGTATGTCATAGTACTCATGACATTCATCTTAGCTCTTATCTTTATTTTATTGTGTGCATCTTCAATCTTGACTCAGTGCAGTTTTCATCTTACCACCGACAAGTTGGAACGTGCTGGTGAGAACACACTACAGATACATTTATTTCTCATAATAAAAATGAAAAAAACAGTATATATTTGTATATATAACATACTGCTCAGAGGCACGATAAATTAGTTAGTCGTGAAATGTTGCGGCGTAACTTCCACAACGGTTTTTGACATAAAAAATGGTTTGCAACAAGGAGCTGTTGGCTCTCCGCATGCTGCACCTAATTGCGTATGCCGATGATCTTGTTGTGTACAGATCAGGTCTGAAGGTGGAAATCATAAACATCTTGTCGCAACGTGACATCGATAAAATTCAGGGATTTTGTGCGAATCTATTTTGTTCCGTACCCCGTTATACAGGGCTTCGCGGGACACATGCCTAAACTGGCGTAAGTTCGGCATAGTTGACCCGCGGGGACGACCACTAACTATCAAAAGTGTAGTTCGATATCTCGGCATTTGGTTGGACCAGTACCTGCATTTTGACAAACATACAGAGATTGCTCTGACCAAAGCCAGAAAAGCCTTTGCTGTGGCAAGAAGGTTGTTTCATAGCAGCCAACTTGATACCAGGGTGAAGGTAATCTGCTACATGGCCCTCATTTGGCGTATACTGGTTTATGGGTGCCCCCTGTGGTTCAATGTAAGTCCTTCTCAGTCCTTCTCCTTCTCTTCTGTCTCAGGTTGTATCACACACCCGAGTCTGACTACAAGAATTTTTACTCCAACGAGATCTTGTATAACGAGGCAAACGTGAATAGAGTAGATAATTTTATCATTAAGTTGATAAGAAGGCATGTGGCACGAGCTATGACTTTTACCAACAGTCTGATATTCGGGGCTTACTCCCCCAATGATATGTCATGAAAAGGTGCGACGAAATGTCCCACCTGAGGCATTCCTCTACTTCGATAAAACCGGCCTGATACAGGATATGAAAGGATGTCCTATAATCTTCCATGTGGTACGCCAAACAGTAGAAGGGCGTCTCTTATACAAACCGGACGTCGTTCGGGAACACGAGGAGCTTTTCCTGTTCAGTAGAGCGATCCCCGCTCGATAGAGAGGAATCTGGAGCGGTGTTTCTTTTGGTGGCTGTATCAAAACCAGCCTCCGACGTCGTCAGCTCTTCAATAGTCTTCCGCCGGTTAATGCAGCTGTTTTCTCTTTGTTTAATGTCTTTCGTGTTGTGGACTAACAGCGCATATACATAGGTTTATGGTAGGTTAAAAATAAAAAAATATATGTGATCGAGATTTGGCACCATTGTGCGGGCCCACCGTAAATGACTCCAGCGACACCTAGTGGCGAACACTAACCTGAAAAATCCGAAATTGAGCTGGCTACGGACAACTCTTTTCTTTTCTGGACCTTCTTTCTTTTTGCGATTGGATCGAATGCGATCGGACGAAATTGTCTTTGTGGTTTACAAATAAAATTTGTATCGTAAATTGGATTCACGGTTTCTCAATAACATCTTGGTGCCTCCTGTGAGGAAATAGGCCTTTATGCTAGAGGATCTCGCATTTTTGGCAACATCAATTTCGTGAGGTTAAATTCGGTCGTAACTTCTAGTAAATTCCACTAATTTTACAGAAAACGTGATCATGGCGGAGTTGAATTTGAGAATGTCGGCGGTAACTGTCATCAAAAGAATCCATGAGCGTGTGCACGGTGCTAACCTCGACGCATGTGACAGTGCCCAGTTGAACCAAGAGCTAAACTCACTTTCCTCACATTATAATCGGTTTGTGCGAAATCACGAGAAGTTGGTTGGTGCTGCTAAGGAGGATGAATTGCCTGAACATGACCGACTATGGGAGCAAGTGGAAACACTTTACAATGAATCGTGTATACTGTTAAATCGAAATTTAGCTGCGGTGAAGTGTTCGAAGTCGTCCGAACCTTCAAAATCAGTTGATACGATCGCCAGTGAATCGTCTAATTTCGATATACGATTGGACCCTGTCACAATTCCATCTTTCGACGCATCATACTCCAACTGGCTGGCATTCAAGGATATGTTTGAGACACTGGTACATAATGCTAATTTCCCAGAAGCATATAAACTTAGCAAGCTTCGGCAAGCAGTTTGTGCCAAGGATGTGCCATTGGTAGGTGGTTTATATGCGGGTGGATATGAAGACGTGTGGGCAGCGTTAAAAAATCGCTTTGACAACCCCAGGCTGCTGTCGGAGATACACGTATCTAGATTCCTGAACCTAAAGGCGGCAGTAGACGAATCTGCAAAGTCTCTACTTACGGTTGTCGATACGGTGCAAGAATCGCTTCGCGCTTTGAAGGTTATGCAGCTTCCAGTGGATCAATGGGATGCAATTGTGGTTCCAATCATTGTGTCAAAGCTACCGAACAACACGAAGCGAGAATGGTGCATGGGTTCGGATCCCAACCAAATTCCCACTGTAAAGGAACTGCTTGAATTCTTGGAAAGGAGGGCCCATAGTCTCTCCACTGAAGTTTTCCGAGTTGCACAACGCCCAGAAACATCTGCAGGTAAGCCTCAGCATCGAAATCCAAATGTGAAATCCTGTTTGGTCGCAACGGATGGGCCACGGTGCTGCTATTGTCAAGGGCCTCACAGGGTGACACGGTGCCAATCCATTATCAATATGAAAGCGGAACAGCGCTTCGAGGCATTAAAGAATTGTGGTTTGTGCTTTAACTGCCTCAAAACTGGACACAACTCAAAGCAGTGCCCATCAGGTGGATGTCGACAATGTGGTCGGAAGCACCATACGCTATTTTGCCGTGAAACAAGTGGTCACACTACAGTCTCCGCATGTTCGAATCTGCAATTCAACGATACTTCAGCAGATGGGAAGTTGTCCCAACCGACTGCATGACTAGCCGACCATGTAATAACATGCCTTACTCGAGGAGATCGTACGGTGCTGCTTGCTACTGCGCGCGCATATGCAAATGGTGATGGAAACGAACAACGCCTCGTTCGTCTCCTCTGCGATCCAGGGTCGCAGGTAAGTTTAATTTCTAATCGGATGGCTCGTTATTTGAATCTTCGCAGAACCAAATGTGAGTTGGAGGTCGAAGGAATTGGTGCATTAACGCAGACTCGTACAAAGGGAAGTGTTTCATTGGAACTTAAGTCAATACACTCAGCATTTTTACTGCGCATATCTGCTTTGGTTGTTTCCTCGATCACGTCGATAACCCCAGCGGTGCAGGTCGATGTGGCTCTGTGGAAGCATTTGAAAGGTCTTCAACTGGCTGACCCAGCTTTTGGTACACCTGGCGGCATCGATGTACTCATAGGATCTGATGTGTGGGGTCTAGTTGTTCAAGGTGGCATCGTAAGCGGTAAGGAGGGTGAACCGCACGCTCAACAAACGAGATTTGGATGGGTTGTTTTTGGTCCAGCTTTGACCACATCTTCATCAGCGAACTCTGTACGCACACTCCGTGTCCAGGTATCTGAAGGTGATGAACATTTAGAGAAGCTGTTACGGAACTTTTGGCAACTTGAAGAATCCCGAGACGAGGCTCAAGACGACGAATGTGAGCGCATCTTCTCATCGACTCACTATCGAACCCCAGATGGCAGATATGTCGTCTACATACCATTTGGAGACGACGTTAACAGACTTGGGCACTCCTATCAAAACGCATTGCGGCAGTTCCACTACCTCGAACGTCGACTAACTGGTGATGACGATTTGCGAAGGCGGTACGTCGAATTTATGCGTGAATATTGCACACTAGGTCATATGGAAGATGCAGGCCAACTGAATGACCATGTAAGTGGATACTACATTCCCCATCACGCGGTGACCACAAAGTTTCGTGTAGTATTCAACGCTTCCGCTCGGACGAGTACTGGAATCTCTCTAAATGACGTTCAACTGGTCGGTCCAACAATACAGGATTCTTTGGTAGACATTATTTATCGATTTCGTCGCTACCCCGTCGCACTGACCGCAGACATCGAGAAGATGTTCCGTCAAATCTTAGTGGCACCATATCATCGAAAGTTCCAGCGTATTTTGTGGCGGGAGTCACCCGACAAAAAGATCAGGGTATATAATCTGAATACAGTGACGTATGGCATGGCGTGCAGCCCTTTCAATGCAGTGCGTGCATTACATCAATGTGCCTTCGATAACCATGGTGAAGTGGTTGATGGCAATCAGGCTTTAGCAGCGCGGGACAGGATTTTACGGTCGTTTTATGTAGACGACTTTCTAACTAGTTGCGGCTCTATTCAGGAAGCAGTGCTGCTGGCCACTAACGTCGACAAGATCCTCACCGCTGGACATTTCAAGCTTCGGAAATGGAATTCCAACCAGCTACAAGTTCTTCAAGCCATCAACGGCGAGGCACCCGTTTCAAATGAACACATTATTAACCCTGCAACAACTTCTGTGCTCGGATTACGGTGGGATCCAGTCAACGACGATTTGTTTTTCAACGTGGATCTTAAACAAGTGGTCAAACATTCTACAAAGAGGAGGGTCCTCAGTGAAGTTGCACAATTGTTTGACCCTACTGGACTTCTCGCACCAGTCGTTGTCACCGGTAAAATATTCATCCAGACTCTGTGGTCTGCGGGGGTTACTTGGGATACCCCTCTACCAAAAGATCTAGCTGAAGAATGGAACTCATTCCGGAACGGTCTCCACGCACTCAACAATTTTCGTGTGCCCAGGTGGTTGGGTATGTCGTATAAGGAAGTAACCACAATCCACGGCTTTTGCGATGCGAGTTCACGGGCATATGCTGCCGTTATTTACACTAAGACAACTTGTCAAGATGCACCTGCTAATATTTCGCTTCTTACAGCTCGAACCAAGGTGGCTCCATTGAAGGGTGCAACAATACCTCGGCTGGAATTGTGCGCAGCACACTTATTGGCTGTGATGCTTCAACACGTCCGCAGCGCTTTGGGATTGCAGGACACACAATATCATCTGTGGTCGGACTCGAAGATTGCACTCTGTTGGATTCGCAAACATCCAACAACCCTAAAGCCATTCGTCTCAAATAGGGTTCGACACATTCAAGAACTCACATCTCCCGACCGATGGCATCATATTAGATCAACTCAAAATCCGGCTGATTGTGCTAGTCGAGGAATTGGGGCAGAGGCATTATTAAAACATCGTTTATGGCTTCGTGGTCCAGAGTGGTTGATGGATGAGTCATTCAACTCCGAAGACGACATCACACTCAACGCAGCAGAACTTTCAACACTGCATGATGAAGAGAAACGTAGCGTACGTGCCCTACTGGTGAGAGTTGTTCCAGAACTCACAACACGAAGGAGAGACGGGCAAATAATTCCTCTTTGCGAGCGGTTTAGTTCCCTTCTTCGCCTTCTTCGAACTGTTGCTCGCATCAAACGTTGGACACCGCTACGAAGACATCTCTTACATAGTTTTGTAATCGCTCCCGAAGAACTAGATGACGCCTTGGAGACCTTAATTCGCTTGGAACAAGGTAAATGTTTTCCCAATGATATCCAGAAACTTCGGAATTCTTCCAGCTTATCACACTCCAGCCGCCTTCTTCCAATCAATCCATTTTTGGATGACAAGGGTATACTACGAGTTGGCGGTCGACTTAAGAACGCCCCTTTGTCCCTTGACCATCGGTTCCCGATAATTCTGCCGAAATCAGGTGCTCTAAGTGGGCTTCTCATCCTACAAGCACACGAAACAACGCTGCATGGGGGAGCGCAATTGATGCTACAGACTCTCCGCCATCGGTACTGGATACTACAGGCGAGGCAAGCGGTCCGGACCTGCTTGCACAGATGTGTGATTTGCCGACGTCAGCGGGGTGTTATCTTCGTACAGCAAATGGCTTCGTTACCAAGGAAAAGGGTGACAGCTTCCCGTCCATTCAGGGCGTCAGGCGTTGACTATTGTGGCCCCTTCTTATTGCGTGTTGGAACGAAACGATCTCGCTCAACCATCAAGACGTATCTAGCGATTTTCATTTGCATGGTGACAAAGGCTGTTCATATGGAGGTGGTGGACGACCTTTCTTCTCAAGCCTTCCTTGCGGCTTTTACAAGGTTTATCAGTCGACGCGGACCATGTCGGGACTTGTACAGCGACAACGCCACTGCATTTGTAGGAGCAAATCGCATCTTGAAGGAGGACTTGGAAGCTTGGAGCAGTGAGCCGAATCGGCAAGCATTGGCCAATATGGGAACTAGTTGGCACTTCATCACCCCCGGAGCTCCCCACCAGGGTGGATTATGGGAGGCGGCGGTGAAGTCGGCAAAACGTCATTTGGTACGGCTTGTAGGCGCCCAAACTCTTTGGTATAGCCAATTGCAAACCTTAGCAGTACGTATCGAGGCATGTCTCAATTCGCGTCCACTTGTACCGGTGCACGATGACCCAGATGACATACTGGCTTTGACCCCAGGACATTTCCTCATTGGGGCCCCGATCATCGCAGTTCCAGAACAGACCGTCACTGAAGTCCCAAGTAATCGCCTAAAGCTCTGGCAGTGGTTACAACAAGTTCATCAGCGATTTTGGCAACGGTGGAGTGATGAATACTTACACACCTTACAAATTCGTGGCAAATGGCAGCGACGCGAGGACAACGTACGCGTTGGTGACGTAGTATTGGTCAGGCACGAAAATTTACCTCCAACTCATTGGCGTTTGGGCCGTATTACAGAAGTGCACCCGGGCAGCGATGGACTTATACGCAACGCAACATTGAAAACAGCCTATGGTGTATGTTCGCGGCCAGTTCAAAAATTGTGTAGACTAGTGGAGTCTTTCGAACCATCTGGTTCGACCGGGCAGAATGATCGAGATTTGGCACCATTGTGCGGGCCCACCGTAAATGACTCCAGCGACACCTAGTGGCGAACACTAACCTGAAAAATCCGAAATTGAGCTGGCTACGGACAACTCTTTTCTTTTCTGGACCTTCTTTCTTTTTGCGATTGGATCGAATGCGATCGGACGAAATTGTCTTTGTGGTTACAAATAAAATTTGTATCGTAAATTGGATTCACGGTTTCTCAATAACAATATGTATATACCAAAAAAAAATTTAAAAAAAAACGGGTTCTTCAGGGCATGTGCATTGCATATGTTACGCATATGCATAGACACACGCCCTGAAGCACGCGCGTCCGTAAGTTGCGGGCATAGTTAAGATATCTTAAGTTTTATTTGAGTTTAGAAAGGTTTAGGGTAGGTTACGTAATTTAAGTATTATAAATAGTCTTAGCAGAGCCAAGTTTTCAAGCTTTCTTGGCAATAGAGAAAAAATAATTTAATACGTCTCGGACAGAACAAAAACGAACGATAGTATATGCCGAAAGGCAATTAGAGTAGTATACCAGATAAGCTTGGAGTACCCGCAAAGGGTCAGTAACTTAGTTATAAGTTCAAATGAATTGCTAGAGTTAAGCTAAAATTTAACATTTTGTCTAGGTTTTAGTAAGATAAAAGATTTGAGCAAATAGAAATGCATTAAAAAATGAAAAAAAAAACTAAACTACCAATTTTATTAAGGTCATTAATTCTCATAATCTCATAAAAAATTTGTTAATTTGAACTTACTCGTTTACAGTCAGAACTAGACGTCATGGTCTATCAAAAGGTTGAGTTGAAGTTGAGCTTGTTTTTGTTGAATATCAAATGCCACTATATTTCTCTCGGATTCTTGAAGTACTTTATTCATTACGTTTATTGTTAATATTTTTTTTTAACAAACAAACAAAAACAAACATTAATGCAATAAGTTCATACAGAGCAAATAACAAAGAAGTTGTATACACATCCTCACAAAATTATTCGCACAAGACTTCATTTAACGAAAGAAACTAAATTCCACTAGTCGTGAAAAATTAATTCAATAAAATTTAAAAAAATTAATATTAGTAAAATATTAAAAATTAGTACAAAAAAAATCAAATATTAATAAATCCAAGTAAGCAAAACCGAAAATAAGCAAACTAACCTCAATTAAACGTAACACAAAATTATTCGCACAAGAATAAAAATATGAAAAAATACATAAAATAAAGTAGGTGAGTGACACATCAGTATCTATAATAACGGCTCTTTGTCGTTTTGACATACTCCCGACTAGTTTCTTGCAAAAATCTGGGCGTAAAAGTTCCCATTCTCGTTGTAGAGCTTCTCTAAGACAAGCTTTGCTGCTGATAGCTCGATTTCGAATATTTATTTCAAGCTCAGCCCACAAATGTTCAATGGGGTTGATGTCGGGTGACTGTGGAGACATTTTGAGCTGCGAGCGAGCATTGAAAAGCAGCCACATATTGACATTGTGAGCAGTGTGCTTTGGGTCGTTATCTTGTTAAAAGACATAATTTGACCCTAGACCCATTTTAGTAGCGCTTTGCTGCAAATTTCTTTTTAGGATGTCGAGGTAGTCATATTGGTTCATTCTAAAGTCAATGGAGTCCATTTGACCAACCCCCCGCGCAGACATACACCCCCGCATCATGATATTCACCGCCGCTTGAAGATTAGCTTCATTCAGCTCAGTATTTGGTTTTCGCCACACTCTTTGCTTCCCGTCATTGCCAAACAAGTTGCTTTCGTCACTAAAAATAACGGTGTTCCAAAAGTCTAGAGTCTTGTTAACATACTCTTTGGCGAACGCGAGTCTTTTTTCTTTGTTAACTTTGGAAATAAACGGTTTGCGACGTGCAACTCTACCGTTAAAATTATTTGACCTTAAAGTCCGCCTTACTGTTCCGACAGAGAGTGCTTTTTTAATGATTCCTGACATCTCTGCGGTCAATAATTTTACTGGCGTCTTAGGGTTTTTCTTGTTTTTCTTGACAAATGCCTCTCATTTGCCTCCGATAATATTTTTGTTCGACCCCAACCTTTCTTATTTTCCAAACAACCCTCATTTCTGAACTTATGGACAACATCCCTAGCTACGGTATCTCCAACAAGTTCCAACAATCTTCCAACAAGTTCACCAGTCTCTCGGTACGTTTTGCCTTTGCAAACTAATTTTAAAATAACCTTTCGCTCTTCTATAGAAGTTTCCGATTTTTTTCGTCCCATTTTGCTCTTTTTTCTTTTTTTTTATTTTATTTTCTCAGAAATATCCTCTATCCTTCTGCTTCCAACGCAACGCTTGAGTTTGTGCGGATAATTGTGTCTGCTTTCCTCTTGCCGTATTCGGGAAGTCGAAAAAAAAATACCTTTAGGGTTGATTGCATCAGTGTGAACCTTGAATATGACTATTGAATATATAAAGCAGATGTATAATACAAAAAAACAGTTACTTTTTAGGTTGTACATAGAAAATATTAAATAAATTCGGCTGTAAAGTCTTTGTGAGGATGTGTATATACACTACCATATATGAAAATAAACGGTATCTTTTTCTTTTTTAAATTAATCTTTATTCCATCAATTTACATATTCGCTGTCTCGTGCAAGTACTTTAGCCTTCGCTTTCGAAGTTCACTAAGCTCAGAAGAATTGACGCCTACTAAATGATCAGGAAAATCTTCTTGCCCAATATCTTCGATCGTTACATCGTTGATATTTCCTTTTTGTAAGGTTTCAACATGCATTTATTCAGAACGTGGACATTCGTTTTCAGATGCATGTGGACTATTCGATGTTGCACACGATTCACCATTGGCATTTTCGGTTTTCGAAAACTTTCTTGTAGAATCCAGTAAAATAGAAGATTCAGAGGCTGATCCGTTTTGATACGTGTCCATTCATAAGAATGGAAGATACCTCAATCAGTAATTTGAACTAAAAAAAAATAAGAAATATATTATATATTTAGATAGATAGATACTGTAGTATATTAGCAACACTACGCTAGAGCGTGAGAGATGCTCTTCTGTATGTCATAGTACTCATGACATTCATCTTAGCTCTTATCTTTATTTTATTGTGTGCATCTTCAATCTTGACTCAGTGCAGTTTTCATCTTACCACCGACAAGTTGGAACGTGCTGGTGAGAACACACTACAGATACATTTATTTCTCATAATAAAAATGAAAAAAAACAGTATATATTTGTATATATAACATACTGCTCAGAGGCACGATAAATTAGTTAGTCGTGAAATGTTGCGGCGTAACTTCCACAACGGTTTTTGACATAAAAAATGGTTTGCAACAAGGAGCTGTTGGCTCTCCGCATGCTGCACCTAATTGCGTATGCCGATGATCTTGTAGTGTACAGATCAGGTCTGAAGGTGGAAATCATAAACATCTTGTCGCAACGTGACATCGATAAAATTCAGGGATTTTGTGCGAATCTATTTTGTTCCGTACCCCGTTATACAGGGCTTCGCGGGACACATGCCTAAACTGGCGTAAGTTCGGCATAGTTGACCCGCGGGGACGACCACTAACTATCAAAAGTGTAGTTCGATATCTCGGCATTTGGTTGGACCAGTACCTGCATTTTGACAAACATACAGAGATTGCTCTGACCAAAGCCAGAAAAGCCTTTGCTGTGGCAAGAAGGTTGTTTCATAGCAGCCAACTTGATACCAGGGTGAAGGTAATCTGCTACATGGCCCTCATTTGGCGTATACTGGTTTATGGTTGCCCCCTGTGGTTCAATGTAAGTCCTTCTCAGTCCTTCTCCTTCTCTTCTGTCTCAGGTTGTATCACACACCCGAGTCTGACTACAAGAATTTTTACTCCAACGAGATCTTGTATAACGAGGCAAACGTGAATAGAGTAGATAATTTTATCATTAAGTTGATAAGAAGGCATGTGGCACGAGCTATGACTTTTACCAACAGTCTGATATTCGGGGCTTACTCCCCCAATGATATGTCATGAAAAGGTGCGACGAAATGTCCCACCTGAGGCATTCCTCTACTTCGATAAAACCGGCCTGATACAGGATATGAAAGGATGTCCTATAATCTTCCATGTGGTACGCCAAACAGTAGAAGGGCGTCTCTTATACAAACCGGACGTCGTTCGGGAACACGAGGAGCTTTTCCTGTTCAGTAGAGCGATCCCCGCTCGAGATAGAGAGGAATCTGGAGCGGTGTTTCTTTTGGTGGCTGTATCAAAACCAGCCTCCGACGTCGTCAGCTCTTCAATAGTCTTCCGCCGGTTAATGCAGCTGTTTTCTCTTTGTTTAATGTCTTTCGTGTTGTGGACTAACAGCGCATATACATAGGTTTATGGTAGGTTAAAAATAAAAAAATATATGTATATACCAAAAAAAAATTTAAAAAAAACGGGTTCTTCAGGGCATGTGCATTGCATATGTTACGCATATGCATAGACACACGCTCTGAAGCACGCGCGTCCGTAAGTTGCGGGCATAGTTAAGATATCTTAAGTTTTATTTGAGTTTAGAAAGGTTTAGGGTAGGTTACGTAATTTAAGTATTATAAATAGTCTTAGCAGAGCCAAGTTTTCAAGCTTTCTTGGCAATAGAGAAAAAATAATTTAATACGTCTCGGACAGAACAAAAACGAACGATAGTATATGCCGAAAGGCAATTAGAGTAGTATACCAGATAAGCTTGGAGTACCCGCAAAGGGTCAGTAACTTAGTTATAAGTTCAAATGAATTGCTAGAGTTAAGCTAAAATTTAACATTTTGTCTAGGTTTCAGTAAGATAAAAGATTTGAGCAAATAGAAATGCATTAAAAAATGAAAAAAAAAACTAAACTACCAATTTTATTAAGGTCATTAATTCTCATAATCTCATAAAAAATTTGTTAATTTGAACTTACTCGTTTACAGTCAGAACTAGACGTCATGGTCTATCAAAAGGTTGAGTTGAAGTTGAGCTTGTTTTTGTTGAATATCAAATGCCACTATATTTCTCTCGGATTCTTGAAGTACTTTATTCATTACGTTTATTGTTAATATTTTTTTTTAACAAACAAACAAAAACAAACATTAATGCAATAAGTTCATACAGAGCAAATAACAAAGAAGTTGTATACACATCCTCACAAAATTATTCGCACAAGACTTCATTTAACGAAAGAAACTAAATTCCACTAGTCGTGAAAAATTAATTCAATAAAATTTAAAAAAATTAATATTAGTAAAATATTAAAAATTAGTACAAAAAAAATCAAATATTAATAAATCCAAGTAAGCAAAACCGAAAATAAGCAAACTAACCTCAATTAAACGTAACACAAAATTATTCGCACAAGAATAAAAATATGAAAAAATACATAAAATAAAGTAGGTGAGTGACACATCAGTATCTATAATAACGGCTCTTTGTCGTTTTGACATACTCCCGACTAGTTTCTTGCAAAAATCTGGGCGTAAAAGTTCCCATTCTCGTTGTAGAGCTTCTCTAAGACAAGCTTTGCTGCTGATAGCTCGATTTCGAATATTTATTTCAAGCTCAGCCCACAAATGTTCAATGGGGTTGATGTCGGGTGACTGTGGAGACATTTTGAGCTGCGAGCGAGCATTGAAAAGCAGCCACATATTGACAATTTGAGCAGTGTGCTTTGGGTCGTTATCTTGTTGAAAGACATAATTTCACCCTAGACCCATTTTAGTAGCGCTTTGCTGCAAATTTCTTTTTAGGATGTCGAGGTAGTCATATTGGTTCATTCTATAGTCAATGAACTCCATTTGACCAACCCCCCGCGCAGACATACACCCCCGCATCATGATATTCACCGTCGCTTGAAGATTAGCTTCATTCAGCTCAGTATTTGGTTTTCGCCACACCCTTTGCTTCCCGTCATTGCCAAACAAGTTGCTTTCGTCACTAAAAATAACGGTGTTCCAAAAGTCTAGTCTTGTTAACATACTCTTTGGCGAACGCGAGTCTTTTTTCTTTGTTAACTTTGGAAATAAAGGGTTTGCGACGTGCAACTCTACCGTTAAAATTATTTGACCTTAAAGTCCGCCTTACTGTTCCAACAGAGAGTGCTTTTTTAATGATTCCTGACATCTCTGCGGTCAATAATTTTACTGGCGTCTTAGGGTTTTTCTTGATTTTCTTGACAATATGCCTCTCATTTGCCTCCGATAATATTTTTGTTCGACCCCAACCTTTCTTATTTTCTAAACAACCCTCATTTCTGAACTTATGGACAACATCCCTAACTACGGTATAGGATCTTCCAACGAGTTCACCAGTCTCTCGGTACGTTTTGCCTTCGCAAACTAGTTTTAAAATAACCTTTCGCTCTTCTATAAAAGTTTCCGATTTTGTTCGTCCCATTTTGTTCTTTCTTTTTTTTTATTTTATTTTCTCAGAAATATCCTCTATCCTTCTGCTTGTTGCCTCGATCACAGCATTCAACAGAATGAGCGGTTATTACAACACAACGCTTGAGTTTGTGCGGATAATTCTGTCTGCTTTCCTCTTGCCGTATTCGGAGAAGTCGAAAAAAAATACCCTTAGGGTTGATTGCATCAGTGTGAACTTTGTATGATTGCAGATGTATAATACAAAAAACAGTTACTTTTTAAGTTGTACATAGAAAATATTAAATAAATTCGGCTGTAAAGTCTTTGTGCGAATAATTTTGTGAGGATGTGTATATTCACTACCATACATGAAAATAAACGGTATCTTTTTCTTTTTTAAATTAATCTTTATTTCATCAATTTACATATTCGCTGTCTCGTGCAAGTACTTTAGCCTTCGCTTTCGAAGTTCACTAAGCTCAGAAGAATTGACGCCTTCTACATGATCAGGAAAATCTTCTTGCCCAATATCTTCGATCGTTACATCGTTGATATTTCCTTTTTGTAAAGTTTCAACATGCATTTCTTCAGAACGTGGACATTCGTTTTCAGATGCATGTGGACTATTCGATTTTGCACACGATTCACCATTGGTATTTTCGGTTTTCGAAAACTTTCTTGTAGAATCCAGTAAAATAGAAGATTCAGAGGCTGCTCCGTTGTGATACGTGTTGACCAAAGCGTATTGATTCATAAGAATGGAAGATGCCTCAATCAGTAATTTGATATTTCCAAGCAACTAAAAAAAAATAAGAAATATATTATATATTTAGATAGATAGATACTGTAGTATATTCGCAACACTACGCTAGAGCGTGAGAGATGCTCTTCTGTATGTCACAAGTTGGAACGTGCTGGTGAGACCACACTACAGATATATTTATTTCTAATAATAAAAATGAAAAACAGTATATATTTGTATATATTACATACTGCTCAGAGGCACGATAGATTAGCTTATTTTCTATCTTACTTCTGTATTATGCTTAACAGATATCGAACTAATGTAATAAGAGTCAACTTTATCTCGGCGAAAATTAAATAACCGAGGCCTGAACGTAATACAAAATATATTAATAGAATCCATTTTGTAGATCGGTTAACTGAAGACAGATCTGATTCTTTTATAATCTAATCAGTTCAATACATGTAGGCTTACAAGAATGTAGTAGCTATATAGAGGTTAATGTATTCATCCTCCAAATATTTATGGGCATGAAAAGATAAATGCATTTAAAAAATTTAAGGAACGCAAGTGTTGTCGATGTGCTTAATTTTTAAGGGATACCACAGCTGCACAGGTCAAGTTCGCGTACCATGCAAATACCATATTTCACATGGAATTTTCTGTCCGCAGTAAATATTTTCGATACTAGCAATTAATTCGACACTATCTAGAGTCAACGACAAGAACAATATCCTCTGATTTGAAATCCTTTGAAGAAATGCTTTTACTTTAGTCAAAAGATCTTAAAAGCTGCATACATTCAGATATCAACGGTTCCATACGATTTTAGTATACTTCAACAGCTGCTTTTTAGAACCCTTGAATTCAGATGCCCAGCTCCCCCTTTCTATGATGCCATCGTGACTTAACAAAAAAAATTCCCTGGCGTGACAGGATTAGCGTCCTTCGACCATTAACCATGGCCTCTGCTTCAGTCAAAGGCATTTCCATTGCTCGACACATAATTCTGCGATTCCAATAAACACTTTAATTATATTCTTGATGGACCGAATGACGCTCGACCATGGAGCTCGTTCCGTAATAAATTTTCAACACTTGCGACGATCGGATGCATAGTTTTAAGAAGTACCTTCTGATTCCTTGGCTGTGGCTACTATCCGAAATGTTCGAGCATTCCCGGAAAAAATACTGACGGAGCTATTCTTCGTGAGACAGACCGGCGGAAGGCCATCAAAAAACTATCCGTGATAGTACCCAGTATGTACTCCAAATGTACGGAGCGAATAGCGGCACGGGTAAATATCATAAAAACTTTTGATATTTACTACTTACATGCCCTTTAGAATGTGCGGCACGCTCAAGTACACACCAACATTATCAAAGGGTTGGATAATGCGTGTCATTCAATTGGAAGTGGCACAAACGACTGGTATGTTGGTTTTCCCCACAGTTTCGGATAAACAACCCACCGCTTCATGATAATTGTGATTAGGTGCCATCCCTTTAATAGCCGAAACTTTTCACTAATTTGGGGCAGAACCAAGTTAGTTAATCCATGCAATGCCTCGTGATGATAATACTCCAGTAACGTAGGAGTCTCTCTTTCCGTCACAGAGCACACAAAACACTATGTACTCTAAGTGAAATCGCTTCACACAGCAGATTTTTGCTGCGCGATTGCAGATCATCAGGAGGATGAACAGGATTTCAAAGCGCTGATATGGCGTCTCATCAGGCACAAGCGTCAGCACATAGCCTCTCTCAGCGAACTCCTACTCTCACCTCCACGTGGTGAAATCTCCTTCGATCGAAGATCAACCCCCTGGGATGTCGTTGGCGGCTGCAGACGAGAGAGGGGGGAGAGTGTGCCTGTACCAGGGCTCATCTCTCTTTATGGATGGCGGCGGAGGAGCTGGAAACTGTCTGGCCAACGGCGCCATCCGAAACTACAGTCAGAAGGAGTTACCTGGTGCGCAGTCCTTCTAGAGCTACTTCGACATTTTCGGAGCACCTGTAGTCTAGGAAGTGCGGTGGAATGGGCCGGGCAAGAAGAGGATGAGAAACTGCGACATCTACTACGGTGATTGCAACAGGAAGATGCGCTTATTTGGATGTGGATTTGTTGTTGGAGGCAGACTTAGGCAAAAAGTCTTAAGCTTTGTCTGTAAAAGCGAACGCCTCATAACAATCCGCATCAAGGCTAAATGCGGGAACATCAGCATGATTTGCGCCCACGCCCCGACAGAGAACAAAGATGACAACAGCAAGGGTGACTTCTATGATTTCCTAGAAAGAACTTACGACCAGTGCCCCAGCTTCGACACCAAGATCATTCTAGGAGATTTCCATGCAAAGCTGGGTAAGGAAGACATCTTTGCCAAAGTCATCGGGAAACACAGCCTGCAAGACACCACATCCGATAGCGGACTCAGGCTAGTGGACTTTGTCACGGGACGTAATCTCTATGTAGCTAGCACCGGGTTCCCACATCTCAGCATCCATAAATCAAGCGTCAACCAGATTGATCATGTTGCGATCGACGTCAGACACTCCTCCAGCATTCTTGATGTCTGAACGTTCCGAGGAGCCAACATCGACTCGGACCATTTCCTTGTTGTAGCCAAGGTAAGAACTCGGATATCAAGAGATCAACAGAGTCGAGAAAGGACACCACGGTCCGGAGAAAAAACCCATGGTTTGACTACGAGTGTAGGCTGGCACATGCAGTGAAGCTGGAAGCCTACAAAGCAACGCTGCAACGAACGACGAGAGCTGTTCGTGAGCTCTACGAACAGAGACGAAGGGACGAGACCCGGCTTCTCAGGAGAAAGAAGAAAGAGCACGAGAAGCGCGCGATCTAGGAGATGGAGAGTGCTACGCGGTGCTACGGCAGGAACGATGTCCGAAAGTTGTACCAGAGAGTGAAACAGTTATCCAGTGGATATAAGGTTCGGACAGAAGCCTGCCCCGACGAGAATGGACAACTAGTAGTAGAGTCGCAAGTTGAAGAACCATTTCTGCAGACTGCTAAACGGCGATGATGACAGCAATACCGCTGTCAGGCAGAATGTTCCACTCAATATTGACGATGATCGACGAGAATAGCAATATCAAGACTAACAAAGCTGCCGGTGCGGACGGACTGACCGCTGAAATCTTTAAGGCAGCTGGAGATGATCTGGTTGGACGCATGCACCAGCTCATCTGTAAGATATGGTAGGAGGAAAGCATGCCTGATGAGTGGAATCTCAGTATCGTTTGCCCGCTCCACAAGAAAGGAGACCCCTTTGACTGCGCCTTCTCTGCCGTTTTGTGTACTCGCCTGAAGCCGTTTATAAACAACCTGATAGGTCCATATCAGTGTGGCCAGGGAAGTCCACCATCGACCAGATTTTCACACTACGGCAGATCCTGGAAAAGACCCAAGAAATGCAAATCGACACCCACCACCTTTTTGTCGATTTCAAGGCCGCATATGACAGCGTGCATAGGGACGAGCTATACAACGCCATGTCTAGTTTTGACATTCCTGCCAAACTCGTCAGGTTGTACAGGATGACGAAGGAGAATTCTCGCTGCTCCATCAAGGTCGGTAACGAACTCACCGAGACCTTCAATGTCAAAAAAAGATTTACACAAGGCGACGCGCTGTCATGTGATTTCTTTAACATCATCCTGGAGAAGATCGTGCAAGACTCACACGCCAACACTAGAGGCACGATCTTCCAGAAGTCCGTACAACTGCTAGCATACGCGGATGACATTGACGTGATTGGCAGAACACAGCGAGCCGTCAATGAGGCGTCTGCTGGCATTGAGGCGGAGGCGGCTAAAATGGGTCTAGGGGTGAATGAGGGCAAAACGAAGTATATACTGTCATCAAGAAAGGACACACAACATCGACGTCTTGGACAGAGCGTCACAATGGGCGGCTATAATTTCGAGGTAGTCAAGGACTTCGTCTACCTCGGCTCCGCAGTAAACAGTACAAACAACCCCAGTACCGAGATCAAAAGCAGAGTAGCTCTTGCCAACCGCTGTTTCTATGGGCTCAAGAGGCAATTGAGTAGTAGAGGCATCTCTCGAAGGACCAAGCTGACTTTATACAAGACCTTGATCATCCCAGTCGTGCTGTACGGCGCGGAGGCATGGACAATCTCAAAAGCCGACGAGGAAGTGCTTGGTATTTTCGAGAGAAAAGCTCTGCGTGCGATCTTTGGTCCTGTTGTGACGGTTTCTGGAAGAGAAGATTCAACCACGAACTGTACGGGCTGTAAAGCGACATGAGTCTAGTCAGGCGTGTTCGGATCCAACGCCTGAGATGGCTAGGCCATGTAGAGCGTATGGACAACTCAGCTCCGGCCCGAAGAGTCTTCGACTCCGAACCCGTGGGACAACGCAACAGAGGACGCCCACGTTTAAGGTGGCGCACCCAGGTGGAGAAGGACCTCAACCAACTTGGCGTGCGACACTGGAGGCAGCTAGCCAGAGACCATGCTAGCTGGAGAGGCTTGTTGGTTTAGGCCCAGGTCCACCCCGGACTGAAGCGCCAAATAAAGAAGAAGAAGAATACAGATCATCTACCGATTTTGCACCTCATAGATTACATCAAATAAACAATATTCATTGAATAATAGTGTATGAATAAATTTTTTAAATTCTAATCGTGAAAAGGTAAAATTAACTCCTCTGCTAAGTTATTTATACACCTTGTAATAAGTTCATTACAACTATAGTTGGTTCTATCTCTTATCGTAGAGTTTTTTTCTCACCCGAAGAGATCTTATTACTTCCGGACAGCATATCTCGCGACGTTCTTTTGCACGCTTTCGCGTCTGAGTTCTTGTGTATTATATGGGGTATCCCAAACGATGGATGATTATTCTAAATATGGTCTGATTACCGAACAATGGATGGACATAAGACTATCTATTACCCCTATTACCGATGGCGAGTCGAACGAAAAATTCGCCAAATGGTATTATCATTCATATCATTCATATATGATATTACCATTCACGATTCGCGCAGATCGCATTCGCCTTAAGTGTCAGAAATTATGCGAACTGCAAGATCACCATATTGCGATTGGCGAATAATCGCATCGGGACACATTTGCGATCGCACTTTCACCACCTGCATGTGGTGGATAAGAATATTCATAATGCAAGATTTTTAACAAAATGTACAATGTTTCATACCATTTTGTTCTTTTTCAGATCTGGTTAATAAACTCAAAAAGAAATAACCCTAAGGCGAACTTTCAGCAACAAACTGAAACACACTCAAAAACGAAGCAAATAGAGTTGCGAAGCAAATATGTACATATGTAGAAAACTAGGATACATATATTACGTACTTTTATCACTATTTATACTGTGTAAATAAAAAATCGGGTTGAAATAAACATTTTACTTTAAAACACATTATATTATGCGTTCTAATTCCAAGCGAGAATGAATCAACAAACTTCATTTGACATTTAATATGTTATTTTTTCATTGTCACGGTGGCAATAATGAAATTCAGGCGAATTGAGAAATTCGAAAACCGCAATGACTCGACGTGCTACATTCGCATAACAGTTCGGTAGCAGGCGAACGTACGACTCGCCATCGGTAATAGGAATATACATATATCCCTTTCAAATAGTTTTAAATCGATTCTTTCCTCTGCCCTCGTTTAAAAATAAAATGTGATGTACTCAACGTGTCAATTATTTTCTAAATTTTCATAGATGTAATTCGAAAAATATGATAAATTAATTGTACATGGCCTGCTCTTCATAACGCCATGCTGGTTATACGATATAATTTCTTTTACAAAATGATATAATGGTTCTTTTACAATTTTGGTACCGATTGTTCGCGATTGAACCAATTTCGAAAAGTATAATTAAAAAACAGAGAAGATAAAGAAAAAAAGGGAGGCCAGACAACACCCGAAGGAAGGTATTTCGAAATCTTCGCTGAGGTAAACAATCTGACCCAACTAGTAAATGAGCCCAGACGAATACCTGACATTGCAGATAATTCCGCTAACACCCTGTGGCTGTTTCTCACCTCTCTTCCTGATAAATATTCTGTTGACATACTGCAAGCTCTAGGCTCGTCGGACGATTGTATTGTATCAGCAAAATTGTCGTTATCACACACAGAGAACAAATTCATAAAATAACAGTATGGCTGTACGAGAAAGCCAATTGAAGCAAACTTAACAACT
The DNA here is from genome assembly GCA_964034865.1 of Eristalis intricaria. Classification (NCBI taxonomy): domain Eukaryota; kingdom Metazoa; phylum Arthropoda; class Insecta; order Diptera; family Syrphidae; genus Eristalis; species Eristalis intricaria. The sequence continues at coordinate 50,313,889 of OZ035873.1, read as the reverse complement.
TCTTTAGGAATTTTAATTGGTCACTATGCTCCCTCCATAGCCACGTGGATGCCGCTGCTGATATGATCACAAACATTCTTCTACTGGGCATGAGACCCTTCATTCCTCATAGAGTGAATAGTTTCAAACCCAAAGCAAACGCATGGTATGACTCGAGCTGTAAACAGACTATCAGGATGAGAGAGTTAAATTTCGGGACATACAAAGGTAACCCTACTGAGGAAAACCGGAACAAGTTTCAAACGAGCCAGAAATGACTGCAATACAACTATCAGACGTATGAAATTCTCTTATGAAAAAAAGTTGAGACAAGAAGTGCTATAATGTCCCAAAGGTAGTTCAAACGTTTGTTTATTTGTAGAAAACATAAAGAATTCCGCTTCGTCTTCAATCCCACTCTTATTTACAATGACATTTTAGCTGTCAGGTTCTTAGAGAAAGCGAATCTGTTTGTGGCTCATTTTGCAGCCGGCTCAACACTGCCAGATTCCACCTGTACTTGAGAGCGTTGAATTCACCATGGAACAAATCCACTTACACACTAGTGGAGTTGCAAGAGTACTTAAAGATCTCGACGTGCACAATTCCGCTGGCCGGATGGTATTTCTCCTATACTTCTGAAGAGGTGTTCTTTCTTTATTCTTTAGGTCTCTTTCTGAGCAGATGGAAAACAACATTTGTCCAGCCCGTCTCTAAAAATCTTCGTCATCCACCTCGTACCGACCCATAGCACTTCCGTCCCCTCTTTCTAAGGTCATGCAACCGCTGATAAATCGTCAACTTATGAAATTTCTTGAGTCGCGGAAGCTTCTTAATAACCGGCAATATATTTTTCGCAGCCACAGGTCCACTGGTGATCTGATAGCTTATCTCACCGGAAAGTGGAAAGGAGGAGAAAGCAAGATAGTTGTACTTGATATCTCAGAAGCATTTGACAGAGTTTGGCATCAAGCCCTCTCTTCTTCTATGGATTAGAAATTACTATTCGAACCGTTAAATTCTAGTTATTTTGGATGGGTTCAATTCGGATGTCCACCAAATATATGCTGGTGTTTCCCAAGGCTCAGTTCTTTATCCGACACTCTCTCATTTTTATAAATAATCTTTTGTCTGCTACTTCTAATCCAATCCATTCCTTCGCTGATGATAGCACCCTCAGTTTGTCATATCATTCCAACACTCACGACCCCGCCCTTCGGTCGTAGAATTGTAATGGCAGGGTATGTTAAGCACATTGAATTCCGATCTTGACAGTACAATTAATTGGGGAAAAAACAATACAGTGGAATTCAATGCTTCAAAAACTGAATGCTGTCTGTTGTCAATCAAGCGAACCCTTGATAATCAGCCATTATCCCTGAATGGGGTTTGTGTCGATGAAGCCGGATGAAACCGGAACCGGAATTCCATCCTTGGTATGTGTATCAACACAACACTTATTGGAGGTCGCCAAAAATTCTGCGAAATGTTTAGGTTTCCTTAATCGATGCAAGAAATATTTCACCCCTTCTGATTTGGGTTTAATTTGTAAGGCGTACATCCACCCCAAGCTTGAGTACAACGCTCATATCTAGTCTGGTGCCCTCAGGATCACCTTGCACCTAGTTGATAGAATCCAAAAGCGAGCGATAAAACTTATAGAAGACAATAATATCATAGAGTCAGTAGACTCGCTCGAACATCGACATCTCTTCTTTGTCCGTTTTTTATCGTCATTTCTCAAGTGAGTTAGCTAACTGCATTCCTCCTCTCCATGAATTCACCCGCAATACCCATCTCACCAGGAATGCCCATCAGTATACCCTTAAGCCGTCTTTCGGACGTACATTTAAATTCAGAGGCTCGTTCTTCATCCGCACTACACGAATATAGAATGCTCTTCCAAGCCTAGTTCAACCGCACTACACGAATATAGAATGCTCTTCCTAGCCTAATATTTCATACGGACCACAACCCGCAGATAAGACCAATGTGCACAGGTACTCCTCTCCCTTTCTCTCTCGCGATACAAAAAACTCTTGAAGTCGCCAGCTATAGCCAAATGGATGACATCAGGCGACATGTAGATAAAAATCTACACGTACATTTTCACCGCCTTTGAACCACGCCCTTTGGAGAATCGAAGTCGGAATGGTCATGCAAAGTCAACCCTACTTCGCAGGGAAGGGCGACATGATTCTACCCTTAGTTTCTGTAGATCTCCTATCAATAGCATCTGAGTCGAATACTCGTACCTTCTGCACATTACGCACAACTTGAAAATCGATTGATGGATACAATCAAAATGACTCCAGCTTGTTTAATCCACGATGTTGTGGCTACCTTGAACAATAACAAGGTCACCGTCGCCCGCTTCCTGAATTTGGAAAAGGCCTTCGACACGGTCTGGATACAGGATGAACTAGATAGAGGACGAACAAATTTGATTACTATACCAAATCGGGTATTCCAGGATGTTGTGGCTGCCTTGAACAATAACCAGGTCACCGTCGCCCGCTTCCTGCTTCCTAGATAGAGGACGTACAAATTTGATTACTATACCAAATCGGGTATTCGTATCAATGCTGGGAAATCGGTACTCATGTGCTTTAGGTGACCATCCCGAAGTGGATGCAGATGAGCAGCCAAATGTCAGACCACAAAGAAAGTGCTCCCTAACACTACAGAAATACCAACAAACGAGAAGATCAAGTATCTTGGCGTTAACTTCACAGAAAGGTTGAAGTTCAACAGACATTCGAAACTGACTCTTTAGAAGGCTAACCTAGGCTTCCATCGCATTTTTTCCTTGATGCGTAAGCAAAATGAATTAAGCCATAGGACTAAGCTGTTGCCCATCTTAACGTACGGCGTCCCAATATAGCATACTATCTCTAAGACCAGCATGAAAAAGCTGGAAAGGAAAATACTGCTAATATGCTCCGGACTCACCTTCGATAAGGACCGTCAAAGACATCGCAGCAACAAGAAGCTTTACGACCTAGCAAGCATCATCCCCCTGCAACAGTAGATGGAGACACTGTTCAGAAAGCAGATAATAGACATCAACAACCATCCTAATGAGGAAATCAGGAACTTGAGAAACACAATCCCCGGACAACGCAACCTCGAAAGGACCACCTTGGACACACGGATTTGAACAACCCGACGTGAGCACTAGACATTGTAGGACATAAGATATAAACAATAAACCGACAATAATACCAAATGTTTAATTAAACAATGTACATCAGTTGAGTCACTATTTTTGAGCCAATACCCTAACCCTTAGTATGTAAGCCTAGTTGCCATGTCAATTGTGAAAACAATTCTGTGTTCAACAAAAATGTTCAAATCGTTTTAAATCGACTTTTTTCCTCGGCCCTAGCTTGTTTAAAAACAAAATGTGATGTACTCAACGTGTCAATTATTTTCTAAATTTTCATAGATGTAATTCGAAAAATATGATAAATTAACATGGCCTGCTCTGCATAACGCCATGCTGGTTATAAGATATAATTTCTTTTACAAAGTGATATAATGGTTCTTTTACAATACTTTCAAATAATTCTGGTACCGATTGTTCGCGATGGAACCAATTTCGATAAGGATAATTTAAAAAAAGAGAAGATAAAGAAAAAAGGGAGGCCAGACAACACCCGAAGGAAGGTATGTCGAAATCTTCGCTGAGGTAAACAATCTGACCCAGCTAGTAAATGAGCCCACACGAATACCTGACATTGCAGATAATTGAACTAACACCCTGTACATGTTTCTCACCTCTCTTCCTGATAAATATTCTATTGACATACTGTCAGCTCTGGGCTCGTCGGACGATTGTGTTGTATCAGCAATATTGTCGTTATCACACAAAGAGAACAAATTAATAAAATAACACTATGGCTGTACGAGAAAGCCGATTGGAGCAAACTTAACAACTTCTTTAGGAATTTTAATTGGTCACTATGCTCCCTCCATAGTCACGTGGATGCCGCTGCTGATATGATCACAAACATTCTTCTGCTGGGCATGAGAACCTTCATTCCTCATAGAGTGAATAGTTTCAAACCCAAAGCAAACGCATGGTATGACTCGAGCTGTAAAGAGGCTATCAGGATGAGAGAGTTCAATTTCGGGACATACAAAGGTAACCCTACTGAGGAAAACCGGAACAAGTTTAAACGAGCCAGAAATGACTGCAATACAACTATCAGACGTATGAAATTCTCTTATGAAAAAAAGTTGAGACAAGAAGTGCTATAATATCCCAAGGGTAGTTCAAACGTTTGGTTATTTGTAGAAAACATAAAGAATTCCGCTTCGTCTTCAATCCCACTCTTATTTACAATGACATTTTAGCTGTCAGGTTCTTAGAGAAAGCGAATCTGTTTGCGGCTCATTTTGCAGCCGGCTCAACACTGCCAGATTCCACCTGTACTTGAGAGCGTTGAATTCACCATGGAACAAATCCACTTACACACTAGTGGAGTTGCAAGAGTACTTAAAGATCTCGACGTGCACAATTCCGCTGGCCGGATGGTATTTCTCCTATACTTCTGAAGAGGTGTTCTTTCTTTATTCTTTAGGTCTCTTTCTGAGCAGATGGAAAACAACATTTGTCCAGCCCGTCTCTAAAAATCTTCGTCATCCACCTCGTACCGACCCATAGCACTTCCGTCCCCTCTTTCTAAGGTCATGCAACCGCTGATAAATCGTCAACTTATGAAATTTCTTGAGTCGCGGAAGCTTCTTAATAACCGGCAATATATTTTTCGCAGCCACAGGTCCACTGGTGATCTGATAGCTTATCTCACCGGAAAGTGGAAAGGAGGAGAAAGCAAGATAGTTGTACTTGATATCTCAGAAGCATTTGACAGAGTTTGGCATCAAGCCCTCTCTTCTTCTATGGATTAGAAATTACTATTCGAACCGTTAAATTCTAGTTATTTTGGATGGGTTCAATTCGGATGTCCACCAAATATATGCTGGTGTTCCCCAAGGCTCAGTTCTTTATCCGACTCTCATTTTTATAAATAATCTTTTGTCTGCTACTTGTAATCCAATCCATTCCTTCGCTGATGACAGCACCCTCAGTTTGTCATATCCTTCCAACACTCACGACCCCGCCCTTCGGTCGTAGAATTGTAATGGCAGGGTATGTTAAGCACATTGAATTCCAATCTTGACGGCCCACGGACCACAACCCGCAGATAAGACCAATGTGCACAGGTACTCCTCTCCCTTTCTCTCTCGCGATACAAAAAACTCTTGAAGTCGCCAGCTATAGCCAAATGGATGACATCAGTCGACATGTAGATAAAAATCTACACGTACATTTTCACCGCCTTTGAACCACGCCCTTTGGAGAATCGAAGTCGGAATGGTCATGCAAAGTCAACCCTACTTCGCAGGGAAGGGCGACATGATTCTACCCTTAGTTTCTGTAGATCTCCTATCAATAGCATCTGAGTCGAATACTCGTACCTTCTGCACATTACGCACAACTTGAAAATCGATTGATGGATACAATCAAAATGACTCCAGCTTGTTTAATCCACGATGTTGTGGCTACCTTGAACAATAACAAGGTCACCGTCGCCCGCTTCCTGAATTTGGAAAAGGCCTTCGACACGGTCTGGATACAGGATGAACTAGATAGAGGACGAACAAATTTGATTACTATACCAAATCGGGTATTCCAGGATGTTGTGGCTGCCTTGAACAATAACCAGGTCACCGTCGCCCGCTTCCTGCTTCCTAGATAGAGGACGTACAAATTTGATTACTATACCAAATCGGGTATTCGTATCAATGCTGGGAAATCGGTACTCATGTGCTTTAGGTGACCATCCCGAAGTGGATGCAGATGAGCAGCCAAATGTCAGACCACAAAGAAAGTGCTCCCTAACACTACAGAAATACCAACAAACGAGAAGATCAAGTATCTTGGCGTTAACTTCACAGAAAGGTTGAAGTTCAACAGACATTCGAAACTGACTCTTTAGAAGGCTAACCTAGGCTTCCATCGCATTTTTTCCTTGATGCGTAAGCAAAATGAATTAAGCCATAGGACTAAGCTGTTGCCCATCTTAACGTACGGCGTCCCAATATAGCATACTATCTCTAAGACCAGCATGAAAAAGCTGGAAAGGAAAATACTGCTAATATGCTCCGGACTCACCTTCGATAAGGACCGTCAAAGACATCGCAGCAACAAGAAGCTTTACGACCTAGCAAGCATCATCCCCCTGCAACAGTAGATGGAGACACTGTTCAGAAAGCAGATAATAGACATCAACAACCATCCTAATGAGGAAATCAGGAACTTGAGAAACACAATCCCCGGACAACGCAACCTCGAAAGGACCACCTTGGACACACGGATTTGAACAACCCGACGTGAGCACTAGACATTGTAGGACATAAGATATAAACAATAAACCGACAATAATACCAAATGTTTAATTAAACAATGTACATCAGTTGAGTCACTATTTTTGAGCCAATACCCTAACCCTTAGTATGTAAGCCTAGTTGCCATGTCAATTGTGAAAACAATTCTGTGTTCAACAAAAATGTTCAAATCGTTTTAAATCGACTTTTTTCCTCGGCCCTAGCTTGTTTAAAAACAAAATGTGATGTACTCAACGTGTCAATTATTTTCTAAATTTTCATAGATGTAATTCGAAAAATATGATAAATTAACATGGCCTGCTCTGCATAACGCCATGCTGGTTATAAGATATAATTTCTTTTACAAAGTGATATAATGGTTCTTTTACAATACTTTCAAATAATTCTGGTACCGATTGTTCGCGATTGAACCAATTTCGAAAAGTATAATTAAAAAACAGAGAAGATAAAGAAAAAAAGGGAGGCCAGACAACACCCGAAGGAAGGTATTTCGAAATCTTCGCTGAGGTAAACAATCTGACCCAACTAGTAAATGAGCCCAGACGAATACCTGACATTGCAGATAATTCCGCTAACACCCTGTGGCTGTTTCTCACCTCTCTTCCTGATAAATATTCTGTTGACATACTGCAAGCTCTAGGCTCGTCGGACGATTGTATTGTATCAGCAAAATTGTCGTTATCACACACAGAGAACAAATTCATAAAATAACAGTATGGCTGTACGAGAAAGCCAATTGAAGCAAACTTAACAACTTCTTTAGGAATTTTAATTGGTCACTATGCTCCCTCCATAGCCACGTGGATGCCGCTGCTGATATGATCACAAACATTCTTCTACTGGGCATGAGACCCTTCATTCCTCATAGAGTGAATAGTTTCAAACCCAAAGCAAACGCATGGTATGACTCGAGCTGTAAACAGACTATCAGGATGAGAGAGTTAAATTTCGGGACATACAAAGGTAACCCTACTGAGGAAAACCGGAACAAGTTTCAAACGAGCCAGAAATGACTGCAATACAACTATCAGACGTATGAAATTCTCTTATGAAAAAAAGTTGAGACAAGAAGTGCTATAATGTCCCAAAGGTAGTTCAAACGTTTGTTTATTTGTAGAAAACATAAAGAATTCCGCTTCGTCTTCAATCCCACTCTTATTTACAATGACATTTTAGCTGTCAGGTTCTTAGAGAAAGCGAATCTGTTTGTGGCTCATTTTGCAGCCGGCTCAACACTGCCAGATTCCACCTGTACTTGAGAGCGTTGAATTCACCATGGAACAAATCCACTTACACACTAGTGGAGTTGCAAGAGTACTTAAAGATCTCGACGTGCACAATTCCGCTGGCCGGATGGTATTTCTCCTATACTTCTGAAGAGGTGTTCTTTCTTTATTCTTTAGGTCTCTTTCTGAGCAGATGGAAAACAACATTTGTCCAGCCCGTCTCTAAAAATCTTCGTCATCCACCTCGTACCGACCCATAGCACTTCCGTCCCCTCTTTCTAAGGTCATGCAACCGCTGATAAATCGTCAACTTATGAAATTTCTTGAGTCGCGGAAGCTTCTTAATAACCGGCAATATATTTTTCGCAGCCACAGGTCCACTGGTGATCTGATAGCTTATCTCACCGGAAAGTGGAAAGGAGGAGAAAGCAAGATAGTTGTACTTGATATCTCAGAAGCATTTGACAGAGTTTGGCATCAAGCCCTCTCTTCTTCTATGGATTAGAAATTACTATTCGAACCGTTAAATTCTAGTTATTTTGGATGGGTTCAATTCGGATGTCCACCAAATATATGCTGGTGTTTCCCAAGGCTCAGTTCTTTATCCGACACTCTCTCATTTTTATAAATAATCTTTTGTCTGCTACTTCTAATCCAATCCATTCCTTCGCTGATGATAGCACCCTCAGTTTGTCATATCATTCCAACACTCACGACCCCGCCCTTCGGTCGTAGAATTGTAATGGCAGGGTATGTTAAGCACATTGAATTCCGATCTTGACAGTACAATTAATTGGGGAAAAAACAATACAGTGGAATTCAATGCTTCAAAAACTGAATGCTGTCTGTTGTCAATCAAGCGAACCCTTGATAATCAGCCATTATCCCTGAATGGGGTTTGTGTCGATGAAGCCGGATGAAACCGGAACCGGAATTCCATCCTTGGTATGTGTATCAACACAACACTTATTGGAGGTCGCCAAAAATTCTGCGAAATGTTTAGGTTTCCTTAATCGATGCAAGAAATATTTCACCCCTTCTGATTTGGGTTTAATTTGTAAGGCGTACATCCACCCCAAGCTTGAGTACAACGCTCATATCTAGTCTGGTGCCCTCAGGATCACCTTGCACCTAGTTGATAGAATCCAAAAGCGAGCGATAAAACTTATAGAAGACAATAATATCATAGAGTCAGTAGACTCGCTCGAACATCGACATCTCTTCTTTGTCCGTTTTTTATCGTCATTTCTCAAGTGAGTTGGCTAACTGCATTCCTCCTCTCCATGAATTCACCCGCAATACCCATCTCACCAGGAATGCCCATCAGTATACCCTTAAGCCGTCTTTCGGACGTACATTTAAATTCAGAGGCTCGTTCTTCATCCGCACTACACGAATATAGAATGCTCTTCCAAGCCTAGTTCAACCGCACTACACGAATATAGAATGCTCTTCCTAGCCTAATATTTCCCACGGACCACAACCCGCAGATAAGACCAATGTGCACAGGTACTCCTCTCCCTTTCTCTCTCGCGATACAAAAAACTCTTGAAGTCGCCAGCTATAGCCAAATGGATGACATCAGGCGACATGTAGATAAAAATCTACACGTACATTTTCACCGCCTTTGAACCACGCCCTTTGGAGAATCGAAGTCGGAATGGTCATGCAAAGTCAACCCTACTTCGCAGGGAAGGGCGACATGATTCTACCCTTAGTTTCTGTAGATCTCCTATCAATAGCATCTGAGTCGAATACTCGTACCTTCTGCACATTACGCACAACTTGAAAATCGATTGATGGATACAATCAAAATGACTCCAGCTTGTTTAATCCACGATGTTGTGGCTACCTTGAACAATAACAAGGTCACCGTCGCCCGCTTCCTGAATTTGGAAAAGGCCTTCGACACGGTCTGGATACAGGATGAACTAGATAGAGGACGAACAAATTTGATTACTATACCAAATCGGGTATTCCAGGATGTTGTGGCTGCCTTGAACAATAACCAGGTCACCGTCGCCCGCTTCCTGCTTCCTAGATAGAGGACGTACAAATTTGATTACTATACCAAATCGGGTATTCGTATCAATGCTGGGAAATCGGTACTCATGTGCTTTAGGTGACCATCCCGAAGTGGATGCAGATGAGCAGCCAAATGTCAGACCACAAAGAAAGTGCTCCCTAACACTACAGAAATACCAACAAACGAGAAGATCAAGTATCTTGGCGTTAACTTCACAGAAAGGTTGAAGTTCAACAGACATTCGAAACTGACTCTTTAGAAGGCTAACCTAGGCTTCCATCGCATTTTTTCCTTGATGCGTAAGCAAAATGAATTAAGCCATAGGACTAAGCTGTTGCCCATCTTAACGTACGGCGTCCCAATATAGCATACTATCTCTAAGACCAGCATGAAAAAGCTGGAAAGGAAAATACTGCTAATATGCTCCGGACTCACCTTCGATAAGGACCGTCAAAGACATCGCAGCAACAAGAAGCTTTACGACCTAGCAAGCATCATCCCCCTGCAACAGTAGATGGAGACACTGTTCAGAAAGCAGATAATAGACATCAACAACCATCCTAATGAGGAAATCAGGAACTTGAGAAACACAATCCCCGGACAACGCAACCTCGAAAGGACCACCTTGGACACACGGATTTGAACAACCCGACGTGAGCACTAGACATTGTAGGACATAAGATATAAACAATAAACCGACAATAATACCAAATGTTTAATTAAACAATGTACATCAGTTGAGTCACTATTTTTGAGCCAATACCCTAACCCTTAGTATGTAAGCCTAGTTGCCATGTCAATTGTGAAAACAATTCTGTGTTCAACAAAAATGTTCAAATCGTTTTAAATCGACTTTTTTCCTCGGCCCTAGCTTGTTTAAAAACAAAATGTGATGTACTCAACGTGTCAATTATTTTCTAAATTTTCATAGATGTAATTCGAAAAATATGATAAATTAACATGGCCTGCTCTGCATAACGCCATGCTGGTTATAAGATATAATTTCTTTTACAAAGTGATATAATGGTTCTTTTACAATACTTTCAAATAATTCTGGTACCGATTGTTCGCGATGGAACCAATTTCGATAAGGATAATTTAAAAAAAGAGAAGATAAAGAAAAAAGGGAGGCCAGACAACACCCGAAGGAAGGTATGTCGAAATCTTCGCTGAGGTAAACAATCTGACCCAGCTAGTAAATGAGCCCACACGAATACCTGACATTGCAGATAATTGAACTAACACCCTGTACATGTTTCTCACCTCTCTTCCTGATAAATATTCTATTGACATACTGTCAGCTCTGGGCTCGTCGGACGATTGTGTTGTATCAGCAATATTGTCGTTATCACACAAAGAGAACAAATTAATAAAATAACACTATGGCTGTACGAGAAAGCCGATTGGAGCAAACTTAACAACTTCTTTAGGAATTTTAATTGGTCACTATGCTCCCTCCATAGTCACGTGGATGCCGCTGCTGATATGATCACAAACATTCTTCTGCTGGGCATGAGAACCTTCATTCCTCATAGAGTGAATAGTTTCAAACCCAAAGCAAACGCATGGTATGACTCGAGCTGTAAAGAGGCTATCAGGATGAGAGAGTTCAATTTCGGGACATACAAAGGTAACCCTACTGAGGAAAACCGGAACAAGTTTAAACGAGCCAGAAATGACTGCAATACAACTATCAGACGTATGAAATTCTCTTATGAAAAAAAGTTGAGACAAGAAGTGCTATAATATCCCAAGGGTAGTTCAAACGTTTGGTTATTTGTAGAAAACATAAAGAATTCCGCTTCGTCTTCAATCCCACTCTTATTTACAATGACATTTTAGCTGTCAGGTTCTTAGAGAAAGCGAATCTGTTTGCGGCTCATTTTGCAGCCGGCTCAACACTGCCAGATTCCACCTGTACTTGAGAGCGTTGAATTCACCATGGAACAAATCCACTTACACACTAGTGGAGTTGCAAGAGTACTTAAAGATCTCGACGTGCACAATTCCGCTGGCCGGATGGTATTTCTCCTATACTTCTGAAGAGGTGTTCTTTCTTTATTCTTTAGGTCTCTTTCTGAGCAGATGGAAAACAACATTTGTCCAGCCCGTCTCTAAAAATCTTCGTCATCCACCTCGTACCGACCCATAGCACTTCCGTCCCCTCTTTCTAAGGTCATGCAACCGCTGATAAATCGTCAACTTATGAAATTTCTTGAGTCGCGGAAGCTTCTTAATAACCGGCAATATATTTTTCGCAGCCACAGGTCCACTGGTGATCTGATAGCTTATCTCACCGGAAAGTGGAAAGGAGGAGAAAGCAAGATAGTTGTACTTGATATCTCAGAAGCATTTGACAGAGTTTGGCATCAAGCCCTCTCTTCTTCTATGGATTAGAAATTACTATTCGAACCGTTAAATTCTAGTTATTTTGGATGGGTTCAATTCGGATGTCCACCAAATATATGCTGGTGTTCCCCAAGGCTCAGTTCTTTATCCGACTCTCATTTTTATAAATAATCTTTTGTCTGCTACTTGTAATCCAATCCATTCCTTCGCTGATGACAGCACCCTCAGTTTGTCATATCCTTCCAACACTCACGACCCCGCCCTTCGGTCGTAGAATTGTAATGGCAGGGTATGTTAAGCACATTGAATTCCAATCTTGACGGCCCACGGACCACAACCCGCAGATAAGACCAATGTGCACAGGTACTCCTCTCCCTTTCTCTCTCGCGATACAAAAAACTCTTGAAGTCGCCAGCTATAGCCAAATGGATGACATCAGTCGACATGTAGATAAAAATCTACACGTACATTTTCACCGCCTTTGAACCACGCCCTTTGGAGAATCGAAGTCGGAATGGTCATGCAAAGTCAACCCTACTTCGCAGGGAAGGGCGACATGATTCTACCCTTAGTTTCTGTAGATCTCCTATCAATAGCATCTGAGTCGAATACTCGTACCTTCTGCACATTACGCACAACTTGAAAATCGATTGATGGATACAATCAAAATGACTCCAGCTTGTTTAATCCACGATGTTGTGGCTACCTTGAACAATAACAAGGTCACCGTCGCCCGCTTCCTGAATTTGGAAAAGGCCTTCGACACGGTCTGGATACAGGATGAACTAGATAGAGGACGAACAAATTTGATTACTATACCAAATCGGGTATTCCAGGATGTTGTGGCTGCCTTGAACAATAACCAGGTCACCGTCGCCCGCTTCCTGCTTCCTAGATAGAGGACGTACAAATTTGATTACTATACCAAATCGGGTATTCGTATCAATGCTGGGAAATCGGTACTCATGTGCTTTAGGTGACCATCCCGAAGTGGATGCAGATGATCAGCCAAATGTCAGACCACAAAGAAAGTGCTCCCTAACACTACAGAAATACCAACAAACGAGAAGATCAAGTATCTTGGCGTTAACTTCACAGAAAGGTTGAAGTTCAACAGACATTCGAAACTGACTCTTTAGAAGGCTAACCTAGGCTTCCATCGCATTTTTTCCTTGATGCGTAAGCAAAATGAATTAAGCCATAGGACTAAGCTGTTGCCCATCTTAACGTACGGCGTCCCAATATAGCATACTATCTCTAAGACCAGCATGAAAAAGCTGGAAAGGAAAATACTGCTAATATGCTCCGGACTCACCTTCGATAAGGACCGTCAAAGACATCGCAGCAACAAGAAGCTTTACGACCTAGCAAGCATCATCCCCCTGCAACAGTAGATGGAGGCACTGTTCAGAAAGCAGATAATAGACATCAACAACCATCCTAATGAGGAAATCAGGAACTTGAGAAACACAATCCCCGGACAACGCAACCTCGAAAGGACCACCTTGGACACACGGATTTGAACAACCCGACGTGAGCACTAGACATTGTAGGACATAAGATATAAACAATAAACCGACAATAATACCAAATGTTTAATTAAACAATGTACATCAGTTGAGTCACTATTTTTGAGCCAATACCCTAACCCTTAGTATGTAAGCCTAGTTGCCATCTCAATTGTGAAAACAATTCTCTGTTCAATAAAAATGTTCAAATCGTTTTAAATCGACTTTTTTCCTCGGCCCTAGCTTGTTTAAAAACAAAATGTAATGTACTCAACGTGTCAATTATTTTCTAAATTTTCATAGATGTAATTCGAAAAATATGATAAATTAACATGGCCTGCTCTGCATAACGCCATGCTGGTTATAAGATATAATTTCTTTTACAAAGTGATATAATGGTTCTTTTACAATACTTTCAAATAATTCTGGTACTGATTGTTCGCGATGGAACCAATTTCGATAAGGATAATTTAAAAAAAGAGAAGATAAAGAAAAAAGGGAGGCCAGACAACACCCGAAGGCAGGTATGTCGAAATCTTCGCTGAGGTAAACAATCTGACCCAGCTAGTAAATGAGCCCACACGAATACCTGACATTGCAGATAATTGAACTAACACCCTGTACATGTTTCTCACCTCTCTTCCTGATAAATATTCTATTGACATACTGTCAGCTCTTGGCTCGTCGGACGATTGTGTTGTATCAGCAATATTGTCGTTATCACACAAAGAGAACAAATTAATAAAATAACACTATGGCTGTACGAGAAAGCCGATTGGAGCAAACTTAACAACTTCTTTAGGAATTTTAATTGGTCACTATGCTCCCTCCATAGTCACGTGGATGCCGCTGCTGATATGATCACAAACATTCTTCTGCTGGGCATGAGAACCTTCATTCCTCATAGAGTGAATAGTTTCAAACCCAAAGCAAACGCATGGTATGACTCGAGCTGTAAAGAGGCTATCAGGATGAGAGAGTTCAATTTCGGGACATACAAAGGTAACCCTACTGAGGAAAACCGGAACAAGTTTAAACGAGCCAGAAATGACTGCAATACAACTATCAGACGTATGAAATTCTCTTATGAAAAAAAGTTGAGACAAGAAGCGCTATAATATCCCAAGGGTAGTTCAAACGTTTGGTTATTTGTAGAAAACATAAAGAATTCCGCTTCGTCTTCAATCCCACTCTTATTTACAATGACATTTTAGCTGTCAGGTTCTTAGAGAAAGCGAATCTGTTTGCGGCTCATTTTGCAGCCGGCTCAACACTGCCAGATTCCACCTGTACTTGAGAGCGTTGAATTCACCATGGAACAAATCCACTTACACACTAGTGGAGTTGCAAGAGTACTTAAAGATCTCGACGTGCACAATTCCGCTGGCCGGATGGTATTTCTCCTATACTTCTGAAGAGGTGTTCTTTCTTTATTCTTTAGGTCTCTTTCTGAGCAGATGGAAAACAACATTTGTCCAGCCCGTCTCTAAAAAGGGCGAATCTTCGTCATCCACCTCGTACCGGCCCATAGCACTTCCGTCCCCTCTTTCTAAGGTCATGCAACCGCTGATAAATCGTCAACATATGAAATTTCTTGAGTCGCGGCAGCTTCTTAATAACCGGCAATATATTTTTCGCAGCCACAGGTCCACTGGTGATCTGATAGCTTATCTCACCGAAAAGTGGAAAGGAGGAGAAAGCAAGATAGTTGTGCTTGATATCTCAGAAGCATTTGACAGAGTTTGGCATCAAGCCCTCTCTTCTTCTATGGATTAGAAATTACTATTCGAACCGTTAAATTCTAGTTATTTTGGATGGGTTCAATTCGGATGTCCACCAAATATATGCTGGTGTTCCCCAAGGCTCAGTTCTTTATCCGACACTCTCTCATTTTTATAAATAATCTTTTGTCTGCTACTTCTAATCCAATCCATTCCTTCGCTGATGATAGCACCCTCAGTTTGTCATATCCTTCCAACACTCACGACCCCGCCCTTCGGTCGTAGAATTGTAATGGCAGGGTATGTTAAGCACATTGAATTCCGATCTTGACAGTACAATTAATTGGGGAAAAAACAATACAGTGGAATTCAATGCTTCAAAAACTGAATGCTGTCTGTTGTCAATCAAGCGAACCCTTGATAATCAGCCATTATCCCTGAATGGGGTTTGTGTCGATGAAGCCGGATGAAACCGGAACCGGAATTCCATACTTGGTATGTGTATCAACACAACACTCATTGGAGGTCGCCAAAAATTCTGCGAAATGTTTAGGTTTCCTTAATCGATGCAAGAAATATTTCACCCCTTCTGATTTGGGTTTAATTTGTAAGGCGTACATCCACCCCAAGCTTGAGTACAACGCTCATATCTAGTCTGGTGCCCTCAGGATCACCTTGCACCTAGTTGATAGAATCCAAAAGCGAGCGATAAAACTTATAGAAGACAATAATATCATAGAGTCAGTAGACTCGCTCGAACATCGACATCTCTTCTTTGTCCGTTTTTTATCGTCATTTCTCAAGTGAGTTAGCTAACTGCATACCTCCTCTCCATGAATTCACCCGCAATACCCATCTCACCAGGAATGCCCATCAGTATACCCTTAAGCCGTCTTTCGGACGTACATTTAAATTCAGAGGCTCGTCCGCACTACACGAATATAGAATGCTCTTCCAAGCCTAGTTCAACCGTACTACACGAATATAGAATGCTCTTCCTAGCCTAATATTTCCCACGGACCACAACCCGCAGATAAGACCAATGTGCACAGGTACTCCTCTCCCTTTCTCTCTCGCGATACAAAAAACTCTTGAAGTCGCCAGCTATAGCCAAATGGATGACATCAGGCGACATGTAGATAAAAATCTACACGTACATTTTCACCGCCTTTGAACCACGCCCTTTGGAGAATCGAAGTCGGAATGGTCATGCAAAGTCAACCCTACTTCGCAGGGAAGGGCGACATGATTCTACCCTTAGTTTCTGTAGATCTCCTATCAATAGCATCTGAGTCGAATACTCGTACCTTCTGCACATTACGCACAACTTGAAAATCGATTGATGGATACAATCAAAATGACTCCAGCTTGTTTAATCCACGATGTTGTGGCTACCTTGAACAATAACAAGGTCACCGTCGCCCGCTTCCAGAAATACCAACAAACGAGAAGATCAAGTATCTTGGCGTTAACTTCACAGAAAGGTTGAAGTTCAACAGACATTCGAAACTGACTCTTTAGAAGGCTAACCTAGGCTTCCATCGCATTTTTTCCTTGATGCGTAAGCAAAATGAATTAAGCCATAGGACTAAGCTGTTGCCCATCTTAACGTACGGCGTCCCAATATAGCATACTATCTCTAAGACCAGCATGAAAAAGCTGGAAAGGAAAATACTGCTAATATGCTCCGGACTCACCTTCGATAAGGACCGTCAAAGACATCGCAGTAACAAGAAGCTTTACGACCTAGCAAGCATCATCCCCCTGCAACAGTAGATGGAGACACTGTTCAGAAAGCAGATAATAGACATCAACAACCATCCTAATGAGGAAATCAGGAACTTGAGAAACACAATCCCCGGACAACGCAACCTCGAAAGGACCACCTTGGACACACGGATTTGAACAACCCGACGTGAGCACTAGACATTGTAGGACATAAGATATAAACAATAAACCGACAATAATACCAAATGTTTAATTAAACAATGTACATCAGTTGAGTCACTATTTTTGAGCCAATACCCTAACCCTTAGTATGTAAGCCTAGTTGCCATCTCAATTGTGAAAACAATTCTCTGATCAATAAAAATGTTCAAATCGTTTTAAATCGACTTTTTTCCTCGGCCCTAGCTTGTTTAAAAACAAAATGTGATGTACTCAACGTGTCAATTATTTTCTAAATTTTCATAGATGTAATTCGAAAAATATGATAAATTTACATGGCCTGCTCTGCATAACGCCATGCTGGTTATAAGATATAATTTCTTTTACAAAGTGATATAATGGTTCTTTTACAATACTTTCAAATAATTCTGGTACTGATTGTTCGCGATGGAACCAATTTCGATAAGGATAATTTAAAAAAATTTGTCCACCAAATATATGCTGGTGTTCCCCAAGGCTCAGTTCTTTATCCGACTCTCATTTTTATAAGTAATCTTTTGTCTGCTACTTGTAATCCAATCCATTCCTTCGCTGATGACAGCACCCTCAGTTTGTCATATCCTTCCAACACTCACGACCCCGCCCTTCGGTCGTAGAATTGTAATGGCAGGGTATGTTAAGCACATTGAATTCCAATCTTGACGGCCCACGGACCACAACCCGCAGATAAGACCAATGTGCACAGGTACTCCTCTCCCTTTCTCTCTCGCGATACAAAAAACTCTTGAAGTCGCCAGCTATAGCCAAATGGATGGCATCAGTCGACATGTAGATAAAAATCTACACGTACATTTTCACCGCCTTTGAACCACGCCCTTTGGAGAATCGAAGTCGGAATGGTTATGCAAAGTCAACCCTACTTCGCAGGGAAGGGCGACATGATTCTACCCGTAGTTTCTGTAGATCTCCTATCAATAGCATCTGAGTCGAATACTCGTACCTTCTGCACATTACGCACAACTTGAAAATCGATTGATGGATACAATCAAAATGACTCCAGCTTGTTTAATCCACGATGTTGTGGCTACCTTGAACAATAACAAGGTCACCGTCGCCCGCTTCCTGAATTTGGAAAAGGCCTTCGACACGGTCTGGATACAGGATGAACTAGATAGAGGACGAACAAATTTGATTACTATACCAAATCGGGTATTCCAGGATGTTGTGGCTGCCTTGAACAATAACCAGGTCACCGTCGCCCGCTTCCTGCTTCCTAGATAGAGGACGTACAAATTTGATTACTATACCAAATCGGGTATTCGTATCAATGCTGGGAAATCGGTACTCATGTGCTTTAGGTGACCATCCCGAAGTGGATGCAGATGATCAGCCAAATGTCAGACCACAAAGAAAGTGCTCCCTAACACTACAGAAATACCAACAAACGAGAAGATCAAGTATCTTGGCGTTAACTTCACAGAAAGGTTGAAGTTCAACAGACATTCGAAACTGACTCTTTAGAAGGCTAACCTAGGCTTCCATCGCATTTTTTCCTTGATGCGTAAGCAAAATGAATCAAGCCATAGGACTAAGCTGTTGCCCATCTTAACGTACGGCGTCCCAATATAGCATACTATCTCTAAGACCAGCATGAAAAAGCTGGAAAGGAAAATACTGCTAATATGCTCCGGACTCACCTTCGATAAGGACCGTCAAGGACATCGCAGCAACAAGAAGCTTTACGACCTAGCAAGCATCATCCCCCTGCAACAGTAGATGGAGACACTGTTCAGAAAGCAGATAATAGACATCAACAACCATCCTAATGAGGAAATCAGGAACTTGAGAAACACAATCCCCGGACAACGCAACCTCGAAAGGACCACCTTGGACACACGGATTTGAACAACCCGACGTGAGCACTAGACATTGTAGGACATAAGATATAAACAATAAACCGACAATAATACCAAATGTTTAATTAAACAATGTACATCAGTTGAGTCACTATTTTTGAGCCAATACCCTAACCCTTAGTATGTAAGCCTAGTTGCCATCTCAATTGTGAAAACAATTCTCTGTTCAATAAAAATGTTCAAATCTTTTTAAATCGACTTTTTTCCTCGGCCCTAGCTTGTTTAAAAACAAAATGTGATGTACTCAACGTGTCAATTATTTTCTAAATTTTCATAGATGTAATTCGAAAAATATGATAAATTAACATGGCCTGCTCTGCATAACGCCATGCTGGTTATAAGATATAATTTCTTTTACAAAGTGATATAATGGTTCTTTTACAATACTTTCAAATAATTCTGGTACTGATTGTTCGCGATGGAACCAATTTCGATAAGGATAATTTAAAAAAAGAGAAGATAAAGAAAAAAGGGAGGCCAGACAACACACGAAGGCAGGTATGTCGAAATCTTCGCTGAGGTAAACAATCTGACCCAGCTAGTAAATGAGCCCACACGAATACCTGACATTGCAGATAATTGAACTAACACCCTGTACATGTTTCTCACCTCTCTTCCTGATAAATATTCTATTGACATACTGTCAGCTCTGGGCTCGTCGGACGATTGTGTTGTATCAGCAATATTGTCGTTATCACACAAAGAGAACAAATTAATAAAATAACACTATGGCTGTACGAGAAAGCCGATTGGAGCAAACTTAACAACTTCTTTAGGAATTTTAATTGGTCACTATGCTCCCTCCATAGTCACGTGGATGCCGCTGCTGATATGATCACAAACATTCTTCTGCTGGGCATGAGAACCTTCATTCCTCATAGAGTGAATAGTTTCAAACCCAAAGCAAACGCATGGTATGACTCGAGCTGTAAAGAGGCTATCAGGATGAGAGAGTTCAATTTCGGGACATACAAAGGTAACCCTACTGAGGAAAACCGGAACAAGTTTAAACGAGCCAGAAATGACTGCAATACAACTATCAGACGTATGAAATTCTCTTATGAAAAAAAGTTGAGACAAGAAGTGCTATAATATCCCAAGGGTAGTTCAAACGTTTGGTTATTTGTAGAAAACATAAAGAATTCCGCTTCGTCTTCAATCCCACTCTTATTTACAATGACATTTTAGCTGTCAGGTTCTTAGAGAAAGCGAATCTGTTTGCGGCTCATTTTGCAGCCGGCTCAACACTGCCAGATTCCACCTGTACTTGAGAGCGTTGAATTCACCATGGAACAAATCCACTTACACACTAGTGGAGTTGCAAGAGTACTTAAAGATCTCGACGTGCACAATTCCGCTGGCCGGATGGTATTTCTCCTATACTTCTGAAGAGGTGTTCTTTCTTTATTCTTTAGGTCTCTTTCTGAGCAGATGGAAAACAACATTTGTCCAGCCCGTCTCTAAAAATCTTCGTCATCCACCTCGTACCGACCCATAGCACTTCCGTCCCCTCTTTCTAAGGTCATGCAACCGCTGATAAATCGTCAACTTATGAAATTTCTTGAGTCGCGGAAGCTTCTTAATAACCGGCAATATATTTTTCGCAGCCACAGGTCCACTGGTGATCTGATAGCTTATCTCACCGGAAAGTGGAAAGGAGGAGAAAGCAAGATAGTTGTACTTGATATCTCAGAAGCATTTGACAGAGTTTGGCATCAAGCCCTCTCTTCTTCTATGGATTAGAAATTACTATTCGAACCGTTAAATTCTAGTTATTTTGGATGGGTTCAATTCGGATGTCCACCAAATATATGCTGGTGTACCCCAAGGCTCAGTTCTTTATCCGACTCTCATTTTTATAAATAATCTTTTGTCTGCTACTTGTAATCCAATCCATTCCTTCGCTGATGACAGCACCCTCAGTTTGTCATATCCTTCCAACACTCACGACCCCGCCCTTCGGTCGTAGAATTGTAATGGCAGGGTATGTTAAGCACATTGAATTCCAATCTTGACGGCCCACGGACCACAACCCGCAGATAAGACCAATGTGCACAGGTACTCCTCTCCCTTTCTCTCTCGCGATACAAAAAACTCTTGAAGTCGCCAGCTATAGCCAAATGGATGACATCAGTCGACATGTAGATAAAAATCTACACGTACATTTTCACCGCCTTTGAACCACGCCCTTTGGAGAATCGAAGTCGGAATGGTCATGCAAAGTCAACCCTACTTCGCAGGGAAGGGCGACATGATTCTACCCTTAGTTTCTGTAGATCTCCTATCAATAGCATCTGAGTCGAATACTCGTACCTTCTGCACATTACGCACAACTTGAAAATCGATTGATGGATACAATCAAAATGACTCCAGCTTGTTTAATCCACGATGTTGTGGCTACCTTGAACAATAACAAGGTCACCGTCGCCCGCTTCCTGAATTTGGAAAAGGCCTTCGACACGGTCTGGATACAGGATGAACTAGATAGAGGACGAACAAATTTGATTACTATACCAAATCGGGTATTCCAGGATGTTGTGGCTGCCTTGAACAATAACCAGGTCACCGTCGCCCGCTTCCTGCTTCCTAGATAGAGGACGTACAAATTTGATTACTATACCAAATCGGGTATTCGTATCAATGCTGGGAAATCGGTACTCATGTGCTTTAGGTGACCATCCCGAAGTGGATGCAGATGATCAGCCAAATGTCAGACCACAAAGAAAGTGCTCCCTAACACTACAGAAATACCAACAAACGAGAAGATCAAGTATCTTGGCGTTAACTTCACAGAAAGGTTGAAGTTCAACAGACATTCGAAACTGACTCTTTAGAAGGCTAACCTAGGCTTCCATCGCATTTTTTCCTTGATGCGTAAGCAAAATGAATTAAGCCATAGGACTAAGCTGTTGCCCATCTTAACGTACGGCGTCCCAATATAGCATACTATCTCTAAGACCAGCATGAAAAAGCTGGAAAGGAAAATACTGCTAATATGCTCCGGACTCACCTTCGATAAGGACCGTCAAAGACATCGCAGCAACAAGAAGCTTTACGACCTAGCAAGCATCATCCCCCTGCAACAGTAGATGGAGGCACTGTTCAGAAAGCAGATAATAGACATCAACAACCATCCTAATGAGGAAATCAGGAACTTGAGAAACACAATCCCCGGACAACGCAACCTCGAAAGGACCACCTTGGACACACGGATTTGAACAACCCGACGTGAGCACTAGACATTGTAGGACATAAGATATAAACAATAAACCGACAATAATACCAAATGTTTAATTAAACAATGTACATCAGTTGAGTCACTATTTTTGAGCCAATACCCTAACCCTTAGTATGTAAGCCTAGTTGCCATCTCAATTGTGAAAACAATTCTCTGTTCAATAAAAATGTTCAAATCGTTTTAAATCGACTTTTTTCCTCGGCCCTAGCTTGTTTAAAAACAAAATGTGATGTACTCAACGTGTCAATTATTTTCTAAATTTTCATAGATGTAATTCGAAAAATATGATAAATTTACATGGCCTGCTCTGCATAACGCCATGCTGGTTATAAGATATAATTTCTTTTACAAAGTGATATAATGGTTCTTTTACAATACTTTCAAATAATTCTGGTACTGATTGTTCGCGATGGAACCAATTTCGATAAGGATAATTTAAAAAAATTTGTCCACCAAATATATGCTGGTGTTCCCCAAGGCTCAGTTCTTTATCCGACTCTCATTTTTATAAGTAATCTTTTGTCTGCTACTTGTAATCCAATCCATTCCTTCGCTGATGACAGCACCCTCAGTTTGTCATATCCTTCCAACACTCACGACCCCGCCCTTCGGTCGTAGAATTGTAATGGCAGGGTATGTTAAGCACATTGAATTCCAATCTTGACGGCCCACGGACCACAACCCGCAGATAAGACCAATGTGCACAGGTACTCCTCTCCCTTTCTCTCTCGCGATACAAAAAACTCTTGAAGTCGTCAGCTATAGCCAAATGGATGACATCAGTCGACATGTAGATAAAAATCTACACGTACATTTTCACCGCCTTTGAACCACGCCCTTTGGAGAATCGAAGTCGGAATGGTTATGCAAAGTCAACCCTACTTCGCAGGGAAGGGCGACATGATTCTACCCGTAGTTTCTGTAGATCTCCTATCAATAGCATCTGAGTCGAATACTCGTACCTTCTGCACATTACGCACAACTTGAAAATCGATTGATGGATACAATCAAAATGACTCCAGCTTGTTTAATCCACGATGTTGTGGCTACCTTGAACAATAACAAGGTCACCGTCGCCCGCTTCCTGAATTTGGAAAAGGCCTTCGACACGGTCTGGATACAGGATGAACTAGATAGAGGACGAACAAATTTGATTACCATACCAAATCGGGTATTCCAGGATGTTGTGGCTGCCTTGAACAATAACCAGGTCACCGTCGCCCGCTTCCTGCTTCCTAGATAGAGGACGTACAAATTTGATTACTATACCAAATCGGGTATTCGTATCAATGCTGGGAAATCGGTACTCATGTGCTTTAGGTGACCATCCCGAAGTGGATGCAGATGAGCAGCCAAATGTCAGACCACAAAGAAAGTGCTCCCTAACACTACAGAAATACCAACAAACGAGAAGATCAAGTATCTTGGCGTTAACTTCACAGAAAGGTTGAAGTTCAACAGACATTCGAAACTGACTCTTTAGAAGGCTAACCTAGGCTTCCATCGCATTTTTTCCTTGATGCGTAAGCAAAATGAATCAAGCCATAGGACTAAGCTGTTGCCCATCTTAACGTACGGCGTCCCAATATAGCATACTATCTCTAAGACCAGCATGAAAAAGCTGGAAAGGAAAATACTGCTAATATGCTCCGGACTCACCTTCGATAAGGACCGTCAAGGACATCGCAGCAACAAGAAGCTTTACGACCTAGCAAGCATCATCCCCCTGCAACAGTAGATGGAGACACTGTTCAGAAAGCAGATAATAGACATCAACAACCATCCTAATGAGGAAATCAGGAACTTGAGAAACACAATCCCCGGACAACGCAACCTCGAAAGGACCACCTTGGACACACGGATTTGAACAACCCGACGTGAGCACTAGACATTGTAGGACATAAGATATAAACAATAAACCGACAATAATACCAAATGTTTAATTAAACAATGTACATCAGTTGAGTCACTATTTTTGAGCCAATACCCTAACCCTTAGTATGTAAGCCTAGTTGCCATCTCAATTGTGAAAACAATTCTCTGTTCAATAAAAATGTTCAAATCTTTTTAAATCGACTTTTTTCCTCGGCCCTAGCTTGTTTAAAAACAAAATGTGATGTACTCAACGTGTCAATTATTTTCTAAATTTTCATAGATGTAATTCGAAAAATATGATAAATTAACATGGCCTGCTCTGCATAACGCCATGCTGGTTATAAGATATAATTTCTTTTACAAAGTGATATAATGGTTCTTTTACAATACTTTCAAATAATTCTGGTACTGATTGTTCGCGATGGAACCAATTTCGATAAGGATAATTTAAAAAAAGAGAAGATAAAGAAAAAAGGGAGGCCAGACAACACACGAAGGCAGGTATGTCGAAATCTTCGCTGAGGTAAACAATCTGACCCAGCTAGTAAATGAGCCCACACGAATACCTGACATTGCAGATAATTGAACTAACACCCTGTACATGTTTCTCACCTCTCTTCCTGATAAATATTCTATTGACATACTGTCAGCTCTGGGCTCGTCGGACGATTGTGTTGTATCAGCAATATTGTCGTTATCACACAAAGAGAACAAATTAATAAAATAACACTATGGCTGTACGAGAAAGCCGATTGGAGCAAACTTAACAACTTCTTTAGGAATTTTAATTGGTCACTATGCTCCCTCCATAGTCACGTGGATGCCGCTGCTGATATGATCACAAACATTCTTCTGCTGGGCATGAGAACCTTCATTCCTCATAGAGTGAATAGTTTCAAACCCAAAGCAAACGCATGGTATGACTCGAGCTGTAAAGAGGCTATCAGGATGAGAGAGTTCAATTTCGGGACATACAAAGGTAACCCTACTGAGGAAAACCGGAACAAGTTTAAACGAGCCAGAAATGACTGCAATACAACTATCAGACGTATGAAATTCTCTTATGAAAAAAAGTTGAGACAAGAAGTGCTATAATATCCCAAGGGTAGTTCAAACGTTTGGTTATTTGTAGAAAACATAAAGAATTCCGCTTCGTCTTCAATCCCACTCTTATTTACAATGACATTTTAGCTGTCAGGTTCTTAGAGAAAGCGAATCTGTTTGCGGCTCATTTTGCAGCCGGCTCAACACTGCCAGATTCCACCTGTACTTGAGAGCGTTGAATTCACCATGGAACAAATCCACTTACACACTAGTGGAGTTGCAAGAGTACTTAAAGATCTCGACGTGCACAATTCCGCTGGCCGGATGGTATTTCTCCTATACTTCTGAAGAGGTGTTCTTTCTTTATTCTTTAGGTCTCTTTCTGAGCAGATGGAAAACAACATTTGTCCAGCCCGTCTCTAAAAATCTTCGTCATCCACCTCGTACCGACCCATAGCACTTCCGTCCCCTCTTTCTAAGGTCATGCAACCGCTGATAAATCGTCAACTTATGAAATTTCTTGAGTCGCGGAAGCTTCTTAATAACCGGCAATATATTTTTCGCAGCCACAGGTCCACTGGTGATCTGATAGCTTATCTCACCGGAAAGTGGAAAGGAGGAGAAAGCAAGATAGTTGTACTTGATATCTCAGAAGCATTTGACAGAGTTTGGCATCAAGCCCTCTCTTCTTCTATGGATTAGAAATTACTATTCGAACCGTTAAATTCTAGTTATTTTGGATGGGTTCAATTCGGATGTCCACCAAATATATGCTGGTGTACCCCAAGGCTCAGTTCTTTATCCGACTCTCATTTTTATAAATAATCTTTTGTCTGCTACTTGTAATCCAATCCATTCCTTCGCTGATGACAGCACCCTCAGTTTGTCATATCCTTCCAACACTCACGACCCCGCCCTTCGGTCGTAGAATTGTAATGGCAGGGTATGTTAAGCACATTGAATTCCAATCTTGACGGCCCACGGACCACAACCCGCAGATAAGACCAATGTGCACAGGTACTCCTCTCCCTTTCTCTCTCGCGATACAAAAAACTCTTGAAGTCGCCAGCTATAGCCAAATGGATGACATCAGTCGACATGTAGATAAAAATCTACACGTACATTTTCACCGCCTTTGAACCACGCCCTTTGGAGAATCGAAGTCGGAATGGTCATGCAAAGTCAACCCTACTTCGCAGGGAAGGGCGACATGATTCTACCCTTAGTTTCTGTAGATCTCCTATCAATAGCATCTGAGTCGAATACTCGTACCTTCTGCACATTACGCACAACTTGAAAATCGATTGATGGATACAATCAAAATGACTCCAGCTTGTTTAATCCACGATGTTGTGGCTACCTTGAACAATAACAAGGTCACCGTCGCCCGCTTCCTGAATTTGGAAAAGGCCTTCGACACGGTCTGGATACAGGATGAACTAGATAGAGGACGAACAAATTTGATTACTATACCAAATCGGGTATTCCAGGATGTTGTGGCTGCCTTGAACAATAACCAGGTCACCGTCGCCCGCTTCCTGCTTCCTAGATAGAGGACGTACAAATTTGATTACTATACCAAATCGGGTATTCGTATCAATGCTGGGAAATCGGTACTCATGTGCTTTAGGTGACCATCCCGAAGTGGATGCAGATGATCAGCCAAATGTCAGACCACAAAGAAAGTGCTCCCTAACACTACAGAAATACCAACAAACGAGAAGATCAAGTATCTTGGCGTTAACTTCACAGAAAGGTTGAAGTTCAACAGACATTCGAAACTGACTCTTTAGAAGGCTAACCTAGGCTTCCATCGCATTTTTTCCTTGATGCGTAAGCAAAATGAATTAAGCCATAGGACTAAGCTGTTGCCCATCTTAACGTACGGCGTCCCAATATAGCATACTATCTCTAAGACCAGCATGAAAAAGCTGGAAAGGAAAATACTGCTAATATGCTCCGGACTCACCTTCGATAAGGACCGTCAAAGACATCGCAGCAACAAGAAGCTTTACGACCTAGCAAGCATCATCCCCCTGCAACAGTAGATGGAGGCACTGTTCAGAAAGCAGATAATAGACATCAACAACCATCCTAATGAGGAAATCAGGAACTTGAGAAACACAATCCCCGGACAACGCAACCTCGAAAGGACCACCTTGGACACACGGATTTGAACAACCCGACGTGAGCACTAGACATTGTAGGACATAAGATATAAACAATAAACCGACAATAATACCAAATGTTTAATTAAACAATGTACATCAGTTGAGTCACTATTTTTGAGCCAATACCCTAACCCTTAGTATGTAAGCCTAGTTGCCATCTCAATTGTGAAAACAATTCTCTGTTCAATAAAAATGTTCAAATCGTTTTAAATCGACTTTTTTCCTCGGCCCTAGCTTGTTTAAAAACAAAATGTGATGTACTCAACGTGTCAATTATTTTCTAAATTTTCATAGATGTAATTCGAAAAATATGATAAATTTACATGGCCTGCTCTGCATAACGCCATGCTGGTTATAAGATATAATTTCTTTTACAAAGTGATATAATGGTTCTTTTACAATACTTTCAAATAATTCTGGTACTGATTGTTCGCGATGGAACCAATTTCGATAAGGATAATTTAAAAAAAGAGAAGATAAAGAAAAAAGGGAGGCCAGACAACACACGAAGGCAGGTATGTCGAAATCTTCGCTGAGGTAAACAATCTGACCCAGCTAGTAAATGAGCCCACACGAATACCTGACATTGCAGATAATTGAACTAACACCCTGTACATGTTTCTCACCTCTCTTCCTGATAAATATTCTATTGACATACTGTCAGCTCTGGGCTCGTCGGACGATTGTGTTGTATCAGCAATATTGTCGTTATCACACAAAGAGAACAAATTAATAAAATAACACTATGGCTGTACGAGAAAGCCGATTGGAGCAAACTTAACAACTTCTTTAGGAATTTTAATTGGTCACTATGCTCCCTCCATAGTCACGTGGATGCCGCTGCTGATATGATCACAAACATTCTTCTGCTGGGCATGAGAACCTGCATTCCTCATAGAGTGAATAGTTTCAAACCCAAAGCAAACGCATGGTATGACTCGAGCTGTAAAGAGGCTATCAGGATGAGAGAGTTCAATTTCGGGACATACAAAGGTAACCCTACTGAGGAAAACCGGAACAAGTTTAAACGAGCCAGAAATGACTGCAATACAACTATCAGACGTATGAAATTCTCTTATGAAAAAAAGTTGAGACAAGAAGTGCTATAATATCCCAAGGGTAGTTCAAACGTTTGGTTATTTGTAGAAAACTCCCACTCCCACAAAATCCCACTCTTATTTACAATGACATTTTAGCTGTCAGGTTCTTAGAGAAAGCGAATCTGTTTGCGGCTCATTTTGCAGCCGGCTCAACACTGCCAGATTCCACCTGTACTTGAGAGCGTTGAATTCACCATGGAACAAATCCACTTACACACTAGTGGAGTTGCAAGAGTACTTAAAGATCTCGACGTGCACAATTCCGCTGGCCGGATGGTATTTCTCCTATACTTCTGAAGAGGTGTTCTTTCTTTATTCTTTAGGTCTCTTTCTGAGCAGATGGAAAACAACATTTGTCCAGCCCGTCTCTAAAAATCTTCGTCATCCACCTCGTACCGACCCATAGCACTTCCGTCCCCTCTTTCTAAGGTCATGCAACCGCTGATAAATCGTCAACTTATGAAATTTCTTGAGTCGCGGAAGCTTCTTAATAACCGGCAATATATTTTTCGCAGCCACAGGTCCACTGGTGATCTGATAGCTTATCTCACCGGAAAGTGGAAAGGAGGAGAAAGCAAGATAGTTGTACTTGATATCTCAGAAGCATTTGACAGAGTTTGGCATCAAGCCCTCTCTTCTTCTATGGATTAGAAATTACTATTCGAACCGTTAAATTCTAGTTATTTTGGATGGGTTCAATTCGGATGTCCACCAAATATATGCTGGTGTACCCCAAGGCTCAGTTCTTTATCCGACTCTCATTTTTATAAATAATCTTTTGTCTGCTACTTGTAATCCAATCCATTCCTTCGCTGATGACAGCACCCTCAGTTTGTCATATCCTTCCAACACTCACGACCCCGCCCTTCGGTCGTAGAATTGTAATGGCAGGGTATGTTAAGCACATTGAATTCCAATCTTGACGGCCCACGGACCACAACCCGCAGATAAGACCAATGTGCACAGGTACTCCTCTCCCTTTCTCTCTCGCGATACAAAAAACTCTTGAAGTCGCCAGCTATAGCCAAATGGATGACATCAGTCGACATGTAGATAAAAATCTACACGTACATTTTCACCGCCTTTGAACCACGCCCTTTGGAGAATCGAAGTCGGAATGGTCATGCAAAGTCAACCCTACTTCGCAGGGAAGGGCGACATGATTCTACCCTTAGTTTCTGTAGATCTCCTATCAATAGCATCTGAGTCGAATACTCGTACCTTCTGCACATTACGCACAACTTGAAAATCGATTGATGGATACAATCAAAATGACTCCAGCTTGTTTAATCCACGATGTTGTGGCTACCTTGAACAATAACAAGGTCACCGTCGCCCGCTTCCTGAATTTGGAAAAGGCCTTCGACACGGTCTGGATACAGGATGAACTAGATAGAGGACGAACAAATTTGATTACTATACCAAATCGGGTATTCCAGGATGTTGTGGCTGCCTTGAACAATAACCAGGTCACCGTCGCCCGCTTCCTGCTTCCTAGATAGAGGACGTACAAATTTGATTACTATACCAAATCGGGTATTCGTATCAATGCTGGGAAATCGGTACTCATGTGCTTTAGGTGACCATCCCGAAGTGGATGCAGATGATCAGCCAAATGTCAGACCACAAAGAAAGTGCTCCCTAACACTACAGAAATACCAACAAACGAGAAGATCAAGTATCTTGGCGTTAACTTCACAGAAAGGTTGAAGTTCAACAGACATTCGAAACTGACTCTTTAGAAGGCTAACCTAGGCTTCCATCGCATTTTTTCCTTGATGCGTAAGCAAAATGAATTAAGCCATAGGACTAAGCTGTTGCCCATCTTAACGTACGGCGTCCCAATATAGCATACTATCTCTAAGACCAGCATGAAAAAGCTGGAAAGGAAAATACTGCTAATATGCTCCGGACTCACCTTCGATAAGGACCGTCAAAGACATCGCAGCAACAAGAAGCTTTACGACCTAGCAAGCATCATCCCCCTGCAACAGTAGATGGAGGCACTGTTCAGAAAGCAGATAATAGACATCAACAACCATCCTAATGAGGAAATCAGGAACTTGAGAAACACAATCCCCGGACAACGCAACCTCGAAAGGACCACCTTGGACACACGGATTTGAACAACCCGACGTGAGCACTAGACATTGTAGGACATAAGATATAAACAATAAACCGACAATAATACCAAATGTTTAATTAAACAATGTACATCAGTTGAGTCACTATTTTTGAGCCAATACAATAACCCTTAGTATGTAAGCCTAGTTGCCATCTCAATTGTGAAAACAATTCTCTGTTCAATAAAAATGTTCAAATCGTTTTAAATCGACTTTTTTCCTCGGCCCTAGCTTGTTTAAAAACAAAATGTGATGTACTCAACGTGTCAATTATTTTCTAAATTTTCATAGATGTAATTCGAAAAATATGATAAATTAACATGTCCTGCTCTGCATAACGCCATGCTGGTTATAAGATATAATTTCTTTTACAAAGTGATATAATGGTTCTTTTACAATACTTTCAAATAATTCTGGTACTGATTGTTCGCGATGGAACCAATTTCGATAAGGATAATTTAAAAAAAGAGAAGATAAAGAAAAAAGGGAGGCCAGACAACACCCGAAGGCAGGTATGTCGAAATCTTCGCTGAGGTAAACAATCTGACCCAGCTAGTAAATGAGCCCACACGAATACCTGACATTGCAGATAATTGAACTAACACCCTGTACATGTTTCTCACCTCTCTTCCTGATAAATATTCTATTGACATACTGTCAGCTCTGGGCTCGTCGGACGATTGTGTTGTATCAGCAATATTGTCGTTATCACACAAAGAGAACAAATTAATAAAATAACACTATGGCTGTACGAGAAAGCCGATTGGAGCAAACTTAACAACTTCTTTAGGAATTTTAATTGGTCACTATGCTCCCTCCATAGTCACGTGGATGCCGCTGCTGATATGATCACAAACATTCTTCTGCTGGGCATGAGAACCTTCATTCCTCATAGAGTGAATAGTTTCAAACCCAAAGCAAACGCATGGTATGACTCGAGCTGTAAAGAGGCTATCAGGATGAGAGAGTTCAATTTCGGGACATACAAAGGTAACCCTACTGAGGAAAACCGGAACAAGTTTCAAACCGGCCAGAAATGACTGCAATACAACTATCAGACGTATGAAATTCTCTTATGAAAAAAAGTTGAGACAAGAAGTGCTATAATGTCCCAAAGGTAGTTCAAACGTTTGTTTATTTGTAGAAAACATAAAGAATTCCGCTTCGTCTTCAATCCCACTCTTATTTACAATGACATTTTAGCTGTCAGGTTCTTAGAGAAAGCGAATCTGTTTGCGGCTCATTTTGCAGCCGGCTCAACACTGCCAGATTCCACCTGTACTTGAGAGCGTTGAATTCACCATGGAACAAATCCACTTACACACTAGTGGAGTTGCAAGAGTACTTAAAGATCTCGACGTGCACAATTCCGCTGGCCGGATGGTATTTCTCCTATACTTCTGAAGAGGTGTTCTTTCTTTATTCTTTAGGTCTCTTTCTGAGCAGATGGAAAACAACATTTGTCCAGCCCGTCTCTAAAAAGGGCGAATCTTCGTCATCCACCTCGTACCGGCCCATAGCACTTCCGTCCCCTCTTTCTAAGGTCATGCAACCGCTGATAAATCGTCAACATATGAAATTTCTTGAGTCGCGGAAGCTTCTTAATAACCGGCAATATATTTTTCGCAGCCACAGGTCCACTGGTGATCTGATAGCTTATCTCACCGAAAAGTGGAAAGGAGGAGAAAGCAAGATAGTTGTGCTTGATATCTCAGAAGCATTTGACAGAGTTTGGCATCAAGCCCTCTCTTCTTCTATGGATTAGAAATTACTATTCGAACCGTTAAATTCTAGTTATTTTGGATGGGTTCAATTCGGATGTCCACCAAATATATGCTGGTGTTCCCCAAGGCTCAGTTCTTTATCCGACACTCTCTCATTTTTATAAATAATCTTTTGTCTGCTACTTCTAATCCAATCCATTCCTTCGCTGATGATAGAACCCTCAGTTTGTCATATCCTTCCAACACTCACGACCCCGCCCTTCGGTCGTAGAATTGTAATGGCAGGGTATGTTAAGCACATTGAATTCCGATCTTGACAGTACAATTAATTGGGGAAAAAACAATACAGTGGAATTCAATGCTTCAAAAACTGAATGCTGTCTGTTGTCAATCAAGCGAACCCTTGATAATCAGCCATTATCCCTGAATGGGGTTTGTGTCGATGAAGCCGGATGAAACCGGAACCGGAATTCCATACTTGGTATGTGTATCAACACAACACTCATTGGAGGTCGCCAAAAATTCTGCGAAATGTTTAGGTTTCCTTAATCGATGCAAGAAATATTTCACCCCTTCTGATTTGGGTTTAATTTGTAAGGCGTACATCCACCCCAAGCTTGAGTACAACGCTCATATCTAGTCTGGTGCCCTCAGGATCACCTTGCACCTAGTTGATAGAATCCAAAAGCGAGCGATAAAACTTATAGAAGACAATAATATCATAGAGTCAGTAGACTCGCTCGAACATCGACATCTCTTCTTTGTCCGTTTTTTATCGTCATTTCTCAAGTGAGTTAGCTAACTGCATTCCTCCTCTCCATGAATTCACCCGCAATACCCATCTCACCAGGAATGCCCATCAGTATACCCTTAAGCCGTCTTTCGGACGTACATTTAAATTCAGAGGCTCGTCCGCACTACACGAATATAGAATGCTCTTCCAAGCCTAGTTCAACCGCACTACACGAATATAGAATGCTCTTCCTAGCCTAATATTTCCCACGGACCACAACCCGCAGATAAGACCAATGTGCACAGGTACTCCTCTCCCTTTCTCTCTCGCGATACAAAAAACTCTTGAAGTCGCCAGCTATAGCCAAATGGATGACATCAGGCGACATGTAGATAAAAATCTACACGTACATTTTCACCGCCTTTGAACCACGCCCTTTGGAGAATCGAAGTCGGAATGGTCATGCAAAGTCAACCCTACTTCGCAGGGAAGGGCGACATGATTCTACCCTTAGTTTCTGTAGATCTCCTATCAATAGCATCTGAGTCGAATACTCGTACCTTCTGCACATTACGCACAACTTGAAAATCGGTTGATGGATACAATCAAAATGACTCCAGCTTGTTTAATCCACGATGTTGTGGCTACCTTGAACAATAACAAGGTCACCGTCGCCCGCTTCCAGAAATACCAACAAACGAGAAGATCAAGTATCTTGGCGTTAACTTCACAGAAAGGTTGAAGTTCAACAGACATTCGAAACTGACTCTTTAGAAGGCTAACCTAGGCTTCCATCGCATTTTTTCCTTGATGCGTAAGCAAAATGAATTAAGCCATAGGACTAAGCTGTTGCCCATCTTAACGTACGGCGTCCCAATATAGCATACTATCTCTAAGACCAGCATGAAAAAGCTGGAAAGGAAAATACTGCTAATATGCTCCGGACTCACCTTCGATAAGGACCGTCAAAGACATCGCAGCAACAAGAAGCTTTACGACCTAGCAAGCATCATCCCCCTGCAACAGTAGATGGAGACACTGTTCAGAAAGCAGATAATAGACATCAACAACCATCCTAATGAGGAAATCAGGAACTTGAGAAACACAATCCCCGGACAACGCAACCTCGAAAGGACCACCTTGGACACACGGATTTGAACAACCCGACGTGAGCACTAGACATTGTAGGACATAAGATATAAACAATAAACCGACAATAATACCAAATGTTTAATTAAACAATGTACATCAGTTGAGTCACTATTTTTGAGCCAATACCCTAACCCTTAGTATGTAAGCCTAGTTGCCATCTCAATTGTGAAAACAATTCTCTGTTCAATAAAAATGTTCAAATCGTTTTAAATCGACTTTTTTCCTCGGCCCTAGCTTGTTTAAAAACAAAATGTGATGTACTCAACGTGTCAATTATTTTCTAAATTTTCATAGATGTAATTCGAAAAATATGATAAATTTACATGGCCTGCTCTGCATAACGCCATGCTGGTTATAAGATATAATTTCTTTTACAAAGTGATATAATGGTTCTTTTACAATACTTTCAAATAATTCTGGTACTGATTGTTCGCGATGGAACCAATTTCGATAAGGATAATTTAAAAAAAGAGAAGATAAAGAAAAAAGGGAGGCCAGACAACACCCGAAGGCAGGTATGTCGAAATCTTCGCTGAGGTAAACAATCTGACCCAGCTAGTAAATGAGCCCACAGGAATACCTGACATTGCAGATAATTGAACTAATACCCTGTACATGTTTCTCACCTCTCTTCCTGATAAATATTCTATTGACATACTGTCAGCTCTGGGCTCGTCGGACGATTGTGTTGTATCAGCAATATTGTCGTTATCACACAAAGAGAACAAATTAATAAAATAACACTATGGCTGTACGAGAAAGCCGATTGGAGCAAACTTAACAACTTCTTTAGGAATTTTAATTGGTCACTATGCTCCCTCCATAGTCACGTGGATGCCGCTGCTGATATGATCACAAACATTCTTCTGCTGGGCATGAGAACCTTCATTCCTCATAGAGTGAATAGTTTCAAACCCAAAGCAAACGCATGGTATGACTCGAGCTGTAAAGAGGCTATCAGGATGAGAGAGTTCAATTTCGGGACATACAAAGGTAACCCTACTGAGGAAAACCGGAACAAGTTTAAACGAGCCAGAAATGACTGCAATACAACTATCAGACGTATGAAATTCTCTTATGAAAAAAAGTTGAGACAAGAAGTGCTATAATATCCCAAGGGTAGTTCAAACGTTTGGTTATTTGTAGAAAACATAAAGAATTCCGCTTCGTCTTCAATCCCACTCTTATTTACAATGACATTTTAGCTGTCAGGTTCTTAGAGAAAGCGAATCTGTTTGCGGCTCATTTTGCAGCCGGCTCAACACTGCCAGATTCCACCTGTACTTGAGAGCGTTGAATTCACCATGGAACAAATCCACTTACACACTAGTGGAGTTGCAAGAGTACTTAAAGATCTCGACGTGCACAATTCCGCTGGCCGGATGGTATTTCTCCTATACTTCTGAAGAGGTGTTCTTTCTTTATTCTTTAGGTCTCTTTCTGAGCAGATGGAAAACAACATTTGTCCAGCCCGTCTCTAAAAATCTTCGTCATCCACCTCGTACCGACCCATAGCACTTCCGTCCCCTCTTTCTAAGGTCATGCAACCGCTGATAAATCGTCAACTTATGAAATTTCTTGAGTCGCGGAAGCTTCTTAATAACCGGCAATATATTTTTCGCAGCCACAGGTCCACTGGTGATCTGATAGCTTATCTCACCGGAAAGTGGAAAGGAGGAGAAAGCAAGATAGTTGTACTTGATATCTCAGAAGCATTTGACAGAGTTTGGCATCAAGCCCTCTCTTCTTCTATGGATTAGAAATTACTATTCGAACCGTTAAATTCTAGTTATTTTGGATGGGTTCAATTCGGATGTCCACCAAATATATGCTGGTGTTCCCCAAGGCTCAGTTCTTTATCCGACTCTCATTTTTATAAGTAATCTTTTGTCTGCTACTTGTAATCCAATCCATTCCTTCGCTGATGACAGCACCCTCAGTTTGTCATATCCTTCCAACACTCACGACCCCGCCCTTCGGTCGTAGAATTGTAATGGCAGGGTATGTTAAGCACATTGAATTCCAATCTTGACGGCCCACGGACCACAACCCGCAGATAAGACCAATGTGCACAGGTACTCCTCTCCCTTTCTCTCTCGCGATACAAAAAACTCTTGAAGTCGCCAGCTATAGCCAAATGGATGACATCAGTCGACATGTAGATAAAAATCTACACGTACATTTTCACCGCCTTTGAACCACGCCCTTTGGAGAATCGAAGTCGGAATGGTCATGCAAAGTCAACCCTACTTCGCAGGGAAGGGCGACATGATTCTACCCTTAGTTTCTGTAGATCTCCTATCAATAGCATCTGAGTCGAATACTCGTACCTTCTGCACATTACGCACAACTTGAAAATCGATTGATGGATACAATCAAAATGACTCCAGCTTGTTTAATCCACGATGTTGTGGCTACCTTGAACAATAACAAGGTCACCGTCGCCCGCTTCCTGAATTTGGAAAAGGCCTTCGACACGGTCTGGATACAGGATGAACTAGATAGAGGACGAACAAATTTGATTACTATACCAAATCGGGTATTCCAGGATGTTGTGGCTGCCTTGAACAATAACCAGGTCACCGTCGCCCGCTTCCTGCTTCCTAGATAGAGGACGTACAAATTTGATTACTATACCAAATCGGGTATTCGTATCAATGCTGGGAAATCGGTACTCATGTGCTTTAGGTGACCATCCCGAAGTGGATGCAGATGAGCAGCCAAATGTCAGACCACAAAGAAAGTGCTCCCTAACACTACAGAAATACCAACAAACGAGAAGATCAAGTATCTTGGCGTTAACTTCACAGAAAGGTTGAAGTTCAACAGACATTCGAAACTGACTCTTTAGAAGGCTAACCTAGGCTTCCATCGCATTTTTTCCTTGATGCGTAAGCAAAATGAATTAAGCCATAGGACTAAGCTGTTGCCCATCTTAACGTACGGCGTCCCAATATAGCATACTATCTCTAAGACCAGCATGAAAAAGCTGGAAAGGAAAATACTGCTAATATGCTCCGGACTCACCTTCGATAAGGACCGTCAAAGACATCGCAGCAACAAGAAGCTTTACGACCTAGCAAGCATCATCCCCCTGCAACAGTAGATGGAGACACTGTTCAGAAAGCAGATAATAGACATCAACAACCATCCTAATGAGGAAATCAGGAACTTGAGAAACACAATCCCCGGACAACGCAACCTCGAAAGGACCACCTTGGACACACGGATTTGAACAACCCGACGTGAGCACTAGACATTGTAGGACATAAGATATAAACAATAAACCGACAATAATACCAAATGTTTAATTAAACAATGTACATCAGTTGAGTCACTATTTTTGAGCCAATACCCTAACCCTTAGTATGTAAGCCTAGTTGCCATCTCAATTGTGAAAACAATTCTCTGTTCAATAAAAATGTTCAAATCGTTTTAAATCGACTTTTTTCCTCGGCCCTAGCTTGTTTAAAAACAAAATGTGATGTACTCAACGTGTCAATTATTTTCTAAATTTTCATAGATGTAATTCGAAAAATATGATAAATTAACATGGCCTGCTCTGCATAACGCCATGCTGGTTATAAGATATAATTTCTTTTACAAAGTGATATAATGGTTCTTTTACAATACTTTCAAATAATTCTGGTACTGATTGTTCGCGATGGAACCAATTTCGATAAGGATAATTTAAAAAAAGAGAAGATAAAGAAAAAAGGGAGGCCAGACAACACCCGAAGGCAGGTATGTCGAAATCTTCGCTGAGGTAAACAATCTGACCCAGCTAGTAAATGAGCCCACACGAATACCTGACATTGCAGATAATTGAACTAACACCCTGTACATGTTTCTCACCTCTCTTCCTGA
Organism: Eristalis intricaria; assembly: GCA_964034865.1. Lineage (NCBI taxonomy): Eukaryota > Metazoa > Arthropoda > Insecta > Diptera > Syrphidae > Eristalis > Eristalis intricaria. Next base: position 50,275,836 of record OZ035873.1, on the reverse strand, counting down.
TAAATATTCTATTGACATACTGTCAGCTCTGGGCTCGTCGGACGATTGTGTTGTATCAGCAATATTGTCGTTATCACACAAAGAGAACAAATTAATAAAATAACACTACGGCTGTACGAGAAAGCCGATTGGAGCAAACTTAACAACTTCTTTAGGAATTTTAATTGGTCACTATGCTCCCTCCATAGTCACGTGGATGCCGCTGCTGATATGATCACAAACATTCTTCTGCTGGGCATGAGAACCTGCATTCCTCATAGAGTGAATAGTTTCAAACCCAAAGCAAACGCATGGTATGACTCGAGCTGTAAAGAGGCTATCAGGATGAGAGAGTTCAATTTCGGGACATACAAAGGTAACCCTACTGAGGAAAACCGGAACAAGTTTAAACGAGCCAGAAATGACTGCAATACAACTATCAGACGTATGAAATTCTCTTATGAAAAAAAGTTGAGACAAGAAGTGCTATAATATCCCAAGGGTAGTTCAAACGTTTGGTTATTTGTAGAAAACTCCCACTCCCACAAAATCCCACTCTTATTTACAATGACATTTTAGCTGTCAGGTTCTTAGAGAAAGCGAATCTGTTTGCGGCTCATTTTGCAGCCGGCTCAACACTGCCAGATTCCACCTGTACTTGAGAGCGTTGAATTCACCATGGAACAAATCCACTTACACACTAGTGGAGTTGCAAGAGTACTTAAAGATCTCGACGTGCACAATTCCGCTGGCCGGATGGTATTTCTCCTATACTTCTGAAGAGGTGTTCTTTCTTTATTCTTTAGGTCTCTTTCTGAGCAGATGGAAAACAACATTTGTCCAGCCCGTCTCTAAAAATCTTCGTCATCCACCTCGTACCGACCCATAGCACTTCCGTCCCCTCTTTCTAAGGTCATGCAACCGCTGATAAATCGTCAACTTATGAAATTTCTTGAGTCGCGGAAGCTTCTTAATAACCGGCAATATATTTTTCGCAGCCACAGGTCCACTGGTGATCTGATAGCTTATCTCACCGGAAAGTGGAAAGGAGGAGAAAGCAAGATAGTTGTACTTGATATCTCAGAAGCATTTGACAGAGTTTGGCATCAAGCCCTCTCTTCTTCTATGGATTAGAAATTACTATTCGAACCGTTAAATTCTAGTTATTTTGGATGGGTTCAATTCGGATGTCCACCAAATATATGCTGGTGTTCCCCAAGGCTCAGTTCTTTATCCGACTCTCATTTTTATAAATAATCTTTTGTCTGCTACTTGTAATCCAATCCATTCCTTCGCTGATGACAGCACCCTCAGTTTGTCATATCCTTCCAACAATCACGACTCCGCCCTTCGGTCGTGGAATTGTAATGGCAGGGTATGTTAAGCACATTGAATTCCAATCTTGACGGCCCACGGACCACAACCCGCAGATAAGACCAATGTGCACAGGTACTCCTCTCCCTTTCTCTCTCGCGATACAAAAAACTCTTGAAGTCGCCAGCTATAGCCAAATGGATGACATCAGTCGACATGTAGATAAAAATCTACACGTACATTTTCACCGCCTTTGAACCACGCCCTTTGGAGAATCGAAGTCGGAATGGTCATGCAAAGTCAACCCTACTTCGCAGGGAAGGGCGACATGATTCTACCCTTAGTTTCTGTAGATCTCCTATCAATAGCATCTGAGTCGAATACTCGTACCTTCTGCACATTACGCACAACTTGAAAATCGATTGATGGATACAATCAAAATGACTCCAGCTTGTTTAATCCACGATGTTGTGGCTACCTTGAACAATAACAAGGTCACCGTCGCCCGCTTCCTGAATTTGGAAAAGGCCTTCGACACGGTCTGGATACAGGATGAACTAGATAGAGGACGAACAAATTTGATTACTATACCAAATCGGGTATTCCAGGATGTTGTGGCTGCCTTGAACAATAACCAGGTCGCCGTCGCCCGCTTCCTGCTTCCTAGATAGAGGACGTACAAATTTGATTACTATACCAAATCGGGTATTCGTATCAATGCTGGGAAATCGGTACTCATGTGCTTTAGGTGACCATCCCGAAGTGGATGCAGATGAGCAGCCAAATGTCAGACCACAAAGAAAGTGCTCCCTAACACTACAGAAATACCAACAAACGAGAAGATCAAGTATCTTGGCGTTAACTTCACAGAAAGGTTGAAGTTCAACAGACATTTGAAACTGACTCTTTAGAAGGCTAACCTAGGCTTCCATCGCATTTTTTCCTTGATGCGTAAGCAAAATGAATTAAGCCATAGGACTAAGCTGTTGCCCATCTTAACGTACGGCGTCCCAATATAGCATACTATCTCTAAGACCAGCATGAAAAAGCTGGAAAGGAAAATACTGCTAATATGCTCCGGACTCACCTTCGATAAGGACCGTCAAAGACATCGCAGCAACAAGAAGCTTTACGACCTAGCAAGCATCATCCCCCTGCAACAGTAGATGGAGACACTGTTCAGAAAGCAGATAATAGACATCAACAACCATTCTAATGAGGAAATCAGGAACTTGAGAAACACAATCCCCGGACAACGCAACCTCGAAAGGACCACCTTGGACACACGGATTTGAACAACCCGACGTGAGCACTAGACATTGTAGGACATAAGATATAAACAATAAACCGACAATAATACCAAATGTTTAATTAAACAATGTACATCAGTTGAGTCACTATTTTTGAGCCAATACCCTAACCCTTAGTATGTAAGCCTAGTTGCCATCTCAATTGTGAAAACAATTCTCTGTTCAATAAAAATGTTCAAATCGTTTCAAATCGACTTTTTTCCTCGGCCCTAGCTTGTTTAAAAACAAAATGTGATGTACTCAACGTATCAATTATTTTCTAAATTTTCATAGATGTAATTCGAAAAATATGATAAATTAACATGGCCTGCTCTGCATAACGCCATACTGGTTATAAGATATAATTTCTTTTACAAAGTGATATAATGGTTCTTTTACAATACTTTCAAATAATTCTGGTACTGATTGTTCGCGATGGAACCAATTTCGATAAGGATAATTTAAAAAAAGAGAAGATAAAGAAAAAAGGGAGGCCAGACAACACCCGAAGGCAGGTATGTCGAAATCTTCGCTGAGGTAAGCAATCTGACCCAGCTAGTAAATGAGCCCACACGAATACCTGACATTGCAGATAATTGAACTAACACCCTGTACATGTTTCTCACCTCTCTTCCTGATAAATATTCTATTGACATACTGTCAGCTCTGGGCTCGTCGGACGATTGTGTTGTATCAGCAATATTGTCGTTATCACACAAAGAGAACAAATTAATAAAATAACACTATGGCTGTACGAGAAAGCCGATTGGAGCAAACTTAACAACTTCTTTAGGAATTTTAATTGGTCACTATGCTCCCTCCATAGTCACGTGGATGCCGCTGCTGATATGATCACAAACATTCTTCTGCTGGGCATGAGAACCTTCATTCCTCATAGAGTGAATAGTTTCAAACCCAAAGCAAACGCATGGTATGACTCGAGCTGTAAAGAGGCTATCAGGATGAGAGAGTTCAATTTCGGGACATACAAAGGTAACCCTACTGAGGAAAACCGGAACAAGTTTAAACGAGCCAGAAATGACTGCAATACAACTATCAGACGTATGAAATTCTCTTATGAAAAAAAGTTGAGACAAGAAGTGCTATAATATCCCAAGGGTAGTTCAAACGTTTGGTTATTTGTAGAAAACATAAAGAATTCCGCTTCGTCTTCAATCCCACTCTTATTTACAATGACATTTTAGCTGTCAGGTTCTTAGAGAAAGCGAATCTGTTTGCGGCTCATTTTGCAGCCGGCTCAACACTGCCAGATTCCACCTGTACTTGAGAGCGTTGAATTCACCATGGAACAAATCCACTTACACACTAGTGGAGTTGCAAGAGTACTTAAAGATCTCGACGTGCACAATTCCGCTGGCCGGATGGTATTTCTCCTATACTTCTGAAGAGGTGTTCTTTCTTTATTCTTTAGGTCTCTTTCTGAGCAGATGGAAAACAACATTTGTCCAGCCCGTCTCTAAAAATCTTCGTCATCCACCTCGTACCGACCCATAGCACTTCCGTCCCCTCTTTCTAAGGTCATGCAACCGCTGATAAATCGTCAACTTATGAAATTTCTTGAGTCGCGGAAGCTTCTTAATAACCGGCAATATATTTTTCGCAGCCACAGGTCCACTGGTGATGTGATAGCTTATCTCACCGGAAAGTGGAAAGGAGGAGAAAGCAAGATAGTTGTACTTGATATCTCAGAAGCATTTGACAGAGTTTGGCATCAAGCCCTCTCTTCTTCTATGGATTAGAAATTACTATTCGAACCGTTAAATTCTAGTTATTTTGGATAGGTTCAATTCGGATGTCCACCAAATATATGCTGGTGTTCCCCAAGGCTCAGTTCTTTATCCGACTCTCATTTTTATAAATAATCTTTTGTCTGCTACTTGTAATCCAATCCATTCCTCCGCTGATGACAGCACCCTCAGTTTGTCATATCCTTCCAACACTCACGACCCCGCCCTTCGGTCGTAGAATTGTAATGGCAGGGTATGTTAAGCACATTGAATTCCAATCTTGACAGTACAATTAATTGGGGAAAAAACAATACAGTGGAATTCAATGCTTCAAAAACTGAATGCTGTCTGTTGTCAATCAAGCGAACCCGTGATAATCAGCCATTATCCCTGAATGGCGGTTGTGTCGAAGCCGGATGAAACCGGAACCGGAATTCCATCCTTGGTATGTGTATCAACACAACACTTATTGGAGGTCGCCAAAAATTCTGCGAAATGTTTAGGTTTCCTTAATCGATGCAAGAAATATTTCACCCCTTCTGATTTGGGTTTAATTTGTAAGGCGTACATCCACCCCAAGCTTGAGTACAACGCTCATATCTAGTCTGGTGCCCTCAGGATCACCTTGCACCTAGTTGATAGAATCCAAAAGCGAGCGATAAAACTTATAGAAGACAATAATATCATAGAGTCAGTAGACTCGCTCGAACATCGACATCTCTTCTTTGTCCGTTTTTTATCGTCATTTCTCAAGTGAGTTAGCTAACTGCATTCCTCCTCTCCATGAATTCACCCGCAATACCCATCTCACCAGGAATGCCCATCAGTATACCCTTAAGCCGTCTTTCGGACGTACATTTAAATTCAGAGGCTCGTTCTTCATCCGCACTACACGAATATAGAATGCTCTTCCAAGCCTAGTTCAACCGCACTACACGAATATAGAATGCTCTTCCTAGCCTAATATTTCCCACGGACCACAACCCGCAGATAAGACCAATGTGCACAGGTACTCCTCTCCCTTTCTTTCTCGCGATACAAAAAACTCTTGAAGTCGCCAGCTATAGCCAAATGGATGACATCAGTCGACATGATTCTACCCTTAGTTTCTGTAGATCTCCTATCAATAGCATCTGAGTCGAATACTCGTACCTTCTGCACATTACGCACAACTTGAAAATCGATTGATGGATACAATCAAAATGACTCCAGCTTGTTTAATCCACGATGTTGTGGCTGCCTTGAACAATAACAAGGTCACCGTCGCCCGCTTCCTGAATTTGGAAAAGGTCTTCGACACGGTCTGGATACAGGATGAACTAGATAGAGGACGAACAAATTTGATTACTATACCAAATCGGGTATTCCAGGATGTTGTGGCTGCCTTGAACAATAACCAGGTCACCGTCGCCCGCTTCCTGGACGTGGAAAAGGCCTTCGACACGGTCTGGATACAGGATGAACTAGATAGAGGACGTACAAATTTGATTACTATACCAAATCGGGTATTCGTATCAATGCTGGGAAATCGGTACTCATGTGCTTTAGGTGACCATCCCGAAGTGGATGCAGATGAGCAGCCAAATGTCAGACCACAAAGAAAGTGCTCCCTAACACTACAGAAATACCAACAAACGAGAAGGTCAAGTATCTTGGCGTTAACTTCACAGAAAGGTTGAAGTTCAACAGACATTCGAAACTGACTCTTTAGAAGGCTAACCTAAGCTTTCATCGCATTTTTTCCTTGATGCGTAAGCAAAATGAATTAAGCCATAGGACTAAGCTGTTGCCCATCTTAACGTACGGCGTCCCAATATAGCATACTATCTCTAAGACCAGCATGAAAAAGCTGGAAAGGAAAATACTGCTAATATGCTCCGGACTCACCTTCGATAAGGACCGTCAAAGACATCGCAGCAACAAGAAGCTTTACGACCTAGCAAGCATCATCCCCCTGCAACAGTAGATGGAGACACTGTTCAGAAAGCAGATAATAGACATGAACAACCATCCTAATGAGGAAATCAGGAACTTGAGAAACACAATCCCCGGACAACGCAACCTCGAAAGGACCACCTTAGACACACGGATTTGAACAACCCGACGTGAGCACTAGACATTGTAGGACATAAAATATAAACAATAAACCGACAATAATACCAAATGTTTAATTAAACAATGTACATCAGTTGAGTCACTATTTTTGAGCCAATACCCTAACCCTTAGTATGTAAGCCTAGTTGCCATCTCAATTGTGAAAACAATTCTCTGTTCAATAAAAATGTTCAAATCGTTTTAAATCGACTTTTTTCCTCGGCCCTAGCTTGTTTAAAAACAAAATGTGATGTACTCAACGTGTCAATTATTTTCTAAATTTTCATAGATGTAATTCGAAAAATATGATAAATTAACATGGCCTGCTCTGCATAACGCCATGCTGGTTATAAGATATAATTTCTTTTACAAAGTGATATAATGGTTCTTTTACAATACTTTCAAATAATTCTGGTACTGATTGTTCGCGATGGAACCAATTTCGATAAGGATAATTTAAAAAAAGAGAAGATAAAGAAAAAAGGGAGGCCAGACAACACCCGAAGGCAGGTATGTCGAAATCTTCGCTGAGGTAAACAATCTGACCCAGCTAGTAAATGAGCCCACACGAATACCTGACATTGCAGATAATTGAACTAACACCCTGTACATGTTTCTCACCTCTCTTCCTGATAAATATTCTATTGACATACTGTCAGCTCTGGGCTCGTCGGACGATTGTGTTGTATCAGCAATATTGTCGTTATCACACAAAGAGAACAAATTAATAAAATAACACTATGGCTGTACGAGAAAGCCGATTGGAGCAAACTTAACAACTTCTTTAGGAATTTTAATTGGTCACTATGCTCCCTCCATAGTCACGTGGATGCCGCTGCTGATATGATCACAAACATTCTTCTGCTGGGCATGAGAACCTTCATTCCTCTTAGAGTGAATAGTTTCAAACCCAAAGCAAACGCATGGTATGACTCGAGCTGTAAAGAGGCTATCAGGATGAGAGAGTTCAATTTCGGGACATACAAAGGTAACCCTACTGAGGAAAACCGGAACAAGTTTAAACGAGCCAGAAATGACTGCAATACAACTATCAGACGTATGAAATTCTCTTATGAAAAAAAGTTGAGACAAGAAGTGCTATAATATCCCAAGGGTAGTTCAAACGTTTGGTTATTTGTAGAAAACATAAAGAATTCCGCTTCGTCTTCAATCCCACTCTTATTTACAATGACATTTTAGCTGTCAGGTTCTTAGAGAAAGCGAATCTGTTTGCGGCTCATTTTGCAGCCGGCTCAACACTGCCAGATTCCACCTGTACTTGAGAGCGTTGAATTCACCATGGAACAAATCCACTTACACACTAGTGGAGTTGCAAGAGTACTTAAAGATCTCGACGTGCACAATTCCGCTGGCCGGATGGTATTTCTCCTATACTTCTGAAGAGGTGTTCTTTCTTTATTCTTTAGGTCTCTTTCTGAGCAGATGGAAAACAACATTTGTCCAGCCCGTCTCTAAAAAGGGCGAATCTTCGTCATCCACCTCGTACCGGCCCATAGCACTTCCGTCCCCTCTTTCTAAGGTCATGCAACCGCTGATAAATCGTCAACATATGAAATTTCTTGAGTCGCGGAAGCTTCTTAATAACCGGCAATATATTTTTCGCAGCCACAGGTCCACTGGTGATCTGATAGCTTATCTCACCGAAAAGTGGAAAGGAGGAGAAAGCAAGATAGTTGTGCTTGATATCTCAGAAGCATTTGACAGAGTTTGGCATCAAGCCCTCTCTTCTTCTATGGATTAGAAATTACTATTCGAACCGTTAAATTCTAGTTATTTTGGATGGGTTCAATTCGGATGTCCACCAAATATATGCTGGTGTTCCCCAAGGCTCAGTTCTTTATCCGACACTCTCTCATTTTTATAAATAATCTTTTGTCTGCTACTTCTAATCCAATCCATTCCTTCGCTGATGATAGCACCCTCAGTTTGTCATATCCTTCCAACACTCACGACCCCGCCCTTCGGTCGTAGAATGGTAATGGCAGGGTATGTTAAGCACATTGAATTCCGATCTTGACAGTACAATTAATTGGGGAAAAAACAATACAGTGGAATTCAATGCTTCAAAAACTGAATGCTGTCTGTTGTCAATCAAGCGAACCCTTGATAATCAGCCATTATCCCTGAATGGGGTTTGTGTCGATGAAGCCGGATGAAACCGGAACCGGAATTCCATACTTGGTATGTGTATCAACACAACACTTATTGGAGGTCGCCAAAAATTCTGCGAAATGTTTAGGTTTCCTTAATCGATGCAAGAAATATTTCACCCCTTCTGATTTGGGTTTAATTTGTAAGGCGTACATCCACCCCAAGCTTGAGTACAACGCTCATATCTAGTCTGGTGCCCTCAGGATCACCTTGCACCTAGTTGATAGAATCCAAAAGCGAGCGATAAAACTTATAAAAGACAATAATATCATAGAGTCAGTAGACTCGCTCGAACATCGACATCTCTTCTTTGTCCGTTTTTTATCGTCATTTCTCAAGTGAGTTAGCTAACTGCATTCCTCCTCTCCATGAATTCACCCGCAATACCCATCTCACCAGGAATGCCCATCAGTATACCCTTAAGCCGTCTTTCGGACGTACATTTAAATTCAGAGGCTCGTTCTTCATCCGCACTACACGAATATAGAATGCTCTTCCAAGCCTAGTTCAACCGCACTACACGAATATAGAATGCTCTTCCTAGCCTAATATTTCCCACGGACCACAACCCGCAGATAAGACCAATGTGCACAGGTACTCCTCTCCCTTTCTCTCTCGCGATACAAAAAACTCTTGAAGTCGCCAGCTATAGCCAAATGGATGACATCAGTCGACATGTAGATAAAAATCTACACGTACATTTTCACCGCCTTTGAACCACGCCCTTTGGAGAATCGAAGTCGGAATGGTCATGCAAAGTCAACCCTACTTCGCAGGGAAGGGCGACATGATTCTACCCTTAGTTTCTGTAGATCTCCTATCAATAGCATCTGAGTCGAATACTCGTACCTTCTGCACATTACGCACAACTTGAAAATCGATTGATGGATACAATCAAAATGACTCCAGCTTGTTTAATCCACGATGTTGTGGCTACCTTGAACAATAACAAGGTCACCGTCGCCCGCTTCCTGAATTTGGAAAAGGCCTTCGACACGGTCTGGATACAGGATGAACTAGATAGAGGACGAACAAATTTGATTACTATACCAAATCGGGTATTCCAGGATGTTGTGGCTGCCTTGAACAATAACCAGGTCACCGTCGCCCGCTTCCTGCTTCCTAGATAGAGGACGTACAAATTTGATTACTATACCAAATCGGGTATTCGTATCAATGCTGGGAAATCGGTACTCATGTGCTTTAGGTGACCATCCCGAAGTGGATGCAGATGAGCAGCCAAATGTCAGACCACAAAGAAAGTGCTCCCTAACACTACAGAAATACCAACAAACGAGAAGATCAAGTATCTTGGCGTTAACTTCACAGAAAGGTTGAAGTTCAACAGACATTCGAAACTGACTCTTTAGAAGGCTAACCTAGGCTTCCATCGCATTTTTTCCTTGATGCGTAAGCAAAATGAATTAAGCCATAGGACTAAGCTGTTGCCCATCTTAACGTACGGCGTCCCAATATAGCATACTATCTCTAAGACCAGCATGAAAAAGCTGGAAAGGAAAATACTGCTAATATGCTCCGGACTCACCTTCGATAAGGACCGTCAAAGACATCGCAGCAACAAGAAGCTTTACGACCTAGCAAGCATCATCCCCCTGCAACAGTAGATGGAGACACTGTTCAGAAAGCAGATAATAGACATCAACAACCATCCTAATGAGGAAATCAGGAACTTGAGAAACACAATCCCCGGACAACGCAACCTCGAAAGGACCACCTTGGACACACGGATTTGAACAACCCGACGTGAGCACTAGACATTGTAGGACATAAGATATAAACAATAAACCGACAATAATACCAAATGTTTAATTAAACAATGTACATCAGTTGAGTCACTATTTTTGAGCCAATACCCTAACCCTTAGTATGTAAGCCTAGTTGCCATCTCAATTGTGAAAACAATTCTCTGTTCAATAAAAATGTTCAAATCGTTTTAAATCGACTTTTTTCCTCGGCCCTAGCTTGTTTAAAAACAAAATGTGATGTACTCAACGTGTCAATTATTTTCTAAATTTTCATAGATGTAATTCGAAAAATATGATAAATTAACATGGCCTGCTCTGCATAACGCCATGCTGGTTATAAGATATAATTTCTTTTACAAAGTGATATAATGGTTCTTTTACAATACTTTCAAATAATTCTGGTACTGATTGTTCGCGATGGAACCAATTTCGATAAGGATAATTTAAAAAAAGAGAAGATAAAGAAAAAAGGGAGGCCAGACAACACCCGAAGGCAGGTATGTCGAAATCTTCGCTGAGGTAAACAATCTGACCCAGCTAGTAAATGAGCCCACACGAATACCTGACATTGCAGATAATTGAACTAACACCCTGTACATGTTTCTCACCTCTCTTCCTGATAAATATTCTATTGACATACTGTCAGCTCTGGGCTCGTCGGACGATTGTGTTGTATCAGCAATATTGTCGTTATCACACAAAGAGAACAAATTAATAAAATAACACTATGGCTGTACGAGAAAGCCGATTGGAGCAAACTTAACAACTTCTTTAGGAATTTTAATTGGTCACTATGCTCCCTCCATAGTCACGTGGATGCCGCTGCTGATATGATCACAAACATTCTTCTGCTGGGCATGAGAACCTGCATTCCTCATAGAGTGAATAGTTTCAAACCCAAAGCAAACGCATGGTATGACTCGAGCTGTAAAGAGGCTATCAGGATGAGAGAGTTCAATTTCGGGACATACAAAGGTAACCCTACTGAGGCAAACCGGAACAAGTTTAAACGAGCCAGAAATGACTGCAATACAACTATCAGACGTATGAAATTCTCTTATGAAAAAAAGTTGAGACAAGAAGTGCTATAATATCCCAAGGGTAGTTCAAACGTTTGGTTATTTGTAGAAAACTCCCACTCCCACAAAATCCCACTCTTATTTACAATGACATTTTAGCTGTCAGGTTCTTAGAGAAAGCGAATCTGTTTGCGGCTCATTTTGCAGCCGGCTCAACACTGCCAGATTCCACCTGTACTTGAGAGCGTTGAATTCACCATGGAACAAATCCACTTACACACTAGTGGAGTTGCAAGAGTACTTAAAGATCTCGACGTGCACAATTCCGCTGGCCGGATGGTATTTCTCCTATACTTCTGAAGAGGTGTTCTTTCTTTATTCTTTAGGTCTCTTTCTGAGCAGATGGAAAACAACATTTGTCCAGCCCGTCTCTAAAAATCTTCGTCATCCACCTCGTACCGACCCATAGCACTTCCGTCCCCTCTTTCTAAGGTCATGCAACCGCTGATAAATCGTCAACTTATGAAATTTCTTGAGTCGCGGAAGCTTCTTAATAACCGGCAATATATTTTTCGCAGCCACAGGTCCACTGGTGATCTGATAGCTTATCTCACCGGAAAGTGGAAAGGAGGAGAAAGCAAGATAGTTGTACTTGATATCTCAGAAGCATTTGACAGAGTTTGGCATCAAGCCCTCTCTTCTTCTATGGATTAGAAATTACTATTCGAACCGTTAAATTCTAGTTATTTTGGATGGGTTCAATTCGGATGTCCACCAAATATATGCTGGTGTTCCCCAAGGCTCAGTTCTTTATCCGACTCTCATTTTTATAAATAATCTTTTGTCTGCTACTTGTAATCCAATCCATTCCTTCGCTGATGACAGCACCCTCAGTTTGTCATATCCTTCCAACACTCACGACTCCGCCCTTCGGTCGTGGAATTGTAATGGCAGGGTATGTTAAGCACATTGAATTCCAATCTTGACGGCCCACGGACCACAACCCGCAGATAAGACCAATGTGCACAGGTACTCCTCTCCCTTTCTCTCTCGCGATACAAAAAACTCTTGAAGTCGCCAGCTATAGCCAAATGGATGACATCAGTCGACATGTAGATAAAAATCTACACGTACATTTTCACCGCCTTTGAACCACGCCCTTTGGAGAATCGAAGTCGGAATGGTCATGCAAAGTCAACCCTACATCGCAGGGAAGGGCGACATGATTCTACCCTTAGTTTCTGTAGATCTCCTATCAATAGCATCTGAGTCGAATACTCGTACCTTCTGCACATTACGCACAACTTGAAAATCGATTGATGGATACAATCAAAATGACTCCAGCTTGTTTAATCCACGATGTTGTGGCTACCTTGAACAATAACAAGGTCACCGTCGCCCGCTTCCTGAATTTGGAAAAGGCCTTCGGCACGGTCTGGATACAGGATGAACTAGATAGAGGACGAACAAATTTGATTACTATACCAAATCGGGTATTCCAGGATGTTGTGGCTGCCTTGAACAATAACCAGGTCGCCGTCGCCCGCTTCCTGCTTCCTAGATAGAGGACGTACAAATTTGATTACTATACCAAATCGGGTATTCGTATCAATGCTGGGAAATCGGTACTCATGTGCTTTAGGTGACCATCCCGAAGTGGATGCAGATGAGCAGCCAAATGTCAGACCACAAAGAAAGTGCTCCCTAACACTACAGAAATACCAACAAACGAGAAGATCAAGTATCTTGGCGTTAACTTCACAGAAAGGTTGAAGTTCAACAGACATTTGAAACTGACTCTTTAGAAGGCTAACCTAGGCTTCCATCGCATTTTTTCCTTGATGCGTAAGCAAAATGAATTAAGCCATAGGACTAAGCTGTTGCCCATCTTAACGTACGGCGTCCCAATATAGCATACTATCTCTAAGACCAGCATGAAAAAGCTGGAAAGGAAAATACTGCTAATATGCTCCGGACTCACCTTCGATAAGGACCGTCAAAGACATCGCAGCAACAAGAAGCTTTACGACCTAGCAAGCATCATCCCCCTGCAACAGTAGATGGAGACACTGTTCAGAAAGCAGATAATAGACATCAACAACCATCCTAATGAGGAAATCAGGAACTTGAGAAACACAATCCCCGGACAACGCAACCTCGAAAGGACCACCTTGGACACACGGATTTGAACAACCCGACGTGAGCACTAGACATTGTAGGACATAAGATATAAACAATAAACCGACAATAATACCAAATGTTTAATTAAACAATGTACATCAGTTGAGTCACTATTTTTGAGCCAATACCCTAACCCTTAGTATGTAAGCCTAGTTGCCATCTCAATTGTGAAAACAATTCTCTGTTCAATAAAAATGTTCAAATCGTTTTAAATCGACTTTTTTCCTCGGCCCTAGCTTGTTTAAAAACAAAATGTGATGTACTCAACGTATCAATTATTTTCTAAATTTTCATAGATGTAATTCGAAAAATATGATAAATTAACATGGCCTGCTCTGCATAACGCCATGCTGGTTATAAGATATAATTTCTTTTACAAAGTGATATAATGGTTCTTTTACAATACTTTCAAATAATTCTGGTACTGATTGTTCGCGATGGAACCAATTTCGATAAGGATAATTTAAAAAAAGAGAAGATAAAGAAAAAAGGGAGGCCAGACAACACCCGAAGGCAGGTATGTCGAAATCTTCGCTGAGGTAAACAATCTGACCCAGCTAGTAAATGAGCCCACACGAATACCTGACATTGCAGATAATTGAACTAACACCCTGTACATGTTTCTCACCTCTCTTCCTGATAAATATTCTATTGACATACTGTCAGCTCTGGGCTCGTCGGACGATTGTGTTGTATCAGCAATATTGTCGTTATCACACAAAGAGAACAAATTAATAAAATAACACTATGGCTGTACGAGAAAGCCGATTGGAGCAAACTTAACAACTTCTTTAGGAATTTTAATTGGTCACTATGCTCCCTCCATAGTCACGTGGATGCCGCTGCTGATATGATCACAAACATTCTTCTGCTGGGCATGAGAACCTTCATTCCTCATAGAGTGAATAGTTTCAAACCCAAAGCAAACGCATGGTATGACTCGAGCTGTAAAGAGGCTATCAGGATGAGAGAGTTCAATTTCGGGACATACAAAGGTAACCCTACTGAGGAAAACCGGAACAAGTTTAAACGAGCCAGAAATGACTGCAATACAACTATCAGACGTATGAAATTCTCTTATGAAAAAAAGTTGAGACAAGAAGTGCTATAATATCCCAAGGGTAGTTCAAACGTTTGGTTATTTGTAGAAAACATAAAGAATTCCGCTTCGTCTTCAATCCCACTCTTATTTACAATGACATTTTAGCTGTCAGGTTCTTAGAGAAAGCGAATCTGTTTGCGGCTCATTTTGCAGCCGGCTCAACACTGCCAGATTCCACCTGTACTTGAGAGCGTTGAATTCACCATGGAACAAATCCACTTACACACTAGTGGAGTTGCAAGAGTACTTAAAGATCTCGACGTGCACAATTCCGCTGGCCGGATGGTATTTCTCCTATACTTCTGAAGAGGTGTTCTTTCTTTATTCTTTAGGTCTCTTTCTGAGCAGATGGAAAACAACATTTGTCCAGCCCGTCTCTAAAAATCTTCGTCATCCACCTCGTACCGACCCATAGCACTTCCGTCCCCTCTTTCTAAGGTCATGCAACCGCTGATAAATCGTCAACTTATGAAATTTCTTGAGTCGCGGAAGCTTCTTAATAACCGGCAATATATTTTTCGCAGCCACAGGTCCACTGGTGATCTGATAGCTTATCTCACCGGAAAGTGGAAAGGAGGAGAAAGCAAGATAGTTGTACTTGATATCTCAGAAGCATTTGACAGAGTTTGGCATCAAGCCCTCTCTTCTTCTATGGATTAGAAATTACTATTCGAACCGTTAAATTCTAGTTATTTTGGATAGGTTCAATTCGGATGTCCACCAAATATATGCTGGTGTTCCCCAAGGCTCAGTTCTTTATCCGACTCTCATTTTTATAAATAATCTTTTGTCTGCTACTTGTAATCCAATCCATTCCTCCGCTGATGACAGCACCCTCAGTTTGTCATATCCTTCCAACACTCACGACCCCGCCCTTCGGTCGTAGAATTGTAATGGCAGGGTATGTTAAGCACATTGAATTCCAATCTTGACAGTACAATTAATTGGGGAAAAAACAATACAGTGGAATTCAATGCTTCAAAAACTGAATGCTGTCTGTTGTCAATCAAGCGAACCCGTGATAATCAGCCATTATCCCTGAATGGCGGTTGTGTCGAAGCCGGATGAAACCGGAACCGGAATTCCATCCTTGGTATGTGTATCAACACAACACTTATTGGAGGTCGCCAAAAATTCTGCGAAATGTTTAGGTTTCCTTAATCGATGCAAGAAATATTTCACCCCTTCTGATTTGGGTTTAATTTGTAAGGCGTACATCCACCCCAAGCTTGAGTACAACGCTCATATCTAGTCTGGTGCCCTCAGGATCACCTTGCACCTAGTTGATAGAATCCAAAAGCGAGCGATAAAACTTATAGAAGACAATAATATCATAGAGTCAGTAGACTCGCTCGAACATCGACATCTCTTCTTTGTCCGTTTTTTATCGTCATTTCTCAAGTGAGTTAGCTAACTGCATTCCTCCTCTCCATGAATTCACCCGCAATACCCATCTCACCAGGAATGCCCATCAGTATACCCTTAAGCCGTCTTTCGGAGGTACATTTAAATTCAGAGGCTCGTTCTTCATCCGCACTACACGAATATAGAATGCTCTTCCAAGCCTAGTTCAACCGCACTACACGAATATAGAATGCTCTTCCTAGCCTAATATTTCCCACGGACCACAACCCGCAGATAAGACCAATGTGCACAGGTACTCCTCTCCCTTTCTTTCTCGCGATACAAAAAACTCTTGAAGTCGCCAGCTATAGCCAAATGGATGACATCAGTCGACATGATTCTACCCTTAGTTTCTGTAGATCTCCTATCAATAGCATCTGAGTCGAATACTCGTACCATGCACATTACGCACAACTTGAAAATCGATTGATGGATACAATCAAAATGACTCCAGCTTGTTTAATCCACGATGTTGTGGCTGCCTTGAACAATAACAAGGTCACCGTCGCCCGCTTCCTGAATTTGGAAAAGGTCTTCGACACGGTCTGGATACAGGATGAACTAGATAGAGGACGAACAAATTTGATTACTATACCAAATCGGGTATTCCAGGATGTTGTGGCTGCCTTGAACAATAACCAGGTCACCGTCGCCCGCTTCCTGGACGTGGAAAAGGCCTTCGACACGGTCTGGATACAGGATGAACTAGATAGAGGACGTACAAATTTGATTACTATACCAAATCGGGTATTCGTATCAATGCTGGGAAATCGGTACTCATGTGCTTTAGGTGACCATCCCGAAGTGGATGCAGATGAGCAGCCAAATGTCAGACCACAAAGAAAGTGCTCCCTAACACTACAGAAATACCAACAAACGAGAAGGTCAAGTATCTTGGCGTTAACTTCACAGAAAGGTTGAAGTTCAACAGACATTCGAAACTGACTCTTTAGAAGGCTAACCTAAGCTTTCATCGCATTTTTTCCTTGATGCGTAAGCAAAATGAATTAAGCCATAGGACTAAGCTGTTGCCCATCTTAACGTACGGCGTCCCAATATAGCATACTATCTCTAAGACCAGCATGAAAAAGCTGGAAAGGAAAATACTGCTAATATGCTCCGGACTCACCTTCGATAAGGAACGTCAAAGACATCGCAGCAACAAGAAGCTTTACGACCTAGCAAGCATCATCCCCCTGCAACAGTAGATGGAGACACTGTTCAGAAAGCAGATAATAGACATGAACAACCATCCTAATGAGGAAATCAGGAACTTGAGAAACACAATCCCCGGACAACGCAACCTCGAAAGGACCACCTTAGACACACGGATTTGAACAACCCGACGTGAGCACTAGACATTGTAGGACATAAAATATAAACAATAAACCGACAATAATACCAAATGTTTAATTAAACAATGTACATCAGTTGAGTCACTATTTTTGAGCCAATACCCTAACCCTTAGTATGTAAGCCTAGTTGCCATGTCAATTGTGAAAACAATTCTGTGTTCAACAAAAATGTTCAAATCGTTTTAAATCGACTTTTTTCCTCGGCCCTAGCTTGTTTAAAAACAAAATGTGATGTACTCAACGTGTCAATTATTTTCTAAATTTTCATAGATGTAATTCGAAAAATATGATAAATTAACATGGCCTGCTCTGCATAACGCCATGCTGGTTATAAGATATAATTTCTTTTACAAAGTGATATAATGGTTCTTTTACAATACTTTCAAATAATTCTGGTACCGATTGTTCGCGATGGAACCAATTTCGATAAGGATAATTTAAAAAAAGAGAAGATAAAGAAAAAAGGGAGGCCAGACAACACCCGAAGGAAGGTATGTCGAAATCTTCGCTGAAGTAAACAATCAGACCCAGCTAGTAAATGAGCCCACACGAATACCTGACATTGCAGATAATTGAACTAACACCCTGTACATGTTTCTCACCTCTCTTCCTGATAAATATTCTATTGACATACTGTCAGCTCTGGGCTCGTCGGACGATTGTGTTGTATCAGCAATATTGTCGTTATCACACAAAGAGAACAAATTAATAAAATAACACTATGGCTGTACGAGAAAGCCGATTGGAGCAAACTTAACAACTTCTGTAGGAATTTTAATTGGTCACTATGCTCCCTCCATAGTCACGTGGATGCCGCTGCTGATATGATCACAAACATTCTTCTGCTGGGCATGAGAACCTTCATTCCTCATAGAGTGAATAGTTTCAAACCCAAAGCAAACGCATGGTATGACTCGAGCTGTAAAGAGGCTATCAGGATGAGAGAGTTCAATTTCGGGACATACAAAGGTAACCCTACTGAGGAAAACCGGAACAAGTTTAAACGAGCCAGAAATGACTGCAATACAACTATCAGACGTATGAAATTCTCTTATGAAAAAAAGTTGAGACAAGAAGTGCTATAATATCCCAAGGGTAGTTCAAACTTTTGGTTATTTGTAGAAAACAAAGAATTCCGCTTCGTCTTCAATCCC
Organism: Eristalis intricaria; assembly: GCA_964034865.1. Taxonomy (NCBI): domain Eukaryota; kingdom Metazoa; phylum Arthropoda; class Insecta; order Diptera; family Syrphidae; genus Eristalis; species Eristalis intricaria. The sequence goes on along the minus strand of OZ035873.1, from coordinate 50,257,259 downwards.
ACTCTTATTTACAATGACATTTTAGCTGTCAGGTTCTTAGAGAAAGCGAATCTGTTTGCGGCTCATTTTGCAGCCGGCTCAACACTGCCAGATTCCACCTGTACTTGAGAGCGTTGAATTCACCATAGAACAAATCCACTTACATACTAGTGGAGTTGCAAGAGTACTTAAAGATCTCGACGTGCACAATTCCGCTGGCCGGATGGTATTTCTCCTATACTTCTGAAGAGGTGTTCTTTCTTTATTCTTTAGGTCTCTTTCTGAGCAGATGGAAAACAACATTTGTCCAGCCCGTCTCTAAAAATCTTCGTCATCCACCTCGTACCGACCCATAGCACTTCCGTCCCCTCTTTCTAAGGTCATGCAACCGCTGATAAATCGTCAACTTATGAAATTTCTTGAGTCGCGGAAGCTTCTTAATAACCGGCAATATATTTTTCGCAGCCACAGGTCCACTGGTGATCTGATAGCTTATCTCACCGGAAAGTGGAAAGGAGGAGAAAGCAAGATAGTTGTACTTGATATCTCAGAAGCATTTGACAGAGTTTGGCATCAAGCCCTCTCTTCTTCTATGGATTAGAAATTACTATTCGAACCGTTAAATTCTAGTTATTTTGGATGGGTTCAATTCGGATGTCCACCAAATATATGCTGGTGTTCCCCAAGGCTCAGTTCTTTATCCGACTCTCATTTTTATAAATAATCTTTTGTCTGCTACTTGTAATCCAATCCATTCCTTCGCTGATGACAGCACCCTCAGTTTGTCATATCCTTCCAACACTCACGACCCCGCCCTTCGGTCGTAGAATTGTAATGGCAGGGTATGTTAAGCACATTGAATTCCAATCTTGACAGTACAATTAATTGGGGAAAAAACAATACAGTGGAATTCAATGCTTCAAAAACTGAATGCTGTCTGTTGTCAATCAAGCGAACCCGTGATAATCAGCCATTATCCCTGAATGGCGGTTGTGTCGAAGCCGGATGAAACCGGAACCGGAATTCCATCCTTGGTATGTGTATCAACACAACACTTATTGGAGGTCGCCAAAAATTCTGCGAAATGTTTAGGTTTCCTTAATCGATGCAAGAAATATTTCACCCCTTCTGATTTGGGTTTAATTTGTAAGGCGTACATCCACCCCAAGCTTGAGTACAACGCTCATATCTAGTCTGGTGCCCTCAGGATCACCTTGCACCTAGTTGATAGAATCCAAAAGCGAGCGATAAAACTTATAGAAGACAATAATATCATAGAGTCAGTAGACTCGCTCGAACATCGACATCTCTTCTTTGTCCGTTTTTTATCGTCATTTCTCAAGTAAGTTAGCTAACTGCATTCCTCCTCTCCATGAATTCACCCGCAATACCCATCTCACCAGGAATGCCTATCAGTATACCCTTAAGCCGTCTTTCGGACGTACATTTAAATTCAGAGGCTCGTTCTTCATCCGCACTACACGAATATAGAATGCTCTTCCAAGCCTAGTTCAACCGCACTACACGAATATAGAATGCTCTTCCTAGCCTAATATTTCCCACGGACCACAACCCGCAGATAAGACCAATGTGCACAGGTACTCCTCTCCCTTTCTCTCTCGCGATACAAAAAACTCTTGAAGTCGCCAGCTATAGCCAAATGGATGACATCAGTCGACATGTAGATAAAAATCTACACGTACATTTTCACCGCCTTTGAACCACGCCCTTTGGAGAATCGAAGTCGGAATGGTCATGCAAAGTCAACCCTACTTCGCAGGGAAGGGCGACATGATTCTACCCTTAGTTTCTGTAGATCTCCTATCAATAGCATCTGAGTCGAATACTCGTACCTTCTGCACATTACGCACAACTTGAAAATCGATTGATGGATACAATCAAAATGACACCAGCTTGTTTAATCCACGATGTTGTGGCTGCCTTGAACAATAACAAGGTCACCGTCGCCCGCTTCCTGAATTTGGAAAAGGTCTTCGACACGGTCTGGATACAGGATGAACTAGATAGAGGACGAACAAATTTGATTACTATACCAAATCGGGTATTCCAGGATGTTGTGGCTGCCTTGAACAATAACCAGGTCACCGTCGCCCGCTTCCTGGACGTGGAAAAGGCCTTCGACACGGTCTGGATACAGGATGAACTAGATAGAGGACGTACAAATTTGATTACTATACCAAATCGGGTATTCGTATCAATGCTGGGAAATCGGTACTCATGTGCTTTAGGTGACCATCCCGAAGTGGATGCAGATGAGCAGCCAAATGTCAGACCACAAAGAAAGTGCTCCCTAACACTACAGAAATACCAACAAACGAGAAGGTCAAGTATCTTGGCGTTAACTTCACAGAAGGGTTGAAGTTCAACAGACATTCGAAACTGACTCTTTAGAAGGCTAACCTAAGCTTCCATCGCATTTTTTCCTTGATGCGTAAGCAAAATGAATTAAGCCATAGGACTAAGCTGTTGCCCATCTTAACGTACGGCGTCCCAATATAGCATACTATCTCTAATACCAGCATGAAGAAGCTGGAAAGGAAAATACTGCTAATATGCTCCGGACTCACCTTCGATAAGGACCGTCAAAGACATCGCAGCAACAAGAAGCTTTACGACCTAGCAAGCTTCATCCCCCTGCAACAGTAGATGGAGACACTGTTCAGAAAGCAGATAATAGACATGAACAACCATCCTAATGAGGAAATCAGGAACTTGAGAAACACAATCCCCGGACAACGCAACCTCGAAAGGACCACCTTAGACACACGGATTTGAACAACCCGGCGTGAGCACTAGACATTGTAGGACATAAAATATAAACAATAAACCGACAATAATACCAAATGTTTAATTAAACAATGTACATCAGTTGAGTCACTATTTTTGAGCCAATACCCTAACCCTTAGTATGTAAGCCTAGTTGCCATCTCAATTGTGAAAACAATTCTGTGTTCAATAAAAATGTTCAAATCGTTTTAAATCGACTTTTTTCCTCGGCCCTAGCTTGTTTAAAAACAAAATGTGATGTACTCAACGCGTCAATTATTTTCTAAATTTTCATAGATGTAATTCGAAAAATATGATAAATTAACATGGCCTGCTCTGCATAACGCCATGCTAGTTATAAGATATAATTTCTTTTACAAAGTGATATAATGGTTCTTTTACAATACTTTCAAATAATTCTGGTACCGATTGTTCGCGATGGAACCAATTTCGATAAGGATAATTTAAAAAAAGAGAAGATAAAGAAAAAAGGGAGGCCAGACAACACCCGAAGGCAGGTATGTCGAAATCTTCGCTGAGGTAAACAATCTGACCCAGCTAGTAAATGAGCCCACACGAATACCTGACATTGCAGATAATTGAACTAACACCCTGTACATGTTTCTCACCTCTCTTCCTGATAAATATTCTATTGACATACTGTCAGCTCTGGGCTCGTCGGACGATTGTGTTGTATCAGCAATATTGTCGTTATCACACAAAGAGAACAAATTAATAAAATAACACTATGGCTGTACGAAAACAATTTCTATAGGAATTTTAATTGGTCACTATGCTCCCTCCATAGTCACGTGGATGCCGCTGCTGATATGATCACGAACATTCTTCTGCTGGGCATGAGAACCTTCATTCCTCATAGAGTGAATAGTTTCAAACCCAAAGCAAACGCATGGTATGACTCGAGCTGTAAAGAGGCTATCAGGATGAGAGAGTTCAATTTCGGGACATACAAAGGTAACCCTACTGAGGAAAACCGGAACAAGTTTAAACGAGCCAGAAATGACTGCAATACAACTATCAGACGTATGAAATTCTCTTATGAAAAAAAGTTGAGACAAGAAGTGCTATAATATCCCAAGGGTAGTTCAAACGTTTGGTTATTTGTAGAAAACATAAAGAATTCCGCTTCGTCTTCAATCCCACTCTTATTTACAATGACATTTTAGCTGTCAGGTTCTTAGAGAAAGCGAATCTGTTTGCGGCTCATTTTGCAGCCGGCTCAACACTGCCAGATTCCACCTGTACTTGAGAGCGTTGAATTCACCATGGAACAAATCCACTTACACACTAGTGGAGTTGCAAGAGTACTTAAAGATCTCGACGTGCACAATTCCGCTGGCCGGATGGTATTTCTCCTATACTTCTGAAGAGGTGTTCTTCTGCGCTGGCAAAACTACTGCGGAAGTTTTTTTCATCTATACTATTCTTTAGGTCTCTTTCTGAGCAGATGGAAAACAACATTTGTCCAGCCCGACTCTAAAAAGGGCGAATCTTCGTCATCCACCTCGTACCGACCCATAGCACTTCCGTCCGCTCTTTCTAAGGTCATGCAACCGCTGATAAATCGTCAACCTATGAAATTTCTTGAGTCGCGGAAGCTTCTTAATAACCAGCACTATGGTTTCCGCAGCGGCAGGTCTACTGGTGATCTAATAGTTATGGTATCGATGAATCTCTTCTTCTATGGATTAGAAATTACCTTTCGAACCGTTCAATTCAAGTTGTTTTGGATGGGTTGAAGTCTGATATCCACCAAATAAATGGTGGTGTTCCCCAAGGCTCAGTTCTGTCTCCGACACTCTTTCTCATTTTTATAAATCATCTCTTGTCTGCTACTTCTAAACCAATCCATTCCTTCGCTGACGACGCACCCTTAGCTTTCCATATTCGTTCCAAGACTCACGACCCCGCCCTTCGGCCGTAGAATTGGACCGGCAGCGTATGTTAAGCACGTTGAATACCGATCTTTACAGCATAATTAACTGGGGAAAAAACAATACAGTGGAATTCAATGCTTCAAAAACTCAATGCTGTCTGCTGTCACTCAAGCGAACCCTTCATAATCAGCCATTATCCATGAATGCCGCTTGTGTCGATGAAACCGGAATACGGTCCATCCTTGGTATGTGTATCAACACAACACTTAGTTGGAGCGATCACATATTTGAAGTCGCCAAAAATGCTGCGAAATGTTTAGATTTTCTTAATCGATGCAAGAAATATTTCACCCCTTCTGATTTGGCTTTAATTTATAAGGCGTACATCCGCCCCAAGCTTGAGTATAACGCTCATATCTGGTCTGGTGCCCCAAAGACCACACTGCACCTACTTGATAGAATCCAAAAGCGAGCAATAAAACTTATAGGAGACAACAATATCGCAGTCATTAGATTCTCTCGAACATCGACGTACCATCTCTTCTTTGTCCGTGTTTTATCGTTATTTCTACAAACGATGCTCATGTGAGCTAGCCAAGTGCATTCCTCCTCTCCATGAACTCACCAGCAATAGTCGTCTCGCCAGGAATGCCCATCAGTATACCCTACTGTCGGACGCACAGTTAAATTCAGAGACTCGTTCTTCAGCCGCACTCCACGAATGTGGAATGCTCTTTCCAAGCTCATATTTCCCACAGACTACAACCCGCAGATATTTAAGACCAATGTGCAGAGGTACCTCCTCTCCATACCTTCGGCCCGTGCTGTGTCTTTACTCCGGACACATAAGGGTATTAGCAATCCCTTGAGCACGCGCAAATTATAAAAAAAAAAAAAAAAAAAGCCATCTCACTCACTTTATTCAATATAAGCTTAACATACTCGCTACATTGAGCACACATAAATAAAACACCAGGCTTTTCGCAAATGATTCCCAAATCGTATTCACTCAATTTCACGCACTTAATGTGTAACGATTTTCCACATATTCCATTACACTCGACATATTTACTCCCTTTCATGAGAGCATCACACTTCACACTCATCTTGATAGATGAGTAATTATTATAACTATCTATATCCTAAGATTAATATACTTATCCACTTATTATATGTTATTTATTGTTTTAAATTTTTATTATATACTCAAACGAGAAATAATAAATGAAAATATGCTCCGATGGCTTTCGTATAAAGACCGGTATAACTTTTGTAGATCCCGGGTAATAATTTTAAAAAATTTTAATAGTAACCGTCTCAATTTAAGACGTCTGTTCTCCATAAAAACACACTCAGGTCTCAGGATTTCTCAAGATGAATTTGATACTGAAGTAGTCAATATTTTTAAGGAATTCAGCACCTCAAATAAATTTGCGTTCACTTAACAAATTCCGAAATTCTTCCACGATTTTGTACACTTCTCAAAAACACATTCAAAAATTCAGCATTAAGGTTAATACTTTCTTATGAAGTCTTAGAAGATCTTATCACTGATCCAGCTCAACATGAAAGTGTTATGAAAAAGAAAACCTTTTCGAAATATGTACAAACGCTTTTACCAAACATTCGAGGCAGTGGTACAAAATTTGTAAACAATTGTTCACTGTGGGAAAAAAAATTTCAAATTACTTCTACTCCTACAAAACCCTTCGAAATTATGCATATAGATACATCTACTATTAAAAACCAAACATTTCTTACAATAATCGATAACTTTTCGAAATATGCACAGGCTTATCCTCTGGATGCACTTACTGCAATACACGTAACAAGAGCTCTAATTACCATTTTAACTCACCATGGCCTACCCATATTAATACTTATGGACATCACTACTGAACTAAAAATAATTTATGTAATGAATTTGCTTTGCTTCATAAGATAAACAGTCATATTTCACCCCACTTAATCCAAACTCTAACGACTCTATTGAAAGATTTCATTCCACTCCAGACATCTTGATCCCAAAGTCCTTTTGACACTTATATGTGGACACGGGTCACTTGTTTGTTGAAGCTTGTTGAAGATTTTCACCAACATAGACAAAAATAAAAGTAAAAATTCCTGCAATCCATCTCCGAAAATGGGCATCACAATTCCTGGATGGATGAACACATGCGAGTCCTAAAACTTTGAGTTGCACGGGTTTTATGATGCAAGTTAGCAACGCCTCGCAACTGTAATTGAAGTTGGATTTACCCGCGGGGGCAAGTTTCGATCTGAATCAGGGAGGTTCTATCCTCCAAGACCGCTATACGTGGGTTTCAGTCACACCCTGCACGAGGTTTTTACCGAATAAGGCGGATCCAGAGGGGAATAATTCTATAAAACCCGCAATCCCAGGTGTGCAACTACCGTGCCTAGGGACGAATCGCACAGCGTGACCGTGTTTTCTAACTGTGAACTCCGGATTCTGGGGATTCTGCGCTATGTACAGGGGGTGAGTGTAGTGTGACAGCTTTGTTCCTTTTACTCGTGGGACCAAAATTAGCTCCTTAAACAAAAAACAAAATATTTCAAGGAACTCTGGTGCAAATGAGTCGGGCACCAGAGATATCCATAAAACCGACTCCACCAATAAATACATTCCCTGAACGGAAGAAGAGGAGCACCTCCTCTTGAAATCCTCCACCACGCAGACTTCGGATGCAGCTGGTACTGGAGCAGCGGACGTGAGCCTAGTTGGCCTCATCGTAGTGGATGATGACGCCTGCTCAATCCAATTTATCTGCATCATCTGTTTCCTCGATGTGCAGTAGATCGCGCAACTGTAAGCAGACGGTACGTAGGTTGCAGGGTAAGGCAGATTTAACTGAGGGTGAGAAAGCGAAGTTTCAAAAAGCTATTAACGTCCTTAAGGAAAGGCCGGAAGGTAGGAACCAGCAATCTGCTATCCAACCGAAGGCTGATTCGAAGAAGGTCAACAAAGCTGAAGCACTGATGGGACCCCCCTCCTGTGGCCGAAGCAGTTCGACATAGGAGAGGAGCAGTCTCAGCAGTTAGCAGATCACCCAAAGAGGATGAGGAAAAGGCCCCGGTGCAAGCCAGCAAGCCTCTGAATGGGAGGGTGTGGGGACGAAGAGGAGATTGAGGATACATGCCACTATCTTTGTCAATACCCCATGCAAATTGCAAGTTCAATATGCAAATTGAGACAAAGAACCCTGGGAGAATTTTTCTTCTATGGCCCCCATGATATATCAGATATCCCACTAAAATCTTTTTGCAGGTTTATTAGGATCTCTGGATGGCTGGATGGAGGGGGACGATAACCAACAACCTTGAAGTCAGGAGCTTTTTCATCATCCAGCGAGTGGGATAATAGGAAGGCTTTCACCCAATGGGCATAGCAATGGGTCCAATAGGACCTCAGCGTGGCGCGGCCCCGCCACGTCAACCCACTAACCTAACCTAACCTCACCTGCATTGCCCCGCTCCACCAAGGCCAGTAGTTCAAATATCAGAACACCGAGTTGCATTGCCCGCGCTTCTTGAAACAATAAGCAACGCACATGTTAGAAGGTAATTGCAACATCTGCAGTTATCATTTGCACGCACATGTTAGAAGGTAATTGCAACATCTGCAGTTATCATTTTATGTATAGATAAATTTAAGTTTTTTTTTTTAAAGAATAAGGCAGTCTGAGAACAGAACTTATCGCGAATTATTTGCACCCAACCCAATAAAAAAAGACCCAGTTTCATAGAGGTCGTGAAAGAAAAAAAAACTTCATAGAAGTCGTTTAAAAAAATAAAATTAATAAATATGACAAAACTTCATAGAAGTCGTGAGAGAAAAAAAAAAAACTTCGTAGAAATCATACCAGAAAGTGCGGAGTATTAATAATTGATTCGGAATCGTTAGTAATTATATATAAAGAAGAACTTTGTGTTAATGTGAGTTTAAGTAACTGATAATATGTTTATTATTTGTGTAAAATTTATTTTATTTAGTGCAAGACAGGAATTTGCTATTCAGTTAGATGAATTAACCGCGGCTAAAAATCGCCTACAAGCACCTCGTGTTGAAACATACGCCAGTCTAGTCTCTGTCAATCCTCTTATTGATTCAGGCATTGCCACACTTGATTTAATCAAATCACTAGCCGAATTTAACGGAGATAGCACTGCTTACCCGCCATGGCGTACAGCCGCCCATTTCGCAATAAATTATTATACATAGGGATCAGAAAAATACTACATAGCTATGGTTATCTTCAGAAATAAAATTACTGGCAATGCCTATGTCACATTATGAGCATTTAACACAGTGCTTAACTTCAAGCGGATCCTAGCTGGACTTGACCAAATTTATTCAGATAAAAGGCCGATTCACGTGCTGGAAAATTAACAAGCAAGCAGTTAACACTCATAATTAATAAGCAAACAATGACACACAGTTCAAACTTCTTCTTTATTTGGCGCTACATTCGGGGGTGGACCTGGGCCTCAACCAACAAGCCTCTCCAGCTAGCACGGTATCTGGCTAGCTGTCTCCAGTGTCGCACGCCAAGTTGGTTGAGGTTCTTCTCCACCTGGGTGCGCCACCTTAAACGTGGGTCTGTTGCGTTGTCCCACGGGTTCGGAGTCGAAGACACACGCCATCTTAGGCGTTGGATCCGAAGACGCTTGACTAGACTCATGTCGCTGTACAGCCCGTACAGCTCGTGGTTGAATCTTCTCCTCCAGAAACCGTCAACGCAAACAGGACCAAAGATCGCACGCAGAGCTTTTCTCTTGAAAATACCAAGGACTTCCTCATCCGCTTTTGAGATTGTCCATGCCTCCGCGCCGTACAGCAGGACTGCTTGGTCCTTCGAGAGATGGCTCTACTACTCAATTGCCTCTTGAGCCCATAGACACAGCGGTTGGCAAGAGTTACTCTGCGTTTGATCTCGGTACTGATGTTGTTTGTACTGTTTACTGCGGAGCCGAGGTAGACGAAGTCCTTGACTACCTCGAGGTTATAGCTGCCCATTGTGACGCTCTGTCCAAGACGTCGACGTTGCGTGTCCTTTTTTGATGACAGCATATACTTCGTTTTGCCCTCATTCACCGCTAGACCCATTTTAGCCGCTTCCGCCTCATTGACGGCTCCCTGTGTTCTGCCAATCACGTCAATGTCGTCCGCGTACGCTAACAGTTGTACGGACTTCTGGAAGATTGTGCTCTAGTGTTGGCGTGTAAGTCTTGCACGATCTTTTCCATGAGCTGATATTAAAGAAATCACATGACAGCGCTTCGCCTTGTGATGGGGTGTGGGAGACCCAGGCGCTGGTTCTGAATTTGTCTCGTGCAGTGTAGTATAAAAACACGTTGTGTGGGTTAATGGAGTTATATTTTGGTTTCCACGTCTTACCTCGATGAAGTCTGGTTCCAGAAGAAGGACCAAGAAGACATGAGGGGTTATAAAAATGACTGAGTGGGTTCCGATTTTAGCAATAAAGCGACAAGAGAGACCTCTAGTTGTTGAACTTAAAAATAAAAAGCTTTTTAGCAATCAGACCGATGTTAAGCTACGTTTACACCTGAACATTGCCGGCCGCCTTGCAGCATTGGCTGTAAAAGTTACAAATCTATTATTCAGATACATTAAGTACAAAACTCAATAAAGGAATTTACTTTTCGGACACCCCACTTCAGTGACTAGAATACAATAATATAATATAACAATATGATAATAATGTAACAATCATTTTATAAAAATTCACACAATAGAAACTTCAGTAAATAATAAGCGAGCATAACTTCAAGAACAGTGCAATGAGTGTATAAGTTGGGGTTTTTTTTGTATTTATCGGTTTTCAGTCTATGTGAAAGTAAGTTATTTAGAATGAAGATTATGGATTCAATTGTGAATTAGTACGCAAAGTTTAACTATTGGTCGCGTTACGACACCATTTTGTGTCCTAATGTCTGCGACTCTTACTCTGCTATCAAGGCCAGGATGGACTTTGATAGCACGACCTAAGCGCCATTCATTTGGGGGGAGGTTCTCTTCCTTTATGATTACCAAATCGTTGAGCGCGATATCTCTTTGAGGATGTTTCCATTTGTAGCGTTTGTGTAATTCCTTCAGATATTCCTCCTTCCATCGGCGACAAAATTGATGATATAAAATCTTGACCCGTTCCCATCTTTGAATGCAACTTATAGATTTTTCATCGTCGGCGGATTCTAGTGGTGCGAGCAGAGGCCCACCTCGGAGGAAGTGACCTGGAGTCAACGGGGGAATGTCTGAGGAATTTTCCGAAATGGGAGAAATCGGCCGGGAATTAAGGCAAGCTTCAATTTTGGAGAGGAGCGTTGAAAATTCTTCGAAAACTTATTAGTGCCTGCTACTTTTCGGAAATGCTGTTTAAAACTCCTTACTCCGGCTTCCCAAAGTCCACCCATATGGGGTGCGCCGGGAGGAATAAATTTCCATTCAAGATTATGGTCTCTGTATCTCTCAGCTACGTCTGTTGACAAGGTTTTTAGAAATTGTTGGAAATTCTTGGTAATTACTTTGCTAGCGCCTACCAAGTTAGTGCCATTATCACAAAACAGTTTTTTAGGCATACCTCTTCGCGCAATAAATCTGCTTAAAGCGGCTAAGAACGATTGTGTTGTCAAGTCACTGGTAGCTTCTAGATGAATCGCCCGTGTGGCAAAACATACAAAGAGACATACGTATCCCTTTGATATTCAACAATTTCGTCCAGCAAAACTTTTTAAGACAAAGGGACCAGCGAAGTCTAGGCCAGTATGAGTGAACGGTGAGGATATAATAGTTCTTTCTAAAGGCAAGGCAGCCATAAGTTGAGTTTGTGTTTTCTTTTTGTAAATCACACATTTCTTACACAAGCGATTACATTTTTTCACCAGATTCTTCACTTTAGGAATCCAGAATTCGCACCGAATCAAACGGATTACCAAATGGTTTCCACCATGAAGTGTGACATCGTGTACAAGCTTGACATAAAGGGTAGATATATAAGCTTGATAAGGTAGTATTATGGGATACCTTTCGTTAAAGGAAAGAGTAGAAGACGTGAGTCTCCCGTTAGAGCGAATGATTTGATGGGGATCCATCATTGGATTTAAATTCAACAAAAGGCTATTTTTTTGAAGATTCTCATTTTTGGATAGGAGTAAATATTCGTTAGCGAAATGAAGCGATTGAGTCATACGAATAACTAAGAGTTTAGCATCCGATACCTCATGCTGAGTTAAAGAACAAGATGGGAAAGAAAGTTGATTTTTAAAACGGGGATGGGTTCTGTGAAAAAACCGCATAATGTAGCAAATTACATGCAACATTTTTGACCAGGACGAAAATCTCTCTATTACCGTCTCAATATTGGGAGGGATAGCGGTGTGATTAGCTTTAAGAGGTCTCCGTTCCATATCAGTTTGAGCAAATGGTTGTAACGATGCTTGAGGCCAGGATGAATCAGCTTGACAAAGCCAGGAAGGACCACTCCACCACAAACTATTTGATTGAAGATCCTTTGGTGACAGACCCCTGGTAGCTAAATCGGCTGGGTTGTCCACGGATCGAACGTGCCTCCACTTCGTATTGGGCATGTACGTTTGTATTTTAGAGACGCGATTTCCTACGAAGGTTTTCCATGTGCATGGTGGTTTATCTAACCAAGCCAAAACTATGTAACTATCGGTCCAAAGAAAGAGTTCCTTGTTCGAGCACGGGAGCTTTGTGATGACTTTATGGAATAATCTTGCTAACAATAACGCACCGCAAAGTTCAAGCCTCGGTAAGGGAAGCACTTTAACAGGGGCTACTTTGCTTTTTGCACATAGGAGATGCGATGACCAATTATCTCCACTGTGCTGAACACGCAAGTAGAAAGTAGCCGCGTAGGCTCTTTCAGATGCGTCGCAAAACCCATGAATTTGTATGGAGTTTTGCGGTTTATATCGGACCCATCGGTGCACGTTAATCGTCTGGAGATCTGGAAGAGTAGCAAAGAAAGATTTCCAACGTTGACACGTTAGGGGGTGAATTGGTTTGTCCCAGGATGTCCCATCACGCCAGATCTGCTGCATTAAGATTTTGGCTGTATTAAGCACAGGGGCCAACCAACCTGTGGGATCAAATAATTGAGATATGATCGATAAGATCGCTCGCTTGGTAACTACAGCATCTACGTCCGGGGACTTAAATAGGAAATGAAAGGAGTCTTGCTTTGCATTCCACTGAATACCAAGTGTTTTTGTGATACTTCTATCTTCGATCATTAAGAAGTCTTGATCGTAAAGCTGAGAGGGGGAAAATCCTTTAAGTAGGTCGAAGCAATTGGACGTCCACTTTCGCAAGGAGAATCCTGCAGAGCTCAAAGCTTCGTTCAATTCTTTTTGAGCCCTTAATGCTGTTTAAAGATCGTGGGCTCCAGAAAGGACATCATCGACGTAGAAGTCGTTTTTTAGGATAGCCGCAGCGAACGGAAAGGTGCACTGGACATCATCAGCTAACTGTAATAAGGTACGGATAGCCAGATAAGGGGCACAATTGACACCAAATGCAACCGTCTGTAGTTCATAGTCTTGACAATCACTATTGGCGAGTTTACGGTACAATATTCTCTGATAAGGTACATGATCGGGATGGACCAAGATTTGTCGGTACATTTTTTCGATATCGGCATTAAACACGAATCGATAAAACCGCCATTTTAAAATCAAAGTTGTTAGGTCGGTTTGTAAAACGGGACCAGTATATAATACGTCATTTAGACTGACTCCATTGCTTGATGGATTGGATGCATTGAAAACCACTCGAGTTTTGGTTGTGATACTATCAGGCTTTGTAACCTCATGGTGAGGTAGATAGTATGAACATATATTCTGATCTCGTATTAATTCCTTTGGTGAAACTACCTCCATGTGGCCAAGGACAGAATACTCTTCAAGTACTTGAGTGTACTTAGAATGTAACTCAGGATCTCTCTGTAATGATCTTTCTAAACGGTTAAATTGCTTAAGTGCTATATCCCTTGAGTAGCCCAGAGTGGGCATAGTATTTTTAAACGGAAGACATACCACATAACGACCATTTCAATCTCGAGACGTTGTTTTTTGATAAAGCTCTTCGCAGGCTTCGTCTTCATGCGAGAGCGGCTTAGTTTCTACAATCTCCTCAATTTCCCAAAATTTAGCAATTTGTTGATCCAATGAGACTTCACTAAAGTGCGACAAGACTGTTGAAAATGAGCTAAAACTACCTGGAGGTAGCGGACCGGATAATACCCAGCCAAACACTGTATTCTGAGCCACTAGAGAACCGAAGACATTCGATTTGATTCCTTCCTTAATGATTGAGGGGTATAAATCTGAACCAATAACAAGATCTATTTTTGAGGTTTCATAGAAGCAGGGATCCGCTAGCTCAAAATCTATTGGTTGTGAAATCTCATTCTGCCGTATAGTGCATGATGGCAAATCGCTGGTAAGGCGCTTTAAAACAATTGCGGTAGCTACAATTGAGAAGGTTGGAATGTATTTAGAGCCCAGGGTTAAAGTACATAGTTTTGAGGCAGTTGCTGTTACTACCGAACTCATACCACATATCTGAGCCTGAATTGGTTTCACAGGAAGGTTCAACTTTCTCTGCAAAACTTCCGAAATTAAGGTAACCTCCGATCCCGGGTCTAATAATGCTCGAAGTGTAAAAGTATTTCCTTGGTGATGGACATCTATCAAGGCCGTAGCTAAAAGAACTCGCTTGTTGTTTCTAGAGAAGTATTATTGAACTTGTAAAGGATCTGGATTTTCAGCGGACTGTATGTTTTGATCGTTCTTGGAGTTGGGGCTTGAGTCAAAGAGGAGTGTCCCAATCCAACACTCCTCTTTGACTCGGAATATAAGGGGCGTTGCGAGTTTCAGAATTATCGGACTTGTGTAGCAGCGAATGATGTCTCTGATTACATTGCATGCACGTATGGGTACTTTGGCAATCTGGCAATAAATGAGTAGAAGATAGACAATTCGTGCAATATTTGAAAGAATTCACTTTTGCAATTCTCTCACAGACCGACATTTGGACAAACTTTGGACAAAGTCGGAGTGGGTGGTAACTTTTGCAAAGTTTACAACTGAATGTGTTGGGTTTTGCATGGAAAGCTTTATGTTGGGTTTCCCTTTTAGAGCTGTGACCTAAGTTTTTTGATGACTGACCCTTTTGTTTGGAAGAATACTTTATATCTGAGACGGTTTCTAGGAGTCTGCATCTTTCGCTTAAGAACAGATCCATTTCTGTCCATGATGGAATATCGCGAGGGCTTTTAATTGATTGTTCCCATAAAGAGAGAGTTCGTTCAGGTAATCGGTTTGAACACAAGTATACAAGGATGGGATCCCAAGAGTTGGTATCCACGTAATGAGCCTTTAAAATGGATAAGCAGTCATTGATCTCCCGTTGGAGTTCTTTGACATTTTTTCCGGACTCAAATGAAACCGACGACAGGTTAAAAAGATTCTTTAACTGATTGTTAACTAAAATTCTCTTGTTCTCATATTGCTCTGACAGTGCTTTCCACACTAACTCAAAATTCGCAGCAGTTAGGGGAAACTTGGCAACTATGTTGTTCGCTTCTTCCTTCGTTTTCGCACGTAGATGAAACAACTTTTGCACGGAACACAACTTCGGGTGGTTTATATAAACTGCTGTGAACATATCCCGAAATGACGGCCATGTTAAATAATCGCCATGAAAGGTTTCTGTGTCACACGGTGGAACTTTTATACCTACAGCAGAACTGGGTATCTCAACCAGAGTGGAGTGAGCGATACCTGGTGTATGCATCGAACCCTTTGGAGGACCCAGAGAAGAAATGCCGCATGGAGTGTTCTGAACCTCATCCTGTTCAATAGACTTTAATTTCTTAGCACGGTCTATAATTTCACTGAGGCAGTTGATATAAGTGTTAGAGGATAACCTATATTTCGTTTTTATAGCATCTAGGTCTTCTTGAGCAGAAGCATCATCCGCGCGCACACAGAGAGAATAACACCTTTTAATATTACACCACCGATTTTTTACTTCTATTTTGGACGCTTCCAATGAACTAGAAGTTTGATCTACTATAGGAATTTCTTGAAAATTTGTATAAAATTCTATCAGCTGATCGGCAGCGATAATGAAATCATCCAACGCACTCATTTCGATATTGAAAACCACTAGGAACACTTGAAGAATTACCCCAAAGGAAGAACTGATTAGGTACTTTCACGATAAATCGTATATCCTTCTACTTGAAATTGAATGAAACGATAAACTTTGCAATACTCAATCACTTTCGGTACTAATTATTACAAATGTAGCGTATACATAAGAGGGTACAAATAGGAAGCAAAACTAATGCACTGAACTTAAAGCTAGGCACGCACCTAAAAGCCAATTGAATTGGTGTGCTGGTATACTGCTGCTCCTGTTTCGGGTGATTGTTGGTCTTCGTACGCTGATGATGATGCTGACGATGGTGATGGTGATGATGATGATGATGATGATGATGATGATGATGATGATGATGATGATGTGATGATGATGAGGATGATGATGATGATGTTGATGATGATGATGTTGATATGAGGATGATGATGATGATGTTGATGGCAGGGCAAATTGTACCCTGTTCACTGCTATGCGACTGATGGTCTACTGGAGAATCCAGTGAGATGATTGTGATGGTGTAGATGTCGTACGATGTTCGTGTAGCGGGAACCAGGAGGAAGACGTGATAATATTTTTGTTCCGTTGAGTGAGGAACAAATCAATGTGATGGGATGATCGATGGATGAATGAAGTCGGCCAGATTTACATACATGGATGCACCCATGTAGGTTAGATCTGTGCGAATTCCGGACTTCGTGGTGATACTGGATGACTATGATGACCTCGTGAGGGGTAGCGCAAGATTTGCGGGATCTTGATGATGCGATCTAATGCAGATCGTTGGTGATTCAGATGGACGCCACGCGCAGCCTGATGATTGTGAAACTGGCGAACGCCACACTCTGCTTGACGATGATTAGATGATCTCGTGATAGATAGGGCAAGATTTGGGGATCTTGATGGTGCGATCTGATCCAGCTCGTTGGTGAATCAGGTGGACGCCTCGCGCTGCTTGATGATTGGAAATCTGGCGGACACCACACTTTGCTTGACGATATAAACAACAATATTTTATTGATCTGGCTCGTTTGGACCAAATGATGGGGTGTGGGAGACCCAGTCGCTGGTTCTGAATTTGTCTCGTGCAGTGTAGTATAAAAACACGTTGTGTGGGTTAATGGAGTTATATTTTGGTTTCCACGTCTTACCTCGATGAAGTCTGGTTCCAGAAGAAGGACCAAGAAGACATGAGGGGTTATATAAATGAGTGAGTGGGTTCCGATTTTAGCAATAAAGCGACAAGAGAGACCTCTAGTTGTTGAACTTAAAAATAAAAAGCTTTTTAGCAATCAGACCGATGTTAAGCTACGTTTACACCTAAACTCCTTGTCTAAAACCTTTTTTTACTTTAAAGGTCTCTGTGAGTTCGTTACTGACCTTGATGGAGCAGCGAGAATTCTCCATAGTCATTCTGCACAACCTGACGAGTTTGGCAGGAATGACATGGCGTTGTATAGTTCGTCCCTATGCACGCTGTCATATGCGGCCTTGAAATCGACAAAAAGGTGGTGGGTGTCGATTTGCATTTATTGGGTCTTTTCCAGGATCTGCCGTAGTGTGAAAATCTGGTCGATGGTGGACTTCCCTCGCCACACTGATATGGATCTATCAGGTTGTTTATAAACGGCTTCAGGCGAGTACACAAAACGGCAGAGAAGATCTTGTAAGCGATGTTCAGGAGACTTATCCCTCTATAGTTGGCACAGTCAAAGGGGTCTCCTTTCTTGTGGAGCGGGCAAACGATACTGAGATTGCACTCATCAGGCATGCTTTCCTCCTACCATATCTTACAGATGAGCTGGTGCATGCGTCCAACCAGATCATCTCCAGCTGCCTTAAAGATTTCAGCGGACAGTCCGTCCGCACCGGCAGCTTTGTTAGTCTTGATATTGCTATTCTCGTTGATCATCGTCAATATTGAGTGGAACATTCTGCCTGACAGCGGTATTGGTGTCATCATCGCCGTTTAGCAGTCTGCAGAAATGGTTCTTCCAAATTTTCAGTATCGACTTGCGACTCTACTATTAGTTGTCCATTCTCGTCCCGGCAGGCTTCTGTCCGAACCTTATATCCACTGGATAACTGTTTCACTCTCTGGTACAACTTTCGGACATCGTTCCTGCCGTAGCACCGCGTAGCACTCTCCATCTCCTCGATCGCGCGCTTCTCATGCTCTTTCTTCTTTCTCCTGAGAAGCCAGGTCTCGTCCCTTCGTTTCTGTTCGTAGAGTTCACGAATAGCTCTCGTTATTCGTTGCAGCGTTGCTTTGTAGGCTTCCAGCTTCGCTGCATGTGCCAGTATACACTCGTTGTCAAACCATGGGCACATCAGTGGTAGCATCTTTGATGGCTTCTTGACAACGCCTCCAATCTTCTTCGATTGTTTGCACAGGTGGCGACGAACTTAGAGAGAGATTCCGGACCGTGGTGTCCTTTCTCGACTCTGTTGATCTCTTGATATCCGAGTTCTTACCTTGGCTACAACAAGGAAATGGTCCGAGTCGATGTTGGCTCCTCGGAACGTTCAGACATCAAGAATCCTGGAGGAGTGTCTGACGTCGATCGCAACATGATCAATCTGGTCGACGCTTGATTTATGGATGCTGAGGTGTGGGAACCCGGTGCTAGCTACATAGAGATTACGTCCCGTGACAAAGTCCACCAGCCTGAGTCCGCTATCGAATGTGGTGTCGTGCAGGCTGTGTTTCCCGATGACTTTGGCAAAGATGTCTTCCTTACCCAGCTTTGCATGGAAATCTCCTATAACGATCTTGGTGTCGAAGTTGGGGCACTGATCGTAAGTCCTTTCTAGGAAATCATAGAAGTCATCCTTGCTGTTGTCATCTTTGTTCTCTGTCGGCGCGTGGGCGCAAATCATGCTGATGTTCCCGCATTTTGCCTTGATGCGGATTGTTATGAGGCGTTCGCTTTTACAGACAAAGCTTAAGACTTTTTGCCTAAGTCTGCCTCCAACAACAAATCCACATAAAAAAAAGCGTATCTTCCTGTTGCAATCACCGTAGTAGATGTCGCAGTTCCTCATCCTCTTCTTGCCCGGCCCATTCCACCGCACTTCCTGGATTGCGGTAATGTCTGCTTTGTAGCAGTCCAGGGCCTCCGCGATTTCTTCGGCTGCATGTGGTCTGTTAAGGGACCTAACATTCCACGTGCAGAACCGAAAATCGTTGTCCTTGTATCGTTTGCTGGGGTCGTCAACATTAATTTCGTCCGTATCCGAGGCAGTTGGTTGTCTCTGAACCATAATATTTTTACGTGGTGAGGGTGTTAACCTCACGCACAGCCCAAAACTGGGAGGCCAGGACGGATTCTTTAACCCTCGGGCTGTGAGCGCCGCCGCTGTCCCTAAAACTACAGGTGCTCCGAAAATGTCGAAGTAGCTCTAGAAGGACTGCGCACCAGGTAGCTCCTTCTGATTGGTGTTTGGGATGCCGCCGCTGGCCAGACAGTTTTCCAGCTCCTACGCCTCCATCCATAAAGAGAGATGAGCCCTGGTACAGGCACACTCTCCCCCCTCTCTCGTCTGCAGCCGCCAACGACGTCCCACGGGGGTTGGTTACACCCTCTTCGATCGAAGGTGCTCGGCTCCCAGATTTCACGACGTGGAGGTGAGAGTAGGAGTAGAGGCTAAGTGCAGATGCTTGTGCCTGCATGAGATGCCATATCAACGCTTTGAAATCACAGTTCAAACTATGATCTTATTAATACTCTTAACGAGCGCGCAAAGGAAAAATGCTCTTAGAGTTTTCATTGTGATATATATATATATATATATATATATATATATTTATATATATATATATATATATATATATATATATATATATATATATATATATATAATTTCATAACGAATCGTAAGCGTTACGAGTTTGCACGCACATTTGCGGCTGGTAGTTCGAACAATCCTAAAAGGCAGAAGTTCAAGTGACAAATCCAGGAAATCGATTCCTATGAGCGTATATTCTGGAAGCTCGGTCTTTAGAAAACCGGCAAATTTCCAGAACACTGGCGAATTACAACGATCCAATAGAACTGCAGGGCAATCTCGCCAATTTGATCAAAATCATTTTAATTATCCTGGCATAGCGGGAAAACGTACTCGTGACCACAAAAGGGATCCAGACGGTCGCGACTAGGTAAAATTCAAAGAATAAACCACTTGCCAGACTTATCATTAGATTCCCTAAGTGAATTGTAATTGAAGTGTAGTGAATTGTATACGCCCCCTGCTTGATGTACATTGATGATAGCGAAATTATATCTGAGATGAAGTCGCGGTACACGTCGTGCTACAGGTCTAGTTCTTTTAACCTGCGATCTCTATCAGCCCCCGAGTACAGTCAATATTGATTGGTACAAAGTAAAGGTGCAGGAATATTTCCCTAACCCCATGCGCTGCCGGAACTGCCAGTTACTTGGCCAAACCACAAAAAGATGCTCCCAGACCAAAGGTCTGCGCAAACTGCACCCTCCCCCCACACGAACCTGCGAACGTACTCGCACCATGTGCGCCAACTGTGCGGAAGCACACCCATCATCATCTACCGCATGTCCAAAATATCTACAGAATAAAGAGATACTTAAAATCAAAACTAAAAACAAGTGTAGTATGGTAAAAGCCAAGCCTACCACAAAAGCTAGACTCTTAAAACGTCCTACGCAATACCCCGCCCCCACGGCACTTTCGCTTACCGCTACCAACAACCCAGCACTTGAAATAGACCACAATAAATTAACATTTTTAAATTGCAACCCCTCCAATACAACAACTAATATAATAAATTCTCAACCATCTACTTCATCTGCATCAAAAATAACAACACATCGCAACAACCTCCCACTCTAGTCTCCACTAACCCCAATATCTGCCAATCTCTCTTCTTTCGACTCCCCTCTAACCTCTATCGCAAAAAACGTAATCAACGACCAGTCCTACTTTAGTAAACCATCTGATAATGGTATTAATCAATAACCACTCTAACTTTTCGCCATCACTCGGGTCGGGGCCCATTCCGGTGGCGATGGGGACAGGATCTCTTGAACCAAGGCGATCTCGGCTGCACCTTGACCGATCCGCACTGCGACCTAATGCTAACCACACCTTAAATCAGACACCGCTAACCAATAACACTTGTAAAGTCCTTCAATGGAACATAAAAGGCTTCGTGAACAATTACGATGAACTAAATCTTCTAATTAAAAAGCAACGTCCATGTGTTGTGTCACTACAAGAGACACACTGCGTTTACTCCTATTCACCACATATACCTCGAGGATTCATAGGATATTCCCATAATTATAAACATAACACCTCATCGAAGCCAGGTATAGCAATCCTAATTAAAAGCAACATATTTCACAAGAAAATTCACATTAACTCCAATTTACCAACTCTTGCTTTCGAGATTGAACTTTCAATCAAATTTACTATTCTGTCAATATACATATATCCTGCCCGGCCAAATTTTTCCAAAAGCAGCACGACCAAAAGGGGTAGGGAACTTGAAACATTTATCACAAACTCCAATCTAATCATCTTAAATGATGGCTCTCCAACACATCTCTCCACCCACGGGCCACTAACGAATGTAGACATCACCTGCTGTTCACCCGAACTTTATACAGCAGTCTCTTGGGAAATCTTAGATGATCTCTACAATAGTGATCACTTTCCAATCAGTTCCACTATTGCCCTTGACCCGGTTAACTGGAAAATACCATTTAACCCCAAATTCCATACAGACAAGGCTAACTGGACTTGTTACAACAAGCTTATCTTAGGCAATTTGTCTGATAAAGCTACTACGGCAAACACAAATAAAGAGACCGCAACGCTACACAAAGTATTAAGAGCAGCCGCAAATATGTTCATCCCACAAACCAAACCGAGCATCCAGAAACAAACAGTGCCATGGTGGAGTCCCCTATTAGCAACTGTGCGTATGGAAAAGCAGTTGGCACGGAAGCTTTTCGAAAGACATCACACTACAACAAACCTCATCAGTTACAAAAAGGCTAATGCAAAATTTCGTCGCGAAGTCAAGGAGAGCAAAGCCAAAAGCTCGTAGGAATTCACATCTACCATAAAGCTCACCAATACACCAGAAAAAATCTGGCATCGTATCCGTAGCCTTAGTGGTAACGCTGTCCCACACTCCATTGCTTCAATCACAACACCCCAAGGAACAAGAACTTCTTCCCAGGAATTAAGCAACTATTTCGCTAATAGGTGGTCAAATGACTCTAGAGATGAACATTTTTCCCCTGGCTTCATAACAGAAAGGCAATTAGCTTTATCCTGCTCAATTGTGTCCAACCCAATTTCAACCCCTGCCAGACACATAGAATCAGACATTACCCATATAGAACTGGAATTTTGTCTGTCCAGACTCAAACGCAAAACTCCCAGTAGGGATAGTATATCGCACCCCATTCTAAAAAAAAGAAATCACACAACAAGATCCAGACTAATCTCTCTCTATAATCACATCCTACAAACTGGTACAATTCCCCAAAATTGAAGTTAGCTACCGTCTTTCCTCTTTCTAAATCAAAGAAAGGTATTAGTATATTAGAGGGGTATCGTCCTATCTCCCTGCAAGTCTAAAGTCCTAGAAAAAATAATAGCCCAACGCTTACTGTTGAAAGTAAACACCTTCTTAGCCAGAGTCAATTAGCTTTCAGAACAAACAAGGGCTGTGCTGACACACTCACACATCTGAACTTTCACATAACCAAGGCACTTTCAGTTCGAAATCACGTTACTATTCTTTCCCTGGATGGCATCCACTTGGTTTTAAGTAAACTCAAAAACTGGGGTATTTACCTCAAGGCTCCCCACTCTCAGTGGTTTTATTTATTATAGCCTTCGAGGGACTATCGAAATTAAATAGTAAACACAAACACCTAGATCATTGAATTTACACAGACGATGTTTTCGAGCTGTGTAAAAGCATAGATCTAAGTAAGACTAAGCACCTATTTTCAATTTTAATTGATGACATATTAAATTGGTCGAACGTCCCTGGTGCAAACCTTGCTCTCGACAATTGCAAAACTCACAGATCTGTCGGAAAAAGCGTCTTGCAACAGCAATTCATTTTCTCTAAGAATTAATAATGTAGATATTAGTAGTGTACAAAATTTAAGCATTTTAGGCCTTATTATAAACAATAAATATATTTGGAAAACTCATTGTACTAGCCTTAAGAAATTCCTAGCTGCCAGAACAAATGTAGGGAACTATCTAGTTAACTAAAACATAAATGTAACATCAATATTAACACTCTATGTAATATTTCAAAATCACTACTGCTAAGCAAGATCGACTATGGTCTGTTTTTCTACGGCAACTCACCAAAATCAACCATCAAAGCCCCATATCATCAAGCCGCCAGGCGGACCATCAACGCCTTCCCAGCCAAACTTAACATAAAGCTGTTACAATCCAATAATTCCATCATAAGTAGAGATTTTGCATTAGCAAAAAACTTAAAACACTTAAAAAGAATCCAGTCATCAGTAGCCAGTGCCTTTATAACTGCAAGTGTTGGACCTCCCGAAGAAAATGTGCGTCCATCGAACTTCAACAGTCCCACCATGGGCTACTAAGCCTGAGTCACTAATCCTGGACCTAACCCAACACGACAAAAACAACATTCCAAAAGAGACCTATCACACTTCGTTTCTTCGCATTTCCTCATCCCTAAGGGCGAAAGGCTGGGAATTCATCTAAACGGAAGGATCCAAGATGAACAACAGTACCTCTTTTGCCATCACAAAAGAAAACGGCACTTTAATTCACTTCGGAGGTTTACTACCAACACATGCCTCGGTGTTCACAGCAGAAGCCCTTGCCATCTACAAAGCCCTATTGACAACTGCTAAACAATGTGGAAAATATATGATTTGCTCGGACAGTTTGTCAACTATCAACGTGGTAAAAAACCCCAATCAGAACACAGTCATCATCTCGGATATCCGCAACTACATTGCTAAGGTTCCAAGGAAAATAAAAATAATGTGGCTCCCAAGGCACGTTGGTATAAAAAGGAACGAACTTGCTGACGCGGAGACCTGGATATGGCATCTTCTAATATGTTTCGAAACTTAGTATAAACTATGTTTAAACTTGGGAAGTCAAAAGTTTTATCCCAGTCGACTGAAAGGAAATAGTTATTTAATAAATTGTAATCAGCTTTTATGAAATCTAACTTAGGCTTATCTTCGGAAGGACCAGAATCAAATGAATTAAATACAATCATATCAAATGAAACTAGCAGTGCTTTATGATACATACTATTATTCAGTAAAGGATGATCAACTTCCAAGACAACAGCCTCTAGATCTTCATCAACAAAAATTAAATCTAAAATTCTTTCCATTGAATTACGAATTGTATTAGCCTGCCTAAAGTACATAGCATTCATTGATGACTTCAAATTCGAAATTTTGAGTAACAAACATACATTTGTCTTCCTCAGAGAAAATCCATTTTAAATCAGCTAAATTAAAATCACCAAGCACTATAGTATAAGAATTCTCAGATAGATGATCGACAGTATTTTTAATGTTAGTTATATGAGCTTGATAAATTGCATTATTAGAGCCCGGGGCAATGTATGAAACAAAAACATAAATGTTTGACAAAGTACAATTACTCGCATTAAAATATTCAATGCACACACACAATTGATCAATAGCAGCCGATAAATCTGATAATGCAATTTGTCTGCTCTTAAAACATGAACGAACAGCCAGCAGCACACCTCCACCTCTATCCTTATCAAGTGGAACATAACATCGATCACGTCGATAGACATCAAAGTCCGTGGTGAAAAGTTCAGCAGAAAAAATGTCTTCATGCAACCAGGTCTCAGTTAAGGCGATCATAGCATAAGAGCAATCAGCAGCAGCGACAAAAAAATCATGAACTTTAGTTCTCATTCCTCCCACGTTATGGTAATAGAGCGAGAAACAAACATCTGCATTATAGCGTGCAGAAAGAGACTGTGTTATGTTTGTTTTTCGATTTCGCCTTTGCTCATTCCGTTTTTTGAGAGAAACCGAAAGGCTCTCACTCTCATACCCTTCGGCCAGAGTTCAGAATTGAGAAAGTTAGGCACCATATGCTCTGGTACACCAAGTTTAAAATTGATGTATTTGAGAGAGCTTTCATCAACATCGGCTTTGATCAGTTTGTGACACTCCAGATTCAGTGGATCAATGTTGAAGTTCGACGAGACGTAATCCACAATTGACTGACAGGTTGTAGCAGGTTTGAACGAAGATAGATGAAGCCACTTTGGTCGGCTAACAATCTCGAGTTCCACAGCGACGTTGGGATTGTTGTTGGTTCCAACGATGGTATTATTGCTCTTGTTGGTACGAGTGTGAGCAACTGTTTGCTATATGGAAGCATCGGGCACTAGGGGTTCATCGACCTGGGCATCGTTTTCATCTACAGGTTCCACAGCTGACGCACTTGTGTTTGTTGCACTTTGTACAGCTGATACAACAAGAGCAGATTTTTTATTCGGAGCGGCCTGTTCTATGGATGAACAATTTGGTTTTTTGTTATTAGCAATTGCAGCACTAGGAGGTGTAGGACTTAGGTTATTCTGCTTAGCAGAATTCACACGTTGGGCACTGCCTTTAGCAACGGAAGGAGCAGCGCGGGGCGGGGAAGATCGCGATAATAAGTTCTTAATTTCAGTTAATTCCGACTGGAGTTTATCAATCTTAGCCATAACGAGGTCGGTGTCAATAATTTGACTGCCGCACTTAGTACAATTCAAAGAAACCATTGTAAGCAAGTTAATTAAACACTCGGGTGGAAAACACGTCCGACAAGTATGCGGTCAGATTCTGACTTGAATAAATGGAAGGTATCTATTCATATTCTCCTATCTATTCTCTCACAATAAAGATGAACGAAACTTCGGACTTCATACATAATCACTTCCGGCGAAAACGACAGCGATTAAATTTTTGGACCCCGACAAAAAGTTTTCCTTTCCTTATATACATAAAATCCATATCAAGAATACAAACCACATTGAAGAACTAAGAGAAGACACCTCGAGGCAAACAATATCATGGTGGTCGACATTTCCAACCCTAATAGCTATATTTGTAATTGCAGGACTGATAACCGATGCATCATCTACAACATCAACTGGAATCAGTCTTAACCATGAATTGCATTGTGGAAGTTCATGTTGGGATTATGCCGAGTTTCTGGCGTTAACTTCTCCTTCCCTTAAGACTGAACGTCCTCGTTCATAATGTTGAACACTCTTATTTTTATTAGATCCTTATCTGATGTTGATAAGCCATTGTCTGCTTCTGTTGTAATTTTCACAGCCTTCGGTCTTACTTTTGTATAAAGTAGGACCATACCACATCCATTTGCTTGTCTCATGAGTAACATCAAATTCATTTATTTTCTGATTGTTGATGATGTGCAGCTTATGCAGGTAGGGTAGCGACGACATTTCGTTGATAATGCTTTCCTTTTGGATGGTTCGCTTCGGTGCTGGTAGGTGGTTCACTTCAAAAATATTATCTGCTCAATATTCGATGTTTAAGCCATCCTTGACGACTCCAATGGTATATGCGCGAGCATCTTCTCCGAATTGTTAAACATGCACTGCTCTATCAGATTACCTGACTACGGTAGTGTTTTTCAAACGGAGGTCCTTGCGGTCAAAGAAGCGGCCAAATTGATATCATTGTTGGAAATACCACCAGCTGATATTACCTTCTTAATTGTCAGTCAAGCGGCCATTAAAGTAATTTCGGCTATTGAACTCAAGTCCAAGCTAATCGCTAGCTGTCGCCAAGTGCTCAAGGTTCTTGGCACACAGCATTCGATCACTCTGTGCTGGGCTCCAGGCCACAGGGACATAACCGGAAACGAGGTAACAGATGAACTTGCCAGGAAAGGGGCCGAATCCGACCCATCCCAGGCAATCCCATGGCTTTCCCCACCTCTGTTTGACATCAAGAGAAAGGTGGACAGGAAAATCATGGAGCTAGCTAACGAAAGGTGGAGTGCCATCCCCACATGTGAGATCACTCGCACGATATGGCCTAGGTTCAACAGCACTAAAACCGATTCCCTCCTCCAATATAGCAGGAAACTGCTGAGGATGATGGTCGGAGCTGTCACTTGTCATAATTATCTGAAGTATCATGAACACAGAATGGGACTTACACATGACACCATTTGCAGAGCCTGTGGAGACGAAGAGGGGATTGAGGATACATACCACTATCTTTGTCAATGCCCCAGTCTATGAAAATTGAGACAAAGAACCCTGGGAAAAAATTTTCTTCCATGACCTCCCTGATGTATAAGATATCCCACTAAAATCTCTTGATTGAGGCTAGAAGGAGGACAATAACCAAATAACACCTTGGAGTAAGGAGTTTTCATAATAATACCGAGTGAGCAGAAAGGAAGGTTTACCCCATGGGCATCACAATGGGTCATATAGGACCTCAGTGTGGCGCGACCCCAACGCGTTAACTCACGTACCTAACATTTGTAGGGGTGGTTGATGTATTTTATAATGAAATGATATTGCATCCAAAAGTATGCAACTTTTGGTAATCGATTCTTTCATTCAATGAAAATAGTTTTGAAATTGATAATAATTAAGTGTTTTTTTTTATATAATTATATAAAGTGATGGTCACGCTACACAATCGCAAACCAAAGATTGTGGCCATTAACAATCAACAATCACCTTACAAGATTCCATCACCTGACTGCCCCTGACTGTCGTCAGTGCTGTCAAGTTTTAATGATGAATTATTAAGCGCCCATGATCGTTTTTTTTTTTTGTACACTTATAATTTAAGCTTAGGTCCTGAAAATGGAGGTGTCCGGTAACACACCTTGACTTAGTATGCTGCCATTACTGGATATATCCGCAAAAGCGGTATTTTCATTTGACGTAGACCCAAATAAATGAAATTCCATCATTTTGAGGTCAGTTGACTTGCTTCATTGGAAAAGTTTGAGCGTATTATGGCGTTGTTTATGTTAGCCTTCTGGAATTTGTTGAGTTGGAGAAGCGTTCGTACCAGGAGCGAAATGAAATATGAATTTTTGCTGAGGCTTCCGTGTAGCGATGTTCGGCATTGGGCGTGGTGGGAAAGGCGTTGATGCTTCTGACGGCATGGTGGTAGAGTGGTGTGGTGATGGTTAATATTGTTTTTGGATTGTAACAATAGATGCACATTGCGTAGTCTACTTTCCTTATTATAAGCGGCTTAGTGGTTGAGGAGTATTTAAATTAACATTACTTTTCATCTCTAGCTTTTTTATGACCACATTATGTTGAACACGGTCAAATGCCTTCTAGAAGTCAGTGTATATGGAGTCAACTTGAAGTCTCTCTTCCATGGAACTTAGGCAAAAGTTTGTAAATATAACCAAATTGGTCGAAGTTGATCTTCCACTCACAAAGCCATGTTGAAATTGTGATATTTGGTTTCGAACTTCAGCATATATTTTTTTCTTAACAACAGCTTCGAATAATTTCGGTATTAATTGGAGTTTAGCTATTGGTCTGTAGTTGACAATAGAACTTTTAGGTCCAGATTTATGAATTGGGGTGATGAGAGAATCCTTCCAGCAATCCAAAAATTCGCCGCGATCCAGTGACATATTAAAAATGGTAGTCAGTGGCTTGACTAATCCTTCCTTACATATTTTTAAAAAAAGCGGGGGAAGATTATCAGGCGCTAGGCTTGCACTAGAATCCAGTGAGGACAGCTCAGAAAGAATATCATCATTCGTCAATTCTAATCGCCCTATGTCTGCGATTGTATTTGCTCGAAGTTGTGACCTGCAACCCATGCCTAAGTCAACAAAGTTTGACTGGAAATGTGATGCAAACATATCACATATAACCTTACAGTCATCAGTAGATACATTATCGTAGGACATATTCAATGGAATTCCAACATAATTACGTTTAGTATTGATAAACATCCAGAAAGTTTTTGAGTTCTGTTTGATCCTTGACTCAAGAGAAATTATGTATTGCCTGTAAACAAATCTCTTCAGGAATTCATATTCTTTCCGCATTCGACACAATACGCCACGCAGTGAATTGCCTTTAGCAGACCTCTTACATATCTTGTTTAAAGCATTTTTGAGTCTGTATAAGCTTCGGTTGAACCAGATGGGTTTTTTGGAATTAGTAGATATCTTAATAGGAACACAGTCTCCGACTCTCCTTCAAGCCGTAATCATCGTTCTCCCGCTTGTTTTCGTCGGTTTCTTTCCCAATAGTAAGTGCTACACATTAGTGAGTGGTAATTAACTGTGTTAATATGGCCCCAGGGCCACACGTGCTTTCGGGCAACCCTTTTAGTTGTCTCGATCCAGATCCACAACCCGACCCAAAAAATTAAAAAAGAAAAAAATCAAACTACACCTGCATCGAAAATCTCGCGATCCCTTCGTCCCTTAATACACCAAACCCCAAGTTCATTGTGATCTCTCCATCTAACGCAGACAAACCTCTATCCGCCATCAATGTCTTCGCTCTTAAAAAGGCAATAGACGGCATCAGTACTGGCTATGAGTGCGTATCCCAACTCCGTGATGGCAATCTACTTCTGCTAGTAAAAACTCAAAAAATCGCTATTTTCCTTTCAAAAAAAATGCTATCCAACCTGTGTCCAATTAACGTGTCCCTTCACAAGAACTTGATTGCTTCCAAAGGTACAGTATATGCCCCTTATCTCATTCATGTTCCAGAAGAGGAAATAGTTAAAGAAATGAGTGCACAAGGCGTCACAGAAGTGTATAAATTTACAAAGAACGTTGATGGTAAACAGACCCCTACAGGTGTCATTCTTTTCACGTTCGATCTGTTCCGCCCACCTTCTTCGGTAAACATTGGCTGGTACAATTGTAAAGTGTCCGAATTTTTCCCCAACCCCATGCGGTGTAAAAAATGCCAACTCCTTGGTCACACCGCCAACAGGTGCAAAAACTCTCCTACATGCGAAAAATGCAGCCTCCCACTGCAAGACCCACATTCGTGCACCCGCACCTTCTGTGCAAACTGTTCGGAGGAACACCCCGCCTCTTCTAAATCCTGCAAGAGCTTCCTGAAAGCCAAGGAAATCATTAAAATTAAAACCATTAGGAAATGCACTATCCCTGAAGCCAAGCAGATTTATAAAGAACAGTTTCCTGAACAGCCGTCTTCCCAAAACATACGCCTCGGTTGCTAACCTTTCTATTAAATCACACCCATCCACTACCAGCAATCCCCCAATTTCACTTGAATTGTCCAATGCAAGCACCCTCCGCCCCGCGCCCCAAACCGCATGTCAACATAACAATGAATTTCCTAAGCAAACAACCGCACCATATAACTTATCTCATCAACAAAATCCCTCACCCAACCCCATCACTCAATCCCAGACCCCAAACCCATCTCGAAAATATAACAAATCCATTAAAAACAACTCATCTTCGAGTAACTCTCCTCTACTTGTTCAAAATAACCCTACTACAATAAACCAGATTAGCAACACCACAGAAAAAACTATAAATCAGATCTCTCCAATGAAAACCAACTCACCTCTATCCAGTCTTACAAATTCACTATTAAATACAAATGATTACTATATTAACCCCCCCATACACGATGATGAAAGCATATAATAACACAAGCTATTCCAACAGCAACGACTCCATGGACCAGAACTTGGGGCAATCGGGACCTTCAAACGCCCCGATTGCCACAGGCTCTGCTCAATGGAGTCATTTTCAACTGCTCATTAACATTAATAACACCAACAATGGCTTCTCTCGATATAACTCCATATATTCTGAACATAAGCCACCTCCTGCATCAAAACCGCTGCTAAAGGTTCTTCAATGGAACCTTAATGGTTATTTCAATAATTGTCATGAGCTACAATTACTAGTAAATAGCCATAGGCCTTCTATAATTACCCTGCAAGCGACCCACCTGCCTGCCAACGCCTCGCCTCACACCCCTAAACAGTTCACTGCTTATCTCCACAATTTACCATCTAACATCTGTGCCAAACAGGGCACTGGTCTGCTAATACACAAATCCATTCCCCACAGACAACTCTCATTAGATTCAAATATCTCCGTGGTTGCAGTCGAAGTTAATCTCAACTTAATCTCAAAGTAACCGTTATCTCGCTATACATTCCACCTTGCCAGTCATTCTCAGCCGTTGACCTGATAAACATTGTCAACCCCCTCAACTCACCCATCCTACTAACAGGTGACATCAACTCCTGGAACCCTTTATGGGGTTCTCCCACCAGAAACCCCAGGGGAAAGGTATTTGAACATTTTCTTTCCACCACCGACCTTGCAGTCATTAATAACGGCCACCAACCCATTTCTCAACCCACAAAACTTGGACACATGTTGACATTTCCGCGGTATCACCCGTTTTGTTGCTCAAAGCCACGTGGGAAATCCTTGATGATCTTCATGGTAGTGACCATCTGCCAATAATTACAAGTCTGGACATCGGCATTAAAGCTGTTCATACCAAACCGCTTCCAAAATTTCAAACTGATCGCGCCAACTGGTCACTCTTCCAAAACTACATATCCGACTTCAGCAATAGCATCCCAATATCGACTAACATCAATAAAGAAGCTGCAGCCATTACCAAAATCATACGCTCCGCAGCCAACCTCTCCATCCCACAATCAAAAAACGTCTCACACAAATTGTTCGTCCCATGGTGGAACTCAGAGTTAGCTTCACTACGACAAAAAAAACAACACCTATGGAAACTTTTTAAAAAGCACCCCACTGATTTCAACCTTGTTAACTATCGCAAAGCAAACGCTCTCTTCCGACAAAGGGCTAAAATCTCAAAAAAAGAAAAATTTCAAAACTTCACCTCCAACATCAACCCCAACTCAACTGCAAAAAAAATATGGGCTGATGTCAAATCCCTTACTGGCAACTACACACCATACTCCATTAAAGCATTAGCTGCAGATAATCAATTACTAACAAGCCCATCAGAAATCTGCGAACACTTTGGCAAAATCTGGTCTGACTACAGCAGTGATCTTAACTTTTCCCCAAACTTTCTTGCAGCCAAGCAATCAGCTATTCATAGCACACCCCCAGCATACAACATTTCTTTCGCAGCTAAACCCATCGAAAAACAAATCACCCCACTCGAGCTTATAAGCTGTTTAAAAGCCTTTAAAGGGAAAACACCTGGCTACGACCGTATAGCATACGCCATGCTTTATAATACCCCATACTCATTTAAAATGCGCATCCTCAGTCTGTACAATCACATCTTTGAACATGGCATAATTCCTCAGGCATGGAAGGCGGCGAGTATTATTCCAATCGTCAAACCGTCAAAAGACATCACTAATCCAAATAGCTTTAGACCAATTTCGTTGCTACCATGCCTAAGCAAGGTGTTGGAAAAACTTATCTCCATACGACTGTTGTGGTTTATCGAAAAAAGTAACCTCATAAACACACATCAAGTTGCGTTTAAACACGGACGTGGTGCAATCGACTCTCTACTTCACATCGATGAAATAGTCACCTCGGCGTTGTCTTGCAAGAACCACGTATCAATTTTATCAATCGACTTTGAAAGAGCTTTTGATCGAATCGGGATTCATATTATTTTAAAAAAACTTACCCAATGGAAAGTCGGGCCAAAAATGTTCTCATACATAAAATCCTTCCTCACCAATCGTAAATTTAGGGTAAAGGCAAACAACACCTACTCCACGGTTTATAATTTATCTAACGGGATCCCCCAAGGCTCCCCGCTCTCAGTTACTCTATTTATAATTGCGTACAACGACATTAGTGAATGCATAGCCCGTTACAAAAACATTAATCATGTTCTATACGCCGATGATTTAATCGTTTTATCCAAATGCAATGACAACAATCGCGCAAAACTCCTTTTGGAAAATATCCTCACCGACCTTAACCAATGGTGCAATCTATCAGGCTCAATCATCTCTCCTGATAAAAGCAAACATCTTCATATATGTAAAAAAAACGTCCTGTAATAATCTAGTCCTTAATTTAGCTCTAACCAACTCTTACACACGAATCCAAAATGTAAATAACCTTAATATCTTAGGCATAATTTTTGATAGTCGTTTTACCTTTAAGCACCACTGTCTTAATCTTAAGGGAAAACTAGCTACCAGGCTTAACATCATAAGATTCTTATCATCTAAATACTCGTTAGTCCATCATAACTCTTTAATTTCTTTAACCAAATCCATTATATTATCGAGAATCGACTACGGATTGGCAATCTACGGCAAATGTGCAAAAGCATCCATCCAAATCATAAAACCATCATATCATTCGGCCATTAGATCCAGCCTGAGGGCTTTTACAACCTCTCCAGTGAAGAACATGCTCACCGAAGCCGGCTTACCATCCACCGATCGCCGGAGAGACATTCTTACATCCCGTCTTGCCCCCAAAATATGCCAATCCTACAAATCACCAGTGATCATGGATGCCAAAAAAGTACTACGTCGCAAAAAAGAACCTAAGTGCCCTTCCACCATATATCTAGCACTAAAGGCCTCCGCTAACATAGGTATCACACCTGAACTGATTGCACCACCTCTCGGTTTACTCCCAGCATGGCTACTACCACTCGACACCATCAACACCACGCTTGCTACATTCAAAAAATTATCTACCAGCAAACAAATATACTCTCAACTATTCCTGGAATTGAAAGACCAAGGTAATATTTTAGCCGACAGTGCAGCTAAAACGGCTTCAGAACAACTAAACATCTCACCGCATCCACCCACTAAATCGGATTTCCTGAGGACGATAAGCTTACACTGGGAACAGAAAAGAATAGTTGAATGGAATGCATACACACATCACTACTCCGCCATTAACCCAACAGCTAGTCCAACAAAGTACCCCGTAGACACATCCGCTCGAATGAATGCATGTTTTCTTCGCCTTCGCCTCGGACAAACGAATTTGCTAACTGTTATTTCCACTAACAATGTAAGATCTATCTACAAATTACTAACAATACTAAACATCGACACAAAAATCTAATTTTTTTTTACAGCCAGCCGAAAGCCCTGGTAGCTAGCGCTGCACATACACTTATAATGTAAATTTATTTATATTGTAATAAATAATAATAAATTAATAGGAACAGACCTGGATATGGCATCTTCTAATATGTTTCGAAACTTAGTATAAACTATGTTTAAACTTGGGAAGTCAAAAGTTTTATCCCAGTCGACTGAAAGGAAATAGTTATTTAATAAATTGTAATCAGCTTTTATGAAATCTAACTTAGGCTTATCTTCGGAAGGACCAGAATCAAATGAATTAAATACAATCATATCAAATGAAACTAGCAGTGCTTTATGATACATACTATTATTCAGTAAAGGATGATCAACTTCCAAGACAACAGCCTCTAGATCTTCATCAACAAAAATTAAATCTAAAATTCTTTCCATTGAATTACGAATTGTATTAGCCTGCCTAAAGTACATAGCATTCATTGATGACTTCAAATTCGAAATTTTGAGTAACAAACATACATTTGTCTTCCTCAGAGAAAATCCATTTTAAATCAGCTAAATTAAAATCACCAAGCACTATAGTATAAGAATTCTCAGGTAGATGATCGACAGTATTTTTAATGTTAGTTATATGAGCTTGATAAATTGCATTATTAGAGCCCGGGGCAATGTATGAAACAAAAACATAAATGTTTGACAAAGTACAATTACTCGCATTAAAATATTCAATGCACACACACAATTGATCAATAGCAGCCGATAAATCTGATAATGCAATTTGTCTGCTCTTAAAACATGAACGAACAGCCAGCAGCACACCTCCACCTCTATCCTTATCAAGTTGAACATAACATCGATCACGTCGATAGACATCAAAGTCCGTGGTGAAAAGTTCAGCAGAAAAAATGCCTTCATGCAACCAGGTCTCAGTTAAGGCGATCATAGCATAAGAGCAATCAGCAGCAGCGACAAAAAAATCATGAACTTTAGTTCTCATTCCTCCCACGTTATGGTAATAGAACGAGAAACAAACATCTGCATTATAGCGTGCAGAAAGAGACTGTGTTATGTTTGTTTTTCGATTTCGTCTTTGCTCATTCCGTTTTTTGAGAGAAACCGAAAGGCTCTCACTCTCATACCCTTCGGCCAGAGTTTAGAATTGAGAAAGTTAGGCACCATATGCTCTGGTACACCAAGTTTAAAATTGATGTATTTGAGAGAGCTTTCATCAACATCGGCTTTGATCAGTTTGTGACACTCCAGATTCAGTGGATCAATGTTGAAGTTCGACGAGACGTAATCCACAATTGACTGACAGGTTGTAGCAGGTTTGAACGAAGATAGATGAAGCCACTTTGGTCGGCTAACAATCTCGAGTTCCACAGCGACGTTGGGATTGTTGTTGGTTCCAACGATGGTATTATTGCTCTTGTTGGTACGAGTGTGAGCAACTGTTTGCTATATGGAAGCATCGGGCACTAGGGGTTCATCGACCTGGGCATCGTTTTCATCTACAGGTTCCACAGCTGACGCACTTGTGTTTGTTGCACTTTGTACAGCTGATACAACAAGAGCAGATTTTTTATTCGGAGCGGCCTGTTCTATGGATGAACAATTTGGTTTTTTGTTATTAGCAATTGCAGCACTAGGAGGTGTAGGACTTAGGTTATTCTGCTTAGCAGAATTCACACGTTGGGCACTGCCTTTAGCAACGGAAGGAGCAGCGCGGGGCGGGGAAGATCGCGATAATAAGTTCTTAATTTCAGTTAATTCCGACTGGAGTTTATCAATCTTAGCCATAACGAGGTCGGTGTCAATAATTTGACTGCCGCACTTAGTACAATTCAAAGAAACCATTGTAAGCAAGTTAATTAAACACTCGGGTGGAAAACACGTCCGACAAGTATGCGGTCAGATTCTGACTTGAATAAATGGAAGGTATCTATTCATATTCTCCTATCTATTCTCTCACAATAAAGATGAACGAAACTTCGGACTTCATACATAATCACTTCCGGCGAAAACGACAGCGATTAAATTTTTGGACCCCGACAAAAAGTTTTCCTTTCCTTATATACATAAAATCCATATCAAGAATACAAACCACATTGAAGAACTAAGAGAAGACACCTCGAGGCAAACAATATCATGGTGGTCGACATTTCCAACCCTAATAGCTATATTTGTAATTGCAGGACTGATAACCGATGCATCATCTACAACATCAACTGGAATCAGTCTTAACCATGAATTGCATTGTGGAAGTTCATGTTGGGATTATGCCGAGTTTCTGGCGTTAACTTCTCCTTCCCTTAAGACTGAACGTCCTCGTTCATAATGTTGAACACTCTTATTTTTATTAGATCCTTATCTGATGTTGATAAGCCATTGTCTGCTTCTGTTGTAATTTTCACAGCCTTCGGTCTTACTTTTGTATAAAGTAGGACCATACCACATCCATTTGCTTGTCTCATGAGTAACATCAAATTCATTTATTTTCTGATTGTTGATGATGTGCAGCTTATGCAGGTAGGGTAGCGACGACATTTCGTTGATAATGCTTTCCTTTTGGATGGTTCGCTTCGGTGCTGGTAGGTGGTTCACTTCAAAAATGTTATCTGCTCAATATTCGATGTTTAAGCCATCCTTGACGACTCCAATGGTATATGCGCGAGCATCTTCTCCGAATTGTTAAACATGCACTGCTCTATCAGATTACCTGACTACGGTAGTGTTTTTCAAACGGAGGTCCTTGCGGTCAAAGAAGCGGCCAAATTGATATCATTGTTGGAAATACCACCAGCTGATATTACCTTCTTAATTGTCAGTCAAGCGGCCATTAAAGTAATTTCGGCTATTGAACTCAAGTCCAAGCTAATCGCTAGCTGTCGCCAAGTGCTCAAGGTTCTTAGCACACAGCATTCGATCACTCTGTGCTGGGCTCCAGGCCACAGGGACATAACCGGAAACGAGGTAACAGATGAACTTGCCAGGAAAGGGGCCGAATCCGACCCATCCCAGGCAATCCCATGGCTTTCCCCACCTCTGTTTGACATCAAGAGAAAGGTGGACAGGAAAATCATGGAGCTAGCTAACGAAAGGTGGAGTGCCATCCCCACATGTGAGATCACTCGCACGATATGGCCTAGGTTCAACAGCACTAAAACCGATTCCCTCCTCCAATATAGCAGGAAACTGCTGAGGATGATGGTCGGAGCTGTCACTTGTCATAATTATCTGAAGTATCATGAACACAGAATGGGACTTACACATGACACCATTTGCAGAGCCTGTGGAGACGAAGAGGAGATTGAGGATACATACCACTATCTTTGTCAATGCCCCAGTCTATGAAAATTGAGACAAAGAACCCTGGGAAAAAATTTTCTTCCATGACCTCCCTGATGTATAAGATATCCCACTAAAATCTCTTGATTGAGGCTAGAAGGAGGACAATAACCAAATAACACCTTGGAGTAAGGAGTTTTCATAATAATACTGAGTGAGCAGAAAGGAAGGTTTACCCCATGAGCATCACAATGGGTCATATAGGACCTCAGTGTGGCGCGGCCCCAACGCGTTAACTCACGTACCTAAAATTTGTAGGGGTGGTTGATGTATTTTATAATGAAATGATATTGCATCCAAAAGTATGCAACTTTTGGTAATCGATTCTTTTCATTCAATGAAAATAGTTTTGAAATTGATAATAATTAAGTGTTTTTTTTATATAAAGTGATGGTCACGCTACACAATCGCAAACCAAAGATTGTGGCCATTAACAATCAACAATCACCTTACAAGATTCCATCACCTGACTGCCCCTGACTGTCGTCAGTGCTGTCAAGTTTTAATGATGAATTATTAAGCGCCCATGATCGTTTTTTTTTTTGTACACTTAAAATTTAAGCGTGTGTACGCTTGCAAAAAAACACACCTAGTATTTCTTGTGCTTAGGTTCTGAAAATGGAGGTGTCCGGTAACACACCTTGACTTAGTATGCTGCCATTACTGGATATATCCGCAAAAGCGGTATTTTCATTTGACGTAGACCCAAATAAATGAAATTCCATCATTTTGAGGTCAGTTGACTTGCTTCATTGGAAAAGTTTGAGCGTATTATGGCGTTGTTTATGTTAGCCTTCTGGAATTTGTTGAGTTGGAGAAGCGTAGTATCAGTGATACAGTGATACCGTCCATAGGCGAACCAGGAGCGAAATGAAATATGAATTTTTGCTGAGGCTTCCGTGTAGCGATGTTCGGGCTTGGGCGTGGTGGGAAAGGCGTTGATGCTTCTGACGGCATGGTGGTAGAGTGGTGTGGTGATGGTTAATATTGTTTTTGGATTGTAACAATAGATGCACATTGCGTAGTCTACTTTCCTTATTATAAGCGGCTTAGTGGTTGAGGAGTATTTAAATTAACATTACTTTTCTTACATGACAAATGTTTTATAATGTTGCACCTTGCATCTAATGCTTTCTTACTTGCTATACAGTGAATTTTTCAATTCTACTTAGAGTTAACTACCAATCCAAAAATACTTAAATCAGGTACATATTAGATTTTAACATTATTATTGTACATATTCGATTAACATTATTATGACTCACCGATGTGGGTCATAAGTCCAGAAAGTCAAACAAATTAGAGATCTATGTTCATAGCCTAATATGCTCATATGGCTAGGATCTAGTGAAATTTCTAAATAAACTGCAATCAAATATTAAG
This sequence comes from Eristalis intricaria, assembly GCA_964034865.1. Taxonomy (NCBI): domain Eukaryota; kingdom Metazoa; phylum Arthropoda; class Insecta; order Diptera; family Syrphidae; genus Eristalis; species Eristalis intricaria. The sequence goes on along the minus strand of OZ035873.1, from coordinate 50,218,509 downwards.
CCCAAAATATCCGATCTGCGGTCCAAAGAATCGGTGATGGTGGTGTTACACACTAGTGATTTTCTTTCCCCGAACTTTATACAAGATCACCTATTTTATTTTGTTTACTCACTGGATTTTCCTCACTTCAAAATTCGTAAGACGACTAGTGGAATTATTGGCGAATAGAGCACTCATAAGAGCAAGCAAGCATTACAGCAACTAAATTGATACTAAAGCGAATGCAATGTGGTCGTTATTCGACCCAGATGGAAATGATGAGGTTCTTCGAGATATAGTGCTCTCGAACATTTGCCCTGTTTCAAATAAAGCCAAATTAAAAAACACCAAGCTTGCGCGTGGTGCATAGGGTACTTATTTGTCTAGTCTTCCATATTTTGTTAGGTTATGATATGGGTGGCGCTACAGCCTGTAGAGGGCCAGTGCCTATCTTCTCAGCAGCTATAGCCAAGTTTGTGAAGCTTTTTCTAGACAGTTACTTTTTTTAAGCATTGTCAGTGACTAGAATGAGATGAGACCGTGACCAGCAGGGAATCGAACCCAGGCAGCAGGTTAAGTTGCGTAGGGATCGACACACATACCCACAATGCCACGGCCACCACCAGGTTAATATACTTTAATTTATAACAAGCTTTTAAAGTGTGCTAACAAGTTTATATGAACTTGATTACCTTCAAACGTTCTTCTATATTCCGTCGTTCATTTCCTTCTAAGTTTCTGAGTTCCTCATTTGATAATGAACTTAAATTTGGTGGCATTGTAGGAAGTGTTGTATTGAGATATGGAAAAGGCTTTGAAAACATCATTGTTGGATGAGGCAGTTGCATCGTTTCCATTGATCCATTATTAGAAGTATCAGTGCCTTCTAAGAAAAAAAATAATAATAAAAAATAAGGAAATTAAATTGAACTCACGAGTAATATCTTCTCTTTCAATTCGACCGGTTTGTTCAGGTGAGGTAGTAACAGCGGTGGCAGTTTCTTGAGCTGCAGATGGACTGGCGTTATGATTACGTAGTATGTTTAGTCTACAAGTCGGACAAGTTTGTTGTCTTTGAAACCAGGAACGCAAGCAACTAGTGTGAAAAATATGCCCACATGGTAGTTTTTTCGCATTTCCGGTCATATCTTCTCTGAAAATATGTAAAATGGAATTGTACAAATATTACACTTTAGACAATTGAAAGGACACATAAAATAAATTTGGTATACACTATAATGTAGTCATTAAAATTAGACTACTCAATTTCAAATAAAAAAAGCACCCGCAAATATTGACTCTCTTTAAGTTCAATCTCTGTTTAGCAAAATTATAATAATAAAAATAAAGCAGGTCTCACGAATGTGTTTGTGTAACTAAATAAAAATTAATGAAAAGCGTTATTTCCAAATTGAACTGTACGACCAGTATTCATTTGCCACGTAACTGAAGTAAAGATGCTAACAATAGATGAAGTTATAGTTAAGGGGTGCAAAACAAGTTTTCACATCATATTTATCAATATGGTACACTTGTGAGGTTGTATTCTTTCCTATCAATTGTTCTGGAAGCTAATAGTGCGCCTGCGAGTATATCCTCGGCAAATTACTAATAATCCTCTCCTTCTATAAAACTGCAATATTCCAGTTGTCATCAGTTGAGCTGTCGAAGATAATTGGCCACACGCTATGTCTACATTGACCGCGCTTGGTGTACTGTATATCCAAGTATTTGTGTGGTGCATCTGTATCCAATATAATTGGGGACTAACGTTTTGAACGATGCAAGATAGTGGAATCTCTTTTGCATGTCTTAAGAGCCCTATTTCACAGGAACTAGTTGTCGACTCCGTAAGATACAGAGGATGTTTCATGTCACACCAGAATGTTCCTGTAGATCGCTGCTTACACATCGAAAATGACATTTCGTTCAGAGGGTAGAAGTGGTCGCCTTCAATATTGACTATCAAATAGTCTGATGATGGTACAATGAACTCAACATTTTTTCCTCGCCAAGCTAGTACCGAAAGAAGTTTGTACATCTTGAATTCTTCATTATACAAAAGTGGCAGCGTTACTTCGATGACAACATTTTTGCCCGTTACTCGTGCTCTTGGTTGTAATGTCTTGTATAGTTGAATTATATTCCCTTCTACCGGTATCATCATGCTTCTTGGTACATTGTTGTGGATTCGAGTAAGTTCAGTTTTCAGTTGATTAACCGTCAATATTAAGGGATGAATTTGCCCATGGTGCGTTGCCAGCAAGATGTCTAATAAGGTATTTTGCGTGTTGTAGAAGTTTATCATAGTTAACATTGCAGGGAAAGCTGTTGATATAAACATCTAAAAGGCGTGTTCATTGTCCCTTTGAGTTTCTAACTTTGAAATAATTTTATACAGTATCCTCATCTGGTTTTGAGTTGCCGCACGATCTTCCTTGAAGAGATTGATGGTGGAATCTATTATGCTAGTTTGATTCCTTAATAGATTAAGCAGATGGTTGTCGTTTTCTGTGATATCTGCTATTGTCTGCTCATATTGAATAGCAAAGTTTTGATCCAGAATGACAAACGATTTGTTGCTAATTGTTCCGATGAAATCGAAGGGTGATCGTTTCATTCTTTGTGGTGATTCATTGTTCGCGTGACTCAGTACATTATTCTTTAATTTGATTTGTTGTAGTTGTCGATCAAATAAATGTAGGCTGCTATCACAAAGCAAAGTGTTCGACTCTGACAAATTTGTGTTCAAGCAAATGTCCCTCATATGTTTTATGAATTTTCGGTACGTATAGACATCTGCCCAATAGTTGGTCAGATTGAAGAACACTATGGTTTTCCATGAACCAACAACCATATTTGTATGTCCAATATCTTCAAAATATATTCCTGGCGTTGTTTCAAATCTTGTTATTTTATAGTTTTCGCTCATGTGTTGACCAGATATAATGCCTATGGTCAATGCTAAAACGCACGTCCAAGGAAGTGACTTAAAACTCATTCTTCCCAATAAAACAGCAGGTATATTTTTCGGGTCTGAAGAACTTGTTTTGGTTGTAGTGGATGTTATTGGTTCGGTATGATTTTCTATCGGCAAAGTGCACAGTTTTGCTATCGGCCTTTTCGCTAGTCTTTTGTTGCAATATACAGTGACTGCACGTACTTGTCCATCTACTCCAGGATGTATTTCTGTGACCCTTCCCTTGTTCCACTTGGTGGGGGGTAAGCGATCATCCTTAACTAATACTATGTCCCCAATAGCGACATTCGTTTCTCTTTGCTTCCATTTACATCGGTGTTGTATCTGTGTTAGATATTCTGAAGACCAAGTTTGCCAGAAGTCTTGGACCATCTTTTGAGTAAGCAACCATCGGGATCGATGTGTCTTAACTTGATCTAGTTTGCGATCTGGTAATGCATTTAGTGCTGATCCAATTAAGAAGTGTCCAGGAGTTAGAATCTGATCATCATCAATATCGTTACTTATATTGGTCAATGGACGTGAATTCAAACAAGCTTCTATTTGTGTAAGTGTTGTTGTGAATTCTTCAAAGGTAAGCGTAGTGTCACCAATAACTCGTTTTTAGTGATATTTCATCGATTTTACCCCAGCTTCCCATAAACCTCCGAAGTGAGGGGCAGCGGGAGGGATGAAGTTCCATTGGGTACCATCCAAAAGTAATTTGTCTGCCACTTAATTTTTGAGCTGCTTGGTAACGAGTTGATTAATATGTTGTAATTGTTTGTTAGCTCCTACGAATGTTGTTCCACAGTCACTATAGAAATTGGAGCAAAGACCCCTTCTGGACACGAATCTTCTCACAGCGCCCAGGAATGCTTCTGATGTCAGATCACTAACAAGTTCAAGGTGAATTGCCTTTGTTGCAAAACAAAGGAAAACTGCCACATAGAACTTTGTAGACCGAAATCCTCTGCCTTTTGATACTCGTACTTGAAAAGGCCCGGCATAGTCCACTCCAGTGTGAGTAAACGGGCTCGATGGTGATACTCTTGCTGATGGTAACATTCCCATTATGATGCTTTGCTGATATGTTGAATCTTTGACATCTGACACAGTTATGTTAAATTTTTCGCACCAACCGTTTTGCATGGGGAATCCAATATGATTGCCTTATTGTCGCCGAAGTAAGTTTAAGATTAAGATTCCTTCATCGTTTAGTTGTGGATCCAATGACAATAGTTTGCTGCTTTTGGGAATTGTGACTCCATCCGACAGACACGTCACTTCATTCGAAAACTCCTTTTTTGAACTATACGGATTATGTGTTTTCTCGCGTCTTCAACTTCATCCAATGTTAGCAATCCTATCCTTCTTGCTGCTGCCGGAGTTTTATGGTTGAACATAAACCGTTTACAATAGGCTAATGTTCTGATTAGCTTAGTGTAGGAGGAAAATCTTTGAAATATGTTACATCCTTCTACCGTCAATGTTAACACCATTGGTGTGTCAGTAGACTCTCCTGATAAGAGATTCGTTTCTGGTTGTAAAGGCCATACTTCCTCTTCGTCTTGCAGCCATCTTGGTCCATTATACCATAATGTATGATTTTTTAATTGGTTAGGCGTCAAACCTCTGGACGCACAGTCAGCAGGATTTTCTGCAGATCTAATATGCCTCCACGCATTTGGATCTATGGCTTCGCGTATTTTGGCTACTCTATTTGCTATGAACGCTATTCTACTCGTGGGATTACCATTTATCCAAGTAAGCACAATAGTGGAGTCAGTCCATGCAGTTACTTTATCTATCTGTGATCCAAATGTTTGCTGTACTTCCTTCAACAGCCTGGAGAGAAGATGTGCTCCACATAATTCTAGCTTCGGTATTGTTAATTTCTCCTTTATCGGTGCAACTCGTGTCTTTGATGTCAGCAGTGCGGGTTCATATCCCGTGTTATTGTGCACTCTTGAGTAGATCACTGCTGCATAAGCACCGTCTGATGCATCACAAGACCCGTGCAAGTCAAATTGTTGGGACCCGGATGTGTTCATCCATCTAGGAATTGTGATGAAATCAGCATCAGGTAGTTCGGTTTTAAAACGAGTCCAAGATCGTTGTAGTTCTGCAGTGAGTGGATCATCCCAATCGAGGTTAGCCTTCCATATACGTTGCATGAGCATCTTTGCACTGATTGTTAGTGGTGACACCCATCCTAATGGGTCGAAAAGGCGTGCAATTTCGGAGAGTGTGACTCGTTTGGTTGATGGCTTGTCAAATTTCGTATGCTGATCTATGTTCACTTTGAAATGAAACGGGTCGGATGTTGGGCTCCAAATGATGCCTAGTGTTTTGATGGTGTCTTCTTTATTAAAGGTAATGACTAATTGACAATGAGTTCCCGAAATTATATCAAGCATATCTTTATGGTTTGCTGCCCATTTTCGGAAATGGAAACCGCCACTTTTCAATAAGCTTATTAGTTGTTGCTGTGCCTCCTGGCATTTGTCTAAGGTGTCCCTTCCAGACATAAGATCGTCAACGTAGAAATCTCTTCTGATGATATCTGCGGCAATTGGATAGTTTTGTTGCTCATCAGATGCTAACTGGTGAAGTGTTTTAACGGCGCGGAAGCTGTCCCATATGCCACAGTGGTAAGCTTATAATCTTTTATTTCTTCTTTTGTTGAGTTTCTCCATACTATTCGTTGAAGGTTTTGGTGTTTCTCATTTACTTTAATTTGACGGTACATTTTTTCGATGCCCGCTGTGTATACGTACTTATGTCTTCGCCAACGCGTAATGATGGTGGTTAGATCATCCTGTAGTCTTGGGCCCACTAGCATTAGTTGGTTAAGACTGATCCCGGTTGATGATTTAGATGATGCATCGAACACCACGCGTAATTTTGTGGTAGTACTGTCAGACTTAAATACTGGGTGATGCGGCAAATAGTAGGATCTCTCTGCTTGCTTATCACTGGATGAAATTTCAACCATGTGGTCCAGATGTATAAATTCGTTTATGAATTTGGTATATTCCAGATGCAAGCGACTGTCTGTTCTGAATCTTTTTTCTAGTTGCAGTAGTCTTGCAACCGCTCGATCTCGTGAAGCTCCAAGACTGTACTTCTGCTCCAAATGATTGTTGTATGGAATATCAACCGTGTATCTGCCTTCAGCATCTCGAACATAGGTTTCTGCGTACATTTGTTCACTGTGCAAGTCTTTCTCAGTTGATAATCTAGATTCTGGAATTTGTTCTTGTTCCCAGAATTGTTTAATTTGGTTCTCCAACCATTCGCAATAATTCCAATAATTTTTACCGTGATAAACCATCCAAAATGTGACCTTTGCTCTATAGGGGAACCCTTAAGGCCCCTCTTTATACCATTTAGTGTGATATCTCCGTAAACGTCTGCACCAAGAATCATGTCAAGAGAACCGGGTGTGTAAAAGCTTGGATCGGCCAGCAAAAGTTGTTTCATCGCACTAGGAACTCCACTGAAGTCATCCTTGTCCGGTGTCAATCTGGTGAGAGTTGGTAACACAAGTGCGGGAACCAGCAATTTGAAGTCTGAATCGAATCTTGGTTCTAGTATCAGTTCAACCTTGCTGCGTGCCGTACCAGCATTAGTAGCTCCTAACCCGCTGATCTTGGTTCGTATTTTTTCCTTCGGCAGACGCAGTGATTGCTTCTTCAGTTATAAGGGTAGCCTGGGATCCTGGGTCAATTAAAGCTCTTAACATTCTGCGATGACCATCCATGTTGGTCGCCATGATCATTGCTGTGGCGAGGAGTACACCTTGGTTTTGATACCCATAATTTGATTGTATTCCTTGTAATTGGGATTGTTCGGGTTGCCTCCTTGTCATGTAGATATCTTGGTGAAGTAGAGTATGATGTTTTCTATTACACTGCTTGCATGTTCGCAAACTAGTGCAAGTACTCTTTCTATCATGCCTTAGACAGTTCATGCAAAGCTTTGCTTGCTTTACTTGCTCACAACGTTCCTTAGAAGTCCAGTTCAGGAACTTATTACATGAATAAATGTTATGGTCATTTTTGCAAAATATACACTTAGCTCGGGTTGCTAAATGATAATTGCGTACCGTAACCTTTGGTTCTTCTTTGTACTGCTTCTAGCGCGAGGAACCTAGTACTTCCAAGGCTTGATATCTCCTCTGTAGAAAATCGTATAACTTTGAAAGGGGGGGGGGGGGGGGGGGGGGGGGGGGGCATCTTGTTTGGCTGTTCTAATCCTTGCTCGAAAAGGTTCCTGCTCTCTTGATCTAATTCCTTTGTAATTAAGTAGACAATGACTGGGCCCCACGACGATGTGTTAAAACCCATGTTTTTATTGCCGATAATCCTTCCTTTGTTGCATCCAGTAGTGACTTTATTGAATTTGCCGTTGACTGATTTCCCTGATGACCGGCCTTCAGCATTTCTTCCATGTGCATTTCAAAGATTTTGCTTTCGTAATTGTATCTAGCCTTTAAGGTCTCCCAGGCGCAGTTATAGTTTGCACTTTAGATTGTTAAGTGCTGTATTAATTGCATTGGTTCACCTTCCAAATGTGTTTTTAGGTATTCCAATTTTTCGGTGACACCTAATATTGCTTTGTTGTCAATAATCGTTGTGAATATATCACAAAACGATTGCCATTCTAAGTAATTTCCTTTAATTGTGGAAGCCGAACCTCTGTGGTTGCCTGTACTTGTTTCTTTTTATTCATTTCTGACATTCGTGATGCCATCTGAAGAAGAAAGTTGTTAACATCGTCCTCGACTTCTTCGTAACGCCTATTGATTATATAGTGAAGCTTATAGTCTTGTGAAGACGCACTTGATAAGAATTCCTCGTGTAGTTCCGTGAGGTTTCTCCATTGATCTAGTAAGATCCGTTGTTGGTATTCGTGAACCTCTGTAGAGTATTTTTCGAATGTTTGCTCGAAAGCGTCAATACTTCTCATAATGGCGCCAATTTTGATTTCTAATTTTTTCAAATTGAATTTGATTTTCCGTAGGTGTTGCGGCAAGTTGACCACTAACTGTAGGTTCAGTTTCTATAGATTTAATGTTTTCCAAATCACGTTTTAAATTTTCGTACAGCGTTTTCACTAGTTGGTACGTATTTCCTTGTATGTAGGGCGTCTCATCTTTCACCACCGCACTAATTTTTTCATGATTTTCCTGAAATTCTGTCCAAATTTCTGCAATTTTTTTTAAACGCTCTTCCTTGTAGCGTTGGGTTTTCCTTGAAGCACTATCTTTACCCAAATTGATTTTTGTTTTTTCGAATTCTAATGCTAATTCCTTTTGTCTTGCGACAATTTCTACTATTTCGTATTCTTCCATCTTAAATTTTTGTTAATGATGTTGTACTCGTAGATATGTATGTATGATTGATTCACTACCAGTGTTTAGTAGCCCTGGTTACGCTATCACTTCCAGTGTGAGCCCTGGATACGCTGTCACTTCCAGTGTGAGCCCTGGATACGCTGTTTAGGTTGCCGTTCTTTCCTCGAAGGACCAATGAATGCTTAAAGCACCAATGTGTTTCTTAATACCTGAATAATAATTTATTGACTCCTTACCGCTGGTGGGGGGAAGAACTTTATTTGTGCATATCATTACTTATATAGTATAAATGTGCTTACATTACTTATATAGTATAAATGTACTTATTCTACATTTTAATTTTTTCTTACGTTACAAGATATGTACACTTTTTGATAGGAAGAAATAAGAAGCGAAAGAGGTGAGTACAGGTGAACGAAAAATGTGCACTAGAGAAATAGTGGAAATATGAGTTGAATATGTGCAGTTGTGTGCTGTGTGTTGAGTGCTGTGTGAGATATGAATTGGCGTCATATATCATCTGTTGTGATCACAACAGAGTTTGATATATGTTTGCCCGTACATATCACAAGTTTGTAAAGACCGATTTCATCCGTATTCCATCTATGTTTTTTAATAATTTGATTCGCACAGAAAGGAAACTTTGGATAATTTCAAAATACCACTATATAGGCTGGTTTTGAAATTAAAAAAAATTGCGCTATCTTAGCACAATGTTGGAAAATGTGTCTACACTGGTGGGCATTCGGCATGTGAGTCCTATCCAAAGTAGCTGGAGATGATGTGAGCTTGTTCTAAACTAAAGAATTCCACTACAAAGACATTCTATCTTTAAGGAAAGTTTTACGTATTTTGGATTAATTTAACCTTTCAATACAATATATCCCTTGAGGTCGAGCTGTCGTTGTCATCTTGTAATGAAGAAGATCAACTGTACCATGAGTTTGGTACGTTTCACGGTCCTGTGTCCTTATGGAATATTGAATCCCAATTCTACGTTTGTGTTGGGAAAATATTCAAAACACCATCTAATACAATAATGTGCAGAAATTATAGCTGGAAATGATGCTTATCCACCTTATCGTCGCCGATCCAACGATGGCAATAGAGGCATTGTGAGAAACCGATCACAGACGTGTTTAACGTTTTAACTTTTAATCAAGAACGAAGAATATGGAAACGACACGGTCATGCATTTAGAAAACAATGCAACTGGAGAATTTTTTTCGAGGATTTCTACGAGGTTCCCAGCCACCAGAACTTTTGGTGCTGCCTAGCTAATTCCCGAATGTCCCGCCTAGATACCGCAGTTCTGAACCGGAGGGGACCCTCCTCAACTCGTTGTGCGACGGAATGGTCGTGGTTGAGTCGCCTATCCACAGTTGATGGTGCGATGTGGAATATGAGCGGTACCGCATTTATATTTTGTAACAGTCCGTTCTGGTCTAAATGGAGAAAGCCTGTTATATAAGACCTCATTGGAATATAATTTTATGTACTGGGACTCAGGTGTTATATAAAGACGAAGGCAAGCCCTAAGACAAGCCCTATCAAACAACCGAATTTTTTCCATCAAACTTGCACTGACGTTGAACCACACGGAACAGCCATAGGTGAGCACCGGCCGGATGAGGACCATGTAGCAGGTAACTTTCACCCATCGAGTGTTGTAAAACAGTCTCTTTGTAAGAGCAAAAGCGGGCTCGGGCTCTGCCCAGAGCAGCATCTACACGTTTGTTAAAATATAGATACTGATATAGCCAGATCCCCAGGCATCTGACTACAGTCTTTTGCGCCAGTGGTTCCCCGTGTCTTCCAACGATTGAGAACTTTTGCCAATTCTTTTTGTATCCGCCGAGGCCTTATACAACGGTGTTCTGAACAGAATGGTTTCCGACTTCTGGATGTTGATACTCAACTTAGCAGATCGCTCAAGTAAATGTTGAACAGGATCGGCGAGTTAACGGCACCCTGTTGGAGACCATTTTTAACTTGAAATATACCTGTCGAGGTCACGTTGCCATTTTTGACGACGAATCGTCTACCGGTAAGCATGTTACACAGTAGATACAGCAGTGGTTTGCTAATATCTAGCCGATTGAGCTTGTAGAAAAGACCTTCTATCCATACGGTGTCAAAGGCCTTCTCCAGGTCAATCAAACATGCACCCGTACATTTTTTCTGGTTTTTGTTCAATTAGATATCCGACACCAGTTTCGACGCGGCATGAATAGTGTCATGCCCAGCTGTGAAACCGAATTGGTTATCAGGAATTATATTTTTGCCCCTAGTCCAGTGGATCAGAGTTATTGATCACCTTCTCGAATACCTTGCTGATGTTCGGAAGGAGGTCAGGATAATGTGCATTATTCAGAGCATTATTAAACAGGATAGTGTACATATTAACCGCTTCCAAGGGGCGCTATCTTAGCACAATGTTGGAGATCCCGACTTTTTCCTCTTTAATGATTCGAACCGACCGTTTTTAGTTCTGCCTTCGATATGAACGGGGGATGAACCCCTTCGTCGGCGATGGCATTATCTGCCATGTTATCATCATTGAACACGGCAAAGCCATTGTTCTCAGATCGCCATTGTTGCAAGTCCTCACGAAGAAGAGTGTTGTTAGCCAGTACGCAATTATCCAGAATTCTCTCGTTCACCTTGTACACTTCCTGAAATACCGTGCCAAGTACGTCCACCTTTTCTTGCGGATTTTCGACCAGAAAGAAGTTATCGTCGAGTGGGACGTTATCTGGATCAATACCTGCTGTAGTCAGTATTTGTTCGTTGTCCCTCGTTCTAAGAAGCTTAAGGCACGGAAGAACGCTGAGGGAACTTGCCCTGGGCTTGTTAGATCTAACAGACCGTATCTTATTGTTCCAATATAGATTAGCAGAAAGTCTGTAGTTCGGAGCAATTAATGTTTGAATATTCATAATTAGCGATTCCAGTGTCCTAACTTCCTCACAACGTCTGTTAGTAAACCACCTGTACAAGTTTTTTAATCTTGACAGAAATCTACTTTTTCGTTGGTGGAGTGCGTCCATTGTCGCATTGCGGTACAAGTTTTCGTTATTTGTTGCGTGTATACCGAGGTATGGTAACGTCCATCGTTCGTTTAATCGTCTTGTCGAGTTGAATTAGATGCATGTCAATCTCTTCGTTTGACAAGTTTCTATTGGACGGTACGTGGAGCGCGTTCGAAGAGAGTACTCGCGTCATTTGTCTGGAGAAGCGTGTCCATTGTGCCCTACTAATAATTTTCCTAATTCCGCAATATTGTTGGGGATCCTGATTTCGGCACTGAGATACACGAATGTGTTCAAACAGTTTACCGTATGTGTGTTTGTGTGTCAGCTGCAGTATTGCGTCTAACAGCAAGAGATCCAGATACGATCCGTTACTGGGGAACGACGAGATCTCTGTTGTTTTCAAATCTAGTCTATACTAAATTTGCAAGCAATGCATGCAAAGCATGTTCCCCCAATATCCATGTCGGGCATTTAAGTCCCCGGTTAAGATGAACTGGTTCCCTCCGAGTTCAACCTTAGGCATCGGAAGAGTGAATCGAGCTCTGATATAGTTGTTCTCGAACTAGGGTTGCCAGAGGAGTAGACCGACACCGCATACAATCTCCTTCCATGGCGGAGAGAAATGCACACGATGCAGGCCTAAAACTGCTGACACCTTTGTACTTCACTACTATACACTTTGTGTTTAATGTTATTTTCTATGAAGATCGTAACACGGTCTCCACCACAGGAGTTGGGCCGGTCTCTTCTAATAACATTAAAATTACTGTGGTCCAGTGTGCCTCCTTACAGAGCACACACGTCAGCTTGCTCCTGCCATCAACTTTATCCGTCCCTAAAGGACATTCCCCACGATTGTGGTTTCCTGTGCATTTGACGCAGCGAGACTGTATATGGCAGTTCACCGCGGCATGCCCAAACCTCCGACAACGAGCACTCTGGAGTGTGTTCTTTGTCTTTTTTGTTGTTTCCCATGTAACCACGTTTTTTCCCATGTAACAGAGTGCCTAAATGGGTAGTTTTCTTTAGGCTCTCTAGTTTGCTGTCTGGGGTGACCTGAACTAGGGAGAACGGAAGTTTCCTATTCTCCCTTTTCGATGCCGCAGTGATGAAGGGCTTAACCCCTACGACCTGAATATCATCGCTCTGCGCTTGGCGCAGTATAGCGAGGATCTCATCGCGTTCAGTGTCGGGATCCACGTCCTTAAGGAGCATGGTCTGCATCTTTCCCCTTTCGGAGTGAACGAGAAAAACTCGGCCTCCGACACCGCTAGCCTTTCTTTTTGACTATGTGATAGTCTGCCATTGATAAGCAATGGACAGAGACCCGTAGTGGACCCTTATACTTAATAAGATATGACTGTGGCCAACTTACACAGTATGTCAACGTCCTTCGTCTCCAGTCCGAAGACGTTGATCGGAGGGCATCTCTCCTTGTTGTCTGGCTGCTGCTGTTGCGGTTGCTTCTGCTGTGCCTTCTTCTTCTGATGTTGTTGTTGTTGCTGCTTCTGCTTTGGCTGCTGCTGCTGTTGTTGCTGTTGCTGCTTTTTTGGCTGCTGCTTTTGTAGCTGATGTTGTTGTTGTGTTGGCTGCTCTCCTGGCCATTAGTTTGATTTGGAGGGCTTGAATGTGGGCGTCCAGCTCCTTCTTCTCTCTCGCTGGCTTTTTTCCAGCCGCTCCCGGTCCTCTTCCTCTTCGTCCTCCGATGATCAGAAGACGTTAGCGTGTGGAAGGGATTCTCCCTCCCGCTGTAGGAGAATATCCCCTTCTGTTGACTCGTACTCGACGTCGTTTACCAAGGGTTGCTCCCTTTTGGCTGCTGCTGCTGTAGTTGTGGCTACAGTTTTTGTTGTTGTTGTTGCTGCTACTAATGAAGTTGCGGCTTTTGTCGCAATTTTTGTGTCTGCTGATGCCAGGCTGGAACGGCGCTTCACAAGGTTGGGTTGTGGTTGGTGCTTCTTCCTCCTCTTCTTTCACCCCTCTTCTTGTGTTGCCTGGTGGCCTGATATCCCAGCCACCGGTACAAATCACCCGATTCTTCGAGCTCGGGTCGCTCCACTGGTTCCATCTCACTTTATTTTCACACTTGTATGTGTGTCTTTATTATTAATTCAATTGAAAAAAAAAAGATTTCACTTTTTCTTCGGGATTCGAACCCGGGACCACGAAGTCACCGGCGATCATTCTTTTTTTTCATTGTAATTTTGTTTTTATTGTAATGAACTAAACTTACTTGCTAGACAAAATATACCTAAAACTAGCTTAAATATCTTAAATAACTAATTGTATTTAATGCTAACTTACAGACTCCATGTGTGTACTCTAAGATATTCTAATTTATACATATTTGTGCCTTTCGGCTTAAACAACGTTTTTTTTAGTCTTTAGAGACAGTATGTTTTTAATTTGAATTACCAAGAAAACTTGAAAAACTTGGATTAGCCTAGCTAACCTATGAAAAAAATAACTTAAAACTAACTTAATTTACAATAAACCTTAACCTAACAAAACCTTAAAACTACCTTAAATATGTCCGTAACAGACAGACGTGTGCACCAGAGCGCATGTGTTATGTATAAGTTAATGGCATATTCAGCACTAAACTCATTCACCTCAACTCAATCATACACGATCAGCACTTTTCCACTACACCGAACATTTCCCTCAGTAATCATTTCATTGTTAAGATAGGTCAGTTTAAGTTTAGCCATTGAAAATAAAATCAGTCATAGACTGGAACCAAAACGAAGAACATCGTTTTATTTAACTGGCGCCTAACTTGTAAAGAATCCCTTTAGTATTGTAAAGCTCCAAAATTCTTCATATAAAAGAAAATAGAGCTATTTTTTATTTACAAAAAAAAAGGAAAAAGCCCACAAAACCAACGTACTCAACCAAGATGCTGATGCTGATATCATATATTGTGTAAGATAGTACATTTATTATTTTAAGTCAAATCGGAACTAAAAAAAAAACGGAAATTATATAAAAACACTTGTGTTTGTGAAATTTTTTTTGTGTTAAAAAAAGCTATCATGTCAGAATTAGTTAATACAATAGCGGCAGCCGTGCAAGTAGCTGTAGAAACAGCATGCCAATCTGTTATAAAAAAAGTCTCTGAAATATCCACTGATAATGTTCAAAACATTAGTGTAGTTACTGCAAGAATTGAAGAACTTGAGCAAAAATTATTGAATGCCCACATATCTGCTGAAGTAATTCCATATAAGCCCATTGCAATAAATTCTAGTGTGAAGTGTGAAATTTCATCAGATATTGTTAAATCCGTTCCCGAGTTTTGGGGTGAACGAGCAAGGTATATTTCATGGCGACAAGCAGCCAAAACGGCAATTAAGTTATTCGAACCTTATGAAGGATCAGAAAAATTCTACCAAGCTGTTGCCATAATAAGAAATAAAATTGTTGGGGCAGCTGATTTAATCTTAGCATCCCATAATACAGTTCTTAATTTTGATGCGATAATTGCACGTCTTGATAATACTTACTCTGATAAACGTCCGTTACATGTGTTGGAGAACCAAATGAGTGTGTTATGTCAAGGAAATTTGAGCATTGCAAAGTTCTACGATAAGGTTGAGCAGCATCTTACTGCCATTACAAATAAAATTTCAATGGAATATTCAGGGAATAGCCAATTGATTGATTCTCTAGGAGTTAAGTTCCGAGCAGACGCGCTACGCGTATTTATTTCAGTGCTTAATAAGCCTTTGAGCAGTATTCTCTTTTCTGCTGGATGTGAAGACTTGCCTTCTGCATTGGCAAAGGCTGAAGAGCTTGAAGCGAACCAGTAAAGGTACAATTTCGCAAGAGCTTTTGACAATAACGTAGACACAGGAACAAGTTCTAACACAAATGCTCGCGATAATCCTCATTTCAAACGAATATCCTCCACAATGCAGTCGAATATGAAAAGTATTCACCACACATCAGATCAACGCCATCAAATTAATACAAATATTTCAAATTCTGCGAGATTTCGTCAAAAACCTCAAAATATAGATGATCATATGAGTGTAGATAGCTCATCTAGATTTCGTTACAATGAAAAACCACAAGTAGGAAAAACATAATCAGGCAACCAGCAGCAGAAATAAAAAAGGTATTTAAACGCCCTCGCGACTCGGATAGGACACCTATGCCAAAAACTCAGCGAATAAATTATATTCAAGCTAACGCTTTGAATGACGGTGAAAACTTCTCAATAAATGAATATGAGGACCAGATTAATTTTTTAGGGTAAAGTCGGCTTTACCATATGTTGAAAAGAGTCTCAATAACGGAGTTGTATTGAAAATCTTAGTAGACACTGGTACAGCCAAAAACTATATTAAAATATTGCCGTGTTTAAAAGCAATTTCAAACGAAAAACCTTTTAAAGTAAAAACGTTAAATGGTGAGAATACGATAACTCAAAAATGTAAAATTAGGTTTTGTAACACAACTACAGATTTGTTTGTCCTCCCTCAATTAAAAACTTTTGATGCGATAATAGGATACGACTTTCTCGTAAAAATAAAAGCACAGATTGATACCGAAAGCTCTCTATTACTTTATGAAAATGGTGAAATGCAAATCAAATTCTTTGAATGCGAGCAGGTAAACAATATCGAAATAGACACTAAAACAGTTCCTTTAAAAACCAGGAATGAGTTCCAATAATTAATTGAAGATTTTTCAGAAGTTTTTGCTCACCCTGATGAGAAACTTCCTTTCAATACTGATATTAAAGCAACTATAAGAACATTGGACTCAGAGCCAATTTATTCGAAACCAAGGCCATATAATATGGCAGATATCTCGTTCGTTAATAAAGAAATCAAAAAACTTCTAGATGATGGAATTATACGCCCATCGCATTCCCCGTACAACACCCCCATCTTGGTGGTAGGGAAAAAAGGCGTTAATGCGGACGATTCCCCAAAATCTAGATTAGTGTTTGATTACAGGAAATTGAATGAACGACCGGTACCAGATAGATATCCCATTCCAGAAAGTTCGGTTATTGTATCGAATCTTGGAAATGCGAAATATTATTCTACAATAGATTTAAAATCCGGTTTCCACCAAATTCTTTTAGAGGAAAAGGACCGCGAAAAAACAGTATTCTCCATAAACAATGGAAAGCACGAATTCTGTAGATTGCCTGGATTGAAAAATGGGTCTAGCATTTTTCAGAGAGCAATCGATAACGTACTGAGAGATGACATAAGAAAACGCTGCCACGTCTATATAGATGACGTAATAATCTTTCCCAAATCAGAAATTGAACATTTAGAGGACATTAAAATAATAATATCTAAACTTTTAAATGCCAACATGAGAATATCTGCAGAAAAATGTAAGTTTTTGAAACAAGAGTTAGCATTTTTAGGATTTGTCGTGTCTGGAGACGGTATCAAGACTTGCCCTAGTAAGATAAGAGACATAGTTAATTTTGAAGTGCCAAAATCACTTCGTGCTCTAAGATCATTTTTAGGTCTTTCCGGGTACTATCGTCGGTTTGTTAAAGATTACGCTCAGATAACAAAACCTCTTACAAAGTACCTTAGAGGAGACAGTGGTCACATAGAAACAAATAAGTCAAAAAGTGTAAAAATTAATCTTGACTCAGAGGCTATATGTGCCTTTAATAGAATAAAGAACATTCTAGCCTCGGACGACGTATTACTTTTCTACCCAGATCTTCGTAAACACTTAGATCTAACAACAGATGCATCAGCACACGCAATAGGTGCGGTTCTTTCTCAAGCTGGTAGACCCATCACAATGATATCTCGTACTTTGAGCAAGACAGAAGAGAATTTCGCAACCAATGAACGCGAGATCCTTGCAATAGTCTGGGCACTACAGTCTTTAAGAAATTACTTATACGGGGCCCCTGATATTCACATTTATACAGACCATCAACCACTTACTTTTGCGATATCTGAGAAAAACCCTAACACAAAACTAAAACGATGGGAGGCATTTATTGAAGAATTTTCCCCAAGATTTCATTATAAGCCTGGTAAGGAGAATAAGGTTGCTGACGCACTTTCTCGGCAGTACATTAACGTTCTTTCTACTTCCGAACAGACTGTTCATAGTGAAGAATCCTTAACTGAAATTATACGTTCCGTAGAAAATCCAATAAACTGTTTTAAGAACCAAATATTTATAACCCAGGGTTCTGAAAAAATCAAAAAAGTAAAAATTATTTTTAAAAAAATGGTTAGACATTCTATTGTATTCAGATCTAATGCAGAACTGATTGAAATGTTGCGCGATATCCTTCATCCGGATATAATTAACGGAATATATTGCAATCTGGAAATTCTGGGAAAAAACCAGAATGACATCGTCAATGCCTTTCCCAAAATCAAAATGAAATACACAAGCAAATTCGTGCAAGACGTTTTTAATCAAAATGATCAAGAGGAAATCATTATAAATGAGCATAAAAGAGCTCATAGAGGACCTCAAGAAAACTATAAGCAAATAATAATGGAGTATTTTTTTCCAGACATCAAAAAAGTATGTAAAACATTTGCATCCAAATGCAGAATTTGTAAAGAAAATAAGTATCTGCGTAAACCAATACAGAACCCGATAGGGGAAACACCCATTCCCACATATGTAGGTGATATTTCATAACCTGTATCGACAAATTTTCGAAATTTGCTGTTATTAAACATATTCTTTCAAGAAACGCAGTTGACATAAAAAATCCGTTGATTGCAATAATATCACAATTTCGAAATCCAAGATTAGTTGTTACAGATAATGAAGGTGCTTTTACTTCAAATTCCATACAAGCGTTATTAAGAAATGAATTCAACATTTCAATGTATTCAGTACCAGCCCTTCACAGTCAAAGCAACGGACAAGTGGAGCGTTTTCATTCGACTCTTGCTGAAATTGCAAGATGTACAAAGGAAAACTACACAGATCCCATAGAATTAATGCTTCTTTCTACATATAAATACAACAATTCAATCCATTCAGTCACAGATCGTAAGCCGTCAGACATTTTTCATGGTAATTTTAAGGAAAATGAAATCGTAGTAAAACTGAAGAATAAGCAGATTAAAGATTTAAAGTTTCACAATAATAAAACTACACCAAAAAGCTTCAAACCAGGTGACACAGTATTTTTAAAAACTAATAAGAGAATAGGTAACAAAATGTCTAAACTGTATAATCAAAAGACAGTTCAAGCAGATTTAGGAACAGTTATTTTAATTGACGGAAGACAAGCTCATAAAAACAATTTGAGATAAACCTTTACTTTTAGGTTCTCGCAAATATGGCTAGGCGCTGCAAAAATGATTGACTATTCCTCGGCACTGTTCATCCCCATTCCTGCACACATTCTACTAATATTTCGAACATTGAAGAAATAATGTCGGAAAATAGAAAGATTTTAAATGAAATAAAAAACGAAAGATGCAAGGAAATACTATTGCAAGACATAAATGAAATAGAACGTTTACTAATGTTTCTTGAATTCCCTATCAGGAATTGACAGTCTATAGATTTTATAGGCTCCGCAATTAAATTTATAGCAGGCACTCCGGATCATAACGACATGGAACTACTTAAAGATTAATAATAAACAATTTAAACAATATCATGTATTCTTTGATTTTAGCTAAAACTAATATTGTAAATCCCTTAATTCTTAGCACAGATGAAATAGAAATAGTTAAAATAAAAGAAAATGTGTTAACTGAAATAAGTGACATCTTGAATGTTGCGAATGTGAAAATGTATTACCAAAATGACACTATGGTATATTTAATTAAGATTCCAAGAGTTCAGCAAATCTGTAAATTAATTGAAATTATCCCAGTAGTTCATAATAATAAGATCATAGATTTAAGTTAAAATATCTCAGCAATTTGTATGCAAAATCATTATCCCTTAAGATCATGTAAAAAAGCTCCCTTACATTCCTATTGTGAAATTGATTCCCAAAATTCCTGCATTTTCCAACTCCTTAATAACAATACGGCGAATTGCCCAACTACTCACGCTGACCACATAAATAAGATTGAAGTCGTCAAGGATGGTTTAATCATCGCCAGGGACGAAAATATAACCGTAGAAGAAAACGAAGAGCGCATTGTGTTAAATGGAACTTCCCTCATTACATACGAAGCTAATATAAAAATCAACGGGAAAGAATATTGTGCAGATAATATTTTTGAAGTGAACCACCTACCAGCACCGAAGCGAACCACCCTAAAGAAAACCATTTTCAACGAAAAGATGACGCTACCGTAACTACATAAGCTGCACATCATCAAAAACCAGAAAATAAAAGAATTTGCTGTTACTCTTGAGACAAGCAAATGGATGTGGTATGTCATCGTAGGAATACTGGCGCTTGTGATTCTTGTTCTACTTTATACAAAAGTAAGACCAAAGGCTGTGAAAATTACAACAGAAGTAGACAACGGCTTATCAGCATTAGATAAGGATCGAATAAAAATGAAAGTGCTCAACATTATGAACGAGGACGTTCAGTCTTAAGGGAGGGAGGAGTTAATGGCAGCAACTCGGCACGACCCCAACATAAACCTCCACACTGCACTTCCCCTGCACACTCTCTTTTACAGCTCACATTACACTTCCGTCACACACTACACTATTTATACATTTACTCCAAGCACATTCACCCTGCACTTCCGTCGCACGATTCACTCTTAGCATATTCAGCACTAAAATCATTCACCTCAACTCAATCATACACGATCAGCACTTTTCCACTGCACCGAACATTTCCCTCAATAATCATTTCATTGTTAAGATAGGTCAGTTTAAGTTCAGCCATTGAAAATAAAATCAGTCAAAGACTGGAACCAAAACGAAGAACATCGTTTTATTTAACTTATATGCATAACATATACATATATACGCCGTGGTGCACCTTTTTTTTGATTTTTTATGATTTTTATCTTAAACTAACTGATTTCTATGTAAGTTGGCCACCATGGACCACTGTTTCACCGTTTGGAAGATCCAACGCCGGCGAAGACCGGTTCTGGTGCAACCACCAATAAAAATGCCGTTGTTTGGCACACTCTATCCTGTCCCGAGCACAGATCGCTCTACCGAAACGGAGGAGATCCTCGTGGCTGCGAGCGATATACGGGTTCGTACGCAGCCATCATTGTGATGTCTCTCATCATCGTCAAACAGCGTCGAATAGATGAGGTGTATTCGCGCTACTTGCTCCTGGAACTGGTTTTGGAATTGGTTTTGGAGCTGAGCGATCTGCCTCTGACGAGTAACAGTGGTAGCTTGAACTCGGGGCGTTGGCCTCGCTTCTACCATTTTTGTTTTACTCTGAATGCCTCTTCGCATCTCTTGGACTTTAGGGCATCCCCGACAATTGCCCGCTGGTCTTGCAGAGTACGCATCTCAGCATGCTCCTCTCGACAATCTTATCTGTTCCGACATTCCCCTTTAATGTGGGTTCCTGCGCATTTGACGCAGCGAGACTTCATACTACAGTTCACTGTGACATGCCCGAACCTTTGACAGCGAGCACACTGGAGTGTGTGCTTTGTCTTTTCTAATGTCGCCCATTTGACATCAATAGTGCCTAAACGATTGATTCGCTTTAGGCTATCTACTTTGCTATCTGGGCTGACCTGGACTAGGAATAACGGAAGCTTCCTGCTCTCTCTTCTCGATGCCGCAGTGATGAAGGGCTTCACCCCAACAACCTGGACATAGTCGCTCTGCGCTTGGCGCAGCATAGCGAGGATCTTATCGGGATCAGTATCGGGATCCACGTTCTGTAGGAGCAAGGTCTTAAGTTTTTCCCCTTTTGGGGTATATGAAAAGAACTCGACCCTGGTCGTTGTTAGCTCTTCTTTTAAGGCACGGTAATCTGCCACTGATGAACAGTGGACAGAAAGCCTTAAGGGCCCTTTGTACTTAATGTAATAAGTTGTATTTCTGGTGGCCAACATACATAGCTTATCCAGATCCTTAGTCTCCAATAAGAAGACGTTGATCGGAGGAAGTCTTTCCTTTTTGGCTGCCAGCGGTTGCTGAAGTTGTTGCTTTCGCTGTTGATGCTGTTGCTGCTGCTGCTGCGACTACTGCTGCGACTGCTGCTGCTCGTTCTGCTGCTGTTTATTCTCCTGCTGCTGATTCTGCTGCTGCTGGTTCTGCTGCTGCTGATGAGGTTGTTGTTGTTGCTTTTTATCAGCCGATGCACCCTGTCTTTTTGGCAGTTCTTACTTCTTTGATCGCTTCTCTGTTCTTCAGTTTATTTTAGAGGAACTGAATATCTACCCTCTGCCTCTGGCTGTTAACCAGCTCCTCCCGCTCGTCTTCTTCCTCGTCATCTGACATGGATGACGTCAGAGCACGGTAAGAGTTCTCACTTACACCGAAACTCTCCCCGCTACTACCAGCGAACGCAACATTAACTACTTCCGTAGCTGTTGTCGCTATTGCTTCTGCTGATGATGTGGCACCTTCCGCAACTTTGGCATCGCGTGAGGCAGCCGTGTAACGGCGCTTCACCAGATTTGGCTTCTGTTGAAGCCTTTTCCGTTTCTTCTTTCCCCCTTCTTCTTGCTTCGGCCTGATGTACCAGCAACATGTTCAGCGTCACCCATTTTTTCGAGCATGGGTTTTTATCTCACTTCAACTCACACTTCGTAATCTAAATTTTTTTTTTCGGTTGCACTGCCGCTAAACTATTGGGCTAATGATTTTTTTGTGCGCCAATTTGTTCTCTTTTCACACACAAAAGTCGAACACGTCTTTACTCCACGGGGGTATGTAAACGACTGACTGACGAACACTCTACCGCGAAGCTATCGGGTCTTGCAATTTTTTGCTGCAATATACACTTGATACTATTTATTTTCGCACTAAGTCGAACCACGTCTGCACTGGGTGGAGGGCTGTGAACGACTCTCAACCACGTTCTTTTTGCGGATCCTCGAGTTAGTTACACTAATTCATTTTTACTTGGCTTTTCGAAGTCGATACACTTGCGCACTGTTCAACGGTCTGTGAACGACTGTGAAAAATATTCGTCGTGTTTGCTGCTCTATGCAGCAGGCTTGATGCGCGTTATCGTTGAATATTGGTGTTATATGAACCTCGTGTCTGCTGGCCGATGGAGTAGACTGTATGCGTGTGTAGCACATTGGTGTCATATGAACCAAACCCTGGCGTTCCATTGGTGAGAGGGGCGGGACGCTGAGTTGTCTCCAAATGGAAGATCCATATCCGACGTAACTCTATCTTTCACATCAAGCTGTATTTAGGCCAGAAAGCTCCACCACAAAACTACGTAATCAGGGACGGAAGAGAAACTACGAAGAAGATTGTCATTCGACTTTGTTGGAACGGTGGCAAACAAGGTCTTTGGAATTTTAGACCAGAAGTTTGCCGAGAAATACGAAGGCGATATCCATATCTTAAAAACAAATGACAATCACCTGCTTCAGCTCATAAAAATCCAAACTCTGATCACTGAGACTACCATCAACATCATACGAAAAGACGAAGAAGCAGTCAACCAGCAGGTAAACGTGTTCCAGTACAACTTGGAGTTCTTATCAACAAATATCGAAACTGCGAAGAGAATGCTGTTTTACCGCATCTTGACAGCCACAGGACTGATAACAAATCGAAATTTCATCTTCGGCATTAGAATTCCTCTAAAATCGATTGATGACTATGCGGTTCTCAAAACGATTCCAGTACCAGCAGCACATCATAATGAGTTCATCTACATCGAACCATCTGCTGACTATTTAGCCGTCAACATCCTTCGCGAAACCTACTACACGATGACGAAGAATAAAAAAAGTAAGTGTGTTCGTTTCAACACAACATATCTCTGACCAGTAGCATCCAAAATTCAACCGGTATGTAGATGCGAATTAGATTTGCTTACCCACAAAAACGAGCTTTCAACTTTCTGCAAACTGAGAACAATTCCACCTTCACCTGTGTGGATCCAACTTGGCAGTGGAAATTCTTGGATATACGTGTTAGACAAAGCCTACACCTCAAGAACCACGAGGAGTTACCCACACCTCCCATCACTTACACCAGACCATTAATTATTGTTTGTGCGGAGGGCTTTTCATCGACTTCATTGCTATGTTTCACATATCATGGACCCGCAGAAGAAAAACTAAACAAGCAATGATCCAGCTACAGACGTCAGAAGAACCAGCACCCAAAAAATGCACGGTATCGATTTTCAAGGTGTGAACCGTCCAGCCTTGCAGAATGTACGAATTGTACATGCAATCGTTTCTGCAGTATCCACAATTTTGCCGTTTACTTATAATTGTCTACGTTTCAATTCCTCGCGCCAAGGCGTCATTTCCATAGTGGCAATATTGACTCCAGGCGCTGGGTCAGCATTAATTTGTAATCACGAATCAGTATAAAAGACGAAGAAAATAAAATATGAGGGAGTTCGAACAACTAACTCAAGGAATAAATACGAGTTTTATTCAATTATGTCTTGTTCTATTGCTATCCCCCCACCAGTGGTAAGGTGATACTAGTTCAAGCCTAAGAGACGCCAATCGTGTCTAGATAAGAACAGTCTCGGGAGGATTAAATCCGTTGAAGTACACCCTTTCGTAGTACATAATGTTGGGGTAGTATTCCCCAAGGATCAAACTGTTGGAAAAAGTCATAGCTGGTGAAATGTGTTTCCTGATCAGTTTCGTTGCCGATATGAAAAAAGTCACTCGCACACAATAAGTATTGTTTACAAACAAAAAAACGTCGTGCTCATTTGCGTTTTAAGCACCGCTAGGTAACATCAAACTGTTAGGTTGCAGCATCTACGCTGGTTTCGTAGGCAACAGTAAGCTAACAAAGAAAAGAACAAATGTTTTATGAATAACCTCAAGGATATGAGTAAATATCCACCGTTAAGCGGCAGTCGTAAAAAGCGCCAGATCGACCCCCAAGACAAATAAAAAAGAAAGGTGTTCGATCCGAACAACCGCTATTCCAACTTGGCGGATCTTGATAATGAGGGCCACAGAGGCCAATCCCTCAAGGCTTAGTCATTTATGCCTAAGCAGGAAAAAAAATTCAACACCATATTAATTGGTGTTTCTAAGTTCTTCTCTGCGCAGGAAGCTCAGGCTGAACTTCTGAGGCTTGACCCCTCCTTAAGGGTTTCGGTGAAGGACTTCGTTACTCGCAGATCCAGAAAAGATGGCATTAAACTGGAAATGTTCTTCAGTTCTCTTGAGGATAAGAAAAGTCTCATAACAATTAAAAAAAAATTAAGTATCTGAACCAAAGAGTATTCTAAGAGAGTCTTAGGAGTTCAGGCACATCCGTTGTCAAGGAATTGGGCACAAGAGCAGATATTGCACTTCCATTTAAAGTGCGAAAAATGTAGCAATGCGCATGTAGCTGGAGAGTGTGAGCTACTTAAGGAAGCCGCAAAATCGGAGATCTATTGTGTGAATTGTGACACCACTGGTAAACCAGCCAGCTATAAATGCTGTCCAAATTGGATTAAGTTCCAAACGAGAAAAGACTAATTACGGGAAGTCTGCAGAAATAAAAGTTACGCCATACTCCGTCGCTGGCGAAATACTGAAACCAAAGCAAAACAACATATGCACATCGGAAATTACGGTTTTTTCTACACCATTTACACATAACATGGAGGGATATCAAGCGATTCATAAAAAAAAGTAATTTAAACTTCCCCCAGACTTATCAAAAATTATTATGAGTTTCCTATCAGATCTCACACTTTCCGTCTCATTTGAAAACCACTTTTTCCGTCCCATCCCCGTATTGGCCGGAGTTCCGCAAGGCTCCATTCTGGGTCCCCACCTATTCAACTTTTTCATCTCGGACTTACCAATTACATGTGAAGAGTCAGAGGCGATTCTCTATGCTGACGACACAATCATCCTAAACCATCATGAAAGGCCACATTCCGCAGCGAGCGAGGTAAAATCTTACCTCAACGAAGTCATTCCATATTTCCGAAGATGGGGCATGAACCTTAACTTCGGAAAGTGTGAACTTGTCTTCTTCAGAAACGCCTCCGGTAAAGGTCATCATCTGGCAGTTCGTGAAAGCCGATATCTGGATCTTCAGATCGAAGGACATCCAATACCACTTAAAACATCTGTCAAATACCTTGGCATCCATCTGCATGAGCGGTTTAAAATGAATCCTCATGTTAGAACAGTTCTGAACAAGGCAAAAGCAGCTACGTCCAAATTGAAAATCTTGCTCAGATCCAGAGAAGTGGAAAATAGTACTAAAACGCTAATATACAAAACTTGAGTCCGTCCTATACTAGCCTATGGACTCCCTATATGGTTCACAATCACTCCAAATGTTGTACCCGAACTGCACAGATTCGAGCGAAGTATTATCAGAAGCAGCACATCAAAGCATAAAAGACCCGGTGGTAAATGGCTTTGCAGCAGTACATTATACCGTGCAAGTTGCCGTAGCATAGTAGGTTAGAACGTCGACTCCTACGCAGAGAGTGCTAGGTTCGAATCCCCAATCTACCAACATTCATAATTCACGGCTTCCACCACTTTCGAGTCACTGACAATGCTCAAAGAGTATTCCTGTCTAGAAAAAGCTTCTCAACTCAGCCGTTCGGAGTCGGCATAAAACTGTAGGTCCCTTCCTCTCGTGAAAGAACAATAGCACGCACAACACGAGTGGTTGCTGAGAAGCTGGGCCCAGGTGCGCTTCGGACTGTCGCGTCACCAATATTATTATATAAAGCTTTCGACACGCTTAATCATTCATAGCTTATAGATGCTCTGGAACGTATTGGAATACGAGGAGTAATGGCTTATTGGCTAAAGGAATACCTTCACAACAGTTTTTATTGTGTCAAGATCAGCGAGACCTATAGCACGCACATTACGGAGTCCCACAAGGGTCGAAACTGGGCCTCTCCTATTGATACTATACGCCAATGAGCTTCTTTGCATTTTCAAAGGAGCCAAGCATTTTCCTTTTGCCGACGATACAGCTTTAGTGGTATGTCATAGATCCCTGCAGACAGCAACAGCAATAATGCAGGCGTTCGATGATGCAGTTAAGTGTTGTTATGATAACGGCTTAGTGATCAACGCATCCAAAACAATGATGCTGATAAAAAACCCACAACTCCAGGTTACCGAACAGCAAATATACTGTAGGAATGATTTCTGCCGATCGAGTCTTAAAAGAGCATTATACGCACTAACTCATCTGCAGTACTATGCACCAACATCAGTGCTAAGGAGTGTGTATCCAAACTGAGATATGGAATACTTGCCTAGGGTAAAGCATCAGTCACACATTCAAGAAAACTTAAAAAATTACAGAAAGCTGCACTGATAATACTTATTTTTTATCCACGATTATCCATATGTTGCCCATGTAGCAGATAACCTTCAGCCTGGTATCAAGTTGGCTGCTTTAAAACGACCCTCTTGCCACACCAAAGGCTTTTTTTAGTTTTTACCAGAGCAATATGTTTTGCCAGGATACCTCACTAAACCTTTCGCATCTAACGGCTGTCCCTGCGGGTCAACTATGCCGAACGCGCACCAGTTGCCCAAAGAAGACAGTTTCACACTTCAGGAAGTTTATAATCAACTTCCGGCCGTCGCAAAATCGTTTAATTTTTACGAACAAGATTTTCATCACTTCGACTTTCGAACCTGATCTGTGCAGCATGGAACCTGTAAGATATGTAGTGAATATTGAGAACAAGAGAGACGAACCAACTGTTGAAAATTGGAGTAACATATTGGCAACACTGTTCACACAAATCCAACTAAAATTTCTGAAAACGTCAAGCAGCTGTCAAATTGGTCACTTGTTCTTTAGCCAGCGATCAGAGCAGTAGAATTCCACCCTTGTAACAGTATCAATATTGTAAATTAGTTTAATAAATCTATCAGTCTAATAAAAGTCTAGTTCTTTCATTGGCTATTTTGACATTGGTGCCGAAACCCGGGAACTCAAAAAAAAAAAAAACTAATTTTAAAGCGAATTATGGAGTTACAAGGCCGTGGAGTGTTTCGTGGACAAGTTACGCGGCTATCGAAACTAGCGACGGAATACCTTTCGAGTGCGGAATCGCAAGTAAACGAGGAAAATCAGGCTAACTATCCAATTATAGACGAAGAAATTTCGGTTTACCTGCAGCGAATTGCTGCCGCACGCGACAATCTCAGTAAGGCGAATTTAGAAGTTCGTAATACGCAAAATTTCAAGCCGGACGACTTGGAAAAAGAGCTCGAGGTATGCTCGGAATACGAAGACAAAGCGTTAACTATAATTGCGCGGTTAAATCATCGGCTAGCGAAGCTTCGTGGTACACGGGAAGAAGATCCATTTGAAACACCGGCCCCACGTGCAGAAAAAGTTCATTATAACCTCAAATTACCTAAGCTCGAGCTAAAAAAGTCCAATGGGGATTACAAGGAGTGGCTGCCGTTCTGGGAGCAATTTCGAACGGCAGTGCATGAAAACTCTCAATTAAGTGGTTCGGATAAATTTAATTATCTCTTATCGGCATTGACGGGAAAAGCAAAGGATACCATTTCGGGATTTACACCTACGCAAAAGTGCTACGACGCTGCGGTTTCCCTTCTGCAAGAGGAGTATGGCGACATTGAAAGACTCATTGATCGGAATATGCAGAATTTAATGTCACTCCCGTGCGTCAGCTCCAAATCTGACATTAATGGATTGAGACGGCTGTATAACACAGCTACCTCAACCACCCGGTCTCTGACGGCCCTTGGCGTTCCATCGTCACATTATTATGTAATGTTGAAGGTTATTTTGCTGAGATGTCTTCCAGCAGACCTTAGAATCGATTTCCACAGAACTTCCGATAATAGCGACAAGGATGATGAAGATTGTGCTCAATCGACAACATCAACGAGCGATACGTTTAATGGAGATAGGTTAGTAAGGCTACTCTTCAAATTTATGAAAAAAGAAATCGAGTCGTTGGATCGATCTAACTTGGGACATCGAAGTATGGATGTACCAAAAGTTGTAGAGGCACATACCGCAGCGGGTTTGTTAACGATAGAACGGGATAGCAATTGCTACTTTTGCAGATCCACAAACCATCCCACTACTTTGTGCAACAGTAATACAAGCATAGAGCAAAGAAAACAAATGTTTAAGAGAGATGGGCGTTGTTTTAGGTGTACATTGAGAGGGCATTGTTCCAGAGACTGCAGAAGAGGGAACATTAAGTGCTTGCAATGTAACGGCCGTCATGTAACATCTATGTGCGAAAGAGACATTAAGCTTGCTCTACAAAAAAGGGAACCAAAAGGGCAGTCTGGAACGAATATCAAGCGAGAAAATGGAAACTCTACAGTTAGTGCATGTGCGGTAAATTCTCCCACTCGGATTTATCTACAAACGGCACGTGCATTTGCCTGCAACCCAGATAATTTTACCAAAGTGTTCATCAGATTTTTAATTGACGGCGGTAGCCAGCGCACATACATAAAACAGAATATTTCAAGAAAATTAAACTTGCCAATTGTCGGATCACAAAAAATAAAAATTTCCACATTTGGTGGGAGGAAATTTCCACAACTGTGTAATTTAGTGCGTTTATCGTTACAAAGTCAATACTCCCACCAAAGTGTCTCCATACTTGCCCTAGAGGTCAGCGAAATTTGTGATGATGTGTTGCTTGAACCGAGTGCAGATGACATTGAAGGTGCAGATTTAGAGTTTTCTGATTTCAACGCGAAGAATATAACTCAAGAAGCAGGTATCAGTTTGTTAGTGGGTTCTGATTTTTATTGGAGTATCGTTTTAGGTGAAAGAGAACATCTTTCTCCGAATTTAGCAGCAGTTAACACGCTATTTGGCTGGACGTTGCAGGGCCCTTCGGCGAGAAGCTTTGCCCATACATCGGTATCCCTTTCAACAGTTGTTTTATACTCCTTCAATGAAGAAACTTACAATCCACCTTGTCTCTGGGACTTGGAGACCGTAGGGATCACGAACGAAGATAAATTAAGCGTTGTCCAGCAAGATACCTTGGATAAGCACGTCATCGAAAAGAAAAATTATTATGAAGCGAAGCTGTTATGGAGACAGAATATTCCTCACCTGGACAATTATAAAGAAGGAGCGCAATCTAGATTCACCAGTTTAATACGTAAACTTTTGCGGCGTCCTCAAGATTTAATTCAATACGAAAAGGCAATGTATGAATTGATTGATTCTGGAATCGTTGAACGCGTTAATCACCAGGATGTTTCATCCCAGCATCCCGTGTATCGAGACGATAAAGACACATAAAAAATTAGAATCGTCTTTGACGCATCGGCTCACACAGATGGGGAAGATTCTGCCGAAAGGTGTTCTACAAGCCGAGAACCTTTGTTGCCGTTACGCAACTACAGCAACTTAAAACGAGCCCTAAGAGTGACTGCCTATTGCCTGCGATTTGTTACCATGCTCAAGAAAACACCAAGCGAGCGGTTCATGCCAGGATTTGAAAGTCCGGTGCCCGATGCAATCGAAATCAAAGCAGCCGAATATTATTGGATAAAGCTAAGTCAAGAAACTGTGTATAGTAACGAACTGAAAAGTCTGTCCAATGGAGCTCCGATTAGTGGTTCTTCGGCTATATCGTCACTTAATCCAATGATGGACGAAAGGGGTATTTTAAGGGTTGGATCTCGTCTTTCTGCCTTAAAGAATATATCAGAGGTTTCTTTTGATGAAACATTTCCGATGATATTGCCCAAGGGCTGCAGCTTTACAAGACTTATCGTATATGATTTACATCATCAGCGTTTTCATGCAGGAGTAAATACACTTTTGGCTCAGCTGCGCAAACGATTTTGGATTCCAGGAGCGAGGCAACTGATTAAGAGAATCACGAGGTCATGCAATATCTGCAGGCGTTTTAGAGGTCAATCAGCGAATCAGCCTGTAGGTTGATTGCCAATTGAGCGGGTCTATGGATCGAGACCATTTGAGAACACAGGACTTGACTTTGCGGGTCCTTTACTCGTCAAGCAGCATGAAGGTAATAAGAAGTTTTATATAATGCTTTTCACCTGTTCCACAGTTCGAGCTGTCCATCTGGAACTTGCCTCTAGTCTTTCTGCCGAATGCTGTCTCCTGGGCATAAGGAGATTCATCGCTCGCAGAGGAGTTCCTGTTAGTTTTATGTCAGACAATGCGAAAACTTTTAAGCGTTGTTCGTCGGAACTGTCTGAACTGGGAGATGTTCTCATATCTAACGAGATAAAGTATTTCTTGGCGGAAAAGAAAATATCATGGCGATTTATAGTGGAACGAGCGCCATTGTGGGGAGGATTTTGGGAGCGATTAGTGCGTTCTGTAAAAGAGGCCCTTAAGGCGGCAATTGGACGAGCTACGCTAAATGACGAGCAACTCTATACTTTTCTTACTGAGGTGGAAGACGTCGTAAATTCCCGCCCGCTCACATATATATCACAGAAGACCCGAATGATTTATTACCACTTACACCGGCTCACTTTCTGAAGGGAGCATTTACAGCTATAGATTTTGAGAAAATAAATTCAATTTCAGATAAGGATCTTCGTTGTAGATGGAATAATAGGTTGCGAGCAACAAAGCTATTTTGGAAACGTTGGAGGACAGAATATTTGAACCTGTTAAGATCAGCTCATCATTCCAAACGTGGCTTTTCGCATGACTTAAAGGAAGGGGATGTCGTAATCATCTACGATCATCTTATTCCACGATTACTTTGGAAGCTAGCTCGAGTCAAAACTGTTTTTCCTGGACGTGATGGCAAGGTGAGGGCTTGCGAGCTACGTCTACCGGATGGAAATATTCTTCGGCGCCCGATCCAGTTGTTATACCCGCTTGAAATCTCGGTCCCCGGAGGATGTTGAAAATTGGAGTAACATATTGGCAACACTGTTCACACAAATCCAACTAAAATTTCTGAAAACGTCAAGCAGCTGTCAAATTGGTCACTTGTTCTTTAGCCAGCGATCAGAGCAGTAGAATTCCACCCTTGTAACAGTATCAATATTGTAAATTAGTTTAATAAATCTATCAGTCTAATAAAAGTCTAGTTCTTTCATTGGCTATTTTGACACCAACCGCCCTTTGTGCAGATCATTTTTAATGTCAAGGACAGTGGTGGAAGTTACGTCCTAGAAGTTTCACAAACAATACTGAAGAATCGTATACCGAAGTTGGAGATGTAGTGAAGATGCTCTGATCGCAAATGTTTAAAAACGGGTAGACAGCGAAGTAATGGATCAAGTCTTGGACGCAATTTATGTTGGTAAAGATGGAAGAAAACAATGCCAAACTTGCAGCGTATTCCAGAGCATAATACAATTCATCAGCCACATTTTGTGAGTTCCAAGCCAATCATTACTAATTTTTGCCAAATCGGCTCAGCCGTTTGATGAATTATTTTTGATGAATTATTACACATTTTTCACACCAAGTGAACCATGAATTATGAAAGTTGGTAAATAGCAGTATATAATCGACGTACTAACCCACTACGCCACGGCGACCAACTATCAAATTCAATCGGAAATGAAGATCAAATAACTATAAACAAATGGAATCGAACCAAGAATTAAGTGCAGTGTAATCACTTTTATAATATAAAATGAATTGGTTGGCGACGCCAACAGTTAGTTATTAATCTGATTTTACAAACCGAAGACTTTCCCCCACCAGTGGCAAGGGGTCTAAGGTTTTAATAAAGATAAATTCAAAAATAAAACAGTTGTTTTATTTCTGCCCTGTTCCTCTTGAACAGGAGAAGTTTTTTTGAAAAAGATTAATTTAACAAATATTTAATTTATATTATTTAGAATTTATATTAGATATGTTATATCAGAACAGATAATAATAAAAAATAAATAAGATCCGCAGCCAAACATAGGATTGCTGCGTTAGCATTAATTGTATATAAAAAGGGTTCGCTTGACAATTATGAATGTTTAGTTCTACTTCAACTACCGATTACAGCAGAAGATCCGATGCTCGGTTAGTAAAAAAAATAAAAATTAAAGGAAAAAGTCTTTGCAATTGTTCGGTGATGTTTTCATTGAGAAAATATCAAATCATATTTCTTTTTAAGTGTATAAAAGTATCCAACTAAATTTATATATATATATATATATATATATATTGTTATGTACAATTCTTTACTCGGAATACTTATTCCGTGGAAAGAATTCTTTTATATTAGATTACTCCAAACGAATACCCCCATTTGTATAAGATTACACCACTGGCCTGGGTGCATGTTACTGCCGAAATGCAAGATTGCATAATTTGCAGCTGCATGCACTCAAGATTGTATTCACGATTTAAAAGACTGAGTTCTTGTTTGACTTTCAAAACTATAGTGTGTTATTCTTACAAAATAAGTATATAGATAGAAAAAAAATATGGGTCCGATAAAAATATCTGCAAAGAACATAAAAGCTGAAATGCAGAAGACTATAAAAACGTCAACTTCAAAAGTTCCCAGTCCTATGGCATCTGAAAATGTCTATTAAATCCGTCGTAAGGAAACAATTTAATTGATGAAAAACCACAAAAACTAAAATGATGTTTTCTCTGTTCTTCTGTGTTTTTGATGTTTTTCTTACCAGTCATATATAAAGGATCTAAATGTCATGCGCATGCCAGAGGGAAAAACGCATCCTTATAGGCCTGGGATTCGAGGGGTAGCCGGCTACCGTTATTGCGGGTATGTCAGATAAAAACAATCCTTGAAGTCGACCGTATATAACAGTGTCGTGGCGTGGAAAATTTAAAAAGGTGGGTCGCCCTAGATTTGCTATTCTGCTAATAACATAAAAGTAAACCAAAAATTTTGTGTATGTGTGACAATTTTAAAAGGTTACTCGGTAGGAATCGTTTATTATGGACGCTACTACATTGGTATATAATGCCAAATTCGAGCTAAGTCGCAGCAGAACCTTTTGAGTTTTGAATCCTACGCAATCCACATTTTTATATATGCATATAGAAGATAGAATATACATTATAAACACATAATACAAACCTGCAAATGATGCATATATTATCAGACAGCCGGAGTTCTCCTATAGTGGCATCAGGGTAAAGCGTATTCATGTTACGTATTGCTCGTCTCGACATTATTACATCACTAAGTGCTTTTTTAAAGCTCCTGAAAATAAATCATATAAAAGGATTTAAGCGTTTAATATTTGATCGCAATTTGTTAACTACAACAGAAGTATTACATATTTTATACAACATATGGAAAATTATTCGTTGCATGCTAGCACTGGCTGCTAATAAAAAGTAATGCATTTTTGCCCCAACCTTTATATCAATCGATAAGTATTCGAAATCACCAAATTTAAAATCCTACATATGAGAGCGAATTGAATAATTCTCAATTTAGAAAAAAATATTAATGCACTTATGGTTGTGGCTACAGCCCGTAGAGAGCCAGGGCCTAGTTTCTCGGTGTGGCCGTGCCGTGACCACACCGCGGCTGATAAGGTAAGTAGTAATGGAATTGTTAATATGTGCAGATAAAGATCAATGTAACTTTTTATTATACTTTCATAATTAAAAACTATTGCAGGATCTGGTTGCGGAAAATGTCGGGTGCTTTGAAAATAAAAGCATCGACAGTAACACCAATAAGTTGAAAAAAGAATGCTGAGAATCCATATTGAATTTGTAAGTAGCAACACCTAACAATGTGTTAGTATATTATTGAATATTAAATTGCATTTGCAGATTTAACGCAGCCAGCAATGGCGGGGTAATTTCATGCCTCAGGGCAAAAACAGGAATCCGAATATCGGGAGGCAGTGAATACTGCTGGGGGTGTCCCAGAACCAAAAACTTCCGACAAGGAACGCACAGACCTGATGGAACTCATTCCGAATGAATTGACTGGCATGTGACTACCCCTTTTGTCGCCTTCTAAATCATCTCCTACGAGACTTATCAATATATTCATGTTTGCTTTTGAAAAGCAGTATTTTGTTTTCAATTCAGCTTCATCTAGTTCCTTCATGGGGTTGATACAATCTTTGTATATTTTTGGCCGTCTGATGATTTCAGCATCGCTGAGCCTATCCATTCGATTCAGGAAATCCTTAAAATTTGAGGACATTTTGTGAATTTCGTTGAAAGCTTTTAAGGTATAAAACAAACACAGTTCACAGATTAATCAGCATACACACATTCAACACAATTTACCTTAGATTTTACGAACAACATTGTAGATGAGAGGTCGATTATAAAAAAAATATTTATTTCTGGATGACACACGAAACTTTAGGTGTCAATTTTGACAACCAACTACTTGCGATAAACAGAGGACACTTTAGGTGTCAATTTAAACAACCAACTACTTGTTAAATAGTTATCCGCTTCTTATTTGCCGAATTCGGTGAGTTAAGTTATCCGCTCGTTATCATATGTCAGCTAAAGCTAACACGCGTTTTTTTAATAGGAATTGCGAATTAATATATGTGTTAGTAATAATTCGTGGCTATTTCATGTTTATTAATAGGGCTGTAAGTATTTTACTTATGCCACATATAACATCTATGAAAAGGTAATATTCCAAAAACGTGGTATTTTAAGGGCAACATATGATTATTGTGAACGGGACAAATAACAAAAATTTGGAGACATTTAGAGATTTTAAATTTTTACCGGGGACAAATAGGCGATGTGAGTTGTATATGAAAATACATATGTATTTATGAAAGTAAAGTAACAAGTTCTCTTCATGGCATTTAATGTTGACCGTTATCTGACTACTTTTGTGATCAGATTTTTTTCCGACTTTTTATTAAATGCGATTTTTTAAAATGCATAGCTACGCGCGCCTGGTACAGCAGTAACAAATAAAAAAGTGAATCAAAACACTGTTTTCGATACTATGTTAATATAAAAATAAACTGTGGTCTTTTCGTGACTAAGAGAATTAAAAGGCGTGTATGATAAAATAAATTATTATATAATTAATTAAGAATTCATTTTAACAAATTGTGAAACTTTGAACAAGTTAAATGTCAGTTAAAAGATGTTTGTCAGTCGGCTTTTATTAAATCTGGTTAGCATTTAATTTGCATATTGAATATTGAATATAATAATAATACTGGTGGCGCGACAGTCCGAGGTGGACCTGGGCCTAGTTTCTCAACAACCACTCGTGTTGTGCGTTATATTATTCTTTTACAGTTTAATGCCGACTCCGAACGGCGAATATGAGAAGCCTTTTCTAGGCAGGAATACTCATTGAGCAGTGTCAGTGACTCGAAAGAGGTGGAGCCGTGAAATATGGTGGTAAATTCGGGTTTCGAACCTGGCACGCTCTGCGTAGAAGTCGACGCAATTTTTTTCCATGTAATTTTATTTATTTTGAATTATGTTACTTACATGCCAGACAAAATTACTTAAATCTAGCTTAACTAACTTAAGAATTTACAATATTCTTAATACTAACCTACTGGCCCTATGCGGGTACTCTAAGCTAATCTAATCTATGTTATAACTGTGCCCTTCGGCTTAATTTGCGTTTTTTTAAGTCTTTATGACAATCTGTTATTACTTTTTCTTTAAACTTACCCTGACATAAAACTTAATACTATCTTAACTATGTGCGTAACAGTACGGACACGTGCACCAGGGCGTATATGTTCTGTATATGCCTAACATATATAATTTATAAGCCGTGATGCACCCTGTTTTTTTTAATATATTTTTTTTTTTTTTGGTTTTTTTGTTTTATTTTTTTTTTTTTTTGGATTTTTGTGTTTTTTTATTTTTTTTGGATTTTATTTTTGTTTAATCATTTTTTTTTGTTTTATTATTTTATTATTATTATTTTTTTCCTCTTAAAGCTATCTTAAAAACTATTTTAGCTGGCCACTGTGGTCAACTACCTGATCATGTGGAAAAGCTATCGGTGGCGGAGGCTGGTTTTGGTGTAAACAACAATAAAATTGCCGTTCTTTGGCAGACTCTTTCCTATCTCGAGCGGGGATAGCTCTACTGAACCGGAGGAGATCCTAGTGTGCGCGGACGACATCCGGTTCGTACTGGAGTCGCCTATCCACTGTTCGACGTACGACATGGAAGATGATAGGACATCCTTGTGGATCCTGTATAAGGCCACTTGTGTCTACATAAAGGAATGCTTCGGGAGGAATAAAGCCGTTAAGGCGCACGCTTTCATGGTACATACTATTGGGGTAGTAAGCCCCAAAGATTAGACTGTTGGAAGAGGTCATAGCTCGTGCAGTGTGCCGTCTGATCAGTTTAGTGATAAAATTATCTACCCTATTTGCGTTTGGCTTATTGTACAGGACCTCGTTAGGATAGTACTTCTTGTACTCAGACTCGGGTGTGCGATACAGATGGAGACAGCGCCTAAGACACTGTCTCTCGAACACCCTCATCTGTTCCATCTTGGACGGACTCACG
Organism: Eristalis intricaria; assembly: GCA_964034865.1. Lineage (NCBI taxonomy): Eukaryota > Metazoa > Arthropoda > Insecta > Diptera > Syrphidae > Eristalis > Eristalis intricaria. The sequence continues at coordinate 50,181,671 of OZ035873.1, read as the reverse complement.
TTGAACCACAATGGACAACCGTACCGTACCATAGTTGGCCGTACCATAGCGGGCCATGTAGCAGATTACCTTCACTCTGGTATCAAGTTGGCTGCTGAAAAACCACCTTCTTGCCGAAGCAACGGCTTTTCTGGCTTCGTCAGAGCAATATCTATGTTTATCAAAATACAGATATTGATCCAGCCAAATGCCTTGATATCTAACAAAACTTTTTACACCTAACGGCCATGCATGCGGGTCAACTATGCCGAACTTACGCCAGTTTTGGCGCGTATCCCGCGTTGCCCTGTCCAACGGGGTCCGGAAAAGACTAGTTTCGCACTTCTGGAAGTTGATAAGCAACTTCCAGTCGTCGCAAAATCGCTGGATTTTCTCGAAGTCACGCTGCAACAAGATGTTTATTACCTCGACCTTCGGACCTGATCTGTACGCAACTAGGTCGTCGGCGTACGCAATTAAGTGCGACATGGAACCTATAAGATCTGCAGTGAATATAGAAAACAGGATCGGGGAACCGATGGCCCTCTATTGCAGACCGTTTTTAATGTTAAAGACCGTAGTGGAAGTTACGTCACCAATTTTCACAACGAACTTTCGACCTGTTATCATGTCATAGACCATGTATAGCAATGGTTTACTTATGCCAAGCCTGACCAACTTGAGGAAGAGGCCCTCTAACCAAACGGTGTCGAACGCCTTCTCCAAGTCAATCAGGCAGGCACCTGTGCACTGATTTTTGTTTTTATTCCATTGTATGTCGGACACCAGTTTTGACGCGGCATTAATGGTATCATGCCCCGCTCGGAATCCGAACTGGTTGTCCGGTATGATTTTCTTTTCATCAGCCCATTGCTTCAGAACTCGAATGACTATCTTTTCAAAAACCTTGCTTATGCAGGGAAGAAGACTGATCGACCGAAGATTTGTCGGAATGGACTTATCTTTGTCCCGTTTAGGGATCGGTTGAACAACAGCTGTTTTCCAGTGCGTGGGGTAATGTGCATTATTCAGGGCATTGTTGAACAATGTTGTGCACATTTGGACCGCTTCGGGGGGAAGATGGCGAAGCAAAATGTTTGGTATTCCATCGATTCCCACTGACTTTTTCTTCTTCAGCGAGTGGAAGATACCCTGGAGATCTTCTTGAGATATCAAGAGGTCATTCCTATCATTGGCGAAGGTACTATGTGCCATGTTCTCGTCATTGAACCTGGTGAAACCTGGATTCTCTGCTCGCCATTGACTTATCTCATTGCGGAGATAGAAGTGGTTTAGCAGGGCTCTGTTCTCCAGATCGTGATTCGGCCTGCTAACCTCGTTGACCGTATAAACTCTCTGGAACACTGCACCAATAACTGTAACCTTCTCTTGGGGATCTTCGACCGCAAAGAAGTCATCGTATAGCACTGCCTCATCTGGATCGATGCCAACTGAAGTCAGTAAGTGTTCGTTGTCTGTCGTCCTGGGAAGTCTTACGATTTGAATGTCGTTTTGATCTTTCCTCCGAAATATTTTATTTACTTGCGGGAATATAACCAGGTTGTGGGATCGTACAGCCCAGACTTTGTTGCCCCAGTGAAAGCTTATAGCCAAGCTATAGTTCTCGTCTATCAGCATGAGATCCAGATAGGACCCTTCTAGGATACGATGGCCTTTCGGTTGCAAGCAAATCTAGCTTGAACTCAACATTGTAGACTACCAACCAGTTATACAATGAGGTCCCCCTGGTGTTATGCACCACGTTGCCCCACTCTATATGCCTCGAGTTCAAGTCCCCGGTTACGATATAATAGTTCTCCTCCGAGCTCAGTCGACGGCTAGTGAAAGAGTATCTTCTGAAATGAAATATTGTCTGATGTGACTTGTCAGTCGCATAGACAGCGATCACCTATAGCCACCTACCATCGCGAAGGGGAATGCGTGCGATACATTTCTATGGCCTGGAATCTCCGCACTTCACCGCTATACACGACCTTATGACACAGGCCTTTTTTGATTAAGAGTGCGACTCCACCAGCTAGGTAGCTTCGATCTCTTCTAATGATATTGTAATTTTTGTACCTTAGCTTAGTTTCGCAAACCATCAACACATCAGGATTATGGGTCTCTAACAAGTTACCAAAATTTAATTGACGTTTACGGCGGATCAGTGAATTCACATTCACTGCTAGAATCTTAAGGTTGCAGGCTGCCTGCGCAGCCATTATACCGATGTTCCGTTTGGCTCTCCAAACAGCATCAAATAGATGAGGTCTATTCGCGCTGCTTGTTCTTGTAACTGGTTGTGGAATTGGGTTTGGAGTTGAGCGATCTGCCTCTGGATAGAGATCAGGATCGTCTGCACATCCAAATTTGCTTCTGGTTGCCTGGCCACAGGGACCTGGGTAACTTGCGGCACTGTCTGTTGAACCAGTCGCCTATCCGATGCCACTTGGGCATAGGAGACTGCCGGTGTAACAGTGGTAGCTGGAGCACGGGGCACTGGCCTCGCTTCTACCATTTTTCCTTTACGTTTGGACTCTATAATTTTTCTCATTTCTTGGACCTTAGGACATCCCCGATAGTTTGCAGGTGTACAGAGCACGCACGTCAGCTAAAGGACATTCCCCGCGATTGTGGGTTCCTGCGCAGCGAGACTGCAGTTGCAGTTCGCCGCGGCATGCCCAAACCTCTGACAACGAGCACACTGAAGTATGTTCTTAGTCTTTATTAATGTATCCCATTTTACAGACAGAGCCTAATTTGGTTATTTTATTTAGGCTCTCAATTCTGCTGCCTGGGGTAACCTGAACTAGGAAGAATGGAAGTTTCCTGTTCTCCCTTCTCGATACCGCAGTGATGAAGGGCCCTACGGCCTGGACATCGTCGCTCTGCGCTTGGCGCAGGATAGCGATGATCTCATCGGGATCCACGTCCTTAAGGAGCATGGTCTGCACCTTTTCCTCTTCCGGATGGTACGAGAAAAACTCTGCTTCCGACACCGCTAGCCTTTCTTTGGCTACGTGATAGTCTGCCTTTGATAAGCAATGGACACGTAGTGGACCCTTATACTTAATAAAGTAAGAATTTTTTGTGACCAACTTACGTAGTATGTCAACGTCCTTCGTCTCCAGTCCGAAGACGTTGATTGGAGGGCATCTCTCCTTGTTGGTTGGTTGCTGCTTCTGCTGTGTTGTCTTCTGCTGATGTTGTTGTTGTTGCTGCTTTCCTAGTTGGGCAGCTGCCCGACGCTGTCCCATTGGCAGCTGTTGGGACGTTCCTTGTTGTTCCTGCTTCTGCTGCGGTTGCTTCCCCTTGGTCTGAATCTTCTTCTGTTGTTATTGCTGCTTTGGCTGCTGCTGTTGTTGTTGCTGCTGCTTTAGCTGCTGCAACTGTCGTTGTGCAGCCTCTTTGGCTGCTCTTCGGGCCCTTAATTTTGTTTAGAGGGCTTGGATGTGGGCATCCAGCTCCTCCCTCTCTCGCTGGCTCTTCTCCAGCTGCTCCCGATCCTGTTCCTCTTCGTCCTCCGATTCAGAGGATGTTAGAGTATGGAAGGGGTTCTCTCTACCGCTGTAGGATAATTTCACTCCCCTTCTGTCGACTCGTATTCGACGTCGTCGACCACTTGTTGCATTCTGGATGCTGCTGTTGTTGTCGCTATAATTGTTCATGTTGCTACTTCTGGTGTTGTATTTGTGGCTTTTGCCGCAATTTTCGTGTCGCCTGATCCTAGGCTGGAATAGCAATTCACGAGTTTGGGTTGAGGCTGAAGCTTCTTCCTCCTCTCTTCATGCCCTCTTTTTGTGTTGCCTGGTGGTTTGATGTCCCAGCCACCGGTACAACATCACCTCATTTTTTGAGCTCGGTCGCTCCACTCGCTCCATCTCACTTGTTTTTCACAGTTAGTGTTCTTTAATTCTTATTGGAATTGAAAAAAAGATCTTAGTTTTTTTTTTTTGGGATTTGAACCCGGCACTTAGAAGTCACCGGCGCACAGTGGTCCCGCAGTGGAAATAAATACCCGAAGTGACATATTTTTTCCCGGCCAAATGGTTTTTGTTTTTCGATTCTACAAATATGAAAATTTAGAAAAAAAAATTGTTTGACTTTGGATCATCCGTTTGGCTGTACCGTTAGCTCAAAGTTGGGACTTTGAAAATTACAAAAATTGACGTATTGTTTAAGCAAATTTGATGTGGCATATTTCCTAAAATTATGTAGATTGGAACCTAAAGTAGATTTTTTTTTTAAAAGGTCATACATCTTGCTTTCAAACTGCGTTTTCAGATTTTTCTTATTGCTTACCAATTTTTTAAATCAGGCTTTTAAGTAAATGCACATTTTGAGAGGAGCATTTCAATGTTTGATGGACTATAACAAAAATGCTCCAAGAGTCTCCAAATGGGAGACCAACTTTTTCTAAAAGCTAAAAGTATTGTCTATCGATGCTGAAAAAACTAGAGACCACTATTGATCACTTTGGGAGTACGAGGCATTTAAGTGGAGCAATGTCGTGCATTTTTCAGCATTTTCAAACGATTTCCCTTGCAATGCATGTATTGTGCGAGATGCCGAGGATGTTTTTATTATTGTGAATTAAAATTCTTTGGGTCATAAAATTGTTATAATTATGCAACTAATTGCTTTTATCTTGTTTTGTTTACGGTGTCATAAATGCATGTCGCAATGGGGCAAAAAAGGGGGGTAATTAGAGCTGACTTTGAGGCATCGGAAATTAGTTTATGATTCCGAAAATATTGAAGATTTCAATTAGGAAGATGACGTTTTGCTTTATACAGATATCGAAAATACAAATATATTTAAGTTTTTCGCGATAGCAAGTATTGTATTTGAATATAGATTCTTGTGCGATTACTTTTTTGATGGACATATTTCCAACTTCGGCAGCTTTTTATCAAATAATAACGGAAACTTACTACCGTGCCAAATTTAACAAATATTTTTAGAAGTGACGAAAAGGTTTTTGCCACATTTTAAAAGATTCTGTGTTATCCTGGAGACAATATGCAGCAATTTTTGGATTGACCCCGACAAGTTTGGAGCTTATGCTCAGGAAACCGCTACAATGGCTACAAATTTATATCAGTGGTATTATATGCCAGCAACAGCGCATACAATTCTGTTCCACGCGGCAGAAATAATATCATCAGCAGCCTTGCCCGGCGGATCATTGTCAGAGGAGGCGCAGGAAAGTCGGAATAAAGATAGGTACTATCGCATTAATAATAGTAGAAAATGTTCTCGTTCGGCAACAAATGAAGATGTTATTCATCAAATGTTGGTATCATCTGATCCCTGGATTGCGTATTTAAGGCCTGAACCAAAAACAAAAGATTCGCTGCCACTTATTATTGAAGCGCAAGCCTTATTATACTGAATTGCTTAGTTTCTTTAATCCCAAATAAAGTGTACGTTACCAAAACTTGTAAAATTGAATTTATATTTATAAACAGTGATTACAAATTTGCTTTAAGTCCCAATTTCGAGTCATAGACAATAATAAATAATTATTTTATACAATTAAACAAAAAAAAGTGTTTTTTTTTTTTTTTTTAACTTAAGATTACTCCTTTAGCTTATGAGATACATCAACCATTTTTGAAACATAATAAGATCTCATAGTACTTGCACTATGTTTCATTAAGATCGGTTCACGGGTTCAAAAGATACAGATTTATTTCCAAATCTCCCATACAACGGGACCACTGTGCGGCGATCACTCTAACGCGACGCTACATATTGTTATTATTTTTCGGCGATATTTCCGCACTTGATTTTTCAGTATGTCCGCACTAAGTCGAAACACGTCTGCACTGGATGGAGGTCTGTGAACGACTGATTCGTACACTACGCAATAGGCTACTTCTGTATTAGAAAAATTACTGTCAGACCTTTTGTGTTCTCGCGTACTACTTTCAGGAATGGGAATAAAGGAGTAAAAGAAAATGCGTTAGTCCGCTTTGAAAGCCGGAGAACGACTGGGTTTCTTCAGGTCAATTATGGAGGCGCCCGTACATTGTTTCTGGTTCTTGTTCCATTGGCTATTCAACGCGGCATGAATAGTGCCATACCCCGCTTTGAAACCGAATTAGTTATCCGGAATTATATTTTTGTCCAGTTGATCAGAGTTATATTGATACCTTCTCGAATACCTGACTGATGTTCGGAAGGAGTCTAATAGACCGGAGGTTGCAAGGATTCGAAGAATTTTTTCCTCTTGGATATGGGTTGCACAATCGCTGTTTTCCAATGCTCCGGATAATATGCGTTATTCAGAGCATTGTTAAACATGATTACATCTATAGTAATTAACATGTAACCAATATTATTCGACAAATATTTTTATAGTGAATGTGGTTTTTTTATTATGTTGTGCTGCGTCTACAATTCATGAGGAAGACGATTCCATAAGCGAATTGCCGATACAAAAATGGAGTGTTCTCCCACGCAATTAGTGAAGCGGGTGGAATAAGTTTCATAGTGCATGTTAAATGTGCAAATATGAGGCTATCGTTGGAAAAAAATCAGGACATTCATGGTATATAATTTTGTACAATTAAGGATATTATTAACATTGCAGAACCAGTTCTTAAATGAGATACACTACAATATCTAGGACCTACGGTGACGATGAATCTCCTCTTCTATGGATTAGAAACAACCTTTCGAACCGTTGAATTCAAGTTGTTTTGAATGGGTTGATGTCTGATATCCACCAAATAAATGCTGGTGTTCCCCAAAGCTCTGTCTCCGGCACTCTTCCTCGTTTTTATAAATGATCTCTTGTCACCTTCCTCTAATTCAAACCATTTCTTCGCTGATGACAGTACCCTTAGCTTTTCTTATTCATTCCAAGACTCACGACCCCGCCCTTCGACCGTAGAATTGGAACTGCAACGTATGTTAAGCATGAATTGAATTCCGATCTTGACAGCATAAATTAGAGTGAAACAATAGAGTGGAATTCAATTCTTCAAAAACTCAATGCTGTCTGCTGTCACTCAAGCTAACCCTTCATAATCCCCCACTATCAATGAATGGCGCTTTTGTCGATGAAACTTTCCATTCTTGGTATATGTATCGATTATATCGATTTCAATTTCATCTCGAGTGAAGGCCGAGCTTACGAGATGTTGTATCAGAAAACGACAGCCTCATTCACCAACCCATATCTGTAATATCCATAGAAAAATAATTTAATTAAATCGGTTCTCCATTTGGACTTAATTACAAACTCAGGTCCAATGCCGAAAACTTCTGTCCGTCAGTGTATACAAATTTATATTTCTAACCAGATAACAAGAATCCTTCTGATAGCAAAGACTATGTTCAAACTTCTTCTTCTCTTCTTAACGGTTTTGTATTAATTTTATTGAATAAAAGAAAAACTTTATAATTTTTCTCATAACATTTTATCAAAACTTTAATTTTTAAATTTAAATGATCATTTAGGCTTTGAACTTTTTTGAAATGACTGTAGACCTCCTACAAATTAATGAAATAGGCATAGATTCGGTTTATGAGGAATACCAAATAATTCGAAAGTCCTAAGAAGAATGATAAGGAAATGTTTAAATATTTAATATCTTGTATTCAATAAGTGGTCGCCGTGGCTTAGTAGGTAAGTACGAACTTAGTACGATAATAGTAAAGTGTCAAGTGCGGAAAGTATTACCAAAATCCAACAAGAATCGGTAGCTTCGGAGTAGAGTGCTCGCCGGTGGTTTCACGTTGCCGGCTTCAAATCCCGCAGAAAACAGTGAGATCTTTTTTCCTTTTAAAATTAAATCAAGCAAAGAAAGTGTCAAAAAATAAGTGAAATGGAGCCAGTGGAGCGCCCGAGCTCAAAAAATGAGGTGATGTTGTACCGCTGGCTGGGACATCAGACCACCTGACTGGTGTTTGTTGACTACAAACGAAAAGGGGAGGGAGAAAAGGCGGAAGAAGCTCCAGCCACAAAAAAATCTGGTGAAGCGCCGCTCCAGCATAGGATCAGGCGACGTGAAAATTGCGCCAAAAGCCGCAATCACAACAACAACAGTAGCCACAACTACAGCAGCAGCAGCCAGAAGGCAACAAAGAATAGTCGACGACGTTGAGTACGAGTCGACAGAAGAGGAGGGGAGGTTCTCCTACAGCGGGAGAGAGAACCCCTTTCATACTCTAACGTCCTCTGAATCGGAGGACGAAGAGGAAGAGGACCGGGAGCTGCTGTAGAAAAGCCAACGAGAGGGAGGAGCTGGATGCCCAGATCCAAGCCCTCCAAATCAAATTAAAGGGCAGGAGAGCAGCCAAAGAGACTGCACAACAACAGCAGTAGCTACAAACACAGCAGCAGCAACAACAACAACAGCAGCAGCCAAAGCAGCAGCAGCAGCAACAACAGCTTCAGATGCAGACCAAGTGGAAGCAACCGCAGCAGCAGCCGAAACAGCAACAACCAGGAACGTCCCAACAGCTGCCAAAGGGACAGCGTTGGGCAGCTGCCCAACTAGAAAAGCACCAACAACAACAACATCAGAAGAAGACAACACACCAGAAGCATCAACCAACCAACAAGGAGAGATGCCCTCCAATCAACGTCTTCGGACTGGAGACGAAGGACGTTGACATACTACGTAAGTTGGTCATAAAAAATTCTTACTTTATTAAGTATAAGGGTCCACTACGTGTCTCTGTCCATTGCTTATCAATGGCAGACTATCACGTAGCCAAAGAAAGGCTAGCGGTGTCGGAAGCAGAGTTTTTCTCGTACCCTCCGAAATAGGAAAAGGTGCAGACCATGCTCCTTAAGGACGTGGATCCCGATGAGATCATCGCTATCCTGCGCCAAGCGCAGAGCGACGATGTCCAGGCCGTAGGGGTTAAGCCCTTCATCACTGCGGTATCGAGAAGGGAGAACAGGAAACTTCCATTCTTCCTAGTTCAGGTTACCCCAGGCAGCAGAATTGAGAGCCTAAATAAAATAACCAAATTAGGCTCTCTGTCTGTAAAATGGGATACATTAATAAAGACTAAGAACATACTCCAGAGTCCTCGTTGTCAGAGGTTTGGACATGCCGCGGCGAACTGCAACTGCAGTCTCGCTGCGCAGGAACCCACAATCGCGGAGAATGTCCTTTAGGGACCGATAAAGTTGATGATAGGAGCAAGCTGACGTGCGTGCTCTGTAAGACCAGTGGGCACCATGCTATCTATCGGGGATGTCCTAAGGTCCAAGAAATGAGAAAAATTATACAGGCCAAACGTAAGGTAAAAATGGTAGAAGCGAGGCCAGTGCCCCGTGCTCCAGACACACAGACAGTGCCGAAAGTTACCCAGGTCCCTGTGACCAGGCAAGAAGAAGCAAATTTGGATGTGCAGACGATCCTGATCTCTATCCAGAGGCAGATCGCTCAACTCCAAACCCAATTCCAGAACCAGTTACAAGAACAAGCAGCGCGAATAGACCTCATCTATTCGATGCTGTTTGGAGAGCCAAACGCAACATCTGTATAATGGCTGCGCAGGCAAAATTCTAGCAGTGAATGTGAATTCACTGATCCGCCGTAAACGTCAATTAAATTTCGGTAACTTGTAACAGACCCATAATCCTGGCGTGTTGATGGTTTGCGAAACTACGCTACGGTACAAAAATTACAATATCATTAGAAGAGATCAAAGCTACCTAGCTGGTTTAGTCGCACTCTTAATCAAAAAAGGCCTGTGTCATAAGGTCGTGTATAGCGGTGAAGTGCGGAGATTCCAGGCCATAGAAATGTATCGCACGCATTCCCTTTCGCGATGGTAGGTGGCTATAGGTGATCGCTGTCTATGCGACTGACAAGTCACATCAGACAATATTTCATTACAGAAGATACTCTTTCACTAGCCGTCGACTGAGCTCGGAGGAGAACTACTATATCGTAACCGGGGACTTGAACTCGAGGCATATAGAGTGGGGCGACGTGGTGCATAACACCAGGGGGACCTCATTGTATAACTGGTTGGTAGACCACAATGTTGAGTTCAAGCTAGATTTGCTTGCAACCGAAAGGCCATCGTATCCTAGAAGCGGGTCCTATCTGGATCTGATGCTGATAGACAAACGAGTGACTATACTAGACGTGGAAAGATGAACACGGAACTGTCTAACTGCTGTTGAGTACGAGAGTGATCACTGCGGGCTCTTTGCAGTTATTCAGCTCCCGAACGAGGTGGAAGGACTGGAAGAGTATGTCCAGAGGCACCCTTATAATTATAATAAGGCCCGCTGGCCACGCTTCTCCAGGACTTTATCCACAGAACTACGTTCGAGTGGGATCAATCCGCCGACAAACAGAAACCTGACGAACGAAGAGGTTGACAGGTACCTCAAACAAATGGACGAAGTAGTCAAATGTACGATGGACAAAAAAATTCCGAAGGTAGTTCAAATCGACAACAGCGATGTTCACGTGCACAAAAGTAGGCTGCTGTCAAGACTCATACTCTTGCATAGGCGGTTTACAGATCCGCAAAACGCGGAAGTCAGAGCATTGAAGTCGGAGATCAAGAACCTCCAACAGTTAATACGTATAAACTATAGCTTGGCTATAAGCTTGCACTGGGGCAACAAAATCCGGGCTATACGATCCCACAACCCGGTTATGTTCCCGCAAGTAAATAAAATATTTCGAAGGAAAGATCAAAACGACATTCAAATCGTAAGACTTCCCAGGACGATGAGGCAGTACTATACGATGACTTCTTTGCGGTCGAAGAGAAGGTTACAGCTATTGGTGAAGTGTTCCAGAGAGTGTATACGGTCAACGAGGTTAGTAGGCTGAATCACGATCTGGAGAACAGAGCCCTGCTAAGCCACTTCTATCTCCGCAATGAGATAAGTCAATGGTCAATGATCAGAGAATCCAGGTTTCACCAGGTTCAATGACGAGAACATGGCACATAGAACCTTCGCCAATGATAGGAATGACATCTTGATATCTCAAGATCTCCGGGGTATCTTCCACTCGCTGAAGAAGAAAACGTCAGTGGGAATCGATGGAATACCGAACATTGTGCTTCGCCATCTTCCCCCGAAGCGGTAAAATTTACACAACATTGTTCAACAATGCGCTGAGTAATGCACACTACCCCACGCACTGGAAAACAGCTGTTGTTCAACCGATCCCTAAACGGGACAAAGATAAGTCCCTTTTGGTTTGGTTGGAGGGCCTCTTTCTCAAGCTGGTCAAGCTTGGTATAAGTAAACCATTGCTATGCATGGTCTATGACATGATAACAGGTCGAAAGTTCGTTGCGAAAATTGGTGACGTAACTTCCACTACGGTCTTTAACATTAAAAACGGTCTGCAATAGAGGGCCATCGGTTCCCCGATATTGTTTTCTATATTCACTGCAGATCTCATAGGTTCCATGCCGCACTTAATTGCGTACGCCGACGACCTAGTTACGCAACTAGGTAAATATCAGGTCCGAAGGTCGAGATAATAAACATCTTGTTGCAGCGTGACTTCGAGAAAATCCAGCGATTTTGCGACAACTGGAAGTTGCTTATCAACTTCCAGAAGTGCGAAACTAGTCTTTCCCGGACCCCGTTGGACAGGGCAACGCGGGATACGCGCCAAAACTGGCGTAAGTTCGGCATAGTTGACCCGCATGCTCGGCCGTTAGCTGTAAAAAGTGGAATTTGGCTGAAACAATATCTGTATTTTGACAAACATATAGATATTGCTCTGACTAAAGCCAGAAAAGCCTTTGCTGAGGCAAGAAGGTTGTTTTTCAGCAGCCAACTTGATACCATAGTGAAGGTAATCTGCTACATGGCCCTAGTACGCCCAATTATGGTGTACGGTTGTCCATTGTGGTTCAACGTGAGTCCTTCCCAGATGGAAAAGATGAGGGTGTTCGAGAGGCAGTGTCTTGGGAGCTGTCTGTACACGAGGCAAACGTAAATAGGGTAGATAATTTTATCATTAAACTGATCAGAAGGCACACTGCACGAGCTATGACCTCTTCCAAGAGTCTAATCTTTGGGGCTTACTACCCCAATAGTATGTACCATGAAAGCGTGCGCCTTAACGGCTTTATTCCTCCCGAAGCATTCCTTTATGTAGACACAAGTGGCCTTATACAGGATCCACAAGGATGTCCTATCATCTTCCATGTCGTACGTCGAACAGTGGACAGGCTCCAGTACGAACCGGATGTCGTTCGCACACACGAGGTTCAGTAGAGCGGTCGCCGCTCGAGATAGGAAAGAGTATGCCAAAGAACGGCAATTTTACACCAAAACCAGCCGCCGCCACCGCTAGCTTTTCCACAGGATCCGGTAGCTGACCGCAGTGGCCAGCTTACACAGTTTTTAAGGTAGCGTTAAGAAGAAAACAAAAATAAAATACAAAAAAAAAATATAAAACAAAAAATCCAAAACAAAAGAAAAAAAAATAATAATAAAACAAAAAAACCAAAAAAAATATATATATACAACAAAAATAAAAAAAGGTGCATCATGGCATATAAATTATATATGTTAGGCATATACACAACATATACGCCCTGGTGCACGTGTCCGGACATAGTTAAGATAGTATTGAGTTTTATGTTATGTTAAGTTAGAATAATGTAGTTTAAGTAGTTAAGTTTAGCCAAGTTTTCTTGGCAAATGAATAAAGAAATAAAAGATTGTCTTAATGACTAAAAAAAAACATAGATTAAGCCGGAAGGCACATTTAGAAAGTAGTTCAGATTAGCTTAGAGTACCCGCATAGGGTCAGTAGGTTAGTATTTAAGAACATTTGTAAATTGTTAAGTTAGTTAAGCTAGTTTTAAGTACTTTTGTCTAGCATGTAAGTAAAATTATACAGAATAAAAGAAAATTACATTTAAAAAAAAAAAAAGTGTACGAGACTCTGACGCGGAACATCCAGAGTTCGATCCCGAGGGTAAAATTTGTGATATGTCACTTTTTTTAGGAGCCTTGAGAGCGACCCGAGTGTACGGGTAAAGTACCGGTGGACGGCGAATCAAGCCGGCACAGCAGGCCACCAAGCCAGCAGCAGAGCCCACCAACCGGTGGAGACGGGAAAGAGGAGGAGGATGAGGATACAACCGCAGCCGAACATCGTCAAGCGGGCAGCGGTGAAAGTCACACCGCCGACACCAGCTACTACGTCATCAGCAGCAACAACAGCTACGACGACAGCAGCGGCCAATCGCTACCATCGATGCACTTCACGTGCATAAAAGTAAACTGCTGTCAAGACTTAAACTCTTGCACAGACGGTTTACAGATCCAAGAAGTCCGGAAGTCAGATCCTGAAATCAGCGATCAAAAACCTCCAACAACTAATAAAAATCAATTAATTTCAGTTAGCAATTAAATCAATTTAGCTATAAACTTGCACTGGGGCAATCAAAACCGAGCTGTACGATCCAGCAACCCGGGTATGTTCCCGCAAGTAAATAAAATATTCAGAAGGAAAGATCAAAATGACATTCAGATCGTTCGACTTCCCAGAACAACTGACAACGAAAAACTACTGACCTCAATCAATGTTGATCCAGATGAGGCTGTGCTAGATAACGACTTTTTCGTGATCGAAGATCCCCAGGAGAAGGTTAAAACAATGGGTGCTGTTTTCCAGAGAGTGTCAACGAGGTTCGTACGCCGAAAAACGACCTGGAGAACAGAGCAGGATTAAATCACCTCTATCTCCGTAAGCAGATTAGTCAATGGCGTTCGGAGAATCACAGTTTCACCAGATTCAATGACGAAAATAGTTTCGTCGCCGTGGCGTAGAGGGTAAGTACGTCGACTCCAGTCGTTCACAGACCTCCACCAAGTGCAGACGTGTTTCGGCTTAGTGCGAACATAGACAGTGCAAGTGTGTAAAGTGGGTTAAAAAACTCAAGACCCGATAGCGTCGCGGTAGAGTGATCGCCGGTGACTTCGTGGTGCCGGGTTCAAATCCCGGAAAAAGTGGAATCCTTCTTTTTTTTTTTAATTAAAATAAATAAAGACACATAGTGTGAAACAAAAGTGAAATGGAGCCAGTGGAGCGACCCGAGCTCATAAAATCGGGTGATGTTGTACCGGTGGCTTTGAAATCGGACCACCAGACAACAAATGAAGAGGGGAGGAAGAAGAGGAGGAAGAAGCTCCAGCCGCAACCCAATCTAGTAAAGCGCCGTTCCAGCCTTGGATCAGGTGACGGGAAAATTGCGGCTATCCAGAATGGTCGACGACGTAGAATACGAGTCGTCTGAAGGGGAGGGGAGATTCTCCTACAGCGGGAAAGAGAACCCCTTCCACACTCTAACGTCCTCTGAATCGGAGGACGAAGATGAAGAGGACCGGGAGCAGCTGGAAAAGAGCCAGCGAGAGAGGGAGGAGCTGGACGCCCACATCCAACCCCTTCAAACTAAATTAAGGGCCCGGAGAGCAGCCAAAGAGGCTGCACAACAACAACAGCAGCTACAAAAACAGCAGCAACAGCAACAACAACAGCAGCAGCCAAAGAAGCAGCAGCAACAACAACAGCAGCAGCCAAAGCAGCAGCAACAACAACAACAACATCAGAAGAAGAAGGCACAGCAGAAGCAACCGCAACAGCAGCAGCCAGCCAAAACGGAGAGATGCCCTCCAATCAACGTCTTCGGACTGGAGACGAAGGACGTTGACATACTGTGTAAGTTGGCCACAAAAGAGTCATATTTCATTAAGTATAAGGGTCCACTACGGGTATCTGTCCATTGCTTATCAATGGCAGACTATCACGTAGTCAAAGAAAGGTTAGCGGTGTCGGAGGCTGAGTTTTTCTCGTACACTCCGAAAGGGGAAAAGGTGCAGACCATGCTCCTTAAGGACGTGGATCCCGACACTGATCCCGATGAGATCCTCGCTATTCTGCGCCAAGCGCAGAGCGACGATGTCCAGGTCGTAGGGGTTAAGCCCTTCATCACTGCGGCATCGAGAAGGGAGAATAGGAAACTTCCTTTCTTCCTGGTTCAGGTCACCCCAGACAGCAAACTAGAGAGCCTAAAAAAAATTACCCATTTAGGCACTCTGTCTGTTACATGGGAAACAATAAAAAAGACAAAGAACACACTCCAGTGTCGAGGATGTCCTAAGGTCCAAGAAATAAGAAAAATTATACAGGCCAAACGTAATGGAAAAATGGTAGAAGCGAGGCCAGTGCCTCGTGCTCCAGCTACCACTGTTACACCGGCAGTCTCCTATGCCCAAGTGGCATCGGCTGGGCGACCGGTTCAACAGACAGTGCCGAAAGTTACCCAGGTCCCTGTGGCCAGGCAACCAGAAGCAAATTTGGATGTGCAGACGATCCTGCTCTCTATCCAGAGGCAGATCGCTCAACTCCAAACCCAATTCCAGAACCAGTTACAAGAACAAGCAGCGCGAATAGACCTCATCTATTCGACGCTGTTTGGAGAGCCAAACGCAACATCTGTATAATGGCTGCGCAGGCAGCCTGCAACCTGAAAATTCTAGCAGTGAATGTGAATTCACTGATCCGCCCTGAACGTAAATTAAATTTCGGTAACTTGTTGCAGACCCATAATCCTGATGTGTTGATGGTTTGCGAAACTAAGCTAAGCCAGACGCACCCACTCAGGTACAAAAATTACAATATTATTAGAAGAGACCGAAACTACCTAGCTGGTGGAGTCGCACTCTTAATCAAAAAAGGCCTTTGTCATAAGGTCGTGTATAGCGGTGAAGTGCGGAGATTCCAGGCCATAGAAACGTGTATCGCACGCATCCCCCTTCGGGGTGGTAAGCGGCTATATGTGATCGCTATCTATGCGACTGACAAGTCACGTATCAAACAATATTTCATTTCAGAGCTCGATACTCTTTTCACTAGCCTTCGACTGAGCTCGGAGGTGAACTACTATATCGTAGCCGGGGACTTGAACTCGAGGCATATAGAGTGGGGCAATGTGGTGCATAACACCAGGGGGACCTCATTGTATAACTGGTTGGTAGAACACAATGTTGAGTTCAAGCTAGATTTGCTAGCAACCGATAGGCCATCGTATCCCAGAAGCGGGTCCTATCTGGATCTGATGCTGATAGACAAACGACTGACTATACTAGACGTGGAAAGACGCACACGGAACTGTCTAACTGCTGTTGAGTACGAGAGTGATCACTGCGGGCTCTTCGCAGTTATTCAGCTCCCGAACGAGGTGGAAGGACTGGAGGAGTATGTCCAGAGGCACCCTTATAATTACAATAAGGCCCGCTGGCCACGCTTCTCCAGGACTTTATCCACAGAACTACGTTCGAGTGGGATCAATCCGCCGACAAACAGAAACCTGACGAACGAAGAGGTTGACAGGTACCTCATACAAATGGACGACGTAATCAAACGTACGATGGACAAAACAATTCCGAAGTTAGTTCAAATCGACAACAGCGATGTTTATCGAAATGCTACCATCGACGCACTTCACGTGCACAAAAGTAGGCTGCTGTCAAGACTCAAACTCTTGCACAGGCGTTTTACAGATCCGCAAAACGCGGAAGTCAGAGCATTGAAGTCGGAGATCAAGAACCTCCAACAGTTAATACGAAAAAACTATAGCTTGGCTATAAGCTTGCACTGGGGCAACAAAATCCGGGCTGTACGATCCAACAACCCGGGTATGTTCCCGCAAGTAAATAAAATATTTCGGAGGAAAGATCAAAACGACATTCAAATCGTAAGACTTCCCAGGACGACAGACAACGAACACTTACTGACTTCAGTTGGCATCGATCCAGATGAGGCAGTGCTAGACAATGACTTCTTTGCGGTGGAAGATCCCCAGGAGAAGGTTACAGCTATTGGTGCAGTGTTCCAGAGAGTGTATACGGTCAACGAAGTTAGTAGGCCGAATCACGATCTGGAGAACAGAGCCCTGCTAAACCACTTCTATCTCCGCAATGAGATAAGTCAATGGCGATCAGAGAATCCAGGGTTCACCTGGTTCAATGACGAGAACATGGCACATAGTGCCGTCGCCAATGATGGGAATCACATCTTGATTTCTCAAGAAGATCTCCAGGGTATCTTCCACTCGCTGAAGAAGAAAAAGTCAGTGGGAATCGATGGAATACCGAACATTGTGCTTCGCCATCTTCCCCCCGAAGCGGTCCAAATATACACAACCTTGTTTAACAATGCGCTGAGTAATGCACATTACCCCACGCACTGGAAAACAGCTGTTGTTCAACCGATCCCTAAACGGGACAAAGATAAGTCCATTCCGACAAATCTTCGGTCGATCAGTCTTCTTCCCTGCATAAGCAAGGTTTTTGAAAAGATAGTCATTCGAGTTCTGAAGCAATGGGCTGATGAAAAGAAAATCATACCGGACAACCAGTTCGGATTCCGAGCGGGGCATGATACCATTAATGCCGCGTCAAAACTGGTGTCCGACATACAATGGAATAAAAACAAAAATCAGTGCACAGGTGCCTGCCTGATTGACTTGGAGAAGGCGTTCGACACCGTTTGGTTAGAGGGCCTCTTCCTCAAGTTGGTCAGGCTTGGCATAAGTAAACCATTGCTATACATGATCTATGACATGATAACAGGTAGAAAGTTCGTTGTGAAAAATGGTGACGTAACTTCCACTACGGTCTTTAACATTAAAAACGGTCTGCAACAGGGGGCCATTGGTTCCCCGATCCCCGATCCTGCCCCGATCCTGCCGCACTTAATTGCGTACGCCGACGACCTAGTTGCGTACAGATCAGGTCCGAAGGTCGAGGTAATAAACATCTTGTTGCAGCGTGACTTCGAGAAAATCCAGCGATTTTGCGACGACTGGAAGTTGCTTATCAACTTCCAGAAATGCGAAGCTAGTCTTTTCCGGACCCCGTTGAACAGGGCATCGCGGGATACGCGCCAAAACTGGCGTAAGTTCGGCATAGTTGACCCGCATGGTCGGCCGTTAGCTGTAAAAAGTGTAGTCAGATATCTAGGCATTTGGCTGGATCAATATCTGTATTTTGACAAACATATAGATATTGCTCTGACGAAAGCCAGAAAAGCCTTTGCTGCGGCAAGAAGGTTGTTTTTCAGCAGCCAACTTGATACCAGAGTGAAGGTAATCTGCTACATGGCCCTAGTACGGCCTATTATGGTGTACGGTTGTCCATTGTGGTTCAACGTGAGTCCTTCCCAGATGGAAAAGATGAGGGTGTTCGAGAGGCAGTGTCTTAGGAGCTGTCTCCGTCTGTATCGCACACCCGAGTCTGAGTACAAGAAGTACTACCCTAACGAGGTCTTGTACAACGAGGCAAACGTGAATAGTGTAGATAAATTTATTATTAAACTAATCAGAAGGCACACTGCACGAGCTATGACCTCGTCCATCAGTCTGATCTTTGGGGCTTACTACCCCAATAGTATGTACCATGAAAGGGTGCGCCTTAACGGCTTTATTCCTCCCGAAGCATTCCTCTATCTAGACAATTGGCCTAATACAGGATCCACAAGGATGTCCTATCATCTTCCATGTCGTACGCCGAACAGTGGATAGGCGACTTCAATACGAACCGGATGTCGTTCGCACCCACGAGGATCTCCTCCGGTTCAGTAGAGCGATCCCCGCTCGAGATAGGAAAGAGTCTGCCAAAGAACGGCAATTTTACTGGTGGTTACACCAAAATCAGCCTCCGCCACCGCTAGCATTTCCACAGGATCAGGTAGTTGACCATACCAGCTTACATAGTTTTTAAGGTAGCTTTAAGAGAAAAAAAAACCAAAAAAAAATAATATAACATAAAATCCAAAAAAAAAAAAAAAAAGTGCATCACGGCGTATAAATTTTATATGTTATGCATATACACAACATATACGCCCTGGTGCACGTGTCCGTACCGTTACGGACATAGTTAAGATAGTATTAAGTTTTATCTTAGGGTAAGTTAGTATTAGGTAGTGTAAGTAGTTAAGTTTAGCCAAGTTTTTTACAAGTTTTCTTGGAAAATTAATAAAGAAATAAAAGATCGTCTTAATGACTAAAAAAAAAACGTAGATTAAGCCGAAAGGCACATTTAGAAAGTAGATCAGATTAGCTTAGAGTACCCGCATAGGGTCAGTAGGTTAGTATTAAGAACAATTGTAATTCTTAAGGTAGTTAAGCTAGTTTTAAGTAATTTTGTCTAGCAAGTAAGAAATATAAAATTGAAGTAAATAAAATTGCGTTAAAATAAAAAAAAAAAAAAAAAAAAGTACGTCGACTCCTACGCAGAGAGTGCCAGGTTCGATACCCGAATTTACCACCTTTGATAATTCACGGCACCACCTCTTTCGAGTGACTGACAATGCTCAAAGAGTATTCCTGTCAAGAAAAAGCTTCTCATCTTCGCCGATCGGAGTCGGCATTAAAATGTAGGTCCCTTCCACTCGTGAAAGAACAATACCACGCACAACACGAGTAGCTGCTGAGAAGCTAGGCCCAAATTTGCCTCGGACTGTCGCGCCCCCCATATTGTTATTATTAATGACGAAAATATGGCAAACAATGCTGTTGCCAATGATGGAAACCAGATAGTGATTTCCCAAGATCTCCAAGGGATCCTTAAATCTATGAAGAACAAGAAATCAACTGGGATGGATAGTATCCCGAATATCGTGCTTAGTCATCTCCCTCCGGCCGAAGTCGAAATTCACTCTTCTACAACGCGCTTAGTAATGCATATTACCCGGAACGTTGGAAGACAGCTGTTGTGCAATCAATCCCTAAACGGGAAGAACACAAAAGCAGCCCGTCGAACCTCCGATCGATAAGTCTTCTTCCTTGCATCAACAAGGTCTTCGAAAAGATTATTATTCGATCCCTGAAAACGTGGGTCGAGGACAAGAATATTATACCGGACAACCAGTTTGGATTTAGGGCGGGGAATGACACCATACATGCCGCGTCAAAGCTGGTATCCGACATTCAATGGAATAAAAATAAAAAACACTATACGGGTGCCTATCTGATCGACTTAGTGAAGGCCTTCGACACCGTTTGGCTAGAGGGGCTGTTCATTAAGTTCGTCAGACTTGGCTTACATATAACATTGCTATACATGATATATGACATGATAACAGGTAGAAAGTTCGTCGTAAAATGTGGCGGCGTTACTTCTACTACAGTCTTTAATATCAATAATGGTCTACAGCAAGGAGCTGTTGGCTCCCCAGTATTGTTTGCTATTTTCACTGCAGATCTTCTAAGGTCTATGCCGCACCTAATCGCGTACGCCGATGACTTAGTGGCGTACAGATCAGGTCCTAAGGTAGAAGTCATTAATACCTTGTTGCAACGTGACTTTGACAATACTTTGACATATTGCGATGACTGGAAGCGGCTTATCAACTTCCAGAAGTGTGATACGCGAGTACACTGGGATACGCGCGTAAACTGGAAGAAGTTCGGCATAGTTGCCCCCAGGGGGTTAGATATCTTGGCATTTGATTCGATAATTTTCTGTATTTTAACAAACAAATAGAGAAGGCTTTGACCAATGTTAGAAAAAGCCTTTGCTGTGGCAAGTAAGCTGTTTTACAGCAGCCAACTTGATACCAGGGTGAAGGTTATTTCCTACAAGGCCCTCATAAAGCCAATCATGGTGTATAGTTGTCCCCTGTGGTTGAACGTCCATCCCAGATGGAAAAGATGAAAGTGTTCGAGAGACGGTGTCTTAGGACCTGTATCGAACATCCGAGTCTGAGTACAAGAAGTAATATCCTAACGAGGTCCTGTACAACAGGGCAAACGTGAAAGGGATAGACAATTTTATCATTGAATTAATAAGAAGTCACATTGCAAGAAGTATGACTTCTACCAACAGTCTGATCTTCTGGTCTTACTATCCCAATTATATGTACCATGAGAGGTTGTGCCATAACGGCTTTGTTCCACCTGAAGCGTTCCTCTATTTTGATTCGATCAGCCTGATCCAGGACATGGAAGCATGTCCTGTAATCTACCGCGCGGTGCGCCGAATAGTTGACAGGCGACTCCTCTACGATTCGAATGTCGTCCGCGAACACGAAGATCTTCTCCGGTTCAGTAGAGCGATTCCTGCTCGAGACAGGAGAGAGAGTGATAAGGAGCGGCACTTCTTTTGGTGGTTACACCAGAACCAGTCTCCGCCTTCGCCGCCCCCTGCCTATATGATATAATAAATCGTTTGGTTGGTATAGCGGCCCACTTACCAAGTTTTAAGGTAGATTAAAAAAAAAGTACACAAGGGCGTGTGGATTATATATGTTACGCATATACATGACATACACTGTGTACACATAGTATTACGGACATACATTAAGTTAGATTAAGTTTTCTTAGGTTTTAATAGGTAATAGGGTTTAGGTTTAGATTTAGGTTAGGTAATAATAAGAATGTATGGAGCGCCAGGTTTTTCTTAGTTTTCTTGGCCAGTAAGTCTTAAACAATAGTCTAAAAAAAACAGAAACAATAGTTTAGACGCCGAAATTCAAATAATAAGCCAGATTAGAATATTTTAGAGTACCCGCGAAGATAGAATTAAGGACATGAATTGTTATGTGGTTTTTATGTCATTTTTGTCTAGTATAAGTTGTCTTGCAAATTCAGTAAAAATGACATATAAAAAAAAATAAATAAAAAAAGGACTTTACTACAAGCTCAATCGGTATGGCTGTACCATGTGATTCAACACATGTTTTTTACACAATGTTTACACACAATATTATTCTGGCAATACCGTTTATAATAATACTCGATTTACGATTTTAAATTAATCTGTCAAATGTCTCGGATGAATACATCCTCTACTGGCAACAGTAATCTAACAAAGGAAAGCGAACAAAAAGCGAAATATTTTATGAATAACCTCAACGATATGAGTAAATATCCACCGTTAAGCGGCAGTTGTAAGAAGCGCCAGATCGACCCCCCCACGACAAGTAAAAAAAGGAAGGTGTTCGATCCGAACAACCGCTATTCCATCCTGGAGGATCTTGAAATGAGGAACACAGAGGCCAATCCCTCAATTCAAACAACTCCCGTAAAGAAGATCTTAACTTTAAACAACAGCAAAGAACAACGTGGGCAGTAACAACGCTGGAGTGCCCCCGATGGCAGCAGAGGATGCGATGAGTAAGATGAAGATGAGATGGTGCCCTCCCATTTTTGCAAGGAATGTTAATCTAAAAGTATTAAGTGAGTATTACAAAGGCTTAAACTGTAACAGTGAAGATTTTAGATTTGTAAGAAATGGCCAGGATAAATATAGAATATTTGTAGAGGACGCTGAAGTGCATAAGCTTACTCTTGCTCTTTTTTTAAAAACCAAAACGGAGGCTTACTCATTTAGCAGGAAAAAAATTCAACACCATATTAATTGGTGTTTCTAAGTTCTTCTCTGCGCAGGAATCCCAGGCTGAACTTCTGAGGCTTGACCCCTCCTTAAGGGTTTCGGTGAAGGACTTCGTCACTCCCAGATCCAGAAAAGATGACATTAAACTGGAAATGTTCTTCTGTTCTCTTGAGGATAAGGAAAGCCTCATAAAAATTAACAAAATTAAATATCTCTTAATTCATAGAGTATTCTGGGAGAGTGTTAGGAGTTCAGGTACCAAGCAATGCTTCCGTTGTCAAGGAATTGGGCACATAAGCCGATATTGCACTTCCATTCCAATGTGCGTAAAATGAAACAAAGCGCATGAAGCTGGCGAGTGTGAGCTACCGAAGGAAGCCGCAAAATCTTAGATCTATTGCGTGAATTGTGACACCACTGGTTATCCAGCCAGCTATAAAGGTTGTCCAAATTGGATTAAGTTCCAAAAGAGAAGAGACGAATTACGGGAAGTCTCTAGAAATAAAAGATACACCATACGGAACTCCGTCGTTGGCGAAATACTGAAACCAAAGCAAAAAAGCGTAACATATGCAGATCTAGTCAGGCGGCATCCAATTCAGACAGCTCGAATGTACAAGGCTGGAGATAACATAGAAGGTATTTTTTCCGATTACCTTGCTGAATCGGAAGCCCTCTTTGGCATGACACTCGATAAACTTATGGATAAATTAGAGACATTCTTGCCGACTCTCAGCAAACTGGAAAGTGCAACAAAGAAAAGATTTGCACATATGGGGTTCGTTGCCTCAATTTCTCTTAAGTCAACTCTCTCCTATGAACCTTTCTATAATATCCGCCAACATTGCTCCTCTTTCTAAGGAAAAAAAAGCAGAAAGAGATTTATTTCTGGAAGATAAGGCTCCCACTGCACTACTGGTTCAGGAGACCTGTATTCAAACCCAATACACTAGATCTCACTTCAACAATAATTACGATTTTCTGAGCACCAACCAGAACTCAGAGAAGAATTTGAATTTTCTTTTGTCATTGATGCCTATCCCAATCTCTTATTCACATCCCAACTCAAAATGAGTACAATTCGTTGACTGTGTGAATACATGTTGAAGTTTGTATTATCAATGTGTGCTGCAGCAAAACGGACGGAAATTACGGTTTTTCTACACCATTTACACACAACGTGGAGGGATATCAACCGATTCATAAAAGAAAGTTCTTGGAAATCCCACCTATTTACCTGCGCGCGATGTTCACTTGTTGTGCAAATTGAAGTCAAACTTCATCAACCATGAAACAAATTAGCCTATCTTGTAACACATTATGTAATTAGTTTAGCTCTGAAATTTTATCTAAATCGGCTAATCCATTCAGAAGTTTAATATTCACAATTTCAGCAAAATTGAATGATTTGTGTGTAGCTATGTATATGTACATGCATAGATAGTTTGCGTATGACAAAATAAGAAAACTGCGAAAATGTTTATTGCTTCCTTTTCGTTTGGTGACTCAGGCACTCGTTCGTATATGTTCGATTGAGACGTAGAAAAATAAATGCATGGTTGCACCAAAGCAAAATATGAAAAATGTGTGTGTATATATGGAAGTTACAACACACTGGGGGATGGTTGATATCCACGACTACGCAACTTGAAATGGATTGATGCAAGCACCCTTATTTTGAGAATTTTATTCCCGTTTAAAAAGTGCTCGTAACTTCCGAACCGTATATCGTACCGACTCACATTCAGCATCTAAATTTTAGAATGATTTTTGTTTAAAATTTCAGAGTTCTGCGACGTGTAGTTTCGGTGCCTTTGTCGGTCAGACACACAAACTTTGTGCTTTATAGTTAAGAAGCAGAAAGTTTAAATAGATGATTATATTTAAACTTCCCCCAGACTTATCAAAAATTATTATGAGTTTCCTATCAGATCTCACACTTTCCGTCTCATTTGAAAACCACTTTTTCCCGTCCCATCCCCGTATTGGCCGGAGTTCCGCAAGGCTCCATTCTGGGTCCCCACCTATTCAACTTTTTCATCTCGGACTTACCAACTACATGTGAAGAGTCAGAGGCGATTCTCTATGCTGACGACACAATCATCCTAAGCCATCATGAAAGGCCACATTCCGCAGCGAGCGAGGTAAAATCTTACCTCAACGAAGTCATTCCATATTTCCGAAGATGGGGCATGAACCTTAACTTCGGAAAGTGTGAACTTGTCTTCTTCAGAAACGCCTCCGGTAAAGGTCATCATCTGGCAGTTCGTGAAAGCCGATATCTGGATCTTCAGATCGAAGGACATCCAATACCACTTAAAACATCTGTCAAATACCTTGGCATCCATCTGCATGAGCGGTTTAAAATGAATCCTCATGTTAGAACAGTTCTGAACAAGGCAAAAGCAGCTACGTCCAAATTGAAAATCTTGCTCAGATCCAGAGAAGTGGAAAATAGTACTAAAACGCTAATATACAAAACTTTAGTCCGTCCTATACTAGCCTATGGACTCCCTATATGGTTCACAATCACTCCAAATGTTGTACCTGAACTGCACAGATTCGAGCGAAGTATTATCAGAAGCAGCACATCAAAGCATAAAAGACCCGGTGGTAAATGGCTTTGCAGCAGTACATTATACCGTGCAAGTTGCCGTAGCATAGTAGGTTAGAACGTCGACTCCTACGCAGAGAGTGCTAGGTTCGAATCCCCAATCTACCAACATTCATAATTCACGGCTTCCACCACTTTCGAGTCACTGACAATGCTCAAAGAGTATTCCTGTCTAGAAAAAGCTTCTCAACTCAGCCGTTCGGAGTCGGCATAAAACTGTAGGTCCCTTCCTCTCGTGAAAGAACAATAGCACGCACAACACGAGTGGTTGCTGAGAAGCTGGGCCCAGGTGCGCTTCGGACTGTCGCGTCACCAATATTATTATATAAAGCTTTCGACACGCTTAATCATTCATAGCTTATAGATGCTCTGGAACGTATTGGAATACGAGGAGTAATGGCTTATTGGCTAAAGGAATACCTTCACAACAGTTTTTATTGTGTCAAGATCAGCGAGACCTATAGCACGCACATTACGGAGTCCCACAAGGGTCGAAACTGGGCCTCTCCTATTGATACTATACGCCAATGAGCTTCTTTGCATTTTCAAAGGAGCCAAGCATTTTCCTTTTGCCGACGATACAGCTTTAGCGGTATGTCATAGATCCCTGCAGACAGCAACAGCAATAATGCAGGCGTTCGATGATGCAGTTAAGTGTTGTTATGATAACGGCTTAGTGATCAACGCATCCAAAACAATGATGCTGATAAAAAAACCCACAACTCCAGGTTACCGAACAACAAATATACTGTAGGAATGATTTCTGCCGATCGAGTCTTAAAAGAGCATTATACGCACTAACTCATCTGCAGTACTATGCACCAACATCAGTGCTAAGGATTGTGTATCCAAACTGAGATATGGAATACTTGCCTAGGGTAAAGCATCAGTCACACATTCAAGAAAACTTAAAAAATTACAGAAAGCTGCACTGATAATACTTATTTTTTATCCACGATTATCCATATGTGGCCCATGTAGCAGATAACCTTCAGCCTGGTATCAAGTTGGCTGCTTTAAAACGACCCTCTTGCCACACCAAAGGCTTTTTTTAGTTTTTACCAGAGCAATATGTTTTGCCAGGATACCTCACTAAACCTTTCGCATCTAACGGCTGTCCCTGCGGGTCAAGTATGCCGAACGCGCACTCGTTGCCCAAAGAGGACAGTTTCACACTTCAGGAAGTTTATAATCAACTTCCGGCCGTCGCAAAATCGTTTAATTTTTACGAACAAGATTTTCATCACTTCGACTTTCGAACCTGATCTGTACGACACTAGATCATCGGAGTACGCAATTAAGTGCAGCATGGAACCTGTAAGATATGTAGTGAATATTGAGAACAAGAGAGACGAACCAACCGCCCTTTGTGCAGATCATTTTTAATGTCAAGGACAGTGGTGGAAGTTACGTCCTAGAAGTTTCACAAACAATACTGAAGAATCGTATACCGAAGTTGGAGATGTAGTGAAGATGCTCTGATCGCAAATGTTTAAAAACGGGTAGACAGCGAAGTAATGGATCAAGTCTTGGACGCAATGTATGTTGGTAAAGATGGAAGAAAACAATGCCAAACTTGCAGCGTATTCCAGAGCATAATACAATTCATCAGCCACATTTTGTGAGTCCCAAACCAATCATTACTAATGTTTGCCAAATCGGCTCAGCCGTTCTCAATTGATGAATTATTACACATTTTTCACACCAGGTGAACCATGAATTATGAAAGTTGGTAAATAGCAGTATATAAGTATATATACTATAAACAAATGGAATCGAACCAAGAATTAAGTGCAGTGTAAGCACTTTTATAATATAAAATGAATTGGTTGGCGACGCCAACAGTTAGTTATTAATCTGCTTTTACAAACCGAAGACTTTCCCCCACCAGTGGTAAGGGGTCTAAGGTTTTAATAAGGATAAATTCAAAAATAAAACAGTTGTTTTATTTCTGCCCTGTTCCTCTTGAACAGGAGAAGTTTTTTTGAAAAAGATTAATTTAACAAATATAAATAGCGCAGTCGGTAGGATTGCCAAAAAATATTAAATCGCGAAAAATATAAAATTGGCAATTCGAAAATAACAACTTACACTAGTAACGACTCGTAACCCGTGACCGTGAGTGAGTGCAAGCAAGTGCTGTAAATGAACAAAAGATCAACTAAAGTGCGAAATTAGCGATCCAAAGAAACTTACTCTAGTAACGACTCGTAACCCGTGATCGTGAGTGAGTGCAAGTAGAAAAGTGCTTTAAGTGAACTCAAATCAGTTAAAGTGCGAAAATATTCAACAAGTTCAAGTCAACGCAAATGACTTATACTGTGAAATTCCGTAGAGGAAGAATATTTTTCAAAAGTAGAAGTAAAAAGCTTAGACGCAAAATAGAATAAAAAGTGCAAAAGAAAATTTATTAAATAATCGAAAAACAAAAAGGAATAAATTGAATGAATAGAATTAAAAACAAAATAAAGACACCATATACATACAACACATCCAAATCAGAGGAATCTGATTCAGAAGACATGGCGTTAAATCCACAACAAGAAGCAGCAGCACAAGGTAATGATAGGCAATTAAATTTTACACCAAGAGTCTTAGAACATAATCCTTTAAAATACATCGAAAGATTGTCAATGTTTGATGAAAGAACAGAGGATCTCCGAATTTTTATCAATAATGTTGATGATATTATACCAACATTACTTACTTATAATGAGCAAGGACAAAAAATGTGCGTAAATTTACTAAAATTTAAGTTTATATGTCGAGCTAGGCAGGCAATCGAAATCCATACACATTTAACTAAATGGAGTGACATAAAAGCAATGTTAATAGAGAATGTTGGTGGTTTCAAGAATAGTTACCAACTGTATGACGATCTTAAAAACTCGCAATTCAGAGGAGATGTTCTCAAATATTATTATTATATACAAAAAACGTTGTCACTTCTCAATCAAAAATGCCTACAAGAAGGAAATCAATTAGATATTCCTAGAAATAATGATACAGCTCTAAAAATCTTTAAAGAGAAATTACCATATGGACTGGACTATATATATTGTACTCTTTAAGACCCACTACCATGGAGTCAGCTCTCCATGAACTATCACAAGCAGGTTTTGTTAGTCGCACTCCTGAAATAAATACTTCAAAACCAAACGATAGAAACGAAAATAAACACACTACTCATAACTTTAAACAAAATCAATATGATAGAAATAATTTTAACACCAGAAACAATAATAATAATCCATTTAGGAATAACTGGCAACCAAAGCCGTATAATCCCCAAAAAAACATAACGTACCAAAAACAATCCAACCCAAATCATCAAAGAAATTATAACCAATACTCTCAACAAGTGGAACCAATGGATATAGATCCTAGTTCATCCCAATTAAGACGAAACAATCCTAAGAATAATTATATCAAAGAACTATCCAAGACTAATGATGCAAATTTTCAATATGCAGCCTCGGAGACACAAAACACGGTTTACCCTATATCAAATTAACAAAAGAAAGTACAACCATTAGATTATTAATCGATACTGGCGCAACAAATAGCATAATAAATGAAGAAAATACTCCCCCACAATACTTAAGTACTTGATTTTCCCCATTAACAATTAGAACTGCAGGTAATCCCATAGTTACTTTAAAAGAAGCTATTTTTCCCAAAGACAAATTTGCTTTCCCTGTTTTACAAGACGCTGAATTTCAAATTTATACATTTTCTGATGAATATAATGGCTTGCTAGGTAATAATATATTAATCCCCAATAATGCAAAAATACTTTACAAAGAAAAATTATTAATATTAAACGAACAATCATATCTAATCTTCTTTGACCAAAACGAAGAAACTAAATATGAAGAAAATATCAATTATCTGAATAATATAAGCATTAGACCTTAGAATACCAGATTTCACTAATGAAATAAACAAATAACAGAGAATATTATTTTCATCAAATTACCTTACGAAAAAACAGAAACACCTAAAGGATCACATGAACATTACCACCTAGATATATGGTATCGATATAAAAATAGAAAATATCTTACGTGTATCGATAAATTTTAAAAATACGTAGCAATTGAACGAATCAAAAACAAAACTTACATTGATGTTATGAACGCACGATTAAAATATTCTCGTATATGACTAAACCAAAGATTATAACTTTAGATAACGAGAATGCTTTTGTAGCAGAAACATTACAAAACTTTCTAACCAATTATAACATAGAAGTACATGACAGTACAGCCAACAGACATACAGGTAATTCGGACATAGAAAGATTTCATAGTACCTTAAATGAACATCTCAGAATCTTAAGTCTTTAGTCTCTCTCTATATTATTATTATATACAGCTCATGTGATATGAATTTAATTGAATTAGTCTGAGCTATAGTATCTAAGTGCCTAATGTAAATATTTACTCTTAATTAACTTGAATTTTATCCTATTATCTATATATATTTATCTATTCAATTCTTGAAAATTAATTAAATTTAAGTACTATGATTATAAACCCGCTCATGTGATATAAATGAAATCGAATTAAATTGAGCTCTACCTACTTAAGTGCCTAATGTAAATAGTTACTCTGAAATTACTGAAATTTATTTTATTATTTTAAACTTTTAAACACATTGAAATTACCTAAGTTCAGTCATTTACAAACATAACATATTATTCCCTAAGAATATGCCAATGGTGGTGCTATGCCTCAAATGAGAGAAATATATAACAATATACAAAACAGGGTGCAACCCGTCCTACTCTTTCACTGAAAAGTGCGAAGGGGAGAAAATATAGCTCTCTCTCTCCTTTTGTTGACTTTTTTTGTGTTTTTCCCCCTTTGTTATTTAGGTTAAGTTACTCATAAGCACATCTGTCATTGTTGAGTAGACAGATTTATTTCTGACTGAAGAGAAATTCTAAACTAATTATTACTCCACTCGATCTAATATAAACATATCGAATAAACAAATATTATTGTATTAGCAAGACCACTTCTAAGTCAGCGGCAAAAATAAAAATCTTGTCATAAGTATCTAAACTTTGTATTTTATAAATGTATATGTGAAAAAAAAATCTCAATAAAGTACTACTACTACTGCTACTATACATCCTCTACTATTACTACATACAACTTACGCTGTAGAACCACCATGGGGAAAAGACATATTTTAAACTAATATCCAACTAGAGTTAAGTAAATGAATTGGAATAAAAATCGACAAAATATAAAATAAATTGAAATATAAAACATTGTAATGGACATATAATTTCTCCAGTTTCATAGCGTGGACAGTGGCACCAATGGGAGAGAATAATTGCATATTGATTTAAAAAATGGAGGATCCAGGAAAGAGGATAGAAAGTATGGATCCTTATCTATCGACGAGCTCAAAGCAGCAGACGTAGCAATTATTCACAACATTCAACAGCGCGAGTTAGCCGCAAAATATATCCAAATGGTTCAGAAGAAGGAAATCAAGGATCAAATGATTTCAAGGATCTACACCCATTCTTAGACGACGATGGACTTCTTCGAGTTGGGGGACGTATTCAGAATTCCTCACTTCCTTACCATTCAAAGCACTAAATAGTTTGACCGAATAATTGTTTAACTAAAGTAATATCAATTTTTTTTCATTTCATGTACTTTTACGCCGGACCACATGCACTCTAGGCAATTATTCGGCAGCGCTACTGGCCTGTTGACGGGCGAAATCAAAGTTGCAGAATTGCGCACAACTCGTCGGGTGTTTTCGAACGAAGCCAACAAGATCCAAACCATTAATCGTCCATTCCTGACAACGGGTATCGACTTCTGTGGACCTATGCGGATAAATTCAAGGGTACGTGGAAGAGCTCCATTCAAGTCTTACTTATGCATGTTCATCTGCCTTACGACCAAAGCCGTTCACTTGGAAGTTGTAAGCGATTTGTCCACTGAGGCCTTCATCTCCGCATTACACAGTTTTATTGCAAGAGAACTTTGCAGAAAAATATTTTCCGACAATGCCCCAATTTTTTTGGAGCTAAACGAGAACTCTCGGAACATCAACTGCAGCAGCAGCTTCATTAAGCTCAAATTCAGCACTAACTTTAACAGAAACGCATCGAATGGTCACATACCAGATCTCCCAACCTTAATAGAAGCGGCAGTGCAAACTACAAGACATAATCTAATTCGAGTGCTATGCAACGCCATCCTGACGAAAGAAAAACTATACACAGGGGTTTCACAACTGGTAGCGAATATCAATTCAAGTCCCAACATACCACTGTCATCCGATCCTAACGATTCGGAAGCTCTTACGCATGTATTTTTTAATTCGATGGCCACTAATTTCTTTCCAGATTTTCAAGATTTCGTGGGCTCCAGCAGCTTCAACAAATATTCTGGAAAACTTCGTCCAGAGAATATTTAAACTTGCTCCAGCAGCCTCACAAATGTACGTCTAAGGTCAGAAATTTGGAACCGGACACGGTTGTAGTCATCCAAGACGACAATGTTCCTCCATACAAATGGCAGTTGGGAAGAGTTCTCTGTACACTTTCTAGGAAGGACAAGATTCATCGCGCAGCCGTAGTTACTCCGCTGCGGATTTTCAAGCGTGCCATAACGAAGCTGTACCCACTACCTGTTGAAGATTGAAACATCCATATGAATTTTATATTGTATTAGCAGAACCCGGTTGCTACGCGTTTTTGATCCTAACTCACTTATCATATAACCTATCAAGGGTCATGATTCGTCTTTTAACGCATCTTATGTGCACTCAAACTCAATTGACCATAGGGTTTTTGTTACCAACAGTTGTTAACAGTCAAAATATCCTTAGTACAGACAAGGTCGCATGGGCTGAAGGCACGTACGAAGCTTATAAAGCTCTCCGAAGGTGATGTTTATTAGCACTTCTACGGAAATCAATTGACCACATCCTAACGGAATTGGCAGCTTTATTTAGAGCTGTATAGTCAAATAAGTCTAACATCATTCGCACTCAAAACAATGGAAATACTGATTGATGTTTATATTAGGGACTGGTTAGAAGTGTCCAAACCTCTAAATTCAAAGAAGTCTGCATACAGGAAGGTAAATCTTCTAGAGGTGCCCTTCATTTTCTCGTCTAAAAGATAGAAGGTGCACTCAACTCCAGAGATATCAGATCCATGCTGTCATTCAACCACTTCCTCTTCTGTAGGAGTTCCGGATTCTGTAACTGCGGAAAAGGGATGCACTCAAGGAGGTTTTTATTCTCTTTCTATTGTCATTAGTAATCGACAAACTATAAGTAACTCTTCATAGATCTTCATCACCATAGGTCGAGTCCTAAACTGCTCCAAGCTGAAATCTACGCTAACGAGATCTGCGCCAGACAAAACCTCTACAAAGGTCAAGGGCGCTGTAACATAGATATTTTCAGACAGTCAGGCAGGACTAAAGGCAATTTCGTCCAATCAACTGGAGTCCAAAACAGCAAAACGTTACTATGACGGTCTGCCATCACTTGCGACACACAACAAAGTGAAGTTTGGCTCGGACCCTGGACGCAAGATGAGTCTGTGTGGGTTAGCTCGAAATCTGCGTTCATCGGTCTCGAACCATACTGTAATGTCAACTAAAAAGAAGCAGCAGCTAAGATTATTGAGAAAACTAACTTCACCTAGACCAGTGGACATATGGTCATAGTCTCAGGCAGCCCAAACAATTAATCGGACCTTATTCTTATAAGAAAATCATTCATCTTAATAACGAAAGCATAAGATTGAGATCAATCTCAATTGAGTAAGCTTACCGTGACTAGACGTGTTTTTCAAGCGCTCCGGGAATTAGTGATCTCTTTGCATACACAAAAGTATATATCTAAAAAAAACCCCAAGACAGGGTCTTTTTATTTAAATCAATTTTATATAAACATCTGAGTGCATTTCTAGTTCTTTAGTTGAACTTTCCTGTGTTCTTTTAGTTTTTCACTCTTATTTAACTTGTCCATCCATCATGTCTATGTGCGGCTATTGCGGTGAAAATCTTCCCGTCCAAGGCGATTTTGCTGTGTTCGGCTTGCAAGCGAAAACTTCATTTCGATTGCACCACGGTAACAGAAAAATCGTGGAGAACCATGGGCACAAGGAGAGATGCTTGGAAGTGCCAATCTTGTAGGAACGGTGCAGATGTCCAGAATACTGCTGCAGCCAACAGTGCGGTGGTAAATGCTCCACTAAACTTACGGGAACAACCTTCCAAGAGAATGCGAGAACTCAGCAGCCCCGGTGCCTCAATCAACTCCATCTCAACTGACAACTCAGCTGTTATTGCAGAAATCCATCTATTGAGGGGGGAAATTAAGGAAATTGCGACAAGCTGTGATTTCCTAGCTGCAAAATACGATGACCTAAACGCACACATGAGAAAAAACAACGACCTTTTGGACAACATAAAAAAATAACTAAAATAAAAGAATGAAGGTAACAAAAAAAAAAAAGATGTGATAATACAAAATATGCAAACACAAATCAACACATTGGAGCAACAAATTATCAAAAACAATATTGAAATTAAAAACATTACCCCTACTCCACAAGAAAATTTAATTGAGGTAGTAAAGGGAATAGGAAAAACAATAAACCTCGAGATTAACGACACTGATGTCACTGACATTTACAGAACAAAAACAAAAAACCCCGAACGGTCAACAATAGTGGCAACATTTGCATCAAACATTAAAAAAATGCAGTTTATGAAGCAAACGCGCTCCACTCGCCCGATCAAACTAAAAGCAGTACTGCAAAAAACCAACAACACTGCAAGCGCGAGTGCAACTTTGCCTGATGCTACAGTTTATGTGAACAATCAGCTGACAAAGCATAACAACTTGATGTGGATGGCAAAGAAGAGGGCGAGACAGGAGAACTGGAAATTTGTGTAGGAGAGTGCGGGAAGAACACTGGCTAGACAGAATGAAGGTACGCAACCGATGTTGATAAGTACCGCTGACGATGTTAGCAAAATCAATCGCACTCAATAACTGTATTGTGTGTAAGCAAAAAGAAATACAAAAATGTAACACCAAAATGAATAACACAAATGATGTAATTGTAAAATTGAATTGTAGGGCAATGAATGGTTTTAGTGACATCAACATAGATGAATTGAATGAAAACAATTGTTGCTATATATGTTTCAATATAAGATCTTTGCGTAAGAACTGGAATGATTTCTGCCTTAACGTTAGTCACCTCATCAATATGGTGAATATAATAGTATTTATATTGAAGAAAAAGAAATAGGACACTACAGTATAGATGGTTTCCAAACGGAGTTTCTGAATCGAAATAAACGTAGAGGAGGTGGAATACTGATGTTAATACGCAATGAACTGCTATATGAACGCTTAACATCTGAAAGTTTATCATATGAAAACATGCAAATTAAAATTAAAGGAGAGAGTAAGAATATTTTTATTATTGGGATATATCGACCATCAGGTTACAGCAAAAAAACGTTTATTGAAGAATTTGGAAACAACGTTGGACAACTGGGAAAAAAGGACGAGATTGTGATAATGGGTGATATGAACATCAATGTGAATGATGTGGATTTGTATGGTGTAAAAGAATATCTTGAGATGTTGGCGACATTGGGATTGAGAAATGTGATCACGGAGTTTACCAGGGTAGACCCGAACACAGGATCGAAATCAACGATTGACCACATCTTGACAAACGATATTCATAACCAAATCAATTCTGCAGTAATTGAAAATTGTATCACCGACCATTATCCAATCATATACTTCTCACCAATGCAAAAATCTGCTGTTAATGAAAACACAGTCACCTTGTCCTTTATATCCAACGTTAAGGTTAACGAATTGATAATAGAAACGAATTGGGATGAAGTCATTAATGAAAGTGATGCTGTTTCAATTTATTCAAAATTACTTGAAAAAATGAATTATATTTATGATAATGCGATTTATATCAAGCATTTAAAAAACAAAAGAAAGCATAATCCTTGGATGTCTCCTGAGTTGATCGCCAAATGTAAAAAAAGGGACGATCTTTACAGGAGGTGGGAGAACAAAAGGCTAAATCAAAGCTATGAACTGGAATATAAAGCATTCAGAAACAAACTGAATAAGGAAATAACGGCAAAAAAAATGATTTTTTTATAAAACCAAGCTCAACCAAATCAGATCTGATCCCCGCATAACCAGGAGCTTAATAAACGAGATACTGGGAAGGAAAAAACTTGGAGTTGATGAAACTATCACAAAGAACTTCTCTGGAAAAATGTGTCTGAGTAATCTTGCTAGTAAATTTGCAAATAGTTTTAGCACTCAAATAAAAAACATTATCCATCAATGTGACGCTGTTACTTCGACACACACAAACTCAACATTAGCTAGATCAATGTTCGTAAGAGAAACAAGTTTCCCAGAAATACGAAAAATAATAAACTCGCTAAGCGATAGCAAGTCGCCAGGTTTTGACGGTATAAGAGCCGGAGATATAAAAAGACGCCAATATATTTGTCCCAATTCTATGCAAATTCGTGAACCTGAGCATTAATCAAGCAAAGATCCCTGAAACCTTGAAAACTGCAGTAGTCCGGCCGATTTATAAAGGAGGTACCAAAACGGAACTCAACAATTACAGGCCAATTTCAATATTTCCTGTAGTAGAAAAGTGTCTCGAAGAAGTCATGACAAACAGGCTACAGGACTTTATCGGCAAAAATTCCCTGATAAACACAAGCCAGTACGGGTTCCAGAAAAATAAGAGTACTGGTAAGTTGTTAGGGGAATTCGCTAATTGTATCAATGAGAGCCTAAATAAAAGCCACCGTGTCTTAGTGATATTCGTTGACTTCAGTAAGGCTTTTGATACACTGAACCACGATAAGCTAATCGAAGCACTAGAACATATTGGAATAAGAGGACGAATGGCAGATTGGCTAAGAGAATATTTAAGAAACAGACTTTTTAGCGTCAAAATCAACAATATATATAGTCAAAAGGAGAACATTAAGTATGGAGTCCCTCAAGGATCAAAGCTGGGACCACTTCTATTTGTTTTGTATACCAATGAGCTGCTCAGAGTCTTCAAAAATGCAATACCATTTGCATATGCAGATGATCCGGCGATAGTTGTGTGCCATAGGTCCTTGCATACGGCAACAGAAATTATGCAAGAAGAGTTCGGCAACGCTGTTGATATGGCCTAATGATCAATGCATCTACAACCAAGATAATGCACATACGAAGTCCTCAATGCAAGGCTACACACGGTAAAATTTACTTTAAAAACGAATCTTGTGGTAGCTCAACTAGCTGTCCTATCGATATAGTAGAGACCTACAAATATCTCGGGGTCACCATCGATTAACCCATCTGCAATACCACACTACAACGTCCGTACTTAAGCAGGTCTATTTCGCCTTAGTTGAATCTAAATTAAGGTAAGGAATACTTGCTTAGGGCAATGCATCTGCAACACACATCCAGAAGCTTCAGAAACTTCAAAACGCAGTTTTGAAGAAAATATTACCCAACCTGCGTAATGTTCCGGAACAGCAACGATTTAAAGTTCTTCGAGTGGAAGACATCTTTAGGATGACCCTTATACTGGAGTACTACGATGACAATCGGTTTATCATACCAATTCAACATGGGATCGAAACCAGAAGGCGGGTGAAATATTCTACAACAACTACGGGAGAAAACAGTTGAAATGCAGCGTACCTGAAGTTCTAAACACACATCCGTAGGAATTAAGACACATAGAAAACTTCAAAACTAGAATTTTTTCTTAACAATAATTTTTTATAAACAATAATTTAAACAAGAAAATTTTTAAAACTTACTTTTTTTTCTCTCCTATTTACTGTTAAACTAATGAATTACCACCTTAAAAAATTAATATAAGTGTCAATATAAAGTTAGCCTGCTTTGCCTTGAAGAGGACGAGACTTTTGAGCACATTTTGTATGAATGTCAAGCACAAATCTGGTAAAGGAAACTTATCGCCCATAAAGAGAAACTTAGTTCAGTGGTATTAAAAATTCCACTCCAAAGGTATCTACCCTGGCCGCGATGTCGTTGCCTTCACGGCATGGGTTGTACAAAAGGAAAAAAAAATTGTCCGTAAAATAAAAAAAAAAAAATAATTCCCGTTTAAATATACTTAGCCATTGCCAAAATTGCCAAGCCGCTTGTATGATGTTGAACCCATAGCAGAGTAAAAAGGTATTAATTATTTTTGAATAATCGTTTTGAATAACTTATTTTCTGCTTTCTTTTTTTGATTGTAAATATTGAGGCGACCATTAAGGTTCTGTAGACACCATAAATTAATTAGAAGATTTTAAAAATCTGTCTTCTATATCTAAAGGAGATACACAGATGCAATCACATCAATGAGTCAAAATCAGTGGCCCTCTGAAAGCAATGAAATCGCTACAAGCGACAAACGCCATAACCAGCACCAATCGAAGATGGGCAGAAATGTAAACATGCAGAATATAGAAAACGATAGTCTGCAAAAAAAAGGATGGCTGTAATTCTAATGGAGATAGACATAAGTCTGGTAACTAACTTTTCAGTCTGCGCGAAGCAGGCGAAACGATATCTCTTGGACGCAATCGTTTTTTAATGCTTACATGAAGCAAAACTATCGTTCAAGCGATGAGCAACCGATCCTAAACAGCAAACTGTGATTTATATAGGACAGCAACGAGAGGATGATATACATTCATTTTGCAGTCACCATACCTACCTACCTAACAGAACTACTAAATAAAAAACATTAATTTCAAATTTTGTCATAAAATTAAATTTGCTCTCTTTCTTTGGCTGTCCTTACAGTCCGGGAACTGGGTCACTGCCACCCTAACTTTCTACGGTTTTGTATTTGCTTCCAGCCACGCACGTTCACTTTAGTGCGCCAACGGAAGCGGGGTGTTCCTTTACCATCTTGTCGGGGTTGGAGTCGAAGTCTTTTCGTGTCGGAGCATAGATTCGAACTCATACAGAACATACAGTTCATCGTTCAGTCTATACGGGACCAAAGATAATACAAAAGATCCCTCGAAACCACCAAGAATAAACTCATCCGCTTGGGTTAATGTCCTGCTTCTGCACCACAGCAGGTCTACAGCAGGAGTGGTACTATCAAGGTCTTATATAGGGATATCTTCGTTCTTCGAAAGAGGGCTATATTCCTCAATTACCTTCCTAGCCCAAAAAAACAATAATTGGCAAGCCTGTGTTTTATCTCCTTGATAGCATTGCTTGGGTTAACTTCGGAGCCTAGGTGGATTCATCCTCCTCATACTACTCCTGCTATGAAAATCATCCAATGGAACATGAAAGGATATATAAATAATTATAACGAACTACTTATTTTAATTAAATCCACCTCCCCTAAAATAATAGCCCTACAAGAACCTCACCTTACTTCCTCAAATAATATCCCTATCCCAGTTAATTATGACTTCATCTTTCTAAATCAAGCTCAGTCCTTCTATGGCGGCATTGCACTCTTAGTACAAAACTCCTTACAGTACAAATTATCTAAAAAATGTCCTAGACCACCCTCATCAACCATCCCTAGTGCTTGGTGATTTCAATGGATGGCACTCTAGCTGGGGTTCTCCTAGAAATAACAGACGCGGCAACACTGTCTCCAATTTTTTAACTAAGTCCGACTATTAATTACTCAATGATGGTTCTCCCACCCACTTCAACACCCACCACTCCTTCACCAATATCGACCTTTCATTCTGTTCCCCAAGCCTTGCTATTGACTCCAAATGGAATCGTTTTGATGACTTATGCGGAAGCGACCACTTCCATATCATCACTATGTTCCACTCAAACCCTATTTATTCCAAATTTAGATCAAAATTCAAAATTGAAAAAGCCGATTGGAACCTCTATCAAAAAAATTTAGACGAATTTAATACTATTCGCCCTTGCAGTAGTAATATTACCAAGGAAGCAGCCAATATCCACAAAATTGTCCTTCAAAGCGCAAACAAATCTATCCCTCATTCCTCCCCTTCAAAAACCAATAGAAATGTCCCTTGGTGGAACAAGGAACTGGAACTACTCAAATCCAATAAAAATAAACTCTGGCAATCCCTGAAGCGCAACATTTCCTCAGAAAATATTTTAAGCTGTAAAAGAGCCAACGCTAAATTCAAAAGAAAAGTAAAATTGGCAAAAAGCGATTCCATCCATTATCTCACATCAGAAATCAACCCTACTACACCTACGGGAAAAATCTGGAATTCAAGAAGATTCTGTGGTCTTAGATCATACTCCACTATCCATTCCATCCACTCTACAGACCCCCTTACATTAACATTACATACCCATTTCAAATGGCAAATCACCTTGCCAATTATTGGTCCCTAGATTCGAGAGGTTCCAATTTCCCTCCTTCCTTCTATCAAAATAAACTCCAAACTTCCTCTACAATATCCTA
Organism: Eristalis intricaria; assembly: GCA_964034865.1. Classification (NCBI taxonomy): domain Eukaryota; kingdom Metazoa; phylum Arthropoda; class Insecta; order Diptera; family Syrphidae; genus Eristalis; species Eristalis intricaria. Next base: position 50,142,191 of record OZ035873.1, on the reverse strand, counting down.
CTCCGTCCCCCACAATGCTGTAATCATTGATGCGGACATCTCCCTTTCTGAACTAAACTCAGCATTATCTATGCCAAAAGGAAAAACACCAGCAAACGACAGAATATCGTATCCTATGATAAAAAATCTTTCTCCCGCAATGAAATTCAGACTCCTTAAACACTACAACGCTATTTTTCATAGCAATATTCCCCAATTGTATAAAAACAGCACTATTATCCCCATCCTTAAACCAAATTCTGACAAGTCCCTTCCTAAATCATGCAGACCGATATCCCTTAATCCTTGTTGTAATAAGGTTCTCGACAAAATAGTTGCCAATAGACTCTGGCTGTTTGTTTACCGCTACAAACTGCTCAGTAGTCACCAAATGGGATTAAGAAAAGGAAAATCTGTAAACGTTTATTGTATCTAGACCATCAGATAACAAAATCACTGTCAACAAAAAAAGCCACCTGTCGCTCATTTTACTTGACTTTGCAAAAGCATTTGATAAAATTGGAGTCCATACAATTATTGACCAACTTAAGTCATGGAAAGTAGGACGATACATCATGGGTTACATTTTAAATTTCATGACCAATAGAAAAATTGCAGTACGTATTGGAAATACGTCTTCCCCTCCTGTCCCCCTCTTTAATGGCATTCCCCAAGGTTCACCTTTATCCGTTCCCCTATTCCTCATAGCTTTCAACAAATTATCCCACATTCTATCGCTCCATAAAGAAGTCAAATTTTGTGCATATTCGGACGATTTTACAATTGTCAAAACTCTTAATAAAAAAACACCTCTGCTGTCATTAACCTTGACCCCATTTTTCAAGACATCCCTCTCATGGTGTGAATATTCTGGAGCAAAATTATCCCTAGACAAATGTAAGCATCTGCATGTGTCGGAAACACAAATGCTATTGTAGTATCCTATCTACCTTCATTAGTTTAGAAAACGTTGAGATTGAAAATATTAGGCATAATCGTCCAAAAAAATTATAGATGGAAGGCGCAGCTTTATCTATACGGATGGCTCTAAAATCGATTTTCTCGGCTGAAATTATTGCAATATTTAAAACTCTTCAATATACTAAATTATACAAAAAAAATTGCCATCTGTACTGACTCACTTTCTTCCATTGATGCTATTATCAACTTAAACAATCAGAATAATTACCCTTCCCAAATCCGACACCTCCTTCATATCCAAACCCCGAATATCAAAATTATATGGGTCCCAGGTCACACCAAAATAATAGGAAACGAGCTCGCAGATAAAACTGCCAAAGACACTTTCAGAACACCATCCTTCTTATACCCCAATTATAATCCCCTGGACCTAAATCTCTATATCAAAAAACTTACTCTTGATAAACATTGCCTTATTTTCGAACTAACATCCAATTGGTACAAAAACGCCAACCAAAAAAAAAAAATTATCGATCAATGACTATATTAGTAAAGTAAATCCTTATAATATTTCTCGTGATATCACAAAAATAACAAGACTAAGACTTGGTCATTGCAGGCTTACTCATGAACATTACTTGAATAAAATATATCATCTCTTTGCATATACTGCAACCAAAGTCAGATTAATATTCCCCATATCCTATCCGATTGTCCTCCTCTCCTTCCAACTAGACGCAAATTTTTCTCCCAAAATAATCCCGCAGACCTAATCTCTAATCCTACCATAGATAATATCAAAACTATTATATATAAAATGTTAAAATTTATTTAATACCATATAATCAAACAATTGTATTAACAATAAAGCCTAAGGCTATTTCGCTCTGGCTTTTCGTAGCTAATTTGTAATTTTAATGATAAATTATGTTTTCAAATAAATAAATAAGCAGTGGATGAAATGAACTCTGCTTACGAAAATATCGCCCTATTATGTGATGGCAATTTATTAATCCTGGTAAAATCATCAACAGTTTCAGTTTTCTGGCTACAAAAAAACGCTCGCTAATCTCTGTCCCACATCTGTCCAATTACACCCCCATCTCAACACTTGCAAAGGCATAGTCTTCGCTCCCTGTCTTATAAACATTCCCGAAGAGTAAATCTTAAAAGAAATGAGATCACAAGGGGTAATATTAGGCATTTAAAAATTAAATAAAAAATATGAAGATCGCAATATGCGAGCTTCTGGTCTGATGCTACTGAATTTCAACATGTTCCACCCTCTCAGCTCGGTAAACGTTGGTTGGTACAACGTCAAGGTTTCGGAGTACTTCCCTAACACAATAAGATGTCGTAAATGCCAGCAGCTGGGACATACAGAAAAATGGTGTAGAGATAGGATATCGAAGAGTCTAGGGACAAAAGCATGCCCAACGACTGGAATATCAGCTCCATATGCCCCATCCACAAAAAAGGTGATCCTACCTCGTGCAACAACTATATTGGTATATCCCTGGTCTTGGTCTTGGATCATCTTGCACCGCACAAATCTGCACGTACCAGTGCGGCTTACGGCCCAACAAATCGACAATAGACCAAATCTTCACACTAAGGCAAATCCTGGAAAAGACCAGCGAGTTTCAAATCGATACGCACCACCTTTTCATCGATTTCAAAGCCGAGGACTTCCGAGCCATTTGAAACCTGCACCGGATCGAACCGCCATCGAGATGCGGTTACTTTACCGCTCGTCCATCAAAGAGGTAGCCGAAACCACCTTAGGCTACATACCACCTCCGCCGAGGAACCCGTGGTATGATGGCGAGTGTGAACAGAAAAAACATGTAACTGACGAGGCATACCAAAAGGTGGTGTAAAGAAAAACTAGGCCAGCACAGGAGGAGTACCGGGCATAAAATACGGGCCTTCTACAAAAAAGCCAAAAACCTTGCCGCTGGCCTTAGGGAAGGCACCCAGGCTCTTCGAAACTGTGAGGGTAACCTGGTTTCTGACCCGCAGCGAATAGTGGGCCTGACCAGGAGAGAGTGATATGGAATCACGAAATCCCGTCTCCAGTCCATGAAGTAGTCCTCCCACCTAGCTTTGAAGAAGTCGGCACAGCCATTAAAATGCTGAAGAACAACAAACCGCAACGGGGGACGAAAGCATGCCCGACGACTGGAATATCAGCTGCATATGCCCCATTCAGAAAAAAGGCGACCTCTAACAACAACTATAGGGGTATATCTTTGCTCAACTTCACCTACAAGATCCTGTCCAGCGCACTGTGTGAGCGTCTAAAGTCGTTTTGCCCCGCACTAATCGGCACCTAGCAGTGCGGCTTTCGGCCCTGCAAATCGAAAATAGACCAAGTCTTCACACTAAGGCAAAACCTAGAAAAGACCATCGAGTTTCAAATCGATACGCACCACCTTTTTAGCGATTTTAAAACCACATATGACAGCATTCATCGCAAGGGATTCCGAGAAAACTGATCCGCTTGTGTCGCACTACGCTGAAAAAAAAAACGCCATGCACCGTGCAGTTCGGATCCAGGACTTTCGAGCCCTTTGAAACCTGCACCGGATTTCGGCAAGGAGATGCGCTGTCGTGTGATTTCTTCAATTTGGTACTGGAGAAGATAGTGCGGCGGGCAGCTGTAAACACGGATGGCATCTTCCGGAAGGCATTTTCCGTATTTATCTATAAGTCACTCCAACTGTTGGGAGATGCAGACGGCATCGACATCGTCACGCGTTCCCAACGTGTCGCAGTGGAAGCATTTACGGCAATTGAAGAGGCGAAGCGAGCTTGTATTAAGGTCAAGGAGGATAAAACTAAATATATGCTGTCGACCAAAAAAAGATCCGTCACACACCACCTAGGACAAAATATTACAATCGACATCACTGTGGAGACCCGACTTAAAACCGCCTTTGGCAACCGGTGTTACTTCGGTTTTTCAAAACAAGTGGCGTCAAAACTCCTGATTCGAAGGACTAAGATCATGCTCTACAAAACTCTTATTTTACCAGTCCTGCTATATGGAGCTGGATGCTGGACAATAAGCAAAATTGCGGGTCTGATTCTTGGTGCGGAAGAAATATTCTAAGTAGGATATACGGTCCCGTCTGCGAGAAAGGCGAATGGAGGAGAAGACACAACCGCGAACACTACGAGCTGTACCAGTATGTGGATGTAGTCCGGAAGGCAAAGATCCCTCGACTGCACTGACTCGGTCACATCTAGCGCGTGGACAACAATGCAGCAGCTAAGAGGGTCTTCGAATCCAAGCCTCCTGGTTCGAGAAAGAGATGAAGACCGAATCTCCGGTATAAAGACCAAGTAATCGCGGATGCAAGACAGCTTGGTATTGATGACTGTATGTGCCCAGGACCGTCAGGAATGGAAGGCAGCTATCGCTCAGGCTCGGACTCTGCATGGGTTGTCAACCTGATATGTAAGTAAGAAGTATGTTCAAAAGAGATACCATGCAATTTTTCAAGGCTAACTCGAGAGCTCTTTGTTAGTTCATGTAAGAAAAAATGCTATCAAATGAAATCAAGGAAGTTAAAGGCAAATATGTTTTTCTTCTTGATTTCTAATAATATTGAAAATAGTAAAGTTTCAATAAACATAGTTTCTATATAAGTTTCTTATATAACCAAAATTTGTGGTGCATATATAATATAAAAATAAATGTCACAAAATATAAAATAAGATATGAAGAAAATATTACCTTATTGTAAAGAACATTGGTCGAAATACAAACATTGGCAATGCGTATATTTTCGCCATGATAACCACGAATATAACATAAAGAAGAACCTTGATAAGTCCTATTATCAATTCCGTGTAGAGGAGGAATACTGCCTTATTTTCCCATTGATTATCCGTCTGCATCTCAGCGGCATGTAGTATATATTTGATTCCAATGTTGCCAATAACGGTCAATAAAATTCCATACTCGAATCCAAAAACAAGTTGCACTGTTGGACCCCGTACTATTGTGGAATTGTAGGCATGTAGTAAGAGATAATAATCCAGAAATCCTAAGATGACCAGTAGACTCAAAACTCTTACATGAAATAACCAGCCTAAAACAGGACTTCGTTCCATCTGTAATATCAAACAGTAAAAATGCATATATTTATTAAGATTACAAAAAATACATAAAAATTTGTTGTTGAAGAATATCAATATTGTCGACCAATGGATTGAAATAACGAAATGTGTGTACTTTAATATAATTATATACATATGTATTGTTATGTTCGGCCTGGATTGAGATTAAATTTTTCCAAATAGAGGTGGTGAGCGCTTTGTATCTGCGGCTGTTTCAGTCCGGGTGGGGTCTTGTTCTGAAACACCAAACTATACAAAAATAATGTGCTCGAAGGAAATAAAGGGTGTTATCGAATACTACAAAAATTACGTGGATTTATTTTTGAATAAATCTGAGATCGCAGTGTTGTTAGGGCTTCCATGTCCCTCCCAACCATGCTGGTTTGAAAAGAATTCGAATGGCCCAAATAAAAGGACTTTGAACTTTAAGTTTCCGGTGTATACCCTACATAACAACATTTTATTCATAATTGAATAAATCAATTATGAGTCGAAATCAAGTTAGAATACATCAAGTTAGCATTTTTGAACAATTTTTTTTTATTTTTATCGAGAAAAGAAAAGACAACAAAAAACTCTCCAAAACATGTGACTGGCAACCTTTGAAAACGCGGTTTACTACTACCACTCCCTGTAACTAATAGGCCTATTTTTGCGAAAATGGTTTGTTTAACAGATTCGACAAAAAAAGTTTACTTTCTTTACTATACCGTACCGAGTATCGTATATCTCGCGAGGCTTTTCTTTTCGTTTGTACACAATACTAAGAAGTATAAAGAAAATCTTCTTACAACAAAATTATGACAAAAAGGTGTGATTTGGATGGTAGTATGCTAGGTAGTGATCGAAACTCTTGTTATCAGTTATTTTTAAAGTAGGTGAATGAATTTTAATCTAGATGGATAAATATTTATATTTTTTTGTATAGAAATGAAATACATTTTTTTTAGATGTTAGAATAAATATATATATATTTGAATGTCTAACAAAGAAGTTTATTTTTGTTTGACTGTGTTCAATTTTTGTTTTTTGTTACGAATTGGCTGTAAAATATGTCCTCTGCATTTCTTTCAGGCAATCAGAATTGATGGATACAGATGCTAGAGGTGTGGATATATTAAGCTGGCCACACACCTCCAGAGCGGAGTTGGAACGTCTCATATAGAAAAATTACGGGTTGTTCAGAACAATCTACGCATACAGCACGTTATTACATACCGCTTTTTAAATTTCTATTTGATGTTTGAATCGGAGTAAAAGATTAGAATAACCGTATTCTTTTTTTAAAGGGGTCGCGGGGGTAAACCTCCCACGAGAGATCTTCAGGCAACTCGATCTTCTGCCATCGACTTCAACTCATCAGCGTAACTAGGCAAGCTTATAGACTTGGTCCAACCACCATATCCTGGGTCGTCCAAGTAGTCGCCTACCGGGTGGAATCGCATTTAAGGCCCGCCTCAGAGGTCGTGATGGTGGGGACTTTCGTGCTACGTGACCAAACCAACGAAGTACAGCTCTTTCTGCTGAACGCTGAGTTCCTCGCACACTGTCTTGTTTCTTACGCTTTTCCGGGAGTAATTCCCACTCAGCAGCTTGGAACAAATACCGAGTTGAAAACTGCTAACTTGGCTTTCACACTAAGCTCGGCCTTCTTGATTACAGATCTCCCAAGTTGTGTCAAAACAGTCAAAACTGACACAATTTGACCAATCCTACAGGAAAGTTCAGTATTACTCAACTGCAACTGCTTCAATGAGACTCCTCTAAGATGTAGTGTGCATTGAACAGGCATTCTGCAAATTACCATAATCTCTGATTTGTCCGCGTTAACCTTCATTCCAGAATCAGCACCTACGGCCACAAAACTATCGAGTGCGCACTGGAGTTCAGTCTGAGAATATGTGAGGATAACTAAGTCATCCGTAAAAAGAAATTGACTTATCTTCAACTCCACAAGAGAGGCGACAAGACGCACTCTTTTCGAAGTCCAACGCCCACTGTGAAAGGTTTTGATTTAACACCGTTAACCCGAACACAGCTGCTACTGTTTGCGTATAAAGTTTGAATAGCCCTAGAAAAATAGGGGATACAACTGCAGAACACTCCAGAAAGAGGGACAACCACCTCATCCAAACGCCGTGTGTCTTACCGTGATCCCAGGCCGCCTTAAAAATACGAAACAGCCATAAAAGTACCTCTTTGCCCATTGCATTAAGCTGGTCGGATTTCATCCACACCGGGGGAATCGCCCACTTTTAGCGAATCTATAGCCAACATGAATTCCTCCACCATTGGACTATTCTCCGCCCCACTTATGACTTCTTGTCTGTCATCCTCAGTGCCTTGTTCGGGATTGAGCAGCTCAGTAAAGTGCTCGCTCCATCTGCGCAAGATGTTCTCCTCATTCGAAAGCAACACACCGTCTTTGGATTTGACTCCTTCGATGATTTTTTTTCCTTCCTTCCTTTTCGCAGAAATATCGTCGCTTTCATAAGTTCTCGCAAGCCAATTTGCAAGTAACGAGAAACAGAGTCCCCCAAGAGAATCCAGTCTCTATAGGTGTTCTTCTTCTCTCTGACGGCTTCTTGAATACCGGGTGTTTTAAACCCCACAGTTCTTTTCTTACCGCCAGCCGCTTCACTTCAAAAACATCCCCGGCAATGACAGCTGCTGAAAACAGTCGCCATTCGTCCTCCTCTTTTCACACAAACGTCGCAAACCATCCGCTGGTACCACAAAGAGTTCTATCAACTATTTCTGTTGAAGACTCTGACGGTACGACGTGTATTTATGGATGTCTTTTTGTGGAAAGAATGTGTTCATTTATACATATATATATTATATATATACATGCCATTTGCATCAGAAGTCCAACAGCTTCTCACCGTTCGCGTTCTGGTGAGGATCACCGTTCCTCACAATCACACTCCTCCATGTCGTTACATCAACACCCAAATGAGCGTTGAAGTCATCCATCAGGATATAGGAATACATCTCCCTATCCCTCCTAATGGAATCCACTCCAATACCCCGTCTGCCAGCCTGGGACTTGTGAGTATCCCCACTCCCTCCCGTGCAGACATTTGAGGTCAACTCCCGACGGAAAAGTTTCCACCCGTCTAAAAGGTCCACAGTTCTAGATTCCCCTTGTTTCGTCGAAGAGATATCCACGATATACAAACGATACCTGGCCGCTTCCTCAACTTACTCGAGATCTTTCATGTGATCGATGAGACGTTCCATGTGCCTATCCTAATTCGATGCCATCCGTTGCCGATTGATCCCCGCACGCACTGGTTAGTGCATGGTGTGGGGCTTCCCCCTCACCCTCGTAACGGGTTAATAGACCTATTATTTTCGAAAATGGTTTGTTTAACAGAATGAACAAAAGAGGTTTACTTTCTTTACTATACCGTACCGTGTATCGTATATTTTATGACGCTTTTGTTTTTTTCGTTTGTACACTAAGCTAATAGTATAAAAAAAATAATCTTAAAAAAAAATTATGACAAAAAGGTGTAATTTGGACGTTAGTATGCTAAGTAGTGATCGAAACTTTAGTTATCAGTTAGTTTAAAAAAAAAGTAGGTGAATGACTTTTAACCAGGATAGATACACCTATAGATTTAGAAATAATTTTTTTATTTTTTATTACGAATTGCCTGTGAAATTTGTCCTGATCTATGTAAATTTCTTGCAGGAAATCAGAATTGATGGATACAGTAGTAGAAGTAGTTTCAAAGCTGTTGATGGAACTGGCCATGTGGTTACCCATTAATACATCATCGACAAGCCGAGTTGCGGTCGGCAAAGTACACCCGTTTACGAGACGCCATCGTTAATGATGGTAACGTCAATCCAAACACATTGAGAAGAATGGTCATGTCACCGTAAACATTTATGAAGAGTCCACGGAATATGCATGAATATGCACAAGGTGCGATGACATACGTTCGCGCATATGGTCGTCGAGATTTGTTCTTCACATTAACATGCAATCCAACATGGGATGAAATTAAAGAATTTCTGTTAGCCATGGCATTACCGCACGCGTATTTAAACGAACATTTAAACTTTTGATGGATCTTAGTATCAATGATCACTTTTATGGAGACACGCTGCTGGATGTATTCCGTTGAATGGCAGAAAAGAGGATTGCCACATGCACATATTTTGGTTTGGTTAATCAACAAAATTACGCTGGATCAATTTGACCAAATCATCTCAGCACAAATACCAGATAAGGACATTGATCCAGCCTTATACGACGTCGTTACAAAAATATGATTCGTAGCGCATTCAACAACAATTCACCATGTATGTCTGATGGAAAATGCACAACACTTACAATGACAGATATCTACTTTATCGTCGACAATCAGTTGAGAATATCGGCATCGTTCTGAAAGTACGAAACGTTGATGTTGAAATCGATAATCGTTGAATAGTTTAAGATTGCTATCGAGCTTTCTCACGGGTCATTGCGGGCTGAATTACCACAATTATAAGTAAGTCTACCTTATAGGATACCGATAGGCCAACGGCGGCATCCAAAACTCCGGTCAACAGGAGCTACCTGGTTTCCAAGGTCAGGTCTGTACCTTGGAATAGAGACGGCAGCGGATGAGCTCTTTCTTAGGGCCACCGACGGCGCTCACAATTTGGAAGAGCTTACCCACACCGGATACTTTAAACGCCTTTGTCCGGGGCTAAACAAATGGACCTGTCCTCGAAGTTGGAGGTGGCGCGTGAGGTTACCTTCCTCACCACGTATTTGGATATAGATTTTTTATTCGAGGCAGACTTAGGCAAAAGTCTTAAGCTTTACGCACATAAGCGAGCACGGGGTAAGCACAGCCTGCATAACACCACATTCGAAAACGGACTCAGACTGGTGGACTTTATTACGGGGTGAAACCCCTCTGAAGCCAGCACGCGGATCCCCCACTTCAACATCCATAAAACGACCTGGTGATCCCCTGATCAATTAACCGTCTACCAGATTGATCTTCTTGATGTCCGAACGTTCCGAGGAGCCAACATCGACCCGGGCCATTTCCTTGTTCAAGCCAAGGTAAGAACTCGGATATCAAGAGAACAGCAGATTCGAGAAAGAACACCACGGCTTGACATCGGAAAGATATAATCGCAACGGACTGCCAGGTTCTTGCCGATCGAGTCTCCCGGAATCTCCCTCTACGTCGTCGTACGTCGACGAAGGGAAGAGACCCGGCTTCTCAGGAAGAAAAAGAACGAGCATGAAAAGCGCGCGTTCGAGGAGATGGAAAGGTATTATGGCAAGAACGATGTCCGCAAGTCTTACCAAAGGGTGAAACAGTTAACTAGGGGAACCGGACGAAATCCTGCTGAGACGACAATGGACAACTAGTAGTAATGCCGTAGTCGATACTAAGAATTTTTTCGCTGTTGGGCAGAATATACTCCATACAATGGACAGTGATAGAAGAGAATTCCGTTCTCCCGACCTAGACGAAGTCAAGATAGCGAAATCGAGACTAAAGTCGAATAAAGCTGCAGGTGCAGACGGACTGTCTTCAGAACTGTGTTCTGGAGAGCAAGCTTAACTGGCAACAACAAAGCATTCTCAGCATTACCATCCAAATTGCGGGTGTGTCTAATGTCAATGACACGAACGCAATCAGCAAGGCAAAACAGATATTCACCAAAGCCTTGTCCATCGATGTTCCCGACGACAAAATCGAGAGATGTTATGTCAAGAAAGTGCAAGCGAAATTCTCTCCAACATTAAAAACCATCACCTGCGTGCGGTTCTCCGATCTAACAACGAAGCAGCGAATAATGTGTGCAAAGAGGAAATGCAAAAACAATCTCAACACATATGTGACTGGCTTTGATGGTGTTGGTAGCAGTGGCAGTAGCAGAAACAGCAGCAGTGGCAGTGGCAGCGGAAAAAAGAGCGGTACTGGGATTTTCATTAATGATTCTCTCACGAAGAATACACTTGCTCTTTTCATGAAGGCAAAAGAGGCAATGAAGCAGAAATGTACAAAATATGTATGGTACAAATACAATCAAATTCTTGTGAGAAAGGTTGAGGGGGATAAAGCCATTTCTATTAAATCATGTGATGATCTTTTCACTTCAATAAGATCTTTTGATGATCTTGCACTTAAATAGTGCTTTATTTACAGCATGCAAAAAATCTATTTTGATATTAATTCTATCCATGACTTTTCCACCTCTATTCCTTGTAGTACCAATTGTGATAATGTTTTTACAAATAGTTCCTATTCTAATAATAAATTTGTGATTGTTCACCAGAATATCAGAAGTTTGAGAGAAAACTTTTCAACTCTTATCACACATCTTGACTCTTTTGCGAGCGTTCCGGATATTGTTTTTGTATCTGAAATTTGGACATACGACTTTGAAAAAAATGATTATTTTATTCCTGGGTTCAGCTTCTTTGCTAATTCAAATGAAAACTACGCTGCCGGTGGCGTTGGCTGTTTTATTAAAGAAAACTACAAAATTATTGATGTTTTGTGTGTTGATTTTACGAGTGCTGATGTTCTAAAGGTTTCCCTTGAAATTAATCGTGAAATATATGTTTTTCTGTGTGTCTATAGACTGCATGTTTTCAATGTTTCAATGTTTGTAAAAGAGTTTGCAGATTTGTTGGAAAGGGAAATTAGCAAAAACCTAATTATTGTAGGTGATTTCAATATTAACATTATGGATAAAAGTGAAACGGTAACTAGTTATTTGACATTACTGGCTTCGCATGGTTTAACTTCCTTTATCAATGAGCCCACTCGGACTGTTTCGGGTAGTTGTCTAGACCATATTTATGGACGTTTTGGAAATGTTGCAGATAGTGGGTGCGAGAAATGCACTTACGATTTAGGGATTACTGATCACTCTTTTACGGGACTCTTAGTAAATATATCTAATAGAAAAGAAAATTTTCGAATTCCCTTAAGGAAAAATGAAAATTAACTTCAGGAAGCTAAAAAATAGCTGGTTTATGAGTATTGGGAGAATGTGTACACTAGTAGTGATACATCTTCTGCTTATAAAACTTTTATTGATACTCTAAGGAAGCACTTTCTAGGTTGCTCATCATTCCTTCGCTTCAAAAAGCGTGTAAAAAGACTTAAACCTTGGATATCGAGGCTCTTGTAAAAAAATTTATAAGAAAAAATAAGATTAGAATAAAATGCAATAAGTATCCTGATAACTTTGGTTTAAGTAGGAAATATAAGAAACTGTACGCGGAACATAAAAAGAAGATCCCGATTTGTCGTGATACCTACTACCGTAATCAATTCAGCTCAGCAAGGGGAAACCTGAAAGATGAATGGAATTACTATCTTCATGCTAATAAACCCAAATTTTCAAAAAAACCTATTATTCTACGTGTCGATGACTATGACTTGTCTGATAAGCGTGCTGTTGCTGATGCTTTTAATTGTTATTTCTCTAATATAGGCTGCAGTTTACAACCTTGCTCAGTCCAATCATCTTGTTCTCTCTGTCCATCCGCTTGTTCTGAACCATTGCAATGTACTAGTTTTGTTTTTCAGCCTATAACTCCTCTTGAAGTCTTAAAAGTAATTAGTACTTCAAATAAATCGAATTCGTGTGGTGCTGATGGTATTTGTAACTCTGTCCTTAAACAAATTGGATGTTTCATAGTGAATGTCTTGGCATATATTTTTAATCGTTGCGTCTTTGAAGGTGTCTTTCCTGATGACCTCAATTGCGCTGATGTCATTCCATTGTTCTGCTACTGAGATCGGCAACTATAGACCCATATCACTCCTACCAACTTTCGGCAAAGTTTTTGAAAAACTAATGAAAAATAGGATAGTGAGTTTCTTAACTAAAACAAAGTTCTTTAATCCCGTCCAATTTCGTTTTCAAAAAGGAAAGTCGACGGAAGGTGCGCTTTTACAGTATTGTTCTCAAATAATGTCACATCTCGATGGAAAAAAATTTACGGCTGGTTTATTTATTGATATAACCAAGGCTTTCGATATGGTAAACCACAATATTTTGTTGAAACGCTGGTTTCCGTGGATTTATCCTAAATTGGTTCAGGTCATATTTGAAGAATAGGTCGCAGAGAGTTAAGATAGATGAAATTAGGAGCGAAATTAAGTTCTTTAATCTGGGTGTACCTCAAGGCTCTGTTTTGGGTCCAATCCTTTTCTTAGTCTATATCAATTCGGTATTTGATCTTAAAGGTTCACCTACTGCATTTGCGGATGACATCGGATTCTCATATGGCCTTAACAGTCCCGTGGACCTGGTGTCTGACATCAATTGGGATCTAAATCTTTTGAGACACTGGTTTGCAACGCATAATTTAGTTATAAGCTCCAAAACTAAAATAATGTTTTTTAACCTGTCTTCCGTCCACAAAATTAGAGCCAAATGTGTACTACCACTCACCTGAGTGTGAAAAATACAAACTGTGTAACTGTAATTGTACGTCTCCCTCTCCCACTTTTTGTAGCAGTCTAAATTATAGTGATAAATGTTTTCTAATAAAAATAGTTGACGACTCTATGTACTTGGGGCTCACCCTTGATTCAAGAATGAGTTTTTCGAATCACGCAAACTCACTGAAAAAGTATTTTCGATACACGCTTAGACATTTTTATTTTTTACGTAATGTGTGCTCAACAAAGCTGTTGAAGACAATTTATTATAGAATTTTCCATTCTAAGCTGCAATACGGAATTACGTGTTGGGGAGGTATCTACCTAAATAAAATACAACCCATGCTGATATTGCAGAAATATGTTTTATGAAAAATTTGTCATAAATCTGGTAGATTTCCAAGCTGTACTCTGTTCTGCAACCAAAAAATCATTCCAGTTCGTCACATGTATTGTTTTAAAGTGTTAAAAACGTTTTTCATGAAATCTGGTAACCGTAACTTTCGTCTTATTTAAAAATTATAATTTAAGGGGGAAACTTCTGTAACATGTTATCTGTACCTTTATTCCGCACCACTGCGTACCGTAATTTCTTTTCCATTTTATCTCATCGACTTTTTAATAAACTTCCACAGTCGATCAGGGCAATATCAATACCTGGAACGTTTATGAAACGCGTTAAAATGTGGCTCTTCGGCTTCAATTTTACTGTTTTAGAATCTAAGATTTCTAATTTCGTAATTTCTTTTCCATTTCATCTCATCGACTTTTTAATTAACTTATACAGTCGATCAGGGCAATATCAATACCTGGAACGTTTATGAAACGCGTTAAAATGTGGCTCTTTGGCTTCAATTTTACTGTTTTAGAATCTAAGATTTCTGATATTCTGGTATAATTTTTAATATTTGTTACTGTATCTTTCAGCAATTACTTTTGATTGCGTTTTGATTTTGATGAACTTAGTACTTAAATTTTTTTTTTATGAAGTTGCTTTTGAGGGTCGCCCCACCCATAACTTATATTTTATATTGCATATTCCATATTGAAGTGGCATTCGACTCTATTTTATTTTTCTTTAATTAAAATATGGAATGTTAACAACTTTCTTATTCTTTTATTTTTTGCCAGTAACATGAATTATTGTATGTATTATAATTGAATTGTATCATAGAGTCATAAGAATGAGAATAAATAAATATATCTGTCAAAATAACTTAATAATCCCCGTCCTGCTCTACGACGCAGAGGCACGGACTATATCCAAAACGGATGAAGAGGCTCTTGGTCTTTTCGAGAAAAAAACTCTGCGCGCGATCTTCGGTCCTGTTTGTGTTGATGGCATTTGGAGAAAAAGGTTCAACCACGAACTGCATGGGCTGTACAGCGACATGAGTATAGCCAGGCGTCTACCGATTCAACGCCTAAGATGGTTAGGTCATGTAGAGCGTATGGATAACTTAGCTCGAGCCGGAGAATCTTTGACTATGAACGACTATGAACGTGACAGAGGACGACCACGTACGATGTGGACCTTTGACGGCTTGGTGTGCGAAACTGGAGACAGATAGCTAGAGATCGGGCCGGCTGGAGAGGCATGTTAAGTGAGGCTCAGGTCCCACCCGGGCTGTAGCCCCATAAGAACTATTAAGCTTCAGAATGAGTAGGATTTATTGTAAACATATAGCTTTGTGATGAATCGAATTTGATTCAAGTTTACACTATGCGAAATGATGTTAAGACCAACGAAATTTTTTACGTTTTTTCCCGCTTTGGTTAAGGGAATTATAGCAACTTTAAACATATTAAAGAGTACTAGTACAAATACTTATTAATAAAAAGGAACTTTAAAAACAAAATACTTTTTATAAATCAATTTATCAAATTTTATTTCGTCAAACTAAATAATGATAAGACCAAATTATAAAATATATACAACGAAACAAAGATACTACTGTTATCATTATTATTATTAGGATATAATTTAAATTATAAACTAACATATGAAGTAAAAATAGAGCACTAGCTGCGTAGCGTAGTGCATTTGTGGTAGCATCAAATAGGTACATAGAGGCGCGGTGAGCAAGTACGGCTTCTTGGTCAGCAAGTTCGTTCCCTTTTATACCAACGTGGCTTGGGACACACATTATTTTTATTTTCCTTGGAGCCCTAGGAATGTAGTTGCGGATATCCGAGATGATGGCTGTGTTCTGTTTGGGATTTTTTTACCCCGTTGATAGTTGACAAACTGTCCGAGCACATATTTAGCAGTTATCAATAGGGCTTTGTAGATGGCAAGGGCTTCTGCTGTGAACACGGAAACGTGTGTTGGTAGTAACCCTCCGAGAATTAAAGTGCCGTTTTCTTTTGTGATGGCGAAAGAGGTACTGTTGTTCATCTTGGATCCGTCCGTATAGATGAATTCCCAGCCTTTCGCCTTTAGGGATGAGGAAATGCGAAGAAACGAGTGTTGGTTTTGTCGTGTTGGGTTAGGTCCAGGATTAGTGACTCTAGCTTAGTACCCCATGGTGGGACTGTTGAAGTTCGATGGACGCACATTTCCTACGGGAGGTGCAACACTTGCAGTTATAAGGGCACTGGCTATGATGACTGAATTCTTTTTAAGTGTTTTAAGTTTTTTGCTAATGCAAAATCTACTTATGATGGAATTATTGGATTGTAACAGCTTTATGTAAAGTTTGGCTGGGAAGGCGTTGATGGTCCGCCTGGCGGCTTGTTGATATGGGGCTTTGATGGTTGAGTTTGGTGAGTTGCCGTAGAAAAACAGACCATAGTCGATCTTGCTTAGCAGTAGTGATTTTGAAATATTACATAGAGTGTTAATATGGATGTTACATTTTTGTTTTAGTTAACTAGATAGTTCCCTACTTTTGTTCTGGCAGCAAGGCTTTTTTTAAGGCTAATACAATGAGTTTTCCAGTTATATTTATTGTTTATAATAAGGCCTAAAATGCTTAAATTATGAACACTGCTAAAATCTACATTATTAATTCTTAGAGAAAATGAATCGCTGTTGCAAGACGCTTTTTCCGAAACATCTGTAGAGTTTTGCATTTGTCGAGAGCAAGGTTTGCACCAGAGACGTTCGACCAATTTAAAATGTCATCATTTAAAATTGAAAATAGATGCTTGGTCCTACTTAGATCTAAGCTTTTACACAGCAAGAAAACATCGTCTGCGTAAATGCAATGATCTAGGTGTTTGTTTGCTAATTAATTTCGATAGTTCATCGAAGGCAATAATAAATAAAATCATTGAGAGTGGGTAGCCTTGAGGTATACTGTTAAAAAGAGAAAGGGTTGAGGAGTAGTTATTATTGACTATTATGACTTAGAAAAGACCGAATATTATTAAAGATTGTTGGTCCAATACCGCAGTCATTAAGTTTATTCAAAACCATGTGGATGCCTATTTTATCGAAAGCTTTCTCAAAGTCCAGAGAAAGAATAGTAACGTGATTACGAGCTGGAAGTGCCTTGGTTATGTAAAAGTCCAGATGTATGAGTGCGTCACCACAGCCCTTTTTTGCTCTGAAAGCTAATTGATTTTTTTTTTTTAAGAAGGTGTTTACTTCCAATGAACCTCAGTAAGCGTTGCGCTATTATTCTTATTAGGACTTTAGAAATGCAGGGCACGAGAGAGATAGGACGATACCCTTCTAATAAACTAATATCTTTCTTAGGTTAAGGAAGAGGAAGGACTGGAGCTAACTTCAATATTGGGGAATTGTACCAGCTTGTAGGATGTTGTTATAGAGGGAGATTAGTCTGAACTTTGCTATGTATGGAAGATTTTGTAGAATGGGGTACGATATACGATCCCTACTGGGAGTTTTGCCTTTGAGTCTGGATAGACAACATTGCAGTTTTATATGGGTAATGTCTGATTCTATGTGTCTGGCAGGGGTTGAAATTGGGTTGGATACAATTGAGCAGGATAAAGCTAAATGCCTTTCTGTTATGAAGCCAGGGGGAAAATTTTCTTCTTTAGAGTCATTTGACCACCTATTAGCGAAATAGTTTCTTATTTACTGAGGAGAAGTTCTTGTTCCTTGGGGTGAGGCTACGAATACGATGCCAGATTTTTTCTGGTGTATTGGAGGGGTTAATGACAGATGTGAATTCGTACAAGCTTTTGGCTTTGCTCTCCTTGACTTCGCGACGGAATTTTGCATTAGCCTTTTTGTAACTGATGAGGTTTGTTGTAGTTGGATGTCTTTTGAAAAGCTTCCGTGCGAACTGCTTTTCCATACGCAGAGTTTCTAATAGGGGACTCCACCATGGCACTGTTCGTTTCTGGATCCTCGGTTTGGTTTGTGGGATGAAGGTTTAATTCGTCGTAATTGTTCGTTGTAGTTGTTGACGAAGCCTTTTATGTTCCATTGAAGGACTTTACATGTGTTATTGGTTAGCGGTGGCTGATTTAAGGTATGGTTAGCATTAGGTCGCAGTCCAGATCGGTCAAGGTGCGGCCGAGATCGCCTAGGTTCAAGCGATCCCGTCCCCATCTCCACCGGTATGGGACGCGACCCGAGTGATGGCGAAAAGTGAGAGTGGTTATTAATTAACATCATTACCAGATGGGTTAATAAAGTAGGAATGGTCGTTGATTACGTTTTTTGTGATAGAGGTTAGAGGGGAGTCGAAAGAAGAGAGATTGGCAGATATTGGGGTTGGTGGAGACGGGAGTGGGAGGTTTTGTCGCGATGTGTTGTTAGTTTTTTATGCAGATGAAGTAGATGGTTGAGAATTTATTATATTAGTTGTTGTATTGGAGGGGTTTGCAGGTTAAAAATGTTATTTTATTGTGGTCTATTTCAAGGGTTGGGTTGTTGGTAGCGGTAAGCGAAAGTGCCGTGGGGGCGGGGTATTGCGTAGGACGTTTTAAGAGTCCAGCTGTTGTGGTGGGCTGCTTGATTTTCTCAGCATAGGTGTGATTGGCAGGTGAAGGGTGTGCTTGGTTGTATATTCGCTTGGCTTCTGCCATACTACACTTGTTTTTATTTTTTTTTTTTTTATTTATATATCTTGCATAGTATAACAGTGTTTTAACAATAATGGTTTAATTTGTTCTAGCTTGCACAGAGATATGGTTATATAAAACCTTACTAATGGGAATACAATGGTTTTGTAAGTAATGCAGTACGTTAAATTAAAGCACAATTGGAGGAAAACTATGAAAAAAACATCGATTTAAGGGGGAAACAAATATATATATGTATGCACATGTGTATATAGAGGTATACAAAAGGCAAAATATCACAGATGAGAGTAAAAAGTACAAAATTAATAATAAACAAAATATAATAAATAATAAATTGTTAATACTATTTAATAAATAATAAATAACATTACATATGGACAAAAAATATATCATAATTCAAGCTTATACAAGTTATACAAGCTTTACAATAGTTGCAACTCCCTATCCAATTGATTATTAACGTTAAAGCATCTGGACATGAACTTTTCATTGAGGATTTCAATTCTCCTTCCAATCTGGATAACACCTGCTCTTTCATGCAGTATGAGGGTTGAGAAGTCTCGTGGGAAGTTAAGCATGATTTTGAGTATTTTGTTTTGTGCAATTTGGAGTCTCTTAATGTGCGTTTTCGCGCAGTTACCCCAAACAGGGGAGCCATATGTCATTAGTGCTTGAAAGACGACCTTAAAAATTATCATTTTGTTCTTCTGGTTCAGAAGCGATTTGCGGTTAATAAGGGGATATAACATTTTTATGAGTATATCAATCTTAACTAAGGTTTGACGTATGTGATACCCGAAGGTTAATTTCTGGTCTAAGTACACCCCGAGGTACTTTACAGAATTGACCCACGGTATATTAGTGTTGTCTAGTTGAAGACTTCCACTGGGGAAAAAACAGCTAAGTCTTATTCTCGTAAAGAAGATAGCTTAACATTTACTAACATTTATTTTAATTTTCCAGTACTTGTAATATTCAAAAAAGCATTGGATTGCTGTTTGAAGGCGATTCTCGATCACAGAACCATATACGTGTGAACAGTATAGGGCCAAGTCATCTGCATAGGGTGCAATGTCACAATTGGATACACTGGGTAAGTCATGTAGGTGTATATTGAAAAGAGTGGGAGCGAGAACTGATCCTTGTGGAACTCCTGCTGGAACAGACTTAATTAATGATAAACAACCATTGAGTTAAACCTTGAAGGATCGATTGACTAGAAAACTTTGCAATATTTTTGTTGTATATAATGGGAAATTTAGCTTAATTAGCTTGTATATAAGCCCGTTGTGCCATACTGAGTCAAGTGCTTTTTCAATGTCAAGCAGTACTAGACCAGTCGAGTTTTTGAGTCTAAGCTGTTGCTTAACAGTCCTACATATCCTTAACACTTGGTGTGAGGTGCTATGGTTTTTTCTAAAGCCGAATTGTTCAGTGGGCAGAATATTATTAACGCTTAGGAATACATCGATCTTACTTTTAATGACTTTCTCAAGGATTTTACTTCTTCTTCTTCATTTGGCGCTACAGTCCGGGATGGACCTGGGCCTCAACCAACAAGCCTCTCCAGCTAGCACGGTCTCTGGCTAGCTGTCTCCAGTGTCGCACGCCAAGTTGGTTGAGGTCCTTCTTCACCTGGGTGCGCCACATTAAACGCGGGCGTCCTCTGTTGCGTTGTCCCACGTGTTCGGAGTCGAAGACTCTCCGGGCCGGAGCTGAGTTGTCCATACGCTCTACATGGCCTAGCCATCTTAGGCGTTGGATCCGAAGACGCCTGACTAGACTCATGTCGCTGTACAGCCCGTACAGTTCGTGGTTGAATCTTCTCCTCCAGAAACCGTCAACGCAAACAGGACCAAAGATCGCACGCAAAGCTTTTCTCTGAAAATACCAAGGACTTCCTCATCCGCTTTTGAGATTGTCCATGCCTCAGCGCCGTACAGCAGGACTGGGATGATCAAGGTCTTGTATAAGGTCAGCTTGGTCCTTCGAGAGATGGCTCTACTACTCAATTGCCTCTTGAGCCCATAGAAACAGCGGTTGGCAAGAGTTACTCTGCGTTTGATCTCGGTACTGATGTTGTTTGTACTGTTTACTGCGGAGCCGAGGTAGACGAAGCCCTTGAATACCTCGAAGTTATAGCTGCTCATTGTGACGCTCTGTTCAAGACGTTGATGTTGTGTGTCCTTTCTTGATGTTAGCATATACTTCGTTTTGCCCTCATTCACCGCTAGACCCATTTTAGCCGCCTCCGCCTCAATGCCAGCAAACGCCTCATTGACGGCTCGCTGTGTTCTGCCAATCACGTCATTGTCATCCGCGTATGCTAGCAGTTGTACGGACTTCTGGAAGATCGTGCCTCTAGTGTTGGCGTGTGAGTCTTGCACGATCTTCTCTAGGATGATGTTAAAGAAATCACAAGACAGCGCGTCACCTTGTCTAAATCCTTTTTTGACATTGAAGGTCTCGGTGAGTTCGTTACCGACCTTGATGGAGCAGCGAGAATTCTCCATCGTCATCCTGCACAACCTGACGAGTTTGGCAGGAATGTCAAAACTAGACATGGCGTTGTATAGCTCGTCCCTATGCACGCTGTCATATGCGGCCTTGAAATCGACAAAAAGGTGGTGGGTGTCGATTTGCATTTCTAGGGTCTTTTCCAGGATCTGCCGTAGTGTGAAAATCTGGTCGATGGTGGACTTCCCTGGCCTGAAGCCACACTGATAAGGACCTATCAGGTTATTTATAAACGGCTTCAGGCGAGTACACAAAACGGCAGAGAAGATCTTGTAGGCGTTGTTCAGGAGACTTATCCCTCGGTAGTTGGCGCAGTCAAAGGGGTCTCCTTTCTTGTGGATCGGACAAACGAGTCTGAGATTCCACTCATCGGGCATGCTCAACCAGATCATCTCCAGCTGCCTTAAAGATTTCAGCGGGCAGTCCGTCCGCACCGGCAGCTTTGTTAGTCTTGATATTGCTATTCTCGTCGATCATCGTCAATATTGAGTGGAACATTCTGCCTGACAGCGGTATTGGTGTCATCATCGCCGTTTAGCAGTCTGCAAAAATGGTTCTTCCAAATTCTCAGTATCGACTGCGACTCAACTACTAGTTGTCCATTCTCGTCCCGGCAGGCTTCTGTCCGAACCTTATATCCACTGGATAGCTGTTTCACCCTCTGTTAAAACTTTAGGGCATCGTCCCTGCCATAGCACCTCTCGTGCTCTTCTCGTGCTGTTTCTTCTTTCTCTTGAGAAGCCAGGCCTGGTCCCATCGTTTCTCTTCGTAGAGCTCACGAACAGCTGTCGTTGTTCGTTGTAGCGCTGCTTTGTAGGCTTCCACCCTCGCTGCATGTGCCACCCTACACTCGTTGTCAAACCATGGGTGGTGCCGTACAACCCAGCACATCAGTGGCAGCATCTTTGATGACTTCTTGATAACGCCTCCAATCTTCTTCGATTGTATGCGCAGGTGGCGACGAACTTAGAGACAGATTCCGGGAGACCCGATCGGCAAAGATCCTAGCAGTCCGTTGCGATTGTAGCTTTCCGACGTCAAACCGTGGTGACATTTCTCGACTCCGTTGATCTCTTGATATCCGAGTTCTCACCTTGGCTACAACAAGGAAATGGTCAGAGTCGATGTCGGCTCCTCGGAACGTTCGGATATCAAGAATGCTGAAGGAGTGCCTGACGTCGATCGCAACTTGAACAATCTGGTTGACGGTTGATTGGTCAGGGGACCCATGACAAAGTTCACCAGCCTGTGTCCGTTATCGCATGTGGAGTCGTGCAGGCTGTTTTTTCCCGATGACTTTGGCAAAGATGTCTTCCTTACCCAGCTTTGCATTGAAATCTTCTAGAACGATCTTGGTGTCGAAGCTGGGGCACTGATCGTAAGTCCCTTCTAGGAGATCATAGAAGTCATCCTTGCTGTTGTCATCTTTGTCCTCTGTCAGGGCGCGGGCGCAAATCAGGCTGATGTTCCCGAATTTAGCCTTGATGCGGATTGTTATGAGGCGTTCGCTTTTACAGACAAAGCTTAAGACTTTTTGCCTAAGTCTGCCTCGAACAACAAATCCACATCCAAATAAGCGCCTCTCCCTGTTGCAATCACCGTAGTAGATGTCGCAGTTTCTCATCCTCTTCTTGCCCGGCCCATTCCACCGCACTTCCTGGATTGCGGTGATGTCTGCTTTATAGCAGTCCAGGGCCTCCGCGAGTTCTTCGGCTGCACGTGGTCTGTTAAGGGACCTAACATTCCACGTGCAGAACCGAAAATCGTTGTCCTTATAACGTTTGCTGGGGTCGTCAACATTAATTCCGTCCGTATCCGAGGCAGTTGGTTGTCTCTGAACCATAATATTTTTACGTGGTGAGGGAGTTAACCCCACGCACAACCCCCAACTGGGAGGCCAGGCCCTATTCTTTAACCCTCGGGCGGAGGGTCCGGGTTTATCCGGAGTCGGTAACCTCGCTGAGGCTGTGAGCGCCGCCGTTGTCCCTAACACTATAGGGATCTTCCGCCGCCATCTCAATTCCAAGGCCCCGACCTGGCCTTGAAAAAAACCTTTTGGACCTGTGCTCCGAAAATGTCGAGGTAGCTCTAGAAGGACTGCGCACCAGGTAACTCCGTCTGACTGGAGTTTCGGATGCCGCCGTTGGCCAGACAGTTTCCAGCTCCTCCGCCGCCATCCATAAAGAGAGATGAGCCCTGGTATAGGCACACTCTCCCCCCTCTCTCGTCTACAGCCGCCAACGATGTCCCACGGGGGTTGGTTACCCCATCTTCGATCGAAGGTGCTCGGCTCCCAGATTTCACCACGTGGAGGTGAGAGTAGGAGTTCGCTGATAGAGGCTAAGTGCAGACGCTTATGCCAGCATGAGACGCCATATCATCAATTCATTTCCAGGAAATCAAGGTGTACTCTGTTTCTCTGCCATAGTCTTCTGTAACGGTTTCTAATCTTTATAAGGTTTAATAATTCTCGACGAAGCGAAAATGCTCTTTTAGGGGAACAGAAGCTTCAATACTCTGATATATTTTATTTTGAAAGTTTGATATGATATCGTCCATCTGTTGGTTGTTATTTACAAGTGAAATAGCTTTTGGACAATTCCATAAATTGATAGTGAAATGGTATCTGAACACATCCCAGTTCGCATTTTTGTAGTCGAAGTATTACACATTATTTGTAATAGGAGTAAACAAGATATCACAGCTAATAGGAAGATGATCTGAGCTTAACGCATTATAAACAACAGGAGTAGTAAATAAATTGGGAGTGGTGGTAAGAAATACGTCTAGTGTCGATGGGGGTGTAATATTGTAAAGTTATGTCGTAGACATAAGTTGTACAATGTGTTACCCCAAACATTAGCCCTTAAGCATCCCGATCTGCGATGTCTACAATTAAGATCGCCGCCTATGACAATATTCTCATGGCTGAGTAATTTTATAAGGTCGTTTTTCAAGCATTCCATTCTATTTACGTGCCGTGATCCTCCAGGAAAATAAACAGAAACAATTTTTAAGCTAGTGGAGTTACTTAAATTAATTTCCACTCCGATATTTTCTAGTACTAAAATAGGAACTCTTGGCAACACTGAATGGACAATATTTATTTTTACAAAAATGGCAACACCACCTCCTTTACTATTACGACCACACCGATAACAGGAATAGTTTCTACACTGAAAACGAATATTGCTTTGGAGCCAAGTTTCACAAACGAGACAGATATCAATATCCAGATTAGAGAGAAAATTGGAAAACTCAATGCTCTTGTTGCGAATGCCTCTCGCATTCCAACATAAAAGCTTAAGGTTGGGTTGAGAATTACTTAGCATTATTATAGAAATATTTACTTGCAAGCTGAGTGACTGCTTTAAACTGTTGTGCTTTTGTATTGCACTTTTCAAGTTCGGAGACCATTTCGAACATTAGAGAGGTTAGCTCTTCGAATGAAAAAAGGTCGGCTTTCGCTGATTAAGGGGATTCCGATGGGGGCGTCCTTGTTGTTGTTGGGCTGGTGATTCTTGACGAGAAGATCGTGGAAGAGAAGGAAAGTCGTTCACGCTGTTGACATTAAAGCTTTTTTCAGCAATTGATGGTTGAGTAGTTGATCTCAATGGAATGGATGTGTGAGCGCCAGGAATTTTTTGCAATTTTTTTCCTAATAATTTGCAGATAATCCGTACGACTTTTGCATTTTTCGTCCTTCGATTTGTGATTACCTCCACAATTTGCACATTTAGCTATACCGACGAAAGTGCATAAATTAGTCTTGTGATTGCCGGAACAGTTCGCACAAAAAGTTTTCACGCAACAATTCTTTTCACCGTGCCCCTACATTTGGCAGTTGTGACACTGAGTGATGTTTTTTTTAACACGCCGTTGGAATTCCCATCTTACTTTTGTGCGGAAAATTGATTTGATATTTTTCCTAAGGTCAGTAAGACGAATTGAATCATTCTCGAAATAGACAATATACAAAAACTCTACATATTTCTCGTATTGCTTTCTTATCATTTTTATGTCTTTGCACTTTAAGCCCAGGGCATTCAATTCACTTTTTATGGAGTCGGTACAGTGTTCGTCGAGTCCAAGCAATACCACTTTAAAAGATTTTTCGCACTTAAGTTCGTGGGAGAAAAATTGACACTTTTGGAGTTTTAACGCATTTATGGCAGTTTTGTATTATTCTATAGATTCACAAAAAATCTTTATGCCTATCGACATTTTTTTTAATGCAATAGTCAGTAATTTTAAGTTCTTGAAGGAATTTGTGCACATAATCACAGCTTTTTTGTAATATTTTGATAGGAGGAATTGGTGTTTTTTTTTTTTCCATGTAATTTTATTTGTTCTGAAATATTTTACTTACATGCTAGACAAAATTACTTAAATCTAGCTTACCT
This sequence comes from Eristalis intricaria, assembly GCA_964034865.1. Taxonomy (NCBI): domain Eukaryota; kingdom Metazoa; phylum Arthropoda; class Insecta; order Diptera; family Syrphidae; genus Eristalis; species Eristalis intricaria. The sequence continues at coordinate 50,116,810 of OZ035873.1, read as the reverse complement.
AACTTAAGAATTTACAATGTTCTTAATAATAACCTACTGACCCTATGCGGGTACTCTAAGCTAATCTAATCTATGGTATAACAGTGCCTTTCGGCTTAATCTGCGTTTTATGCGGGTACTCTAAGCTAATCAAATCTATGTTATAACTGTGCCTTTCGGCTTAATCTGCGTTTTTTAGTCTTTATGACAATCTGTTATTACATTTTTCTTTGCCAAGAAAACTTTTAAAAAACTTGGCTAAACTTAACTACTTACACTACCTAATACTAACTTAACCTCACATAAAACTTAATACTATCTTAACTATGTCCGTAACAGTACGGACACGTGCACCAAGGCGTATATGTTGTGTATATGCCTAACATATATAATTTATTTGATGCACCTTTTTTTTGTTTTTGATTCATATATTGTTTTTTTTTTTTTGGTTTTGTTGTTTTATTAATTTTTTTTTGGATTTTTTGTTTTTTACTTTTTTTTTCTCTTAATATCTACCTTAGAAACTAAGTAAGCTGGTCACTATGGTCAGCTATCTGATCCTCTTGAAAAGCTAGCGGTGGCGGAGGCTGGTTTTGGTGGTTACACCAGTAAAATTGCCGTTCTTTGGCAGACTCTTTCCTATCTCGAGCGGGGATCGCTCTACTGAACCGGAGGAGATCCTCGTGGGTGCGAACGACATCCGGTTCGTATTGAAGTCCCCTATCCACTGTTCAGCGTACGACATGCAAGATGATAGGACACCTTGTGGATCCTGTATAAGGCCAATTGTGTCTACATAAAGGAATGCTTCGGGAGGAATAAAGCCGTTAAGGCGCACGCTTTCATGGTACATACTATTGGAGTAGTAAGCCCCAAAGATTAGAGAGAGGTCATAACTCGTGCAGTGTGCCTTCTGATTAGTTTAATAATAAAATTATCTACCCTATTCACGTTTGCCTCGTTGTACAAGACCTCGTTAGGGTAGTACTTTTTGCACTCAGACTCGGGTGTGCGATACAGACGGAGACAGCTCCTAAGACACTGCCTCTCGAACACCCTCATCTTTTCCATCTGGGAAGGACTCACGTTGAACCACAATGGACAACCGTACTACGGCCATATAGCAGATTACCTTCACTCTGGTATCAAGTTGGCTGCTGAAAAACAACCTTCTTGCCGCAGCAAAGGCTTTTCTGGCTTTCGTCAGAGCAATATCTATATGTTTGTCAAAATACAGATATTGATCCAGCCAAATGCCTAGATATCTAACTACACTTTTTATAGCTAACGGCCGACCATGCGGGTCAACTATGCCGAACTTACGCCAGTTTTGGCGCGTATCCCGCGTTGCCCTGTCCAACGGGGTCCGGAAAAGACTAGTTTCGCACTTCTGGAAGTTGATAAGCAGCTTCCAGTCGTCGCAAAATCGCTAGATTTTCTCGACAAGATGTTTATTACCTCGACCGCTGCAACAAGATGTTTATTACCTCGACCGTCGGACCTGATCTGTACGCAACTAGGTCGTCGGCGTACGCAATTAAGTGCGGCATGGAACCTATAAGATCTGCAGTGAATATAGAAAACAAGATCGATGGCCCCCTGTTACAGACCGTTTTTAATGTTAAAGACCGTAGTGGAAGTTACGTTACCATTTTTCACAACGAACTTTCTACCTGTTATCATGTCATAGACCATGTATAGCAATAGTTTACTTATGCCAAGCCTGACCAGCTTGAGGAGGAGGCCCTCTAACCAAACGGTGTCGAACGCCTTCTCCAAGTCAATCAGGCAGGTACCCGTGCACTTATTTTTGTTTTTATTCCATTGTATGTCGGACACCAGTTTTGACGCGGCATTAATGGTATCATGCCCCGCTCGGAATCCGAACTGGTTGTCCGGTATGATTTTCTTTTCATCAGCCCATTGCTTCAGAACTCGAATGACTATCTTTTCAAAAACCTTGCTTATGCAGGGAAGTAGACTGATCGACCGAAGATTTGTCGGAATGGACTTATCTTTGTCCCGTTTAGGGATCGGTTGAACAACAGCTGTTTTCCAGTGCGTGGGGTAATGTGCATTACTCAGCGCATTGTTGAACAAGGTTGTGTAAATTTGGACCGCTTCGGGGGGAAGATGGCGAAGCACAATGTTCGGTATTCCATCGATTCCCACTGACTTTTTCTTCTTCAGGGAGTGGAAGATACCCTGGAGATCTTCTTGAGAAATCAAGATGTGATTCCCATCATTGGCGACGGCACTATGTGCCATGTTCTCGTCATTGAACCTAGTGAAACCCGGATTCTCTGATCGCCATTGACTTATCTCATTGCGGAGATAGAAGTGGTTTAGCAGGGCTCTGTTCTCCAGATCGTGATTCGGCCTACTAACCTCGTTGACCGTATACACTCTCTGGAATACTGCACCAATAGCTGTAACCTTCTCCTGAGGATCCTCCACCGCAAAGAAGTCATTGTCTAGCACTGTCTCATCTGAATCGATGCCAACTGAAGTCAGTAAGTGTTCGTTGTCTGTCGTCCTGGGAAGTCTTACGATTTGAATGTCGTTTTGATCTTTCCTCCGAAATATTTTATTTACTTGCGGGAACATACCCGGGTTGTTGGATCGTACAGCCCGGATTTTGTTGCCCCAGTGCAAGCTTATAGCCAAGCTATAGTTGATGCGTATTAACTGTTGTAGGTTCTTGATCTCCGACTTCATCGCGTTTTTGACAGCAGCCTACTTTTGTGCACGTGAAGTGCATCGATGGTAGCATTTCGATAAACATCGCTGTTGTCGATTTAAACTACCTTCGGAATTGTTTTGTCCATCGTACGTTTGACTACGTCGTCCATTTGTATGAGGTACCTGTCAACCTCTTCGTTCGTCAGGTTTCTGTTTGTCGGCGGATTGATCCCACTCGAACGTAGTTCTGTGGATAAAGTCCTGGAGAAGCGTGGCCAGCGGGCCTTATTATAATTATAAGGGTGCCTCTGGACATACTCCTCCAGTCCTTCCACCTCCTGCAGTCCTTCGGGAGCCCGAAGTGATCACTCTCGTACTCAACAGCAGTTAGACAGTTCAGTGTGCGTCTTTCCACGTCTAGTATAATCAGTCGTTTGTCTATCAGCATCAGATCCAGATAGGACCCGCTTCTAGGATACGATGGCCTATCGGTTGCTAGCAAATCAAGCTTGAACTCAACATTGTGTTCTACCAACCAGTTATACAATGAGGTCCCCCTGGTGTTATGCACCACGTTGCCCCACTCTATATGCCTCGAGTTCAAGTCCCCGGCTACGATATAGTAGTTCTCCTCCGAGCTCAGTCGAAGGCTAGTGAATAGAGTATCGAGCTCTGAAATGAAGTATTGGTTGATGCGTGTCTTGTCATTCGCATAGATAGCGATCACATATAGCCGCTTACCACCCCGAAGGGGGATGCGTGCGATACACGTTTCTATGGCCTGGAATCTCCGCACTTCACCGCTATACACGACTTTGTGACAAAGGCCTTTTTTTATTAAGATCACGACTTCACCAGCTAGGTAGCTTCGATCTCTTCGAACAATATTGTAATTTTTGTACCTAAGTGGGTGCGTCTGGCTTAGCTTAGTCTCGCAAACCATCAACACATCAGGATTATGGGTCTGCAACAAGTTACCGAAATTTAATTTACGTTCAGGGCGGATCAGTGAATTCACATTCACTGCTAGAATTTTAAGGTTGCAGGCTGCCTGCGCAGCCATTATACCGACGTTGCGTTTGGCTCTCCAAACAGCGTCGAATAGATGAGGTCTATTCGCGCTGCTTGTTCTTGTAACTGGTTCTGGAATTGGGTTTGGAGTTGAGCGATCTGCCTCTGGATAGAGAGCAGGATCGTCTGCACATCCAAATTCGCTTCTGGTTGCCTGGCCACAGGGTCCTGGGTAACTTTCGGCACTGTCTGTTGAACCGGGCGCCCAGCCGATGCCACTTGGGTATAGGAGACTGCCGGTGTAACAGTGGTAGCTGGAGCACGGGGCACTGGCCTCGCTTCTACCATTTTTCCTTTACGTTTGGCCTCTATTATTTTTCTGATCTCCTGGACCTTAGGACATCCCCGATAGTTAGCAGGGTGTCCGCTGGTCTTACAGAGCACGCACGTCAGCTTGCTCCTGTCATCAACTTTATCCGTCCCTAAGGGACATTCCCCACGATTGTGGGTTCCTGCGCATTTGACACAGCGAGACTGCATATTGCAGTTCGCCGCGGCATGCCCGAACCTGTGACAACGAACACACTGGAGTGTGTTCTTTGTCTTTTTGATTGTTTCCCATGTAACAGACAGAGTGCCTAAATGGGTAATTTGGAAGAACTAGGAAGAAAGGAAGTTTCCTATTCTCCCTTCTCGATGCCGCAGTGATGAAGGGCTTAACCCCTACGACCTGGACATAGTCGCTCTGCGCCTGGCGCAGAACAGCGAGGATCTCATCGGGATCAGTATCAGGATCCACGTCCTTGAGTAGCATCGTCTGCACCTTTTCCCCTTTCGGAGTGTACGAGAAAAACTCGGCCTCCAACACCGCTAACCTTTCTTTGACTACGTGATAGTCTGCCATTGATAAGCAATGGACAGAGACACGTAGTGGACCCTTATACTTAATAAAATAAAAATTTTTCGTGACCAACTTATCAACGTCTTTCGTCTCCAGTCCGAAGACGCTGATCGGAGGGCATCTCTCCTTTTTGGCTGGCTGCTGCTGTTGCGGTTGCTTCTGCTGCGCCTTATTCTGCTGATATCGTTGTTGTTGTTGCTTCTGCTTAGTCTGCTGCTGTTGTTGTTGTGCAGCCTCTTTGGCTGCTCTCCTGGTCCTTAATTTGGTTTGGAGGGCTTTGATGTGGGCGTCCAACTCCTCCCTCTCTCGTTGGCTCTTCTCGAGCCGCTCCCGGTCCTCTTCCTCTTCGTCCTCTGATTCGGAGGACGTTAGCGTGTGGAAGGGATTCTCTTTCCCGCTGTAGCAGAATCTCCACTCCCCTTCTGTCGACTCGTACTCGACGTCGTCGACAGTTGTTGTTGTTGCTGCTGCTAAAGTAGTCGCGGCTTTTGCCGCAATATTTGTGTCTGCTGATCCCAGACTGGAACGGCGTTTTACAAGGTTCGGCTGTGGCTGGAGCTTCTTCCTCCCCTCTTCTTGTGTTGCCTGGTGGTCTGACGTCCCACCGGTACAACATCACCCGATTTTTTGAGCTCGGGCGCTCCACTGGCTCCATTTCACTTATTTTTTGACACTTTCTTTGCTTGATTTAATTTTAAAAGGAAAAAAGATCTCACTGTTTTCTGCGGGATTTGAAGCCGGCAACATGAAACCACCGGCGAGCACTCTACCCGGAAGCTACCGATTCTTGTTATATTATTGTAATACTTTCCGCACTTGACACTTTACAATTTCCGAACTAAGTCGAGACACGTCTGCGCTCCTTGGAGGTCTGTGAACGACTGAGGAATTGGTGTTCTCCTCGGCACTTGTTGCTCGATTTCATTAGTACACATGTCCACCCCAAGATCGGTGTCCGGGTGCAGTTGGAGAGGCGTAAAAGAATTACCGCGGCGCAACATTTTGCTGGACGAGGATATGGAATCCTCTAAGGTAGTATACATTCCGAGTACATTCTGCAGGTTCGTGTGGGGGAGGGTGCAGTTTGCGCAGACCTTAGTCTTGGAGCATCTTTTTGTGGTGTGGCCAAGTAATTGGCATTTCCGGCAACGCATTGGGGAAATATTCCTGCACCTTTGCTTTGTACCAACTAATATTGACAGTACTCGGGGCTGATAGAGATCGAAGGTTAAAAGAACTAGACCCGTAGCACGACGTGTATCGTCAATGGGTTTCGTGAATTTATATATTTCAGTCAGACTTCATCTCAGATATAATTTCGCTATCATCAATGGTGATCAAGCAGGGGGCGTATACAATTCCCTTGCAAGAGTTGAAATTAGCCTTTAATTTGGAAATCACTGGACATTGGTTCGCGATATTTGTCATACGCAGAAATTTTTCCGCAACACTTTGTGATTTTGCAAGAATGAGGAGGTTACCGTCTCTCAATTGAGAGATGCTCTCATATTCTGTACTAATGGCATCTATGGTCTTAATCAATACGAAAATGCTTACCGATGAAAGTGGGGTTTTTTCCTCTTTGGCAGATATTAGTACAAATCTGGGGTCTTGGGTGTTGGTATTAAATGGGAGGGAAGGTAATTCTTCGAAAGTTGAGGTTTTGTTTTTCTTTGAACAGGGTTCAAAAGAAAGCGCGTCCGCATCTGCCAACATGCTAAATTTCTTCCCGGGTTTGTTTTATTCGTCCCCGGGGCCATGATGTATTTGAGGAAAATTTCTGTACGCGTGGGAAGTATGAACACGCGGTTGACGAAAAATAAGTAAACAGCCGTAAACAGGAGTGAGCGAGTGGAGAATACTACTCAAACATGACCGCACTGAAAAGGAAACTGTCAAATAGTCACCACGATGTTAACGCTACGAGAGCTAGACGGAGAATGAAAATACTACATATTCCAATACTTTAGATTAGATTATTGTGTTTTAAAATGATGTTGAAGATCCTTTCTTCTTTATTACCTCTTGCAACGAACCACTTCAGCGTATAATCTATAGGATTTTGGACATAGTCTTGTCCAATATTGGACCATTGAAATTGATGAAGAAGAGGCGAAGCGAGCTGGTTCTAAGGTCAATGAGAGTAAAATGAAATATAACAATCTACAGCTACAATTTCGAGGTAGTAAAGTAGTTCGTCTACCTCGGAGCAAACGCGAACTCCACGAGTGACATCACTGTAGAGATCCGACGTAGAACTGCCTTTGACAACCGCTGTTGCTCCGGTTTGTCAAAACAACTGGCGTCAAAACTCGTGATTCGAAGGACTAAGATCATGCTCTACAAAACTCTTATTTTACCAGTGCTCTTATGTGGATGTAGTTCGAAATGCAAAGATCAGTCGACTGACACTGACACTCATTAAGAAGGTCTTCGAATCCAAGCCTCCTGGTTCGAGCAGTTCATGCAGGCCATTCCAAAAGCGAATACCTCTCTTTTGTAGATTTTCCGGATTGGATTGTTGTATTGTCCTGTTCAAATGTCCATTGGTCTGCATATAACTCTCTCTTAAGTTTATGAGCTCACTATCTAATAGCTCTATGCACTTGGTAGCATACATTCTGGTAGAAATAAAACATATGGGACGCTTGCCATTGTATGCCATAACCGCCCAAAACACTACGGTGTTCCTTCCTTTCTTTATCATGTCAATACAATTGACAACCGTCCGAATGAACTTCTTTCCATTCGAAAATATTACTTTATGCCATTAATTTTTTTTACTTTTTTTGGTACTTTTCTGCAAAGATCAATCTGGCATTCTTGTGGCGTAATGTTAGCTTGGGTGTCGGACACGTTTGCTATATGGAGGGTTGGTGTCGACTTGTGCTTAAAAACAATACTTGCTACCAGAGCTGTAAAATATGTATGCATATGTATTCGGACTGAAATACAAGTACAAGCACAGTTCCTTATATTTCTCATTTTGTACTTGAGGAAACGAAAAAGAACGTGTGTACTTATATCATATGAAAAGTACTTATGAAGGTATTGCTTGTCATGATCATAGCAAGATCAAAAAATTCATCGTTGAGACTAAATACCATTATTTTAATTTATTAGAAGCAAAAATTAGAAATGTATGTGTGCGTCCCTATTTTGCTTTATGGAACGCATAAATGTAGTGGTTTTGTCATTATTTCGCATAGTTTCTCTGACAGAAAAATTCAGATATTTGCTTACAAACACTACAGACAGAGAATTCTGTGAATAGAGTTACAGTAATTTCTTTGAGCTACTGCAAATACAAAATAGAATCAATAAACGTAAATCTATTTTGATATTATATTATCAAATGATATAATGAATCAAATGATTGAACAATTATCTCCACTTGAATAAGACAATTTAATGGCTCCAAGGTTTACGATAATTTGTTATATTCGCTCAAAAGATGCAATAAATTCAATGTTAATGAGATAACATTCATATACAGTGGTAAACATTCGTTTAAACGCATCGTGCAATTTTTCATCATTTTATCATTGTTTATTTAAGAAGTAAATAAATGTACGCATATCCCTCTCAACCCAAACATGTTGACAAAGGTTTACAGTTATTTATTTAAAAAAAATGTTTGCAAATCTGCTCTTACTGCATTGCAGCATTTCGCTTTTGCGCATAAGGTATTCTTCGCTCTTCGGTTAAACATTAGTGTAAATGCAACCAAGAAGTTTTTGCAAAAAAAAATATTTTATACTTATTGGATACATTTTAACGGTAAGATTGGATTCTTTTTTATTGATCTTAGTGAATTTCAAAGAAAACTTTTTTAAGCCGATATGGGAAAAGGAACACGGATAACAGACCAAGAAATTGATCAAATTCAATTTTTTCGCAGAAGCACATCAACCTTTCCAATAGACAAATAGCGAAAAAAATAAAAAGATGGGAGACAGTTGTTCGCAATTTATTAAAGAAAAGAGAAAATTATGGGAAAAAAGAAAAAACAAAGGGCAACACAAAGCCAAAAAAGTGCAACATTTGAGGAGGCAACAGAAAATTGGATAATTTAAAGGAAATTAAAGAGAAAACAGATTTAGAATTTACCAAACAACAATTGCCAGAATTCTTCGTGAATCAAAATCCGTGAAATGGAAAAAGATGCAGGAAAAACCAAGGCTCACCGCTTCACACAAAGAGAGGAGATTGCTGTTTACTGAGAAGTACATGCACTGGACATTGGAGTGGCATACGTTATTTTTTCAAACGAAAACAAAGTTTAATTTAGACGGTCTAGATTGCTACAGCTTCTACTGGCATCATCTTTTAAAGCAAAGTGTGCCCCGGCCAAACCGGAATCAGGTAATAGTAGTGTTATGGTAAGGGAAGCTTTCGTCTAGAGTATAAAAATGCCAATTTGTTTTGTTTCCACAATAAAGAACTCGCGAAGAAAAAAGCATTGCTCGATGATGTTCTTTTTCGGATGAACATTACTCACAAGACTTTATTTTGCAACAAGACAATGCTGCAATACAGGAAGGAGTGGTTTCTTGAAACAAATATCACTTTACTGGATTGGACAGCATGCAGTCATGATTGTATTCATATCGAAAATCTTTGCGCAATCGTTGCTTCTAAGGTTTATGGTTATGGGAGACAATTTTGTACAGTTGCGGAGCTACAATTGAGTATTCCAGAATGTTCTAATAATTTGTCAATTTCAATACCAAATAGAATATTCCATATGCCAAACATACTAAATATTGAATGTACAATTTGATATTTTTAACAATAAATTATCAAACGTTTAAACGAATATTTCACTTTTATTCGACTTTTTAGTTGTTAAAGTTATAGTTTGTAAAATAAATATATAAAATTTTAACTGCAGTTAATAACTGCACAAGGGAATTATACGACGGGCACCATTCAATCAGAGCAGTGCTTACTTCGTCTTGGATGCATATAGATACTTCTACGCCTCCCAGCAATGATTCAGCACTAGTGATTCAGGTGGAATTGTATTTGTACTCCCTGTGATATTTAGGAGTTTATTTACTTCAGACAAACATGGAACAGTCTTGCTTAGCCATTATGCACATCAAAACGGGAACTGGCACACGCACGACAAATTCATGATTTATACTTGACTTCTAAATGTTTGACATTAAGATGCGCATTTTCCTTGACAATAAAGTATTGTTTTTAACACATTTCGTACAATTTTCAGACAAGGAGATTGTTATTGATAAACACAGAAATATAAGCAACGACTGAAGACAAAATTGAACAATTAAAAAAAAATTATCAAATAAATTAAAAAATAAATTTAAAACGAAAACCTTTTTAATATACTTACAAAATCCACTCTTTCCTCAGCTAACCAATGAAAGGATTTCAAAAATAGCAAAACCGTAAATAATGCAACAAATCGAGGATTAAAATCATCTCGAAAAACTGTAAAGGCTAAACAAGTTTCGGTTAGGGCGTACCAAAATCTTTCCAGCAAGTGTTCGAATTCGGTTGATCTTAAAGTTCCCATAAATATCTGAAATAATAAATGAAATCATATTGTATTATATATTATATAAGTAAAAAAGAGAACAATTTACCTTTCTCAATATTTTTCCAAAGATAAACACCACGACAAAGAATTGAATGTATATCACCTGAAAAAGAAAATTTCGTAGTTAATAAATTTATAACAATTCCACAATCTAACTGAAAATTATACGGACAGAAAACCGTTTTTAAAAGAGAGTAGTATTGAAATGGACCGGTGCATGTAGGACAAAGTTAATGGTTCGAAACCTTAACGAAATAGACAAACAGCTTCCTCACGGCGTCGGCTAGGTAACCTATACAACAAGGGCGACGAGATTACTCAGAGAGAGAGAGAGAGACGATTTTACTCATTTTTTAATTTATTATTTTAAAATATTATAATTTAAGTGTGATTTATTAAGAGTCACTTATTTGTTTATTATATATCTCAATTTTTTTTTTATATTTTCATCTAGCGTGTTTGACTCTTACAGATTGCAGAAATAAGTAGCTGTGTTTTTTTGCAAGCCTATATACGCTTAATTTTGAAGGGTACAAAAAAACGATCATCGGCACTTAATGATTCATCATAAAATCTTGTCAGCACCGACGACATTTATGACATATTCTAAGCAGTCAAGGGTGTAGTCGTGGAAGGTGATAGTTGATCGTTAATGGGCACAATCTTCGGTTTGCGATTGTGTAGCGCGACCATCACTTTAAAAGCAAAAACTTTTAGTAACTATAAAATAAAAAAAAATGTTCATCAAATGAAAAGAATCGATAACAAGACCTAAACGGAATGTATAGCAGAGACACTCTGGGTACACCAAAAATTGCATACTTATGGATGCAAAAAATTTAAAAATGATCTAATACATCAACCACACCTACAAATGTAACCTACATCTAGCAACCTAAACAATGTATGAAATAATTCAGGAATGAACACACAGAAAATAATGTTTGGAAGCATTGTTTTTATCCGCGCTAATTTCTTAAGCGGGATTTCAAAGCGTTGATATGGCGTCTCATGCTGGCATAAGCGTCTGCACTTAGCCTTTATCAGCGAACTCCTACTCTCACCTCCACGTGGTGAAATCTGGGAGCCGAGCACCTTCGATCGAAGATGGGGTAACCAACCCCCGTGGGACGTCGTTGGCGGAGTTACCTGGTGCGCAGTCCTTCGAGAGCTACCTCGACATTTTCGGAGCACAGGTCTAGAAGGTTTCTTTCAAGGCCAGGTCGGGGCCTTGGAATTGAGATGGCGGCGGAAGATCCCTATAGTTTTAGGGACAACGGCAGCGCTCACAGCCTCAGCGAGGTTACCGACTCCGGATAAACCCGGACCCTCCGCCCGAGGGTTAAAGAATATGGCCTGGCCTCCCAGTTGGGGGTTCTGCTAACCGCACGCACAACCCCCAACTGGGAGGTTCACCACATAAAAATATTATGGTTCAGAGACAACCAACTGCCTCGGATACGGACGGAATTAATGTTGACGACCCCAGCAAACGTTACAAGGACAACGATTTTCGGTTCTGCACGTGGAATGTTAGGTCCCTTAACAGACCACGTGCAGCCGAAGAACTCGCGGAGGCCCTGGACTGCTATAAAGCAGACATCACCGCAATCCAGGAAGTGCGGTGGAATGGGCCGGGCAAGAAGAGGATGAGAAACTGCGACATCTACTACGGTGATTGCAACAGGGAGAGGCGCTTATTTGGATGTGGATTTGTTGTTCGAGGCAGACTTAGGCAAAAAGTCTTAAGCTTTGTCTGTAAAAGCGAACGCCTCATAACAATCCGCATCAAGGCTAAATTCGGGAACATCAGCCTGATTTGCGCCCACGCCCCGACAGAGGACAAATATGACAACAGCAAGGATGACTTCTATGATATACTAGAAAGGACCTACGATCAGTGCCCCAGCTTCGACACCAAGATCGTTCTAGGAGATTTCAATGCAAAGCTGGGTAAGTAAGACATCTTTGCCAAAGTCATCGGGAAACACAGCCTGCACGACACTACATCCGATAACGGACTCAGGCTGGTGGACTTTGTCACGGGACGTAATCTCTCTGTAGCTAGCACGCGGTTCCCACACCTCAACATCCATAAAGGGACCAGGCGGTCCCCCGATCAATCAACCGTCAACCAGATTGATCATGTTGCGATCGACGTCAGACACTCCTCCAGCATTCTTGATGTCCGAACGTTCCGAGGAGCCAACATCGACTGCTGCATACCTGGTTCACATCTAAGCGGTTGCTGTAAAAAAGGCGCCGCGCGGAGGCTGTATTTCAACTTGACCTGTGCATTTAACTGGGATCGTTGCTGGCATCTCGCCAAGTTGAGAGCAATCAACAACTTTGCCCTGGATGCACAGGCCCATGCCCTCTTGTTCCACTCCACACAGTTGACGACGATCGATGAGAATTCCGTCCCCCGACCTCAAGATAGCGATATCGAGAATGAAATGATATCGAAAATGTCATATAAAGCTGCTGGTGCAGACGCACTATCTGCGGAACTCTTTAAGGCAGCTGGAGATGAGCTGATAAGGATCATGCACCAAGTCATCTGTAAGATATGGTCCGAGGAAAGTATGCCCGACGAGTGGAATCTCAGTATCGTTTGCCTCCTCTTCAACTGCGCCAACTACCGAGGGATAAGTCTTCTCAACAAAGCCTGAAGCCATTCGTCAACAACCTGGTTTTTACATTGGAGAATGCTCGTTGCTCCATCAATATCGGTATCAAACTCACCGAGACCTTCAATGTCAAAAAAGTCTTAGACCAGGCGACGCGCTGTCATGTGATTTATGCATTATTCTTGAGAAGATCGTGCAGAACTCACACGCTAACACAAGACTCACGATCCTAAAAATGTCTGTACAACTGCTAGCATACAGCGAGCAGCCAAAATGGGTTTAGCGGTGAACGAGGGCAAAACGAAGTAAATGATAGATAGATAGATTTATTTCCAGTATAAATTTCATACATTATAAAGTGTGTGTGCAGAGATTTGTTTTTATTTACAATTTTTAGTCGCTCGTGAATGCTTTTGAAGGAAAAAAAAATGGAAAAAAACCTTCATGTAAATTGTATTGTGTATATATATATTACAATTAGTAATAAGTAAGTAAAAAATAAATAAATAAATAAGCAAATAAGTAAATAAATAAATAAATAAATAAATAAATAAATAAAGAAAATAACTAAATAAATAAAATAAATAAGCTGTGAACGAGGGCAAAACGAAGTATATGCTGTCATCGAAAGGACGCTCAACACCGACGACTTGGCCAGAACGTCGCAATGGGCAGCTATAACTTCCAGGTAGAGAAAGACTTCGTCAACCTCGGCTCCCAAGTAAACAGTACGAACAACATCAGTATCGAGATTAAACGCAGAATAACTCTTGCCAACGCTGTTTCTTTGGGCTCTCTCGAAAGCCCGAGCTAACATTATATAACACCTTGATCATCCCTTTCCTGTTCTATGGTGCGGAGGCATGGACAATTTCAAAAGCGGATGAAGAAGCACTTGGTCTTTTCGAGAGAAAAGTTCTGCGTTCAATCTTCGGTTTTGTCTGCGTTGATGGTTATTGGACTAGAGGATTCAACACGCCCAAGATGGCTGAGCGCATGGACAACACCGCTTCAGGGCGAAGAGTCTTCGCCCACGCAACTGGTGGCGCACCCAGGTGGAAAAGGACCTCAATCAACTTGGTGTCCTCAGTTGGAGACAGCTGGCTAAAGATCATGCCGGCTGGAGAGGCTTACTGGTTGTGGCCCAGGTCCACCCCGGGTAGCGCCACCAGGCGAAGAAGAATATCCCGGTTCAGGCAGATAATTAGTGAACTGTTGCTTATCTTGTAAAATGCCCGTAACACAAGGAGGCTGTCAGAGCAAATTGCAAACTTCGCACTAGTCTTTGCAGTAATTCTCAACGCACAGTATTTCTTGTGCTTAGGTCCTGGAAATAGAGGTGTCCGGTAACACACCTTGACTTAGTATACTTGATATATCCGCAAAAGCGGTGTTTTCATTTGACTTAGACCCATCTGTATAATGCCTTGCTTCATTTGAAAAGTTGGACCGTATTATGGCGTTATTTATGTTCAGTTTCTGAAATTTGTTGAGTTGGAGACGCGTAGTATCAGTGATATAGGGAAAACCTCGATTGGCGACACATGAATGAAGTGGATTTTGGCGGAAGCTTCCGTGTAGCGATGTTCCAACCTTCGAACGGAGACTTTTCGGCAAGAATTTTGGTGATGTACGTGGTGGGAAACGCATTGATGCTTTTGACGGCTTGGTGGTAGAGTGGTTTGTTGATGGTTAATATTGTTTTAATATTGTTTTTAGATTGTGCCTTAGTGGTGTTGCAGAGTATTTAAATTAACATTACTTTTCTAACATGACAAATGTTTTATAATGTTGTACCTTGCAGCTTTCTTAATTGCTATTCAGTGAATTTTTCAATTGTAGTTAGAGTTCACTAACTATCCAAAAATACTTAAAGCGGGTACATATTCGATTTTAACATTATTTACCAGTCTAGCTCTCGTAGCGTTAACATCGTTGTGACTATTTGACAGTTTGTCCTTTTCAGTGCGCTCATATTTATTTATTTTTCGTCAACCGCTTGTTCATACTTCCCATGCGAACATAAATTTTTCCCTCATACTTCAGGGCCCCGGGGCTGAATAAAACAAAACCCGGGAACAAATTTAGCGTGTTTGCAGATGCGGACGCGCTTTCTTTTGAACCTTGTCCAAAGAAAAACAAAACCACAACTTTCGAAGAATTACCTTTCCTACCATCTAATACCCACACCAAAAACCCCAGATTTGTCCTAATATCTGCCAAAGAGGAAAAAAACCCCACTGTCATCGGTAAGCATTTTCGTATTAAATAAGGCCATAGACGCCATTAGTACAGAATATGAGAGCATCTCTCAATTGAGAGACAGAAATTTCACATTCTTGAAAAATCACAAAGGGTGCGGACAATGTCCAGTGATTCCAAATTACACGCTAATTTGAACTCTTGCAAGGGAATTGTATACGCCCCCTGCTTGATGAACATTGATGATAGCGAAATTATATCTGAGATGAAGTCGCGGTACACGTCGTGCTACAGGTCTAGTTCTTTTAACCTGCGATCTCTATCAGCCCCCGAGTGCAGTCAATATTGATTGGTACAAAGTAAAGGTGCAGGAATATTTCCCTAACCCCATGCGCTGCCGGAACTGGCAGTTACTTGGCCAAACCACACCCTCCCATCGAGGGTGCAAACTGCACCCTCCCCCCACACGAACCTGCGAACGTACTCGCACCATGTGCGCCAACTGTGCGGAAGCACACCCATCATCATCTACCGCATGTCCAAAATATCTACAGAATAAAGAGATACTTAAAATCAAAACTAAAAACAAGTGTAGTATGGTAAAAGCCAAGCCTACCACAAAAGCTAGACTCTTAAAACGTCCTACGCAATACCCCGCCCCCACGGCACTTTCGCTTACCGCTACCAACAACCCAGCACTTGAAATAGACCACAATAAATTAACATTTTTAAATTGCAACCCCTCCAATACAACAACTAATATAATAAATTCTCAACCATCTACTTCATCTGCATCAAAAATAACAACACATCGCAACAACCTCCCACTCTAGTCTCCACTAACCCCAATATCTGCCAATCTCTCTTCTTTCGACTCCCCTCTAACCTCTATCGCAAAAAACGTAATCAACGACCAGTCCTACTTTAGTAAACCATCTAATAATGGTATTAATCAATAACCACTCTAACTTTTCGCCATCACTCGGGTCGGGGCCCATTCCGGTGGCGATGGGGACAGGATCTCTTGAACCAAGGCGATCTCGGCTGCACCTTGACCGATCCGGACTGCGACCTAATGCTAACCACACCTTAAATCAGACACCGCTAACCAATAACACTTGTAAAGTCCTTCAATGGAACATAAAAGGCTTCGTGAACAATTACGATGAACTAAATCTTCTAATTAAAAAGCAACGTCCATGTGTTGTGTCACTACAAGAGACACACTGCGTTTACTCCTATTCACCACATATACCTCGAGGATTCATAGGATATTTCCATAATTATAAACATAACATCTCATCGAAACCAGGTATAACAGTCCTAATTAAAAGCAACATATTTCACAAGAAAATTCACATTAACTCCAATTTACCAACTCTTGCTTTCGAGATTGAACTTTTAATAAAATTTACTATTCTGTCAATATACATATATCCTGCCCGGCCAAATTTTTCCAAAAGCAGCACGACCAAAAGGGGTAGGGAACTTGAAACATTCATCACAAACTCCAATCTAATCATCTTAAATGATGGCTCTCCAACACATCTCTCCACCCACGGGCCACTAACGAATGTAGACATCACCTGCTGTTCACCCGAACTTTATACAGCAGTCTCTTGGAAAATCTTAGATGATCTCTACAATAGTGATCACTTTCCAATCAGTTCCACTATTGCCCTTGACCCGGTTAACTGGAAAATACCATTTAACCCCAAATTCCATACAGACAAGGCTAACTGGACTTGTTACAACAAGCTTATCTTAGGCAATTTGTCTGATAAAGCTACTACGGCAAACACAAATAAAGAGACCGCAACGCTACACAAAGTATTAAGAGCAGCCGCAAATATGTTCATCCCACAAACCAAACCGAGCATCCAGAAACAAACAGTGCCATGGTGGAGTCCCCTATTAGCAACTGTGCGTATGGAAAAGCAGTTGGCACGGAAGCTTTTCGAAAGACATCACACTACAACAAACCTCATCAGTTACAAAAAGGCTAATGCAAAATTTCGTCGCGAAGTCAAGGAGAGCAAAGCCAAAAGCTCGTAGGAATTCACATCTACCATAAAGCTCACCAATACACCAGAAAAAATCTGGCATCGTATCCGTAGCCTTAGTGGTAACGCTGTCCCACACTCCATTGCTTCAATCACAGCACCCCAAGGAAAAAGAACTTCTTCCCAGGAATTAAGCAACTATTTCGCTAATAGGTGGTCAAATGACTCTAGAGATGAACATTTTTCCCCTGGCTTCATAACAGAAAGGCAATTAGCTTTATCCTGCTCAATTGTGTCCAACCCAATTTCAACCCCTGCCAGACACATAGAATCAGACATTACCCATATAGAACTGGAATTTTGTCTGTCCAGACTCAAACGCAAAACTCCCAGTAGGGATAGTATATCGCACCCCATTCTAAAAAAAAGAAATCACACAGCAAGATCCAGACTAATCTCTCTCTATAATCACATCCTACAAACTGGTACAATTCCCCAAAATTGAAGTTAGCTACCGTCTTTCCTCTTTCTAAATCAAAGAAAGGTATTAGTATATTAGAGGGGTATCGTCCTATCTCCCTGCAAGTCTAAAGTCCTAGAAAAAATAATAGCCCAACGCTTACTGTTGAAAGTAAACACCTTCTTGGCCAGAGTCAATTAGCTTTCAGAACAAACAAGGGCTGTGCTGACACACTCACACATCTGAACTTTCACATAACCAAGGCACTTTCAGTTCGAAATCACGTTACTATTCTTTCCCTGGATGGCATCCACTTGGTTTTAAGTAAACTCAAAAACTGGGGTATTGACCTCAAGGCTCCCCACTCTCAGTGGTTTTATTTATTATAGCCTTCGATGAACTATCGAAATTAAATAGTAAACACAAACAACTAGATCATTGAATTTACGCAGACGATGTTTTCGAGCTGTGTAAAAGCATAGATCTAAGTAAGACTAAGCACCTATTTTCAATTTTAATTGATGACATATTAAATTGGTCGAACGTCCCTGGTGCAAACCTTGCTCTCGACAAATGCAAAACTCACAGATCTGTCGGAAAAAGCGTCTTGGAACAGCGATTCATTTTCTCTAAGAATTAATAATGTAGATATTAGTAGTGTACAAAATTTAAGCATTTTAGGCCTTATTATAAACAATAAATATATTTGGAAAACTCATTGTATTAGCCTTAAGAAATGCCTAGCTGCCAGAACAAATGTAGGGAACTATCTAGTTAACTAAAACATAAATGTAACATCAATATTAACACTCTATGTAATATTTCAAAATCACTACTGCTAAGCAAGATCGACTATGGTCTGTTTTTCCACGGCAACTCACCAAAATCAACCATCAAAGCCCCATATCATCAAGCCGCCAGGCGGACCATCAACGCCTTCCCAGCCAAACTTTACATAAAGCTGTTACAATCCAATAATTCCATCATAAGTAGAGATTTTGCATTAGCAAAAAACTTAAAACACTTAAAAAGAATCCAGTCATCAGTAGCCAGTGCCTTTATAACTGCAAGTGTTGGACCTCCCGAAGAAAATGTGCGTCCATCGAACTTCAACAGTCCCACCATGGGCTACTAAGCCTGAGTCACTAATCCTGGACCTAACCCAACACGACAAAAACAACATTCCAAAAGAGACCTATCACACTTCGTTTCTTCGCATTTCCTCATCCCTAAGGGCGAAAGGCTGGGAATTCATCTAAACGGAAGGATCCAAGATGAACAACAGTACCTCTTTTGCCATCACAAAAGAAAACGGCACTTTAATTCGCTTCGGAGGTTTACTACCAACACATGCCTCGGTGTTCACAGCAGAAGCCCTTGCCATCTACAAAGCCCTATTGACAACTGCTAAACAATGTGGAAAATATATGATTTCAACTATCAACGTGTTAAAAAACCCCAATCAGAACACAGTCATCATCTCGGAAATCCGCAACTACATTGCTAAGACTCCAAGGAAAATAAAAATAATGTGGCTCCCAAGGCAAGTTGGTATAAAAAGGAACGAACTTGCTGACCAAGAAGCTGGACTTGTTCACCGCGCCCCTATGTATCTATTTGATGCTGCCGCCAAATCAGTCGCACTACGCTTACTAAAACGCCATCTCAATTCCAAATTATTATCGAACTGGCAGCAATACCAACACCAATACACCCTCTACAACCCAGATCGCACCAGCCCAACATATCCAACCACAACCTCAAAACGCGCAAACACTATTTTTACTAGACTGACACTGGGGCACACAGCTCATACACATCAGCACTTACTGAAAGGCACCTCTCTTCCTACATGCAACACCTGCAACAGATTGTTTGACGTCAACCACATGCTGGGTTCCGCACACCCACTTCAACAATGCACAAAAAACCGGTCCATCTTCATAAATCTCCAACCCATCAAAACATTAATTTAATTTTCGACTATATAAAAAAAATAAAAATAGATATATAATTCACTTCAGAGCCGAAGGTTTTGGCAGCTAGCGCTCTATTTTTTTCTTCATATGTTAGTTTATAATTTAAATTATATCCATATAAATTGTATAATATTATTTACAAATAATTCAGGTTTACAAGATTTTTTACGACGAGTGTACATTTGGATAACGAAAATAACGATTTTGTTTACACATTATGTTAATGCGTTAATACAATGATCTAAATACTTGTGATGATGATGACCAGTTGAAGACAGCTGGTTAATGATCTTGCCAGCGTGCTTATTGGTTGATGCCCAGGTTCACCCCGGGCTGTAGCGCCACTAGAAAAAGAAGAAATACTTGTGACGATTTTAGATTTTTCATCAAAAGCAATAGAGAAAATTATCGTTGAAAGGGAAAATTTAAAACGGGGTCTTTTTTAATTGTTTCATGCGGCGACTTTGTTGGCTCTTAGAGAAAGTTTTCTTCATTTTGGAGATAAATGAGGGATGGCGAAGTTGGCAGCGTATCTCATGGATTTTATTATCTCATGTTGACTATAGAGGAGGGTTTGCTGTGAGAAAGTTGGTGATATTGATTTTAAGGTCTTTGTAATCGGCTAAGTCAGATTTGAATTTGATCGTAGGATGACTTGTGCCTCGGTTTTTCTTTTTTATTTTTGGAGAGTCCCATAACTTATTCCATGAGTTGACGGTCTTGATCTTTTGGATGATATTAACAAGGTCATTTTTGGAAAAGGGTTGGTCTGGTGAGATGTAAAGGGCTTACCGATACCTTGTTTGGCAGCAGTATTTATTTATTTATTTGAAAGCATAATTTATAATTAAAATTACAAATTAGCTACGAAAAGCCAGAGCGAAATAGCCTTAGGCTTTATGGTAATTACAATTGTTTGCTTATATGGTATTAAATAAATTTTAACATTTTAGGAATTCTATAATAGTTTTGATATTATCTATGGTAGGATTAGAGAGGAGGTCTGTGGGATTATTTTGGGAGAAAAATTTGCGTCTAGTTTGAAGGAGAGTAGGACAGTCGGATAGGATATGGGGAATATTAGTTTGACTTTGGTTGCAGTATATGCAAAGAGATGATATATTTTTATTCAAGTAGTGTTCATGAGTAAGCCTGCAACGACCAAGTCTTAGTCTTGTTATTTTTGTGATATCACGACGAGAAATATTATAAGGATTTACTTTACTAATATACTCATTGATCGATAATTTTTTTTGGTTGGCGTTTTTGTACAAATTGGATGTTGGTTAGAAAATAAGGCCATGTTAATCAAGAGTAAGTTTTTTGATATAGAGATTTAGGTCCAGCGGATTATAATTGGGGTATAAGAAGGATGGGGTTCTGAAAGTGTCTTTGGCAGTTTTATCTGCGAGCTCGTTTCCTATTATTTTGGTGTGACCTGGGACCCATATAATTTTGATATTCGGGGTTTGGATATGAAGGAGGTGTCGGATTTGGGAAGGGTAATTATTCTGATTGTTTAAGTTGATAATAGCATCAATGGAAGAAAGTGAGTCAGTACAGATGGCAATTTTTTTTGTATAATTTAGTATATTGAAGAGTTTTAAATATTGCAATAATTTCAGCCGAGAAAATCGATTGTAGAGCCATCCGTATAGATAAAGCTGCGCGTTCCATCTATAATTTTTTTGGACGATTATGCCTAATATTTTCAATCTCAACGTTTTCTAAACTAATGAAGGTAGATAGGATACTACAATAGCATTTGTGTTTCCGACACATGCAGATGCTTGCATTTGTCTAGGGATAATTTTGCTCCAGAATATTCACACCATGAGAGGATGTCTTGAAAAATGGGGTCAAGGTTAATGACAGCAGAGGTGTTTTTTTTATTAAGAGTTTTGACAATTGTAAAATCGTCCGAATATGCACAAAATTTGACTTCTTTATGGAGCGATAGAATGTGGGATAATTTGTTGAAAGCTATGAGGAATAGGGGAACGGATAAAGGTGAACCTTGGGGAATGCCATTAAAGAGGGGGACAGGAGGGGAAGACGTATTTCCAATACGTACTACAATTTTTCTATTGGTCATGAAATTTAAAATGTAACCCATGATGTATCGTCCTACTTTCCATGACTTAAGTTGGTCAATAATTGCATGGACTCCAATTTTATCAAATGCTTTTGCAAAGTCAAGTAAAATGAGCGACAGGTGGCTTTTTTTGTTGACAGTGATTTTGTTATCTGATGGTCTAGATACAATAAACGTTTAC
Source organism: Eristalis intricaria (assembly GCA_964034865.1). Classification (NCBI taxonomy): domain Eukaryota; kingdom Metazoa; phylum Arthropoda; class Insecta; order Diptera; family Syrphidae; genus Eristalis; species Eristalis intricaria. The sequence goes on along the minus strand of OZ035873.1, from coordinate 50,095,118 downwards.
AGATTTTCCTTTTCTTAATCCCATTTGGTGACTACTGAGCAGTTTGTTGCGGTAAACAAACAGCCAGAGTCTATTGGCCACTATTTTGTCGAGATATCGGTCTGCATGATTTAGGAAGGGACTTGTCAGAATTTGGTTTAAGGATGGGGATAATAGTGCTGTTTTTATACAATTGGGGAATATTGCTATGAAAAATAGCGTTGTAGTGTTTAAGGAGTCTGAATTTCATTGCGGGAGAAAGATTTTTTATCATAGGATACGATATTCTGTCGTTTGCTGGTGTTTTTCCTTTTGGCATAGATAATGCTGAGTTTAGTTCAGAAAGGGAGATGTCCGCATCAATGATTACAGCATTGTGGGGGACGGAGTAGGATATTGTAGAGGAAGTTTGGAGTTTATTTTGATAGAAGGAAGGAGGGAAATTGGAACCTCTCGAATCTAGGGACCAATAATTGGCAAGGTGATTTGCCATTTGAAATGGGTATGTAATGTTAATGTAAGGGGGTCTGTAGAGTGGATGGAATGGATAGTGGAGTATGATCTAAGACCACAGAATCTTCTTATTGAATTCCAGATTTTTCCCGTAGGTGTAGTAGGGTTGATTTCTGATGTGAGATAATGGATGGAATCGCTTTTTGCCAATTTTACTTTTCTTTTGAATTTAGCGTTGGCTCTTTTATAGTTTAAAATATTTTCTGTTTTTTGTAGTTTGAGTAGTTCCAGTTCCTTGTTCCACCAAGGGACATTTCTATTGGATTTTGAAGGGGAGGAATGAGGGATAGATTTGTTTGCGCTTTGGAGGATAATTTTGTGGATATTGGCTGCTTCCTTGTTAATATTACTTCTGCAAGGGCGAATAGTATTAAATTCGTCTAAATTTTTTTGATAGAGGTTCCAATCAATTTTGAATTTTGATCTAAATTTGGAAGAAGGAGGGCTTGAGTGGAACATAGTGATGATTATGGGAAAATGGTGGCTTCCGCACAAGTCATCAAAACGATTCCATTTGGAGTCAATAGCAAGGCTTGGGGAACAGAATGAAAGGTCGATATTGGTGAAGGAGTGGTGGGTGCTGAAGTGGGTAGGATAACCATTATTGAGTAATTGATAGTCGGATTTAGTTAAAAAATTGGAGACAATGTTGCCGCGTTTGTTATTTCTAGGAAAACCCCAGCTAGAGTCCCATCCATTGAAATCACCAAGCACTAGGGATGATTGATGAGGGTGGTCTAGGACATTTTTTAGATTATTTGTATTGAGGGGTTGCTGCGGATGAATATAGACATTAATTATAGAGAATTTTAGTTTGGAAGTAACAGTGATTCCAAGGGTATCAAAATCATTGTTAAGGTTCAAACGAATATACTGTAAGGAGTTGTATACTAAGAGTGCAATACCGCCATAGGAGGTATGAGCTTGATTTAGGGAGATGAAGTCCTAATTATTCTTATTTGGGTTATGTTGAGATTTATTGGTAGTTTGAATAGATGGAGTGTAATATGTATTTTCACTTATGAGTTTTTGCGTTATTTTTGAAATTTTCGATGTAGGGTTGATTCTGTTGTTCTGAGGAGAGGATGAGTTTGCAGATTTAGGAACTTAAGTTGTTGGAATGTTCAATAAAGGTTGTATAGTCGGTTCGATTTCCAGATGAGTGTTGGTGTTGATTGTAGTTTTCGATACAGTTATTTGTTTAGAAGTAGTAGGTTTCTGTAAAGATGATTTGTCGGTTGATAAGGAGTTGTTATTTAGCTGTTCTTTCGGTAGATTTTTTCTATTGGTTGTGTCAGTAGTTTGTCTGGTTATTTCGGAGAAGTTCATTGAATTGGATGGTATTGTGATGGGGTTTTGTAGATTATATGTCCGTTTAGCATCAGACATGCTGCATTTATTCCTAGTTTTGATGGTGAGCATTTCTTTATTTGGAATATATTTTGGGCAGTTACGGTCGGCAGACGAGTGATTTGTACTGAGACAGTTAGCACACATCGTGCGAGTGCAGTTAGGCGGAGCATGTGGTGGAAAGTTGCATGTTTCGCATGTGGGGGTCTTCGTACATCTTTTGGTTGTATTCACTTACTTTCGTTTTGTACCATCCAATTTCGACGGAGCTTGGAGGCTTGTAGAGGTCAAACGTTAATAACATGACCCAAGATGGACGAGGTTTGCCTTGGATCATTTTGGTGAATTTATAAATGTCGCACCTTGGGAGCTCATTTCTGCAATGATATCTACTTCCGGTACGTTTATCAGACATGGTGCATAGACTATACCTTTTGAGGCGTTCAAATTTGTTTGGTATCTGATTGTAACGGGACACTGATTTGCCAGATTTGATACAGAACCAGAATATTCCCGTCACGAAGTTGAGTAATTGTTTCATATTCCATCAATTCCTGTTTTTTTTAAATGAATATACTTACGCTAGTAAGTGGTTTTTTTCGTCTTTATGGGTAATTAGAATGAATTTATAATCTTCCAGATTTACCGGTTTAGAGTGTTTATAGGGTGGGGATTCAGCGGGCGCCTCGGAAGGCAATCCGCTGAACCTACTTCCTCTCATCTTGGCTCAAGAGCCTAGTATACCTTGGACGGATATCACCATATAACAGTATAACCGTATGGTAATTTGTCACAAGGAGAAAAAAAAAAGGTGAGTCTGTATTGGAACACAAGTGGAAACAACTGTGTAAAATAACTGCACTTTCAATATTTGTCGCAGCTGAAATATACACGATGCGTATGCTGCGAGAGCTAGACGACGACTGTGGCAGCAGTATTATGTGGAAAATTAACGAAGTAACCAATGTCCCCTTTGGTAATAGGTGGTTAGTATTTGTGGGGAAAGTGGGTTTCTTGAAAGGAAGCAATGCAAGATTTTTGTTCTTTCATTAAGATGCTTAGTTCATCACAGTTGTTCTTGTAACCTTTAACATTCCAATAGAGAATGTTGAAGGTCCTATGATGGAAGGTAGCACGGTCCAACTCTACGCGTGTGGATTTGGTTTTGCATTATTTCTTGGGTTTATGGGTTGGTACGCAGAACAGGATAGCCCGGGGACGGCTGATGTCGCACTCTCCACAGTTGGTAAAAGTGGCGACCCATGTACCAGATTATTATTATTATAACTTTATTAATCATTAATTAATTACATAATTAATCTTAAATTAGGGCGTAGCTACTAAAGCTTCAACATATTCTAGTTATGATAAAATAAGAGTTATTAGATATACTTTCACGCAATATAAATACTTAGAATAGATTTTATTTAATTTTAATAGTGTTAGAATCTTAAAAATGTCCTAAATGTTTTGTTCTGATGGAACAATTAATAGGTTCATCCTGTTGCTTCTTGGATTAATTTTTTTGGATACTGGTGTGACGTTTTCACTGTCATTAGTTAGGTGCTTTATGTTTAGATTAACATTATTATTGCACAAGTGGCAGAGCTGTGGTTGGTCTCTAGTTAGAATTTGCCTGATACCTGATGTTGGTATGGCCTAATCGGAGTCTCAAAATAGCATCTTAGTATATTAGGAGATATATTTATCGGGTAAGTTATTTTGTCTGCTTGGAGGTTGAGTCTGAAGTATTGATGAAGGTATCCATTCTGATAAAATTTCTTGAATTTCCGCTATACGCACAGTCGATTTTTTGTTTCTCTTTTATTGTGGATGTAAGATTGGATAAGTGGTTCTTTTAGAATGGCTTTTGCTGCTTTGTCCGCCATTTCGTTTCCAGTTTTACCAACTTGCCCTGGTACCCAAATTATACTTAAATTGTTGTTCCCGATGGTTTCGTCCCGTATACATTCGATTATACCGGTTTTATTATTTAAATTCTTTAGAGCAGTTATTGTTGATAGGCCGTCAGAAAAAATTACGGTTCTTTTGCTTTTTGCAGATGTTGTGGCCTTAAGAATGGCGAAAGCTTCGGCGGTGAATGTCGGGTGATGTAGAACGCCTTTTGAATTGACGTTACCGTTTTTGTCAACCAAATCAAAGGAAGTGCCAAATTCGTTCTTGGAGGCGTCAGTGAATAGGAAATTCCAATCGTCGCTTTCTAAACTGTCTGTTGTTTCCGTCAATAATTTTCTGTATATAATATCGCTTGTTTTAGCTTTTAGAGGCTTTTGCAGATCGATGTTAATGGAATGCTTCGCTATTTTCCATGGTGGGAATAATGGGTATTTTGTTAAATTTAGGCACATAGGCGTATCCTATTTGTTGTGTAGGTGTCCCATGTTGAGTAGTGAGGATGGGTATTTCTGGTGTTTGGATCTTCACAACAGTTTTTTTTTTTTTTTTTGACCATTTAGATAGGGTAGATAGGGAAGTTGTTACAAGAGTTGTCGAATGCGGACCTACGAGTGGTAGAGAAAGGGGAAGTCCTCAAATACCTATGAACAAAGGGACGAATTTACTTTCGCAAATTAGAACATGCATTGTAGCTAGGAATGATCTCAACCGGTTACTCTTGCCTTCTTTCAGCCACGAAGACCAAACCACAAACTCGAACGAAGCAAGCGAAAACCGTTGATCTTGGCATCTAACTTTATCGAAAGCCGTTGATCTTGACATTTAACTCTATTCCCCACGTTGCGTCGTACAGTCCCCTGACCGTCTCCTGAAGGAACTCGTGACCGAAGCCAGAAGTAGAAAATGTTACCTAATTATACACTGTGATAACAATTCGCTTCACACGGTCTGGATATCAATGAAAGAGGTAATGATATTTTGAATTACATTTCACTAAATTACATTAATATAGAAAATATTTGCAATGAACTAACGTTCGTTCTCAATAATAGGCCGGAGGTCCAAGAGCTCATACTTAGTTGTAACTCCAATTCGACAACGATTAGGATTTGGAAAGCTTCTTACACACTGTCCTTTTCGGAGCATAGACTGATTACCTTCACAGTGAGCAGTGTGTGATAAGATTACCAATGCCTGGAATCCTAGGAACACCAACTGCAACAAGTTCTTCAACGAAATTGAAAGACTCACGAGGCACTTGGTCAACAAGGCAATCACCAGTGTTAATGACCTGGAGGAAGGTTAGGTTAGATTAGGTTTGAGCGATTGCCACCACTGTAGCAGTTGTAGCCCACTTAGATCCTGGTTGGATCCTTTGTGCTATCGCCACCCGATGCTTTACTCAAATGGCCTACACTAACCAAAATGAAATAAACCTAGAGACTGCCTAATGGTATTCTAGTGGCCTACTTTGACAGGTCCACTCCTGTGCTGATTTACAGCCAATTAGTTTTCCTGATAAACTTGGCTATGTCTTTAAATGTAACGTTTCCTCTAGGTTTCTGAAAAAGTAGTTGCCTAGTATTTCTTTTCTATTTTTTGCCAGGGCTGGACAAGTGCCGATGAGATGAAGCAGAATTTCTCACTCCTCCTCGTCTCTACAGCTTCTGCAGTAGTCGTTGTGGGGGGCTCCCATTCTTCTGGCATGAATACCGAGAAGGCATTGGCCGGTGATAATGCCCATTACGTTCCTTATTACATTCCTTTTTAGTTTTAGGAGTGTATTTATTTGTTTGGATTTAGTGAGAGTCAAATAAGCCTCGAAGTCCTACATGTTTCTAATTCCAACCATCTCCGATTAGCGGAGTCGGCGGCATCTGTAAGTAACATGGTATTTATTACTTGGAGTGAGGGAGATGGGATGTCCTGATTATTTACCAGTGGCAGTCCCATCCCTATTCTTGAAATCTCGTCCGCCCTTTCGTTGCTTGGAAAACCACTACGCCCAGGTACAGAGCATAGGGTTAGGTTGCATCCAACCGCTATCTCCCTAAAGGGTAGACGGCAAAATTTTACCATCTTCGATTTAATTGATGGTTTATCCAGAGCCTTCATGGCCGCCTAACTATGTATGTAAATGGCGATAGATAGCCCGTCTATCGGGCTCATCGGCAGTTAGCGGGCAGCCTCTTGGACAGCCTTAACTTCTGCCTGGAATGCACTACAATGGTTGGGCAGTCGAAGAGACTGGGAAAATGATATTTCCGGCAATATCGCGAATACTTCTAGCCCGGTGGCCTCGTCTGTTTTCTTACCAGATCTTTTTCCCAATCTTCTCTGTCTCAAACTAGAAGTCTAAAGCGGGTGTTATATAATCTGTATGCGTTGGTAGTCTTACATTTCTGATTATCTCTGTTTGTCCTAAGCTATGTGAACTGCTCCAGCGGTTGCACTCCCGTAGCCTTAGCGCTGCCTTGGTGGCTACCAGCTTCCCATAGATGTCCATGGAAAGAAGCTGCAGCAATGTTTCCGTGGCGGCAGTGGGAGTGGATCGCAATGCCCCTGTGATGCAGATGCACGCTGATCTTGGAACACTAGTTATCAATTTAAGATTGGATTTGTTATTGAGTACTGGCAACCAAACAAGGATACCGTATGTTAAGATGGGAGCAACACAGTATATATCCAATGAGACATCCTTGTTTTACTTCCCCACGTGGGGCCAAGGATTTTCTTACATGTGTAAATAACAGCCGCCGCCTTCTTAATATGTTGCCTAATGTTTGGTTTTCAGCTGAAATTGCTGTCTAAGATTACTCCTAAGTACTTGGCCTGACTAGTGAACCTAAGTTCCTTTTTCTTCAACTTCGAGGGCTCTATCGGAGGTATGATACGTCTTCTCGTGAAAAGTACGAGCTCTGTTTTGGACGGGTTAACATCCAGTCCGGCTTTTCCTGTCCACATATCCCTAATGGTGTGAAGAAATTTTTCCTATACTACTAGGGGTATGTCGTCTGCATAGGCTATTGGCTTACAGCCTGTACGATTTAGTTCCTTAAGAATTAGTCAACCTCCAATATCCTAAGAAGGGAGGAGAGTAGAAGAACTTAATTGTTCCTATCCTAGTGAATACCTTTTCAAGCAGTCTAGCGTACGGACACATTCCGCATGCCTGGAGGGAAGTCAAAGCTGTCTTCATCCCCAAAGCAGGCACAACTAGTCACTGCACAGCAAAAGACTTTAGACCGACAAGCTTCGCGTCCTTTATACTAAAGACGTTTGAGAAGCTTATTAACGCCCATATTGGAAGCAACTTTAAGCATAACACATCTCCTGAGCACATCACGCGTATACGAAAGGTAAAGCCGTAGAAACTGCACTTCACGAGGTAGTGTTATGAAAAGTACTCTGAACGTCAACGTCAATCATATGCCCTCGCTGAATTCTTAGACGTTGAAGAAGCGTTCAATAACATAGAAACCAGTGCTATCAAAAAAGCACCAAAAAAGGCAAAAGTCGAAAGTGTCATAATCGCATGCGGTAAATTCTTCCCAACTATCAGTGAGCTAGTTGAACGCGCAATAAACTCCCTTCTGAAGCGGGCAAAATCATGCGGTCTAGGAATCAACCCCCAAAGACTGGAGTTGGTACTCTTCACCAACAGAAGGGTTATGCCCTCCAAAAGGGTGAAAACAGCGAGTTGTGAGCTCAGTAACAGAATTTTTGGCAGAAAAGGAGGCCCATTCCTCAAAACAATCCTGTGGATGTATACGCCGATTGCAAGGCTTGCAAGGCCGATTCTAACGTACGGCAACCTAGTATTGTCGCAAGCTTGCTTGAAACCAACCTGAAATTGCTTACAAGTATACAGTACTACCGTTTCCCCTTCCTTGACTTTAAGGCATCCTTCGGGTTGCGTTTCCCAACTAGAGAAGAATGGATTGAACAAAAACCCTGCCAAAAAATTTCATTGGTTGTGTTTTGTATGTCAATCCCTTGCAATAGAAAACAAAGTGAAACTTGGCTGGGTCCCTTGACATAGAGTGATTGCTGGCAACGAAGATGAATTTGCGAGAGCTGGCTCTGAATCAGCGTTCATCGGTCCAGAACCGTTCTGCAATGTCTATTGGACCGCAGCTACAACTCTACACATGGTTATGGTCTTAGGCAGTCCAAGATATTGATCAGGCCTTTGTAGTAACATAACATATTCTGTCTTGCCAGACAATATAAAACCTCCTAAGCAGCATACAATTATACCTTGGGAACCGTCACTGCTTACGGTTATCCAGGTGTACCATATTGTTCACGGCGTGTTTGCTGGCGTGGCGTATTGCCACAAATTGCTCGATGCTTGATCGACGCCACACAGTTCGACTTGAAACATCCTATAGAAAACGTGCGTTTTTATTACATGGCGACCGTAAAGAAGTACTTGATCGCGGAAAATAATTATTAATGCGTTTTATATTAAATGGCTATTCGGTATTATTATATATAGTTAGTTGACCGTTGAGAGTGATTCTTTGATGTTAAATCCATTCATTCAGGCATTGTGTGTATTTATTGAAGATGGGCAAAATCCAACCTAGAGATGTTAAAAGGGATAACGCCGGGACAATAGTGAATGACATGTTAATGCATATTGCGTCTATAGAGAACGAAGACATGATTTTTTGGATATATGTAATTGGCATAATACTTGCCATCACGATATATATAAGATTTATAGAAATAAAATAATAATAATATAATAAATATAACAAAAAATTTACGAAGTGTTTGCTTTAAGACGAATTGAAGTGTATGATGTATCTCAGTCTATCGTATGAAACTATTAAAAATAAAAGTACAACCTTAGGCTACTACGTGGGATCATCAAGGATACTAAATCAATCAAGCAGAAGCCGGTTTCAAGCATTAATGCCATCTTAGATGAAGGAGATGAGAGCGACTATGCTGACCAACCAAACCGGATAAATATTTAAGGTTGCAGTTAGTCTTAATATTAACTGAAGAACATAGTACTTTATCAACATAGTATTTACTCATAAATTTAATAACACTTTTTTTTGAAGTCTGTGTAGTGCTTTTATATCTACAGTGGACCCCCTAAGTCGAATTGTCACGGGATACCAAAATTTGTTCGAGTTAGAGAGAGTTTGGCTTAAAAAGAGGTTTTTGTATGGAAAGTTGAGGGAAATGTATGTAAAATATGGCGATAAAGTTCGAGTTAGAGAGAGTTTCGACTTAGGGAGAGTCCACTGTAGTTACAAATTTAAGTAAGAATCCTTTTAAAGTAATGAAATAGTCGAAGTAATATTTGAATAAGTTATTAGCGAATTGAAATAATATGTATAGCTCTTGGCGAACGTGCCAAATTAAGCTTAATAAACAGATAGGTTGAGTATGATTTGTGCTGAAACATACATACGGCGTTGATGTATCGATCCAAATGGACCAAAAATGGTTCGGAATTTTGAAAAAAAAATTTGCGAATATAAAATCGGTATTGAGAAGCCATACAAGTGTTTAAACAAAACTTCAGAAATAAATAAAGAAACTGTAAAAAGTCATTGCGTTGGTAGATAATTTCAACAATGTAAGAAGAATACTACACGTAAATTATAGTAGACTCACAAGCTAGCACATGGCAGAAGCACAAAATTTATTCTGGAATCTCAGAGATAAGCTATTGAACATTTTTGGTAGGCTAAGGATTCATTTAAAGATACCACTCACGTTAGAAACCAAACTAAGCACGCATGATATTTCTCCCGACAATAGCGACTGTGAGGAAGAGATAGAGACAGCTAAACCCGACTTTATCAAAAGTATCGGCAAAATGCCTCAAACGACAATCAAGTTTCTCAGCCTTACAAAACTTTCTAGACTCCCTGGTTGCTTCTATAAAAGATAGTCATGTCACAGTTGAGTTAGTTAAGACTAAACTCAAGGTTTTCGCACTGACTTTAATATCTAATGAGCGAACATTGCAAGATGTAATAATAAAATTAAAAGCATCAGTAAAGGTCGAGGTCGAGGTCGAGTCGAAATGTTGGCAGCAAAGCTTATGAATGTACGCCAAAATAATAAACCTGCCAATTCATGTCAGAGAAGACGAAGACTTAGCCAAATCTTTGACGAACGCCTATATAACTGTTGGCTTAACACATGAACTTGCAGAAACATACTTGAAAAAAAAAATGCAACCAATGAAAAGCTGAAAATTATCATGGAATGTGGACAACTCGCCAACTTGAACGACGCTGTAGCTAAATTTGTGAATACATGTACCGTGTATTCCGGCCAACCAAATTCAATTTTACATTTCACCAGAAAGACCAATAACACTAACTACCAGGCCAATTACCAACGTGGTCGTGGTAGATATGTGAGAGGTATAATCAGTAGATAATCATTACACAGGACTCAGAAATCAAGTTCCTCAACAAGTACGAGGAGGACAAGACCGATTGGTTAACAATCAGGACCAGGGAAGAAATACTTCTACCCCTGAAGATATTCAGAACTAACTTTAAAAGTATACCACGTAAACTTAAGCTTGGAACGTTTTAATAAAAACAAATCTTAGCAATACTCACAACTTGTTTTTAGTTGATACCGGTGCAGATATATCGGTTCTCAGGCAAGAAAAAATCGGTAACAATCATTATAACCAATGCAACTCCATACAACTCAGTGGAATAGGTCATGGGGTAGAGCAAATGATGTACTCATACCACATACATTTCAAGTCGTCCCTAACAATTTCCCAATACCCTGGGTGGAATAATAGGCCGAGATTTTATAAAAAATTATAATTGTATATTGGATTACCAATCCAATCGAAATTTATTGATATTGCGACCACGAAATTTCCAGGACATCAGTATCCCAATGAAAAGCTCTCCCTATTAAAATTCAGTTATAATCCCGTCTAGATCCGAGGTAATTAGAAAAATAAGAGTCTGAGGTTCTGATTCCTAACCAACAGCTAGTAAATGGTGTTTTCAAAGCAAACACAATAGTTTCTGCTGGATGTCCATGTGTCCGTCTGATTAACGTAACTGAAAATGACGTCTTACTTAAAGACAGAAAGTCTGTTCGATCACGAAGTAGTGTCTTCGAGTAATGATAGTCCCAGTCACAAAGATGGGGTGCTACAAAAGTTAAACAAAAATTTCCCAGCCTTTACTAAATCAAAACTAAATATAAATAAACTATGTTCCGATTTCGTACATATTTTCGTTTTAGAAAATAAACGATAAAATTTTAACATATTGCTTTTATAAACAAAAATTGCGGTTGAAAGACAATACATGCTGTTTATATAAAGAATTATAGAAGCCCTCATAGCCAAAAAAAAAGGGATAAACAAACATGTAGAAAAATGCTAAGAGATGATGTTTGAGATTCAATTTCATTATAATTTCAATCCAAACAATGTAATCTAAAATGCAACCAAAAATGTAATCTAATTTGATGTTAATTACTACGTTTAGCAGAAAGGTTTGAGAATGATCTGTTACATCTTCTCAACTCATTCCCTCAGCGTTATGCTTCACATTCGTACATACATATGTCAGACTTTTCTAGAGTTTTTTCCGTTTTTTTTGTCTTGTTGTAACACGTTGTGAAGTAAACGGTTGAAATTTGTTCGGAATAATTTTATTATTATTATTATTACAATTTATTAGAATATAATTTAAATTATTATTTATTATTATTATTATTTATTACAATATAAATAAATTTACATTATAAGTGTATGTGCAGCACTAGCTACCAGGGCTTTCGGCTGGCTCTAAAAAAAATTAGATTTTTGTGTCGATGTTCAGTATTGTTAGTAATTTGTAGATAGATCTTACATTGTTAGTGGAAATAACAGTTAGGAGATCGGTTAATTTTTCGTTATGAAAAAGAGCATTACATAGTTCGTTAATTTTAGGGCATTCCGATACAAGATGACGTTGCGACTGGATTGGCAGAGACGACAGATGGGTGGGGGATCCTTGTTCAAGAGGTAGCTGTGGGTCAATTTCGTGTGTCCGAGGCGAAGGCGAAGAAAACATGCATTCATTCGAGCGGATGTGTCTACGGGGTATTTTGTTGGACTAGCTGTTGGGTTAATGGCGGAGTAGTGATGTGTGTATGCGTTCCATTCAACTATTCTTTTCTGTTCCCAGTGTGTGCTTATCGTCCTCAGGAAATCCGATTTAGTGGGTGGATGCGGTGAGATGTTTAATTCTTCTGAAGCCGTTTTAGCTGCATTGTCGGCTAAAATATTGCCTTTTATATCTGCATGACCTGGGACCCAGACCAACATTATTTTCTTTCTACATTTAGTTATGTTGTCGCGGATTTTGACGATCGTAGAAGATTGGTTATTAATATTGGTGTTGGCATTTAGGGATGAGAGGCTGTCGGAGCAGATCATGATGTTCTTTGCATTGTTTTGTGCCAGTTCAGTGGCCTTTAAAATTGCGTGGGATTCAGTAGAGAAGATGGAATAGTAGTTGGGTAGTCTAACCGCGTGAATCACTTCACCACTTTCCGTAACAATAGCGAAGCCAGTACTGTTGTCGGATTTTGAGCCGTCTGTGTACCAGATATCCCACAGATTCGTGTTGAATTGGTCTTTCAATTCCAGGAATAGCTGAGAGTATTTTTGTTTGCTGGTAGATAATTTTTTGAATGTAGCAAGCGTGGTGTTGATGGTGTCGAGTGGTAGTAGCCATGCTGGGAGTAAACCGAGAGGTGATGCATTCAGTTCAGGTGTGATACCTATGTTAGCGGAGGCCTTTAGTGCTAGATATATGGTGGAAGGGCACTTCGGTTCTTTTTTGCGACGTAGTACTTTTTTGGCATCCATGATCACTGGTGATTTGTAGAATTGGCATATTTTGGGGGCAAGACGGGATGTAAGAATGTCTCTCCGGCGATCGGTGGATGGTAAGCCGGCTTCGGTGAGCATGTTCTTCACTGGAGAGGTTGTAAAAGCCCTCAGGCTGGATCTAATGGCCGAATGATATGATGGTTTTATGATTTGGATGGATGCTTTTGCACATTTGCCGTAGATTGCCAATCCGTAGTCGATTCTCGATAATATAATGGATTTGGTTAAAGAAATTAAAGAGTTATGATGGACTAACGAGTATTTAGATGATAAGAATCTTATGATGTTAAGCCTGGTAGCTAGTTTTCCCTTAAGATTAAGACAGTGGTGCTTAAAGGTAAAACGACTATCAAAAATTATGCCTAAGATATTAAGGTTATTTACATTTTGGATTCGTGTGTAGAGCTAAATTAAGGACTAGATTATTACAGGACGTTTTTTTTACATATATGAAGATGTTTGCTTTTATCAGGAGAGATGATTGAGCCTGATAGATTGCACCATTGGTTTAGGTCGGTGAGGATATTTTCCAAAAGGAGTTTTGCGCGATTGTTGTCACTGCATTTGGATAAAACGAAATCATCGGCGTATAGAACATGATTAATGTTTTTATAACGGGCTATGCATTCACTAATGTCGTTGTACGCAATTATAAATATAATATTATACCAATATTATAAGCCGTGGAGTAGGTGTTGTTTGCCTTTACCCTAAATTTACGATTGGTGAGGAAGGATTTTATGAATGAGAACATTTTTTGCCCGACTTTCCATTGGGTAAGTTTTTTTTAAAATAATATGAATCCCGATTCGATCAAAAGCTCTGTCAAAGTCGATTGATAATATTGATACGTGGTTCTTGCATGACAACGCCGAGGTGACTATTTCATCGATGTGAAGTAGAGAATCGATTGTACCACGTCCGTGTTTAAACGCAACTTGATTTGGGTTTATGAGGTTACTTTTTTCGATAAACCACAACAGTCGTATAGAGATAAGTTTTTCCAACACCTTGCTTAGGCATGGTAGCAACGAAATTGGTCTAAAGCTATTTGGATTAGTGATGTCTTTTGACGGTTTGACGATTGGAATAATACTCGCCACCTTCCACGCCTGATGTATTATGCCATGTTCAAAGATGTGATTGTACAGGCTGAGGATGCGCATTTTAAGTGAGTATGGGGTATTGTAAAGCATGGCGTATGATATACGGTCGTAGCCAGGTGTTTTCCCTTTAAAAGCTTTTAAACAGCTTATAAGCTCGAATGGGGTGATTTGTTTCTCGATGGGTTTAGCTGCGAAAGAAATGTTGTATGCTAGGGGTGTGCTATGAATAGCTGATTGTTTGGCTGCAAGAAAGGTTGCGGAAAAGTTAAGATCACTGCTGTAGTCAGACCAGATTTTGCCAAAGTGTTCGCAGATTTCTGATGGGCTTGTTAGTAATTGATTATCTGCAGCTAATGATTTAATGGAGTATGTCGTATAGTTGCCAGTAAGGGATTTGACATCAGCCCATATTCTTTTTGCAGTTGAGTTGGGGTTGATGTTGGAGGTGAAGTTTTGAAATTTTTCTTTTTTTGAGATTTTAGCTCTTTGTCGGAAGAGAGCGTTTGCTTTGCGATAGTTTACAAGGTTAAAATCAGTGGGGTGTTTTTTAACAAGTTTCCATAGGTGTTGTTTTTTTTGTCGTAGTGAAGCTAACTCTGAGTTCCACCATGGGACGAACAATTTGTGTGGGACGTTTTTTGATTGTGGGATGGAGAGGTTGGCTGCGGAACGTATGATTTTGGTAATGGCTGCAGTTTCTTTATTGATGTTATTCGATATTGGGATGCTATTGCTGAAGTCGGATATGTAGTTTTGGAAGAGTGACCAGTTGGCGCGATCAGTTTGAAATTTTGGAAGCGGTTTGGTATGAACTGCTTTAATGCCAATGTCCAAACTTGTAATTATTGGCAGATGGTCACTACCATGAAGATCATCAAGGATTTCCCACGTGGCTTTGGGCAACAAAACGGGTGATACCGCGGAAATGTCAACATGTGTCCAAGTTGTGTGGGTTGAGAAATGGGTTGGTTGGCCGTTATTAATGACTGCAAGGTCGGTGGTGGAAAGAAAATGTTCAAATGCCTTTCCCCTGGGGTTTCTGGTGGGATCAAGGAGTTGATGTCACCTGTTAGTAGGATGGGTGAGTTGAGGGAGTTGACAATGTTTATCAGGTCAACGGCTGAGAATGTCTGGCAAGGTGGAATGTATAGCGAGATAACGGTTACTTTCATGTTGAGATTAACTTCGACTGCAACCACGGAAATGTTTGAATCAATTGAGAGTTGTCTGTGGGGAATGGATTTGTGTATTAGCAGACCTGTGCCCTGTTTTGCAGTGATGTTAGATGGTAAATTGTGGAAATAAGCAGTGAACTGTTTAGGGGTGTGAGGGGAGGCGTTTGCAAGCATGTGGGTCGCTTGCAGGGTAATTATAGAAGGCCTATGGCTATTTACCAGTAATTGTAGCTCATGACAATTATTGAAATAACCATTAAGGTTCCATTGAAGAACCTTTAGCAGCGGTTTTGATGCAGGAGGTGGCTTATGTTCAGAATATATGGAGTTATATCGAGAGAAGCCATTGTTGGTGTTATTAATGTTGGTGAGCAGTTGAAAATGACTCCATTGAGCAGAGCCTGTGGCAATCGGGGCGTTTGAAGGTTATATGAAGTTATATGGTGCGGTTGTTTGCTTAGCAAATTCATTGTTATGTTGAGATGCGGTTTGGGGCGCGGGGCGGAGGGTGCTTGCATTGGACAATTCAAGAGAAATTGGGGGATTGCTGGTAGTGGATAGGTGTGATTTAGTAGAAAGGTTAGCAACCGAGTGGCTTCAGGGATAGTGCATTTCCTAATGGTTTTAATTTTAAGGATTTCCTTGGCTTTCAGCAAGCTCTTGCAGGATTTTGAAGAGGCGGGGTGTTCCTCCGAACAGTTTGCACAGAAGGTGCGGGTGCACGAATGTGGGTCTTGCAGTGGGAGGTTGCATTTTTCGCATGTAGGAGAGTTTTTGCACCTGTTGGCGATGTGACCAAGGAGTTGGCATTTTTTACACCGCATGGGGTTGCATTGGGTTGAAAAATTCGGACACTTTACAATTGTACCAGCCAATGTTTACCGAGGAAGGTGGGCGGAACATATCGAACGTGAAAAGAATGACACCTGTAGGGGTCTGTTTACCATCAACGTTCTTTGTAAGTTTATACACTTCTGTGACTTTAACTATTTCCTCTTCTGGAACTTGAATGAGATAAGGGGCATATACTATACCTTTGGAAGCATTCAAGTTCTTGTGAAGGGACACGTTAATTGGACACAGGTTGGATAGCATTTTTTTTGAAAGGAAAATATCAGCGATTTTCTGAGTTTTTACTAGCAGATTGCCATCACGGAGTTGGGATACGCACTCATAGCCAGTACTGATGCCGTCTATTGCCTTTTTAAGAGTGAAGACATTGAAGGCGGATAGAGGTTTGTTTGCGTTAGATGGAGAGATCACAATGAACTTAGGGTTTGGTGTATTAAGGGACGAAGAGATCGCGAGATTTTCGATGCAGGTGTAGTTTGATTTTTTTCTTTTTTTATTTTTTGGGTCGGGTTGTGGATCTGGATCGAGACAACTAAAAGGGTTGCCCGAAAGCACGTTTGGCCCTGGGGCCATATTAACACAGTTAATTACCACTCACTAATGTACTTACTATTGGGAGAGAAAGAGATAACAATATGAATGGTTTAGCTAAGGAAATAGCTGGGAAAGAAACCGATGAAAACAAGCGGACCAAGAAGCGAGAACGATGTTTACGGCTTGAAGGACAGTCGGAGACTGATAATATAATTATAAACTAACATATGAAGAAAAATAGAGTGCTAGCTGCCAAGACCTGCGGCTCTGAAGTGAATTAAATATCTATTTTTAGTTTTTTTATGTAGTCGAAAATTAAATTAATGTTTTGATGGGTTGGAGATTTAAGCAGAAGATGGACTGGTTTGTTTGTGGATTGTTGAAGTGAGTGTGCGGAACCTAGTATGTGGTTGACGTCAAACAATCTGTTGCAGGTGTTGCATGTAGGTCGATAAGTGCCTTTCAGTAAGTGCTGATGTGTGTGGGCTGTTTGCCCCAGTCTTAGTCTAGTAAAATAGTGTGAAGGTTGTGGTCGGATATGGTGCTGGTGCGATCTGGGTTGTAGAGGGTGTATTGGTGTTGGTATTGCTGCCAGTTCGATAATAATTTGGAATTGAGTTGGCGTTTTAGTAAGCGTTGTGCGACTGATTTGGTGGTAGGATCAAATAGGTACATAGGGGCGCGGTGAACAAGTACAGCTTCTTGGTCAGCAAGTTCGTTCCTTTTTATACCAACGTAGCTTGGGACCCACATTATTTCTATTTTCCTTGGAGCCTTAGCAATGTAGTTGCGGATTTCCGAGTTGATGGCTGTGTTCTGTTTGGTGTTTTTTTACCGCGTTGTTAATTGACAAACTGTCCGAGCAGATCACATATTTTCCATACTGTTTAGCAGTTATCAATAGGGCTTTGTAGATGGCAAGAGCTTCTGCATGTGTTCGTAGTAAACCTCCGAGAATTAAAGTGACGTTTTCTTTTGTGATGGTGAAAGACGTACTGTTGTTCATCTTGGATCCGTCCCAGCCTTTCGCTTTTAGGATTGATGATATGGGGCTTTGATGGTGTTGATGGTTGATTTTGGTGAGTTGCCGTAGATAAACAGACCATAGTCGATCTTGCTTAGCAGTAGTGATTTTGAAATGTTCATAGAGTGTTAACATGGATGTTACATTTTTTACAGCTAGGCTTTTCTTAAGGCTAATACAATGAGTTTTCCAGTTATATTTATTGTAAATTATGCTTAAATTATGTCTAAAATGCTTAAATTATGAACACTGCTAAAATCTACATTATTAATTCTTAGAGAAAATGAATCGCTGTTGCAAGACGCTTTTTCCGAAACATCTGTAGAGTTTTGCATTTGTCGAGAGCAAGGTTTGCACCAGAGACGTTCGACCAATTTAAAATGTCATCATTTAAAATTGAAAATAGATGCTTGGTCCTACTTAGATCTAAGCTTTTACACAGCAAGAAAACATCGTCTGCGTAAATGCAATGATCTAGGTGTTTGTTTGCTAATTAATTTCGATAGTTCATCGAAGGCAATAATAAATAAAATCATTGAGAGTGGGTAGCCTTGAGGTATACTGTTAAAAAGAGAAAGGGTTGAGGAGTAGTTATTATTGACTATTATGACTTAGAAAAGACCGAATATTATTAAAGATTGTTGGTCCAATACCGCAGTCATTAAGTTTATTCAAAACCATGTGGATGCCTATTTTATCGAAAGCTTTCTCAAAGTCCAGAGAAAGAATAGTAACGTGATTACGAGCTGGAAGTGCCTTGGTTATGTAAAAGTCCAGATGTATGAGTGCGTCACCACAGCCCTTTTTTGCTCTGAAAGCTAATTGATTTTTTTTTTTTTAAGAAGGTGTTTACTTCCAATGAACCTCAGTAAGCGTTGCGCTATTATTCTTATTAGGACTTTAGAAATGCAGGGCACGCGAGAGATAGGACGATACCCTTCTAATAAACTAATATCTTTCTTAGGTTAAGGAAGAGGAAGGACTGGAGCTAACTTCCAATATTGGGGAATTGTACCAGCTTGTAGGATGTTGTTATAGAGGGAGATTAGTCTGAACTTTGCTATGTATGGAAGATTTTGTAGAATGGGGTACGATATACGATCCCTACTGGGAGTTTTGCCTTTGAGTCTGGATAGACAACATTGCAGTTTTATATGGGTAATGTCTGATTCTATGTGTCTGGCAGGGGTTGAAATTGGGTTGGATACAATTGAGCAGGATAAAGCTAAATGCCTTTCTGTTATGAAGCCAGGGGGAAAATTTTCTTCTTTAGAGTCATTTGACCACCTATTAGCGAAATAGTTTCTTATTTACTGAGGAGAAGTTCTTGTTCCTTGGGGTGAGGCTACGAATACGACGCCAGATTTTTTCTGGTGTATTGGAGGGGTTAATGACAGATGTGAATTCGTACAAGCTTTTGGCTTTGCTCTCCTTGACTTCGCGACGGAATTTTGCATTAGCCTTTTTGTAACTGATGAGGTTTGTTGTAGTTGGATGTCTTTTGAAAAGCTTCCGTGCGAACTGCTTTTCCATACGCAGAGTTTCTAATAGGGGACTCCACCATGGCACTGTTCGTTTCTGGATCCTCGGTTTGGTTTGTGGGATGAAGGTTTAATTCGTCGTAATTGTTCGTTGTAGTTGTTGACGAAGCCTTTTATGTTCCATTGAAGGACTTTACATGTGTTATTGGTTAGCGGTGGCTGATTTAAGGTATGGTTAGCATTAGGTCGCAGTCCAGATCGGTCAAGGTGCGGCCGAGATCGCCTAGGTTCAAGCGATCCCGTCCCCATCTCCACCGGTATGGGACGCGACCCGAGTGATGGCGAAAAGTGAGAGTGGTTATTAATTAACATCATTACCAGATGGGTTAATAAAGTAGGAATGGTCGTTGATTACGTTTTTTGTGATAGAGGTTAGAGGGGAGTCGAAAGAAGAGAGATTGGCAGATATTGGGGTTGGTGGAGACGGGAGTGGGAGGTTTTGTCGCGATGTGTTGTTAGTTTTTTATGCAGATGAAGTAGATGGTTGAGAATTTATTATATTAGTTGTTGTATTGGAGGGGTTTGCAGGTTAAAAATGTTATTTTATTGTGGTCTATTTCAAGGGTTGGGTTGTTGGTAGCGGTAAGCGAAAGTGCCGTGGGGGCGGGGTATTGCGTAGGACGTTTTAAGAGTCCAGCTGTTGTGGTGGGCTGCTTGATTTTCTCAGCATAGGTGTGATTGGCAGGTGAAGGGTGTGCTTGGTTGTATATTCGCTTGGCTTCTGCCATACTACACTTGTTTTTATTTTTTTTTTATTTATTTATATATCTTGCATAGTATAACAGTGTTTTAACAATAATGGTTTAATTTGTTCTAGCTTGCACAGAGATATGGTTATATAAAACCTTACTAATGGGAATACAATGGTTTTGTAAGTAATGCAGTACGTTAAATTAAAGCACAATTGGAGGAAAACTATGAAAAAAACATCGATTTAAGGGGGAAACAAATATATATATGTATGCACATGTGTATATAGAGGTATACAAAAGGCAAAATATCACAGATGAGAGTAAAAAGTACAAAATTAATAATAAACAAAATATAATAAATAATAAATTGTTAATACTATTTAATAAATAATAAATAACATTACATATGGACAAAAAATATATCATAATTCAAGCTTATACAAGTTATACAAGCTTTACAATAGTTGTAACTCCCTATCCAATTGATTATTAACGTTAAAGCATCTGGACATGAACTTTTCATTGAGGATTTCAATTCTCCTTCCAATCTGGATAACACCTGCTCTTTCATGCAGTATGAGGGTTGAGAAGTCTCGTGGGAAGTTAAGCATGATTTTGAGTATTTTGTTTTGTGCAATTTGGAGTCTCTTAATGTGCGTTTTCGCGCAGTTACCCCAAACAGGGGAGCCATATGTCATTAGTGCTTGAAAGACGACCTTAAAAATTATCATTTTGTTCTTCTGGTTCAGAAGCGATTTGCGGTTAATAAGGGGATATAACATTTTTATGAGTATATCAATCTTAACTAAGGTTTGACGTATGTGATACCCGAAGGTTAATTTCTGGTCTAAGTACACCCCGGGGTACTTTACAGAATTGACCCACGGTATATTAGTGTTGTCTAGTTGAAGACCTCCACTGGGGAAAAAACAGCTAAGTCTTATTCTCGTAAAGAAGATAGCTAAACATTTACTAACATTTATTTTAATTTTCCAGTGATTGTAATATTCAAAAAAGCATTGGATTGCTGTTTGAAGGCGATTCTCGATCACAGAACCATATACGTGTGAACAGTATAGGGCCAAGTCATCTGCATAGGGTGCAATGTCACAATTGGATACACTGGGTAAGTCATGTAGGTGTATATTGAAAAGAGTGGGAGCGAGAACTGATCCTTGTGGAACTCCTGCTGGAACAGACTTAATTAATGATAAACAACCATTGAGTTAAACCTTGAAGGATCGATTGACTAGAAAACTTTGCAATATTTTTGTTGTATATAATGGGAAATTTAGCTTAATTAGCTTGTATATAAGCCTGTTGTGCCATACTGAGTCAAGTGCTTTTTCAATGTCAAGCAGTACTAGACCAGTCGAGTTTTTGAGGCTAAGCTGTTGCTTAACAGTCCTACATATCCTTAACACTTGGTGTGAGGTGCTATGGTTTTTTCTAAAGCCGAATTGTTCAGTGGGCAGAATATTATTAACGCTTAGGAATACATCGATCTTACTTTTAATGACTTTCTCAAGGATTTTACTTCTTCTTCTTCATTTGGCGCTACAGTTCGGGATGGACCTGGGCCTCAACCAACAAGCCTCTCCAGCTAGCACGGTCTCTGGCTAGCTGTCTCCAGTGTCGCACGCCAAGTTGGTTGAGGTCCTTCTTCACCTGGGTGCGCCACATTAAACGCGGGCGTCCTCTGTTGCGTTGTCCCACGGGTTCGGAGTCGAAGACTCTCCGGGCCGGAGCTGAGTTGTCCATACGCTCTACATGGCCTAGCCATCTTAGGCGTTGGATCCGAAGACGCCTGACTAGACTCATGTCGCTGTACAGCCCGTACAGTTCGTGGTTGAATCTTCTCCTCCAGAAACCGTCAACGCAAACAGGACCAAAGATCGCACGCAGAGCTTTTCTCTGAAAATACCAAGGACTTCCTCATCCGCTTTTGAGATTGTCCATGCCTCCGCGCCGCACAGCAGGACTGGGATGATCAAGGTCTTGTATAAGGTCAGCTTGGTCCTTCGAGAGATGGCTCTACTACTCAATTGCCTCTTGAGCCCATAGAAACAGCGGTTGGCAAGAGTTACTCTGCGTTTGATCTCGGTACTGATGTTGTTTGTACTGTTTACTGCGGAGCCGAGGTAGACGAAGCCCTTGAATACCTCGAAGTTATAGCTGCTCATTGTGACGCTCTGTTCAAGACGTTGATGTTGTGTGTCCTTTCTTGATGACAGCATATACTTCGTTTTGCCCTCATTCACCGCTAGACCCATTTTAGCCGCCTCCGCCTCAATGCCAGCAAACGCCTCATTGACGGCTCGCTGTGTTCTGCCAATCTGGAAGATCGACTTCTGGAAGATCGTGCCTCTAGTGTTGGCGTGTGAGTCTTTCACGATCTTCTCTAGGATGATGTTAAAGAAATCACAAGACAGCGCGTCACCTTGTCTAAATCCTTTTTTGACATTGAAGGTCTCGGTGAGTTCGTTACCGACCTTGATGGAGCAGCGAGAATTCTCCATCGTCATCCTGCACAACCTGACGAGTTTGGCAGGAATGTCAAAACTAGACATGGCGTTGTATAGCTCGTCCCTATGCACGCTGTCATATGCGGCCTTGAAATCGACAAAAAGGTGGTGGGTGTCGATTTGCATTTCTTGGGTCTTTTCCAGGATCTGCCGTAGTGTGAAAATCTGGTCGATGGTGGACTTCCTTGGCCTGAAGCCACACTGATAAGGACCTATCAGGTTATTTATAAACGGATTCAGGCGAGTACACAAAACGGCAGAGAAGATCTTGTAGGCGTTGTTCAGGAGACTTATCCCTCGGTAGTTGGCGCAGTCAAAGGGGTCTCCTTTCTTGTGGATCGGACACTGTTCGTTTCTGGATGCTCGGTTTGGTTTGTGGGATGAAAATATTTGTGGCTGCTCTTATGACTGAGTGTAGCGTTGCGGCCTCTTTATTTGTGTTTGCCGAAGTAGCTTTATCAGACAAATTGTCTAAGATGAGCTTGTTGTAACAAGCCCAGTTAGCCTTGTCTGTACGGAATTTGGCACAGTTAACCGGGCCAAGGGCAATAGTGGATATGATTGGAAAGTGATCACTATTATAGAGATCATCCAAGATTTCCCAAGAGACTGCTGTATAAAGTTCGTTATTGACAGAACAGTAAATTTGATCTCGAAAGCAAGAGTTAGTAAATTGGAGTTTATGTGAATTTTCTTGTGAGGTATGTTGCTTTTAATCAGGACTGTTATAGCTTGCTTCGATAAGGTGTTATAATTATAAATGTGGAAATATCCTACGAATCCTCGAGGTATATGTGGTGAATAGGAGTAAGCGCAGTGTGTCTCTTGTAGTGACACAACACATGGACGTTGCTCTTTAATTGGAAGATTTAGTTCGTCGTAATTGTTGACGAAGCCTTTTATGTTCCATTGAAGGATTTTGCAAGTGTTATTGGTTAGCGATTCTGATTTAACTGATTAACATCATTGTCAGATGGGTTAATAAATTAGGAACGGTATTTGATTAAGTTTTTTGTGATAGAGGTTAGTGGGGAGTTGAAAGAAGAGCGATTGGCAGATATTGGGGTAGGTGGAGACGAGAGTGGGATGTTTTGTCGCGATTTGTTGTTAGTTTTTGATGCAGATGAAGTAGATGGTTGAGAATTTATTATATTAGTTGTTGTATTGGAGGGGTTGTAGGTTGAAAATGTTATTTTATGGTGGCCTATTTCAAGGGCTGGGTTGTTGGTAAGTGAAGGTGCCGTGGGGGCGGGGTCCTACGCAACGTTTTAGGGGTCCAGCTGTTGTGGTAGGCTGCTTGATTTTCTCAGCATAGGTGTGATTGGTGGGTGAAAGGTGTGCTTGGTTGTATATTCGCTTGGCTTCTGCCATACTACACTTGTTTTTAGTCTTGATTTTAAGTATCTATTTATTCTGTAGATATTTTGGACATGAGGTTGATGATGATGGGTGTGCTTCTGTACAGTTGGCGCACATGGTGCGGGTACATTCTGCAGGTTCGTGTGGGGAAAAGTTGCAGTTTGCGCAGACCTTGGTCTTGGAGCATCTTTTTGTGGTGTGGCCAAGTAACTGGCAGTTCCTTCAGCGCATGTGGTTAGGGAAATATTCCTGCACCTTTGCTTTGTACCAACCAATATTGACTGTACTCGGGGGCTGATAGAGTTCGAAGGTTAACAAAACTAGACCCGTAGCACGACGTGTACCGTCAATGAGTTTCGTAAATTTATATACGTCAGTCACACCCTGCGACTTCATCTGAGATATAATTTCGCTATCATCAATGTTGATCAAGCAAGGGGCGTATTTGCAAGAGTTAATTCCCTTGCAAGAGTTCAAATTAGCGTGCAGTTTGGAAATCACAGGACATTGGTTCGCGATATTTGTCATACGCAGAAATTTGTCCGCAACCCTTTTTGATTTTGCAAGAATGAGGAGGTTGCGTGTCCGCATCTGCGAACACGCTAAATTTCTTCCCGGGTTTTGTTTTATTCGGCCCGGGGCCATGATGTATGTGCGGAAAATTACTGTACGCGCGGGAAGTATGAACACGCGGATGACGAAATATAAGTAAACAGCCGAGGAGTGAGCGAGAGGAGAATACAACTCAAATATGAGCGCACTGAAAAAGACAAACTGTCAAATAGTCTCCACGATGTTAATGCTACGAGAGCTAGACGGAGACAGCGGAATAATTTTAATTGCACTACTTGATATTAAACTAGATTTCATACCCGGCTTTGCCCGGGTTTGTTTCTTCAACCGGTACTTTACCTGCCGTGAAAATAGTATTGTAGAGTACAATTCGTTGACTGTGTGCATACATGTTGAAGTTTGAATTATCAATGTGTGCTGCAGCAAAACGGACGGAAATTAAGGTTTTTTCTCAACTATTTACACACAACGTGGAGGCGATTCATAAAAACAAGTTCTTGGAAATCCCATCTCTGTATCATTTTTATCTTGTAACACATTATGTAATTAGTCTAGCTCTGAAACTTAATCTAAATCGGCTAATTTCACAAGTTGAATATTCACAATTTCAGCGAAATTGAATGATTTGTGTGTTGCTGTGTACATGCATAGATAGTTTGGGTATGACAAAATAAGAAAAGTGCGAACATGTTTATTGTTTCCTTTTCGTTTGGTGAATCAGGCAGTCGTTCGTATAGGTTCGATTGAGACGTAGAAAAAAAAATGAATGGTTGCACCAAAGCAAAATATGAAAAATGTGTGTGTATATATGGAAGTTACCACACACTGGGGGATGGTTGATATCCACGACTACGCAACTTGAAATGGATTGATGCAACCATCCTTATTTTGAGAATTTTATTCCCGTTTAAAAAGTGCTCGTAACTTCCAATTTTAGAATGATTTTTGTTTAAAATTTCAGAGTTCTGCGACGTGTAGTTTCGGAGCCTTTGTCGGTCAGACACACAAACTTTGTGCTTTATAGTTAAGAAGCAGAAAGTTTAAATAGAAGATTATATTTAAACTTCCCCAGACTTATCAAAAATTATTATGAGTTTCCTATCAGATCTCACACTTTCCGTCTCATTTGAAAACCACTTTTCCCGTCCCATCCCCGTATTGGCCGGAGTTCCGCAAGGCTCCATTCTGGGTCCCCACCTATTCAACTTTTTCATCTCGGACTTACCAACTACATGTGAAGAGTCAGAGGCGATTCTCTATGCTGACGACACAATCATCCTAAGCCATCATGAAAGGCCACATTCCGCAGCGAGCGAGGTAAAATCTTACCTCAACGAAGTCATTCCATATTTCCGAAGATGGGGCATTAACCTTAACTTCGGAAATTGTGAACTTGTCTTCTTCAGAAACGCCTCCGGTAAAGGTCATCATCTGGCAGTTCGTGAAAGCCGATATCTGGATCTTCAGATCGAAGGACATCCAATACCACTTAAAACATCTGTCAAATACCTTGGCATCCATCTGCATGAGCGGTTTAAAATGAATCCTCATGTTAGAACAGTTCTGAACAAGGCAAAAGCAGCTACGTCCAAATTGAAAATCTTGCTCAGATCCAGAGAAGTGGAAAATAGTACTAGTTAGTTTTTACCAGAGCAATATGTTTTGCCACGATACCTCACTAAACCTTTCGCATCTAACGGCTGTCCCTGCGGGTCAACTATGCCGAACGCGCACCAGTTGCCCAAAGAGGACAGTTTCACACTTCAGGAAGTTTATAAACAACTTCCGGCCGTCGCAAAATCGTTTAATTTTTACGAACAAGATTTTCATCACTTCGACTTTCGAACCTGATCTGTACGACACTAGATCATCGGAGTACGCAATTAAGTGCAGCATGGAACCTGTAAGATATGTAGTGAATATTGAGAACAAGAGAGACGAACCAACCGCCCTTTGTGCAGATCACTTTTAATGTCAAGGACAGTGGTGGAAGTTACGTCCTAGAAGTTTCACAAACAATACTGAAGAATCGTATACCGAAGTTGGAGATGTAGTGAAGATGCTCTGATCGCAAATGTTTAAAAACGGGTAGACAGCGAAGTAATGGATCAAGTCTTGGACGCAATTTATGTTGGTAAAGATGGAAGAAAACAATGCCAAACTTGCAGCGTATTCCAGAGCATAATACAATTCATCAGCCACATTTTGTGAGTCCCAAACCAATCATTACTAATGTTTGCCAAATCGGCTCAGCCATTCTCTAATGATGAATTATTACACAATTTTCACACCAGGTGAACCATGAATTATGAAAGTTGGTAAATAGCAGTATATAAGTATATATACTATAAACAAATGGAATCGAACAAAGAATCGAACCAAGAATTAAGTGCAGTGTAAGCACTTTTATAATATAAAATTAATTGGTTGGCGACGCCAACAGTTAGTTATTAATCTGATTTTACAAACCGAAGACTTTCCCCCACCAGTGGCAAGGGGTCTAAGGTTTTAATAAAGATAAATTCAAAAATAAAACAGTTGTTTTATTTCTGCCCTGTTCCTCTTGAACAGGAGAATTTTTTTGGAAAAAGATTAATTTAACAAATATAAATGGCGCAGTCGGTAGGATTGCCAAAAAATATTAAATCGCGAAAAATATAAAATTGGCAATTCGAAAATAACAACTTACACTAGTAACGACTCGTAACCCGTGATCGTGAGTGAGTGCAAGTAGAAAAGTGCTTTAAGTGAACTCAAATCAGTTAAAGTGCGAAAATATTCAACAAGTTCAAGTCAACTCAAATGACCTATACTGTGAAATTCCGTTGAGGAAGAATATTTTTCAAAAGTAGAATTAAAAAGCTTAGACGCAAAATAGAATAAAAAGTGCAAAAGAAAATAGAAAGAAATAAATTGAATGAATAGAATTAAAAACAAAATAAAGACAATAAGAAAAAGAAGACTTCAAGAATGTCAACCATACAACACATCCAAACAGACATTCCGATTCAGAAGACATGGCGTTAAATCCACAACAAGAAGCAGCAGCACAAGGTAATGATAGGCAATTAAATTTTACACCAAGAGTCTTAGAACATAATCCTTTAGAATACATCGAAAGATTGTCAATGATGATGGAAGAACAGAGGATCTCCGAATTTTTATCAATAATGTTGATGATATTATACCAACATTACTTACTTATAATGAGCAAGGACAAAAAATGTGCGTAAATTTACTAAAATTTAAGTTTATATGTCGAGCTAGGCAGGCAATCGAAATCCATACACATTTAACTAAAAACAATGTTAATAGAGAATTTTGGTGGTTTCAAGAATAGTTACCAACTGTATGACGATCTTAAAAACTCGCAATTCAGAGGAGATCTTGAAATGAGGAACACAGAGGCCAATCCCCCAATTCAAACAACTCCCGTAAAGAAGATCCTAACTTTAAACAACAGCAAAGAACAACGTGGGCAGTAACAACGCTGGAGTGCCCCGATGGCAGCAGAGGATGCGATGAGTAAGATGAAGATGAGATGGTGCCCTCCCATTTTAATGGAATGTTAATCTAAAAGTATTAAGTGAGTATTACAAAGGCTTAAACTGTAACAGTGAAGATTTTAGATTTGTAAGAAATGGCCAGGATAAATATAGAATATTTGTAGAGGACGCTGAAGTGCATAAGCTTACTCTTGCTCTTTTTTTAAAAACCAAAACGGAGGCTTACTCATTTAGCAGGAAAAAAATTCAACACCATATTAATTGGTGTTTCTAAGTTCTTCTCTGCGCAGGAATCTCAAGCTGAACTTCTGAGGCTTGACCCCTCCGTAAGGGTTTCGGTGAAGGACTTCGTCACTCCCAGATCCAGAAAAGATGACATTAAACTGGAAATGTTCTTCTGTTCTCTTGAGGATAAGGAAAGCCTCATAAAAATTAACAAAATTAAATATCTCTTAATTCATAGAGTATTCTGGGAGAGTGTTAGGAGTTCAGGTACCAAGCAATGCTTCCGTTGTCAAGCAATTGGGCACATAAGCCGATATTGCACTTCCATTCCAATGTGCGTAAAATGAAACAAAGCGCATGAAGCTGGAGAGTGTGAGCTACCGAAGGAAGCCGCAAAATCTGAGATCTATTGCGTGAATTGTGACACCACTGGTTATCCAGCCAGCTATAAAGGTTGTTCAAATTGAATTAAGTTCCAAAAGAGAAGAGACGAATTACGGGAAGTCTCTAGAAATAAAAGATACGCCATACGAAACTCCGTCGCTGGCGAAATACTGAAACCAAAGCAAAAAAGCGTAACATATGCAGATCTAGTCAGGCGGCATCCAATTCAGACAGCTCGAATGTACAAGGCTGGAGATAACATAGAAGGTATTTTTTCCGATTACCTTGCTGAATCGGAAGCACTCTTTGGCATGACACTCGATAAACTTATGGATAAATTAGAGACATTCTTGCCGACTCTCAGCAAACTGGAAAGTGCAACAAAGAAAAGATTTGCACATATGGGGTTCGTTGCCTCAATTTCTCTTAAGTCAACTCTCTCCTATGAACCTTTCTATAATATCCGCCAACATTGCTTCTCTTTCTAAGGAAAAAAAAGCAGAAAAAGATTTATTTCTGGAAGATAAGGCTCCCACTGCACTACTGGTTCAGGAGACCTGTATTCAAACCCAATCCACTAGATCTCGCTTCAACAATAATTACGATTTCCTGAGCACCAACCAGAACTCAGAGAACAATTTGAATTTTCTTTTGTCATTGATGCCTATCCCAATCTCTTATTCACATCCCAACTCAAAATGAGTACAATTCGTTGACTGTGTGAATACATGTTGAAGTTTGTATTATCAATGTGTGCTGCAGCAAAACGGACGGAAATTACGGTTTTTTCTACACCATTTACACACAACGTGGAGGGATATCAACCGATTCATAAAAGAAAGTTCTTGGAAATCCCACCTATTTACCTGCGCGCGATGTTCACTTGTTGTGCAAATTGAAGTCAAACTTCATCAACCATGAAACAAATTAGCCTATCTTGTAACACATTATGTAATTAGTTTAGCTCTGAAATTTTATCTAAATCGGCTAATCCATTCAGAAGTTTAATATTCACAATTTCAGCAAAATTGAATGATTTGTGTGTAGCTATGTATATGTACATGCATAGATAGTTTGCGTATGACAAAATAAGAAAAGTGCGAAAATGTTTGCTTCCTTTTCGTTTGGTGACTCAGGCACTCGTTCGTATATGTTCGATTGAGATGTAGAAAAAAAATGAATGGTTGCACCAAAGCAAAATATGAAAAATGTGTGTGTATTTATGGAAGTAACAACACACTGGGGGATGGTTGATATCCACGACTACGCAACTTGAAATGGATTGATGCAACCACCCTTATTTTGAGAATTTTATTCCCGTTTAAAAAGTGCTCGTAACTTCCAATTTTAGAATGATTTTTGTTTAAAATTTCAGAGTTCTGCGACGTGTAGTTTCGGAGCCTTTGTCGGTCAGACACACAAACTTTGTGCTTTATAGTTAAGAAGCAGAAAGTTTAAATAGAAGATTATATTTAAACTTCCCCCAGACTTATCAAAAATTATTATGAGTTTCCTATCAGATCTCACACTTTCCGTCTCATTTGAAAACCACTTTTCCCGTCCCATCCCCGTATTGGCCGGAGTTCCGCAAGGCTCCATTCTGGGTCCCCACCTATTCAACTTTTTCATCTCGGACTTACCAACTACATGTGAAGAGTCAGAGGCGATTCTCTATGCTGACGACACAATCATCCTAAGCCATCATGAAAGGCCACATTCCGCAGCGAGCGAGGTAAAATCTTACCTCAACGAAGTTATTCCATATTTCCGAAGATGGGGCATTAACCTTAACTTCGGAAAGTGTGAACTTGTCTTCTTCAGAAACGCCTCCGGTAAAGGTCATCATCTGGCAGTTCGTGAAAGCCGATATCTGGATCTTCAGATCGAAGGACATCCAATACCACTTAAAACATCTGTCAAATACCTTGGCATCCATCTGCATGAGCGGTTTAAAATTAATCCTCATGTTAGAACAGTTCTGAACAAGGCAAAAGCAGCTACGTCCAAATTGAAAATCTTGCTCAGATCCAGAGAAGTGGGAAATAGTACTAAAACGCTAATATACAAAACTTTAGTCCGTCCTATACTAGCCTATGGACTCCCTATATGGTTCACAATCACTCCAAATGTTGTACCTGAACTGCACAGATTCGAGCGAAGTATTATCAGAAGCAGCACATCAAAGCATAAAAGACCCGGTGGTAAATGGCTTTGCAGCAGTACATTATACCGTGCGAGTTGCCGTAGCATAGTGGGTTAGAACGTCGATTCCTACGCAGAGAGTGCTAGGTTCGAATCCCCAATCTACCAACATTCATAATTCACGGCTTCCACCACTTTCGAGTCACTGACAATGCTCAAAGAGTAATCCTGTCTAGAAAAAGCTTCTCAACTCAGCCGTTCGGAGTCGGCATAAAACTGTAGGTCCCTTCCTCTCGTGAAAGAACAATAGCACG
Source organism: Eristalis intricaria (assembly GCA_964034865.1). Lineage (NCBI taxonomy): Eukaryota > Metazoa > Arthropoda > Insecta > Diptera > Syrphidae > Eristalis > Eristalis intricaria. The sequence continues at coordinate 50,064,508 of OZ035873.1, read as the reverse complement.
CACAACACGAGTGGTTGCTGAGAAGCTGGGCCCAGGTGCGCCTCGGACTGTCGCGTCACCAATATTATTATATAAAGCTTTCGACACGCTTAATCATTCATAGCTTATAGATGCTCTGGAACGTATTGGAATACGAGGAGTAATGGCTTATTGGCTAAAGGAATACCTTCACAACAGTTTTTACTGTGTCAATATCAGCGAGACCTATAGCACGCACATTACGGAGTCCCACAAGGATCGAAACTGGGCCTCTCCTATTGATACTATACGCCAATGAGCTTCTTTGCATTTTCAAAGGAGCCAAGCATTTTCCTTTTGCCGACGATACAGCTTTAGTGGTATGTCATAGATCCCTGCAGACAGCAACAGCAATAATGCAGGCGTTCGATGATGCAGTTAAGTGTTGTTATGATAACGGCTTAGTGATCAACGCATCCAAAACAATGATGCTGATAAAAAAACCCGCAACCCCAGGTTACCGAACAACAAATATACTGTAGGAATGATTTCTGCCGATCGAGTCTTAAAAGAGCATTATACGCACTAACTCATCTGCCGTACTATGCACCAACATCAGTGCTAAGGATTGTGTATCCAAACTGAGATATGGAATACTTGCCTAGGGTAAAGCATCAGTCACACATTCAAGAAAACTTAAAAAATTACAGAAAGCTGCACTGATAATACTTATTTTTTATCCACGATTATCCATATGTGGCCCATGTAGCAGATAACCTTCAGCCTGGTATCAAGTTGGCTGCTTTAAAACGACCCTCTTGCCACACCAAAGGCTTTTTTTTAGTTTTTACCAGAGCAATATGTTTTGCCAGGATACCTCACTAAACCTTTCGCATCTAACGGCTGTCCCTGCGGGTCAACTATGCCGAACGCGCACCAGTTGCCCAAAGAGGACAGTTTCACACTTCAGGAAGTTTATAATCAACTTCCGGCCGTCGCAAAATCGTTTAATTTTTACGAACAAGATTTTCATCACTTCGACTTTCGAACCTGATCTGAAGAAATCTGAAGAATCGTATACAGAAGTTGGAGATGTAGTGAAGATGCTCTGATCGCAAATGTTTAAAAACGGGTAGACAGCGGAGTAATGGATCAAGTCTTGGACGCAATTTATATTGGTAAAGATGGAAGAAAACAATGCCAAACTTGCAGCGTATTCCAGAGCATAATACAATTCATCAGCCACATTTTGTGAGTCCCAAACCAATCATTACTAATGTTTGCCAAATCGGCTCAGCCGTTCTCAATTCATGAATTATTACACATTTTTCACACCAGGTGAACCATGAATTATGAAAGTTGGTAAATAGCAGTATATAATCGACGTACTAACCCACTACGCCACGGCGACCAACTATCAAATTCAATTGGAAATGAAGATCAAATAACTATAAACAAATGGAATCGAACCAAGAATTAAGTGCAGTGTAAGCACTTTTATAATATAAAATTAATTGGTTGGCGACGCCAACAGTTAGTTATTAATCTGCTTTTACAAACCGAAGACTTTCCCCCACCAGTGGTAAGGGGTCTAAGGTTTTAATAAGGATAAATTCAAAAATAAAACAGTTGTTTTATTTCTGCCCTGTTCCTCTTGAACAGGAGAATTTTTTTGGAAAAAGATTAATTTAACAAATATAAATGGCGCAGTCGGTAGGATTGCCAAAAAATATTAAATCGCGAAAAATATAAAATTGGCAATTCGAAAATAACAACTTACACTAGTAACGACTCGTAACCCGTGATCGTGAGTGAGAGCAAGCAAGTGCTTTAAATGAACAAAACATCAACTAAAGTGCGAAATTAGCGATCCAAAGAAACTTACTCTAGTAACGACTCGTAACCCGTGATCGTGAGTGAGTGCAAGTAGAAAAGTGCTTTAAGTGAACTCAAATCAGTTAAAGTGCGAAAATATTCAACAAGTTCAAGTCAACTCAAATGACCTATACTGTGAAATTCCGTTGAGGAAGAATATTTTTCAAAAGTAGAAGTAAAAAGCTTAGACGCAAAATAGAATAAAAAGTGCAAAAGAAAATAGAAAGAAATAAATTGAATGAATAGAATTAAAAATAAAATAAAGACAATAAGAAAAAGAAGACTTCAAGAATGTCAACCATACAACACATCCAAACAGACATTCCGATTCAAAAGACATGGCGTTAAATCCACAACAAGAAGCAGCAGCACAAGGTAATGATAGGCAATTAAATTTTACACCAAGAGTCTTAGAACATAATCCTTTAGAATACATCGAAAGATTGTCAATGTTTGATGGAAGAACAGAGGATCTCCGAATTTTTATCAATAATGTTGATGATATTATACCAACATTACTTACTTATAATGAGCAAGGACAAAAAATGTGCGTAAATTTACTAAAATTTAAGTTTATATGTCGAGCTAGGAAGGCAATCGAAATCCATACACATTTAACTAAAAACAATGTTAATAGAGAATTTTGGTGGTTTCAAGAATAGTTACCAACTGTATGACGATCTTAAAAACTCGCAATTCAGAGGAGATCTTGAAATGAGGAACACAGAGGCCAATCCCCCAATTCAAACAACTCCCGTAAAGAAGATCCTAACTTTAAACAACAGCAAAGAACAACGTGGGCAGTAACAACGCTGGAGTGCCCCGATGGCAGCAGAGGATGCGATGAGTAAGATGAAGATGAGATGGTGCCCTCCCATTTTAATGGAATGTTAATCTAAAAGTATTAAGTGAGTATTACAAAGGCTTAAACTGTAACAGTGACGATTTTAGATTTGTAAGAAATGGCCAGGATAAATATAGAATATTTGTAGAGGACGCTGAAGTGCATAAGCTTACTCTTGCTCTTTTTTTAAAAACCAAAACGGAGGCTTACTCATTAAGCAGGAAAAAAATTCAACACCATATTAATTGTTGTTTCTAAGTTCTTCTCTGCGCAGGAATCTCAGGCTGAACTTCTGAGGCTTGACCCCTCCTTAAGGGTTTCGGTGAAGGACTTCGTCACTCCCAGATCCAGAAAAGATGACATTAAACTGGAAATGTTCTTCTGTTCTCTTGAGGATAAGGAAAGCCTCATAAAAATTAACAAAATTAAATATCTCTTAATTCATAGAGTATTCTGGGAGAGTGTTAGGAGTTCAGGTACCAAGCAATGCTTCCGTTGTCAAGGAATTGGGCACATAAGCCGATATTGCACTTCCATTCCAATGTGCGTAAAATGAAACAAAGCGCATGAAGCTGGAGAGTGTGAGCTACCGAAGGAAGCCGCAAAATCTGAGATCTATTGCGTGAATTGTTACACCACTGGTTATCCAGCCAGCTATAAAGGTTGTCCAAATTGAATTAAGTTCCAAAAGAGAAGAGACGAATTACGGGAAGTCTCTAGAAATAAAAGATACGCCATACGGAACTCCGTCGCTGGCGAAATACTGAAACCAAAGCAAAAAAGCGTAACATATGGAGATCTAGTCAGGCGGCATCCAATTCAGACAGCTCGAATGTACAAGGCTGGAGATAACATAGAAGGTATTTTTTCCGATTACCTTGCTGAATCGGCCAGCACTCTTTGGCATGACACTCGATAAACTTATGGATAAATTAGAGACATTCTTGCCGACTCTCAGCAAACTGGAAAGTGCAACAAAGAAAAGATTTGCACATATGGGGTTCGTTGCCTCAATTTCTCTTAAGTCAACTCTCTCCTATGAACCTTTCTATAATATCCGCCAACATTGCTTCTCTTTCTAAGGAAAAAAAAGCAGAAAGAGATTTATTTCTGGAAGATAAGGCTCCCACTGCACTACTGGTTCAGGAGACCTGTATTCAAACCCAATCCACTAGATCTCGCTTCAACAATAATTACGATTTCCTGAGCACCAACCAGAACTCAGAGAAGAATTTGAATTTTCTTTTGTCATTGATGCCTATCCCAATCTCTTATTCACATCCCAACTCAAAATGAGTACAATTCGTTGACTGTGTGAATACATGTTGAAGTTTGTATTATCAATGTGTGCTGCAGCAAAACGGACGGAAATTACGGTTTTTTCTACACCATTTACACACAACGTGGAGGGATATCAACCGATTCATAAAAGAAAGTTCTTGGAAATCCCACCTATTTACCTGCGCGCGATGTTCACTTGTTGTGCAAATTGAAGTCAAACTTCATCAACCATGAAACAAATTAGCCTATCTTGTAACACATTATGTAATTAGTTTAGCTCTGAAATTTTATCTAAATCGGCTAATCCATTCAGAAGTTTAATATTCACAATTTCAGCAAAATTGAATGATTTGTGTGTAGCTATGTATATGTACATGCATAGATAGTTTGCGTATGACAAAATAAGAAAAGTGCGAAAATGTTTGCTTCCTTTTCGTTTGGTGACTCAGGCACTCGTTCGTATATGTTCGATTGAGACGTAGAAAAAAAATGAATGGTTGCACCAAAGCAAAATATGAAAAATGTGTGTGTATTTATGGAAGTTACAACACACTGGGGGATGGTTGATATCCACGACTACGCAACTTGAAATGGATTGATGCAACCACCCTTATTTTGAGAATTTTATTCCCGTTTAAAAAGTGCTCGTAACTTCCAATTTTAGAATGATTTTTGTTTAAAATTTCAGAGTTCTGCGACGTGTAGTTTCGGAGCCTTTGTCGGTCAGACACACAAACTTTGTGCTTTATAGTTAAGAAGCAGAAAGTTTAAATAGAAGATTATATTTAAACTTCCCCCAGACTTATCAAAAATTATTATGAGTTTCCTATCAGATCTCACACTTTCCGTCTCATTTGAAAACCACTTTTTCCCGTCCCATCCCCGTATTGGCCGGAGTTCCGCAAGGCTCCATTCTGGGTCCCCACCTATTCAACTTTTTCATCTCGGACTTACCAACTACATGTGAAGAGTCAGAGGCGATTCTCTATGCTGACGACACAATCATCCTAAGCCATCATGAAAGGCCACATTCCGCAGCGAGCGAGGTAAAATCTTACCTCAACGAAGTTATTCCATATTTCCGAAGATGGGGCATTAACCTTAACTTCGGAAAGTGTGAACTTGTCTTCTTCAGAAACGCCTCCGGTAAAGGTCATCATCTGGCAGTTCGTGAAAGCCGATATCTGGATCTTCAGATCGAAGGACATCCAATACCACTTAAAACATCTGTCAAATACCTTGGCATCCATCTGCATGAGCGGTTTAAAATGAATCCTCATGTTAGAACAGTTCTGAACAAGGCAAAAGCAGCTACGTCCAAATTGAAAATCTTGCTCAGATCCAGAGAAGTGGAAAATAGTACTAAAACGCTAATATACAAAACTTTAGTCCGTCCTATACTAGCCTATGGACTCCCTATATGGTTCACAATCACTCCAAATGTTGTACCTGAACTGCACAGATTCGAGCGAAGTATTATCAGAAGCAGCACATCAAAGCATAAAAGACCCGGTGGTAAATGGCTTTGCAGCAGTACATTATACCGTGCGAGTTGCCGTAGCATAGTGGGTTAGAACGTCGACTCCTACGCAGAGAGTGCTAGGTTCGAATCCCCAATCTACCAACATTCATAATTCACGGCTTCCACCACTTTCGAGTCACTGACAATGCTCAAAGAGTAATCCTGTCTAGAAAAAGCTTCTCAACTCAGCCGTTCGGAGTCGGCATAAAACTGTAGGTCCCTTCCTCTCGTGAAAGAACAATAGCACGCACAACACGAGTGGTTGCTGAGAAGCTGGGCCCAGGTGCGCCTCGGACTGTTATATAAAGCTTTCGACACGCTTAATCATTCATAGCTTATAGATGCTCTGGAACGTATTGGAATACGAGGAGTAATGGCTTATTGGCTAAAGGAATACCTTCACAACAGTTTTTACTGTGTCAAGATCAGCGAGACATATAGCACGCACATTACGGAGTCCCACAAGGATCGAAACTGGGCCTCTCCTATTGATACTATACGCCAATGAGCTTCTTTGCATTTTCAAAGGAGCCAAGCATTTTCCTTTTGCCGACGATACAGCTTTAGTGGTATGTCATAGATCCCTGCAGACAGCAACAGCAATAATGCAGGCGTTCGATGATGCAGTTAAGTGTTGTTATGATAACGACTTATTGATCAACGCATCCAAAACAATGATGCTGATAAAAAACCCGCAACCCCAGGTTACCGAACAACAAATATACTGTAGGAATGATTTCTGCCGATCGAGTCTTAAAAGAGCATTATACGCACTAACTCATCTGCCGTACTATGCACCAACATCAGTGCTAAGGATTGTGTATCCAAACTGAGATATGGAATACTTGCCTAGGGTAAAGCATCAGTCACACATTCAAGAAAACTTAAAAAATTACAGAAAGCTGCACTGATAATACTTATTTTTTATCCACGATTATCCATATGTGGCCCATGTAGCAGATAACCTTCAGCCTGGTATCAAGTTGGCTGCTTTAAAACGACCCTCTTGCCACACCAAAGGCTTTTTTTTAGTTTTTACCAGAGCAATATGTTTTGCCAGGATACCTCACTAAACCTTTCGCATCTAACGGCTGTCCCTGCGGGTCAACTATGCCGAACGCGCACCAGTTGCCCAAAGAGGACAGTTTCACACTTCAGGAAGTTTATAATCAACTTCCGGCCGTCGCAAAATCGTTTAATTTTTACGAACAAGATTTTCATCACTTCGACTTTCGAACCTGATCTGAAGAAATCTGAAGAATCGTATACAGAAGTTGGAGATGTAGTGAAGATGCTCTGATCGCAAATGTTTAAAAACGGGTAGACAGCGGAGTAATGGATCAAGTCTTGGACGCAATTTATATTGGTAAAGATGGAAGAAAACAATGCCAAACTTGCAGCGTATTCCAGAGCATAATACAATTCATCAGCCACATTTTGTGAGTCCCAAACCAATCATTACTAATGTTTGCCAAATCGGCTCAGCCGTTCTCAATTCATGAATTATTACACATTTTTCACACCAGGTGAACCATGAATTATGAAAGTTGGTAAATAGCAGTATATAATCGACGTACTAACCCACTACGCCACGGCGACCAACTATCAAATTCAATTGGAAATGAAGATCAAATAACTATAAACAAATGGAATCGAACCAAGAATTAAGTGCAGTGTAAGCACTTTTATAATATAAAATTAATTGGTTGGCGACGCCAACAGTTAGTTATTAATCTGCTTTTACAAACCGAAGACTTTCCCCCACCAGTGGTAAGGGGTCTAAGGTTTTAATAAGGATAAATTCAAAAATAAAACAGTTGTTTTATTTCTGCCCTGTTCCTCTTGAACAGGAGAATTTTTTTGGAAAAAGATTAATTTAACAAATATAAATGGCGCAGTCGGTAGGATTGCCAAAAAATATTAAATCGCGAAAAATATAAAATTGGCAATTCGAAAATAACAACTTACACTAGTAACGACTCGTAACCCGTGATCGTGAGTGAGAGCAAGCAAGTGCTTTAAATGAACAAAACATCAACTAAAGTGCGAAATTAGCGATCCAAAGAAACTTACTCTAGTAACGACTCGTAACCCGTGATCGTGAGTGAGTGCAAGTAGAAAAGTGCTTTAAGTGAACTCAAATCAGTTAAAGTGCGAAAATATTCAACAAGTTCAAGTCAACTCAAATGACCTATACTGTGAAATTCCGTTGAGGAAGAATATTTTTCAAAAGTAGAAGTAAAAAGCTTAGACGCAAAATAGAATAAAAAGTGCAAAAGAAAATAGAAAGAAATAAATTGAATGAATAGAATTAAAAACAAAATAAAGACAATAAGAAAAAGAAGACTTCAAGAATGTCAACCATACAACACATCCAAACAGACATTCCGATTCAAAAGACATGGCGTTAAATCCACAACAAGAAGCAGCAGCACAAGGTAATGATAGGCAATTAAATTTTACACCAAGAGTCTTAGAACATAATCCTTTAGAATACATCGAAAGATTGTCAATGTTTGATGGAAGAACAGAGGATCTCCGAATTTTTATCAATAATGTTGATGATATTATACCAACATTACTTACTTATAATGAGCAAGGACAAAAAATGTGCGTAAATTTACTAAAATTTAAGTTTATATGTCGAGCTAGGAAGGCAATCGAAATCCATACACATTTAACTAAAAACAATGTTAATAGAGAATTTTGGTGGTTTCAAGAATAGTTACCAACTGTATGACGATCTTAAAAACTCGCAATTCAGAGGAGATCTTGAAATGAGGAACACAGAGGCCAATCCCCCAATTCAAACAACTCCCGTAAAGAAGATCCTAACTTTAAACAACAGCAAAGAACAACGTGGGCAGTAACAACGCTGGAGTGCCCCGATGGCAGCAGAGGATGCGATGAGTAAGATGAAGATGAGATGGTGCCCTCCCATTTTAATGGAATGTTAATCTAAAAGTATTAAGTGAGTATTACAAAGGCTTAAACTGTAACAGTGAAGATTTTAGATTTGTAAGAAATGGCCAGGATAAATATAGAATATTTGTAGAGGACGCTGAAGTGCATAAGCTTACTCTTGCTCTTTTTTTAAAAACCAAAACGGAGGCTTACTCATTTAGCAGGAAAAAAATTCAACACCATATTAATTGGTGTTTCTAAGTTCTTCTCTGCGCAGGAATCTCAAGCTGAACTTCTGAGGCTTGACCCCTCCGTAAGGGTTTCGGTGAAGGACTTCGTCACTCCCAGATCCAGAAAAGATGACATTAAACTGGAAATGTTCTTCTGTTCTCTTGAGGATAAGGAAAGCCTCATAAAAATTAACAAAATTAAATATCTCTTAATTCATAGAGTATTCTGGGAGAGTGTTAGGAGTTCAGGTACCAAGCAATGCTTCCGTTGTCAAGGAATTGGGCACATAAGCCGATATTGCACTTCCATTCCAATGTGCGTAAAATGAAACAAAGCGCATGAAGCTGGAGAGTGTGAGCTACCGAAGGAAGCCGCAAAATCTGAGATCTATTGCGTGAATTGTGACACCACTGGTTATCCAGCCAGCTATAAAGGTTGTTCAAATTGAATTAAGTTCCAAAAGAGAAGAGACGAATTACGGGAAGTCTCTAGAAATAAAAGATACGCCATACGGAACTCCGTCGCTGGCGAAATACTGAAACCAAAGCAAAAAAGCGTAACATATGGAGATCTAGTCAGGCGGCATCCAATTCAGACAGCTCGAATGTACAAGGCTGGAGATAACATAGAAGGTATTTTTTCCGATTACCTTGCTGAATCGGCCAGCACTCTTTGGCATGACACTCGATAAACTTATGGATAAATTAGAGACATTCTTGCCGACTCTCAGCAAACTGGAAAGTGCAACAAAGAAAAGATTTGCACATATGGGGTTCGTTGCCTCAATTTCTCTTAAGTCAACTCTCTCCTATGAACCTTTCTATAATATCCGCCAACATTGCTTCTCTTTCTAAGGAAAAAAAAGCAGAAAGAGATTTATTTCTGGAAGATAAGGCTCCCACTGCACTACTGGTTCAGGAGACCTGTATTCAAACCCGATCCACTAGATCTCGCTTCAACAATAATTACGATTTCCTGAGCACCAACCAGAACTCAGAGAAGAATTTGAATTTTCTTTTGTCATTGATGCCTATCCCAATCTCTTATTCACATCCCAACTCAAAATGAGTACAATTCGTTGACTGTGTGAATACATGTTGAAGTTTGTATTATCAATGTGTGCTGCAGCAAAACGGACGGAAATTACGGTTTTTTCTACACCATTTACACACAACGTGGAGGGATATCAACCGATTCATAAAAGAAAGTTCTTGGAAATCCCACCTATTTACCTGCGCGCGATGTTCACTTGTTGTGCAAATTGAAGTCAAACTTCATCAACCATGAAACAAATTAGCCTATCTTGTAACACATTATGTAATTAGTTTAGCTCTGAAATTTTATCTAAATCGGCTAATCCATTCAGAAGTTTAATATTCACAATTTCAGCAAAATTGAATGATTTGTGTGTAGCTATGTATATGTACATGCATAGATAGTTTGCGTATGACAAAATAAGAAAAGTGCGAAAATGTTTGCTTCCTTTTCGTTTGGTGACTCAGGCACTCGTTCGTATATGTTCGATTGAGACGTAGAAAAGAAATGAATGGTTGCACCAAAGCAAAATATGAAAAATGTGTGTGTATTTATGGAAGTTACAACACACTGGGGGATGGTTGATATCCACGACTACGCAACTTGAAATGGATTGATGCAACCACCCTTATTTTGAGAATTTTATTCCCGTTTAAAAAGTGCTCGTAACTTCCAATTTTAGAATGATTTTTGTTTAAAATTTCAGAGTTCTGCGACGTGTAGTTTCGGAGCCTTTGTCGGTCAGACATACAAACTTTGTGCTTCATAGTTAAGAAGCAGAAAGTTTAAATAGAAGATTATATTTAAACTTCCCCCAGACTTATCAAAAATTATTATGAGTTTCCTATCAGATCTCACACATTCCGTCTCATTTAAAAACCACTTTTTCCCGTCCCATCCCCGTATTGGCCGGAGTTCCGCAAGGCTCCATTCTGGGTCCCCACCTATTCAACTTTTTCATCTCGGACTTACCAACTACATGTGAAGAGTCAGAGGCGATTCTCTATGCTGACGACACAATCATCCTAAGCCATCATGAAAGGCCACATTCCGCAGCGAGCGAGGTAAAATCTTACCTCAACGAAGTTATTCCATATTTCCGAAGATGGGGCATTAACCTTAACTTCGGAAAGTGTGAACTTGTCTTCTTCAGAAACGCCTCCGGTAAAGGTCATCATCTGGCAGTTCGTGAAAGCCGATATCTGGATCTTCAGATCGAAGGACATCCAATACCACTTAAAACATCTGTCAAATACCTTGGCATCCATCTGCATGAGCGGTTTAAAATGAATCCTCATGTTAGAACAGTTCTGAACAAGGCAAAAGCAGCTACGTCCAAATTGAAAATCTTGCTCAGATCCAGAGAAGTGGAAAATAGTACTAAAACGCTAATATACAAAACTTTAGTCCGTCCTATACTAGCCTATGGACTCCCTATATGGTTCACAATCACTCCAAATGTTGTACCTGAACTGCACAGATTCGAGCGAAGTATTATCAGAAGCAGGACATCAAAGCATAAAAGACCCGGTGGTAAATGGCTTTGCAGCAGTATATTATACCGTGCGAGTTGCCGTAGCATAGTGGGTTAGAACGTCGATTCCTACGCAGAGAGTGCTAGGTTCGAATCCCCAATCTACCAACATTCATAATTCACGGCTTCCACCACTTTCGAGTCACTGACAATGCTCAAAGAGTAATCCTGTCTAGAAAAAGCTTCTCAACTCAGCCGTTCGGAGTCGGCATAAAACTGTAGGTCCCTTCCTCTCGTGAAAGAACAATAGCACGCACAACACGAGTGGTTGCTGAGAAGCTGGGCCCAGGTGCGCCTCGGACTGTTATATAAAGCTTTCGACACGCTTAATCATTCATAGCTTATAGATGCTCTGGAACGTATTGGAATACGAGGAGTAATGGCTTATTGGCTAAAGGAATACCTTCACAACAGTTTTTACTGTGTCAAGATCAGCGAGACATATAGCACGCACATTACGGAGTCCCACAAGGATCGAAACTGGGCCTCTCCTATTGATACTATACGCCAATGAGCTTCTTTGCATTTTCAAAGGAGCCAAGCATTTTCCTTTTGCCGACGATACAGCTTTAGTGGTATGTCATAGATCCCTGCAGACAGCAACAGCAATAATGCAGGCGTTCGATGATGCAGTTAAGTGTTGTTATGATAACGACTTATTGATCAACGCATCCAAAACAATGATGCTGATAAAAAACCCGCAACCCCAGGTTACCGAACAACAAATATACTGTAGGAATGATTTCTGCCGATCGAGTCTTAAAAGAGCATTATACGCACTAACTCATCTGCCGTACTATGCACCAACATCAGTGCTAAGGATTGTGTATCCAAACTGAGATATGGAATACTTGCCTAGGGTAAAGCATCAGTCACACATTCAAGAAAACTTAAAAAATTACAGAAAGCTGCACTGATAATACTTATTTTTTATCCACGATTATCCATATGTGGCCCATGTAGCAGATAACCTTCAGCCTGGTATCAAGTTGGCTGCTTTAAAACGACCCTCTTGCCACACCAAAGGCTTTTTTTTAGTTTTTACCAGAGCAATATGTTTTGCCAGGATACCTCACTAAACCTTTCGCATCTAACGGCTGTCCCTGCGGGTCAACTATGCCGAACGCGCACCAGTTGCCCAAAGAGGACAGTTTCACACTTCAGGAAGTTTATAATCAACTTCCGGCCGTCGCAAAATCGTTTAATTTTTACGAACAAGATTTTCATCACTTCGACTTTCGAACCTGATCTGAAGAAATCTGAAGAATCGTATACAGAAGTTGGAGATGTAGTGAAGATGCTCTGATCGCAAATGTTTAAAAACGGGTAGACAGCGGAGTAATGGATCAAGTCTTGGACGCAATTTATATTGGTAAAGATGGAAGAAAACAATGCCAAACTTGCAGCGTATTCCAGAGCATAATACAATTCATCAGCCACATTTTGTGAGTCCCAAACCAATCATTACTAATGTTTGCCAAATCGGCTCAGCCGTTCTCAATTCATGAATTATTACACATTTTTCACACCAGGTGAACCATGAATTATGAAAGTTGGTAAATAGCAGTATATAATCGACGTACTAACCCACTACGCCACGGCGACCAACTATCAAATTCAATTGGAAATGAAGATCAAATAACTATAAACAAATGGAATCGAACCAAGAATTAAGTGCAGTGTAAGCACTTTTATAATATAAAATTAATTGGTTGGCGACGCCAACAGTTAGTTATTAATCTGCTTTTACAAACCGAAGACTTTCCCCCACCAGTGGTAAGGGGTCTAAGGTTTTAATAAGGATAAATTCAAAAATAAAACAGTTGTTTTATTTCTGCCCTGTTCCTCTTGAACAGGAGAATTTTTTTGGAAAAAGATTAATTTAACAAATATAAATGGCGCAGTCGGTAGGATTGCCAAAAAATATTAAATCGCGAAAAATATAAAATTGGCAATTCGAAAATAACAACTTACACTAGTAACGACTCGTAACCCGTGATCGTGAGTGAGAGCAAGCAAGTGCTTTAAATGAACAAAACATCAACTAAAGTGCGAAATTAGCGATCCAAAGAAACTTACTCTAGTAACGACTCGTAACCCGTGATCGTGAGTGAGTGCAAGTAGAAAAGTGCTTTAAGTGAACTCAAATCAGTTAAAGTGCGAAAATATTCAACAAGTTCAAGTCAACTCAAATGACCTATACTGTGAAATTCCGTTGAGGAAGAATATTTTTCAAAAGTAGAAGTAAAAAGCTTAGACGCAAAATAGAATAAAAAGTGCAAAAGAAAATAGAAAGAAATAAATTGAATGAATAGAATTAAAAACAAAATAAAGACAATAAGAAAAAGAAGACTTCAAGAATGTCAACCATACAACACATCCAAACAGACATTCCGATTCAAAAGACATGGCGTTAAATCCACAACAAGAAGCAGCAGCACAAGGTAATGATAGGCAATTAAATTTTACACCAAGAGTCTTAGAACATAATCCTTTAGAATACATCGAAAGATTGTCAATGTTTGATGGAAGAACAGAGGATCTCCGAATTTTTATCAATAATGTTGATGATATTATACCAACATTACTTACTTATAATGAGCAAGGACAAAAAATGTGCGTAAATTTACTAAAATTTAAGTTTATATGTCGAGCTAGGAAGGCAATCGAAATCCATACACATTTAACTAAAAACAATGTTAATAGAGAATTTTGGTGGTTTCAAGAATAGTTACCAACTGTATGACGATCTTAAAAACTCGCAATTCAGAGGAGATCTTGAAATGAGGAACACAGAGGCCAATCCCCCAATTCAAACAACTCCCGTAAAGAAGATCCTAACTTTAAACAACAGCAAAGAACAACGTGGGCAGTAACAACGCTGGAGTGCCCCGATGGCAGCAGAGGATGCGATGAGTAAGATGAAGATGAGATGGTGCCCTCCCATTTTAATGGAATGTTAATCTAAAAGTATTAAGTGAGTATTACAAAGGCTTAAACTGTAACAGTGAAGATTTTAGATTTGTAAGAAATGGCCAGGATAAATATAGAATATTTGTAGAGGACGCTGAAGTGCATAAGCTTACTCTTGCTCTTTTTTTAAAAACCAAAACGGAGGCTTACTCATTTAGCAGGAAAAAAATTCAACACCATATTAATTGGTGTTTCTAAGTTCTTCTCTGCGCAGGAATCTCAAGCTGAACTTCTGAGGCTTGACCCCTCCGTAAGGGTTTCGGTGAAGGACTTCGTCACTCCCAGATCCAGAAAAGATGACATTAAACTGGAAATGTTCTTCTGTTCTCTTGAGGATAAGGAAAGCCTCATAAAAATTAACAAAATTAAATATCTCTTAATTCATAGAGTATTCTGGGAGAGTGTTAGGAGTTCAGGTACCAAGCAATGCTTCCGTTGTCAAGGAATTGGGCACATAAGCCGATATTGCACTTCCATTCCAATGTGCGTAAAATGAAACAAAGCGCATGAAGCTGGAGAGTGTGAGCTACCGAAGGAAGCCGCAAAATCTGAGATCTATTGCGTGAATTGTGACACCACTGGTTATCCAGCCAGCTATAAAGGTTGTTCAAATTGAATTAAGTTCCAAAAGAGAAGAGACGAATTACGGGAAGTCTCTAGAAATAAAAGATACGCCATACGGAACTCCGTCGCTGGCGAAATACTGAAACCAAAGCAAAAAAGCGTAACATATGGAGATCTAGTCAGGCGGCATCCAATTCAGACAGCTCGAATGTACAAGGCTGGAGATAACATAGAAGGTATTTTTTCCGATTACCTTGCTGAATCGGCCAGCACTCTTTGGCATGACACTCGATAAACTTATGGATAAATTAGAGACATTCTTGCCGACTCTCAGCAAACTGGAAAGTGCAACAAAGAAAAGATTTGCACATATGGGGTTCGTTGCCTCAATTTCTCTTAAGTCAACTCTCTCCTATGAACCTTTCTATAATATCCGCCAACATTGCTTCTCTTTCTAAGGAAAAAAAAGCAGAAAGAGATTTATTTCTGGAAGATAAGGCTCCCACTGCACTACTGGTTCAGGAGACCTGTATTCAAACCCGATCCACTAGATCTCGCTTCAACAATAATTACGATTTCCTGAGCACCAACCAGAACTCAGAGAAGAATTTGAATTTTCTTTTGTCATTGATGCCTATCCCAATCTCTTATTCACATCCCAACTCAAAAT
This sequence comes from Eristalis intricaria, assembly GCA_964034865.1. Taxonomy (NCBI): domain Eukaryota; kingdom Metazoa; phylum Arthropoda; class Insecta; order Diptera; family Syrphidae; genus Eristalis; species Eristalis intricaria. Next base: position 50,049,117 of record OZ035873.1, on the reverse strand, counting down.
GAGTACAATTCGTTGACTGTGTGAATACATGTTGAAGTTTGTATTATCAATGTGTGCTGCAGCAAAACGGACGGAAATTACGGTTTTTTCTACACCATTTACACACAACGTGGAGGGATATCAACCGATTCATAAAAGAAAGTTCTTGGAAATCCCACCTATTTACCTGCGCGCGATGTTCACTTGTTGTGCAAATTGAAGTCAAACTTCATCAACCATGAAACAAATTAGCCTATCTTGTAACACATTATGTAATTAGTTTAGCTCTGAAATTTTATCTAAATCGGCTAATCCATTCAGAAGTTTAATATTCACAATTTCAGCAAAATTGAATGATTTGTGTGTAGCTATGTATATGTACATGCATAGATAGTTTGCGTATGACAAAATAAGAAAAGTGCGAAAATGTTTGCTTCCTTTTCGTTTGGTGACTCAGGCACTCGTTCGTATATGTTCGATTGAGACGTAGAAAAGAAATGAATGGTTGCACCAAAGCAAAATATGAAAAATGTGTGTGTATTTATGGAAGTTACAACACACTGGGGGATGGTTGATATCCACGACTACGCAACTTGAAATGGATTGATGCAACCACCCTTATTTTGAGAATTTTATTCCCGTTTAAAAAGTGCTCGTAACTTCCAATTTTAGAATGATTTTTGTTTAAAATTTCAGAGTTCTGCGACGTGTAGTTTCGGAGCCTTTGTCGGTCAGACATACAAACTTTGTGCTTCATAGTTAAGAAGCAGAAAGTTTAAATAGAAGATTATATTTAAACTTCCCCCAGACTTATCAAAAATTATTATGAGTTTCCTATCAGATCTCACACATTCCGTCTCATTTAAAAACCACTTTTTCCCGTCCCATCCCCGTATTGGCCGGAGTTCCGCAAGGCTCCATTCTGGGTCCCCACCTATTCAACTTTTTCATCTCGGACTTACCAACTACATGTGAAGAGTCAGAGGCGATTCTCTATGCTGACGACACAATCATCCTAAGCCATCATGAAAGGCCACATTCCGCAGCGAGCGAGGTAAAATCTTACCTCAACGAAGTTATTCCATATTTCCGAAGATGGGGCATTAACCTTAACTTCGGAAAGTGTGAACTTGTCTTCTTCAGAAACGCCTCCGGTAAAGGTCATCATCTGGCAGTTCGTGAAAGCCGATATCTGGATCTTCAGATCGAAGGACATCCAATACCACTTAAAACATCTGTCAAATACCTTGGCATCCATCTGCATGAGCGGTTTAAAATGAATCCTCATGTTAGAACAGTTCTGAACAAGGCAAAAGCAGCTACGTCCAAATTGAAAATCTTGCTCAGATCCAGAGAAGTGGAAAATAGTACTAAAACGCTAATATACAAAACTTTAGTCCGTCCTATACTAGCCTATGGACTCCCTATATGGTTCACAATCACTCCAAATGTTGTACCTGAACTGCACAGATTCGAGCGAAGTATTATCAGAAGCAGGACATCAAAGCATAAAAGACCCGGTGGTAAATGGCTTTGCAGCAGTATATTATACCGTGCGAGTTGCCGTAGCATAGTGGGTTAGAACGTCGATTCCTACGCAGAGAGTGCTAGGTTCGAATCCCCAATCTACCAACATTCATAATTCACGGCTTCCACCACTTTCGAGTCACTGACAATGCTCAAAGAGTAATCCTGTCTAGAAAAAGCTTCTCAACTCAGCCGTTCGGAGTCGGCATAAAACTGTAGGTCCCTTCCTCTCGTGAAAGAACAATAGCACGCACAACACGAGTGGTTGCTGAGAAGCTGGGCCCAGGTGCGCCTCGGACTGTCGCGTCACCAATATTATTATATAAAGCTTTCGACACGCTTAATCATTCATAGCTTATAGATGCTCTGGAACGTATTGGAATACGAGGAGTAATGGCTTATTGGCTAAAGGAATACCTTCACAACAGTTTTTACTGTGTCAAGATCAGCGAGACCTATAGCACGCACATTACGGAGTCCCACAAGGATCGAAACTGGGCCTCTCCTATTGATACTATACGCCAATGAGCTTCTTTGCATTTTCAAAGGAGCCAAGCATTTTCCTTTTGCCGACGATACAGCTTTAGTGGTATGTCATAGATCCCTGCAGACAGCAACAGCAATAATGCAGGCGTTCGATGATGCAGTTAAGTGTTGTTATGATAACGGCTTAGTGATCAACGCATCCAAAACAATGATGCTGATAAAAAACCCGCAACCCCAGGTTACCGAACAACAAATATACTGTAGGAATGATTTCTGCCGATCGAGTCTTAAAAGAGCATTATACGCACTAACTCATCTGCCGTACTATGCACCAACATCAGTGCTAAGGATTGTGTATCCAAACTGAGATATGGAATACTTGCCTAGGGTAAAGCATCAGTCACACATTCAAGAAAACTTAAAAAATTACAGAAAGCTGCACTGATAATACTTATTTTTTATCCACGATTATCCATATGTGGCCCATGTAGCAGATAACCTTCAGCCTGGTATCAAGTTGGCTGCTTTAAAACGACCCTCTTGCCACACCAAAGGCTTTTTTTTAGTTTTTACCAGAGCAATATGTTTTGCCAGGATACCTCACTAAACCTTTCGCATCTAACGGCTGTCCCTGCGGGTCAACTATGCCGAACGCGCACCAGTTGCCCAAAGAGGACAGTTTCACACTTCAGGAAGTTTATAATCAACTTCCGGCCGTCGCAAAATCGTTTAATTTTTACGAACAAGATTTTCATCACTTCGACTTTCGAACCTGATCTGAAGAAATCTGAAGAATCGTATACAGAAGTTGGAGATGTAGTGAAGATGCTCTGATCGCAAATGTTTAAAAACGGGTAGACAGCGGAGTAATGGATCAAGTCTTGGACGCAATTTATATTGGTAAAGATGGAAGAAAACAATGCCAAACTTGCAGCGTATTCCAGAGCATAATACAATTCATCAGCCACATTTTGTGAGTCCCAAACCAATCATTACTAATGTTTGCCAAATCGGCTCAGCCGTTCTCAATTCATGAATTATTACACATTTTTCACACCAGGTGAACCATGAATTATGAAAGTTGGTAAATAGCAGTATATAATCGACGTACTAACCCACTACGCCACGGCGACCAACTATCAAATTCAATTGGAAATGAAGATCAAATAACTATAAACAAATGGAATCGAACCAAGAATTAAGTGCAGTGTAAGCACTTTTATAATATAAAATTAATTGGTTGGCGACGCCAACAGTTAGTTATTAATCTGCTTTTACAAACCGAAGACTTTCCCCCACCAGTGGTAAGGGGTCTAAGGTTTTAATAAGGATAAATTCAAAAATAAAACAGTTGTTTCATTTCTGCCCTGTTCCTCTTGAACAGGAGAATTTTTTTGGAAAAAGATTAATTTAACAAATATAAATGGCGCAGTCGGTAGGATTGCCAAAAAATATTAAATCGCGAAAAATATAAAATTGGCAATTCGAAAATAACAACTTACACTAGTAACGACTCGTAACCCGTGATCGTGAGTGAGTGCAAGCAAGTGCTTTAAATGAACAAAACATCAACTAAAGTGCGAAATTAGCGATCCAAAGAAACTTACTCTAGTAACGACTCGTAACCCGTGATCGTGAGTGAGTGCAAGTAGAAAAGTGCTTTAAGTGAACTCAAATCAGTTAAAGTGCGAAAATATTCAACAAGTTCAAGTCAACTCAAATGACCTATACTGTGAAATTCCGTTGAGGAAGAATATTTTTCAAAAGTAGAAGTAAAAAGCTTAGACGCAAAATAGAATAAAAAGTGCAAAAGAAAATAGAAAGAAATAAATTGAATGAATAGAATTAAAAACAAAATAAAGACAATAAGAAAAAGAAGACTTCAAGAATGTCAACCATACAACACATCCAAACAGACATTCCGATTCAGAAGACATGGCGTTAAATCCACAACAAGAAGCAGCAGCACAAGGTAATGATAGGCAATTAAATTTTACACCAAGAGTCTTAGAACATAATCCTGATGATATTATACCAACATTACTTACTTATAATGAGCAAGGACAAAAAATGTGCGTAAATTTACTAAAATTTAAGTTTATATGTCGAGCTAGGCAGGCAATCGAAATCCATACACATTTAACTAAAAACAATGTTAATAGAGAATTTTGGTGGTTTCAAGAATAGTTACCAACTGTATGACGATCTTAAAAACTCGCAATTCAGAGGAGATCTTGAAATGAGGAACACAGAGGCCAATCCCCCAATTCAAACAACTCCCGTAAAGAAGATCCTAACTTTAAACAACAGCAAAGAACAACGTGGGCAGTAACAACGCTGGAGTGCCCCGATGGCAGCAGAGGATGCGATGAGTAAGATGAAGATGAGATGGTGCCCTCCCATTTTAATGGAATGTTAATCTAAAAGTATTAAGTGAGTATTACAAAGGCTTAAACTGTAACAGTGAAGATTTTAGATTTGTAAGAAATGGCCAGGATAAATATAGAATATTTGTAGAGGACGCTGAAGTGCATAAGCTTACTCTTGCTCTTTTTTTAAAAACCAAAACGGAGGCTTACTCATTTAGCAGGAAAAAAATTCAACACCATATTAATTGGTGTTTCTAAGTTCTTTTCTGCGCAGGAATCTCAGGCTGAACTTCTGAGGCTTGACCCCTCCGTAAGGGTTTCGGTGAAGGACTTCGTCACTCCCAGATCCAGAAAAGATGACATTAAACTGGAAATGTTCTTCTGTTCTCTTGAGGATAAGGAAAGCCTCATAAAAATTAACAAAATTAAATATCTCTTAATTCATAGAGTATTCTGGGAGAGTGTTAGGAGTTCAGGTACCAAGCAATGCTTCCGTTGTCAAGGAATTGGGCACATAAGCCGATATTGCACTTCCATTCCAATGTGCGTAAAATGAAACAAAGCGCATGAAGCTGGAGAGTGTGAGCTACCGAAGGAAGCCGCAAAATCTGAGATCTATTGCGCGAATTGTGACACCACTGGTTATCCAGCCAGCTATAAAGGTTGTTCAAATTGAATTAAGTTCCAAAAGAGAAGAGACGAATTACGGGAAGTCTCTAGAAATAAAAGATACGCCATACGGAACTCCGTCGCTGGCGAAATACTGAAACCAAAGCAAAAAAGCGTAACATATGGAGATCTAGTCAGGCGGCATCCAATTCAGACAGCTCGAATGTACAAGGCTGGAGATAACATAGAAGGTATTTTTTCCGATTACCTTGCTGAATCGGCCAGCACTCTTTGGCATGACACTCGATAAACTTATGGATAAATTAGAGACATTCTTGCCGACTCTCAGCAAACTGGAAAGTGCAACAAAGAAAAGATTTGCACATATGGGGTTCGTTGCCTCAATTTCTCTTAAGTCAACTCTCTCCTATGAACCTTTCTATAATATCCGCCAACATTGCTTCTCTTTCTAAGGAAAAAAAAGCAGAAAGAGATTTATTTCTGGAAGATAAGGCTCCCACTGCACTACTGGTTCAGGAGACCTGTATTCAAACCCAATCCACTAGATCTCGCTTCAACAATAATTACGATTTCCTGAGCACCAACCAGAACTCAGAGAAGAATTTGAATTTTCTTTTGTCATTGATGCCTATCCCAATCTCTTATTCACATCCCAACTCAAAATGAGTACAATTCGTTGACTGTGTGAATACATGTTGAAGTTTGTATTATCAATGTGTGCTGCAGCAAAACGGACGGAAATTACGGTTTTTTCTACACCATTTACACACAACGTGGAGGGATATCAACCGATTCATAAAAGAAAGTTCTTGGAAATCCCACCTATTTACCTGCGCGCGATGTTCACTTGTTGTGCAAATTGAAGTCAAACTTCATCAACCATGAAACAAATTAGCCTATCTTGTAACACATTATGTAATTAGTTTAGCTCTGAAATTTTATCTAAATCGGCTAATCCATTCAGAAGTTTAATATTCACAATTTCAGCAAAATTTAATGATTTGTGTGTAGCTATGTATATGTACATGCATAGATAGTTTGCGTATGACAAAATAAGAAAAGTGCGAAAATGTTTGCTTCCTTTTCGTTTGGTGACTCAGGCACTCGTTCGTATATGTTCGATTGAGACGTAGAAAAAAAATGAATGGTTGCACCAAAGCAAAATATGAAAAATGTGTGTGTATTTATGGAAGTTACAACACACTGGGGGATGGTTGATATCCACGACTACGCAACTTGAAATGGATTGATGCAACCACCCTTATTTTGAGAATTTTATTCCCGTTTAAAAAGTGCTCGTAACTTCCAATTTTAGAATGATTTTTGTTTAAAATTTCAGAGTTCTGCGACGTGTAGTTTCGGAGCCTTTGTCGGTCAGACACACAAACTTTGTGCTTTATAGTTAAGAAGCAGAAAGTTTAAATAGAAGATTATATTTAAACTTCCCCCAGACTTATCAAAAATTATTATGAGTTTCCTATCAGATCTCACACTTTCCGTCTCATTTGAAAACCACTTTTTCCCGTCCCATCCCCGTATTGGCCGGAGTTCCGCAAGGCTCCATTCTGGGTCCCCACCTATTCAACTTTTTCATCTCGGACTTACCAACTACATGTGAAGAGTCAGAGGCGATTCTCTATGCTGACGACACAATCATCCTAAGCCATCATGAAAGGCCACATTCCGCAGCGAGCGAGGTAAAATCTTACCTCAACGAAGTTATTCCATATTTCCGAAGATGGGGCATTAACCTTAACTTCGGAAAGTGTGAACTTGTCTTCTTCAGAAACGCCTCCGGTAAAGGTCATCATCTGGCAGTTCGTGAAAGCCGATATCTGGATCTTCAGATCGAAGGACATCCAATACCACTTAAAACATCTGTCAAATACCTTGGCATCCATCTGCATGAGCGGTTTAAAATGAATCCTCATGTTAGAACAGTTCTGAACAAGGCAAAAGCAGCTACGTCCAAATTGAAAATCTTGCTCAGATCCAGAGAAGTGGAAAATAGTACTAAAACGCTAATATACAAAACTTTAGTCCGTCCTATACTAGCCTATGGACTCCCTATATGGTTCACAATCACTCCAAATGTTGTACCTGAACTGCACAGATTCGAGCGAAGTATTATCAGAAGCAGCACATCAAAGCATAAAAGACCCGGTGGTAAATGGCTTTGCAGCAGTACATTATACCGTGCGAGTTGCCGTAGCATAGTGGGTTAGAACGTCGACTCCTACGCAGAGAGTGCTAGGTTCGAATCCCCAATCTACCAACATTCATAATTCACGGCTTCCACCACTTTCGAGTCACTGACAATGCTCAAAGAGTAATCCTGTCTAGAAAAAGCTTCTCAACTCAGCCGTTCGGAGTCGGCATAAAACTGTAGGTCCCTTCCTCTCGTGAAAGAACAATAGCACGCACAACACGAGTGGTTGCTGAGAAGCTGGGCCCAGGTGCGCCTCGGACTGTCGCGTCACCAATATTATTATATAAAGCTTTCGACACGCTTAATCATTCATAGCTTATAGATGCCCTGGAACGTATTGGAATACGAGGAGTAATGGCTTATTGGCTAAAGGAATACCTTCACAACAGTTTTTACTGTGTCAATATCAGCGAGACCTATAGCACGCACATTACGGAGTCCCACAAGGATCGAAACTGGGCCTCTCCTATTGATACTATACGCCAATGAGCTTCTTTGCATTTTCAAAGGAGCCAAGCATTTTCCTTTTGCCGACGATACAGCTTTAGTGGTATGTCATAGATCCCTGCAGACAGCAACAGCAATAATGCAGGCGTTCGATGATGCAGTTAAGTGTTGTTATGATAACGGCTTAGTGATCAACGCATCCAAAACAATGATGCTGATAAAAAACCCGCAACCCCAGGTTACCGAACAACAAATATACTATAGGAATGATTTCTGCCGATCGAGTCTTAAAAGAGCATTATACGCACTAACTCATCTGCCGTACTATGCACCAACATCAGTGCTAAGGATTGTGTATCCAAACTGAGATATGGAATACTTGCCTAGGGTAAAGCATCAGTCACACATTCAAGAAAACTTAAAAAATTACAGAAAGCTGCACTGATAATACTTATTTTTTATCCACGATTATCCATATGTGGCCCATGTAGCAGATAACCTTCAGCCTGGTATCAAGTTGGCTGCTTTAAAACGACCCTCTTGCCACACCAAAGGCTTTTTTTTAGTTTTTACCAGAGCAATATGTTTTGCCAGGATACCTCACTAAACCTTTCGCATCTAACGGCTGTCCCTGCGGGTCAACTATGCCGAACGCGCACCAGTTGCCCAAAGAGGACAGTTTCACACTTCAGGAAGTTTATAATCAACTTCCGGCCGTCGCAAAATCGTTTAATTTTTACGAACAAGATTTTCATCACTTCGACTTTCGAACCTGATCTGAAGAAATCTGAAGAATCGTATACAGAAGTTGGAGATGTAGTGAAGATGCTCTGATCGCAAATGTTTAAAAACGGGTAGACAGCGGAGTAATGGATCAAGTCTTGGACGCAATTTATATTGGTAAAGATGGAAGAAAACAATGCCAAACTTGCAGCGTATTCCAGAGCATAATACAATTCATCAGCCACATTTTGTGAGTCCCAAACCAATCATTACTAATGTTTGCCAAATCGGCTCAGCCGTTCTCAATTCATGAATTATTACACATTTTTCACACCAGGTGAACCATGAATTATGAAAGTTGGTAAATAGCAGTATATAATCGACGTACTAACCCACTACGCCACGGCGACCAACTATCAAATTCAATTGGAAATGAAGATCAAATAACTATAAACAAATGGAATCGAACCAAGAATTAAGTGCAGTGTAAGCACTTTTATAATATAAAATTAATTGGTTGGCGACGCCAACAGTTAGTTATTAATCTGCTTTTACAAACCGAAGACTTTCCCCCACCAGTGGTAAGGGGTCTAAGGTTTTAATAAGGATAAATTCAAAAATAAAACAGTTGTTTTATTTCTGCCCTGTTCCTCTTGAACAGGAGAATTTTTTTGGAAAAAGATTAATTTAACAAATATAAATGGCGCAGTCGGTAGGATTGCCAAAAAATATTAAATCGCGAAAAATATAAAATTGGCAACTCGAAAATAACAACTTACACTAGTAACGACTCGTAACCCGTGATCGTGAGTGAGTGCAAGCAAGTGCTTTAAATGAACAAAACATCAACTAAAGTGCGAAATTAGCGATCCAAAGAAACTTACTCTAGTAACGACTCGTAACCCATGATCGTGAGTGAGTGCAAGTAGAAAAGTGCTTTAAGTGAACTCAAATCAGTTAAAGTGCGAAAATATTCAACAAGTTCAAGTCAACGCAAATGACTTATACTGTGAAATTCCGTAGAGGAAGAATATTTTTCAAAAGTAGAAGTAAAAAGCTTAGACGCAAAATAGAATAAAAAGTGCAAAAGAAAAATTATTAAATAATCGAAAAACAAAAAGGAATAAATTGAATGAATAGAATTAAAAACAAAATAAAGACAATAAGAAAAAGAAGACTTCAAGAATGTCAACCATACAACACATCCAAATCAGAGGAATCTGATTCAGAAGACATGGCGTTAAATCCACAACAAGAAGCAGCAGCACAAGGTAATGATAGGCAATTAAATTTTACACCAAGAGTCTTAGAACATAATCCTTTAAAATACATCGAAAGATTGTCAATGTTTGATGGAAGAACAGAGGATCTCCGAATTTTTATCAATAATGTTGATGATATTATACCAACATTACTTACTTATAATGAGCAAGGACAAAAAATGTGCGTAAATTTACTAAAATTTAAGTTTATATGTCGAGCTAGGCAGGCAATCGAAATCCATACACATTTAACTAAAAACAATGTTAATAGAGAATTTTGGTGGTTTCAAGAATAGTTACCAACTGTATGACGATCTTAAAAACTCGCAATTCAGAGGAGATCTTGAAATGAGGAACACAGAGGCCAATCCCCCAATTCAAACAACTCCCGTAAAGAAGATCCTAACTTTAAACAACAGCAAAGAACAACGTGGGCAGTAACAACGCTGGAGTGCCCCCGATGGCAGCAGAGGATGCGATGAGTAAGATGAAGATGAGATGGTGCCCTCTCATTTTAATGGAATGTTAATCTAAAAGTATTAAGTGAGTATTACAAAGGCTTAAACTGTAACAGTGAAGATTTTAGATTTGTAAGAAATGGCCAGGATAAATATAGAATATTTGTAGAGGACGCTGAAGTGCATAAGCTTACTCTTGCTCTTTTTTTAAAAACCAAAACGGAGGCTTACTCATTAAGCAGGAAAAAAATTCAACACCATATTAATTGTTGTTTCTAAGTTCTTCTCTGCGCAGGAATCTCAGGCTGAACTTCTGAGGCTTGACCCCTCCTTAAGGGTTTCGGTGAAGGACTTCGTCACTCCCAGATCCAGAAAAGATGACATTAAACTGGAAATGTTCTTCTGTTCTCTTGAGGATAAGGAAAGCCTCATAAAAATTAACAAAATTAAATATCTCTTAATTCATAGAGTATTCTGGGAGAGTGTTAGGAGTTCAGGTACCAAGCAATGCTTCCGTTGTCAAGGAATTGGGCACATAAGCCGATATTGCACTTCCATTCCAATGTGCGTAAAATGAAACAAAGCGCATGAAGCTGGAGAGTGTGAGCTACCGAAGGAAGCCGCAAAATCTGAGATCTATTGCGCGAATTGTGACACCACTGGTTATCCAGCCAGCTATAAAGGTTGTTCAAATTGAATTAAGTTCCAAAAGAGAAGAGACGAATTACGGGAAGTCTCTAGAAATAAAAGATACGCCATACGGAACTCCGTCGCTGGCGAAATACTGAAACCAAAGCAAAAAAGCGTAACATATGGAGATCTAGTCAGGCGGCATCCAATTCAGACAGCTCGAATGTACAAGGCTGGAGATAACATAGAAGGTATTTTTTCCGATTACCTTGCTGAATCGGCCAGCACTCTTTGGCATGACACTCGATAAACTTATGGATAAATTAGAGACATTCTTGCCGACTCTCAGCAAACTGGAAAGTGCAACAAAGAAAAGATTTGCACATATGGGGTTCGTTGCCTCAATTTCTCTTAAGTCAACTCTCTCCTATGAACCTTTCTATAATATCCGCCAACATTGCTTCTCTTTCTAAGGAAAAAAAAGCAGAAAGAGATTTATTTCTGGAAGATAAGGCTCCCACTGCACTACTGGTTCAGGAGACCTGTATTCAAACCCAATCCACTAGATCTCGCTTCAACAATAATTACGATTTCCTGAGCACCAACCAGAACTCAGAGAAGAATTTGAATTTTCTTTTGTCATTGATGCCTATCCCAATCTCTTATTCACATCCCAACTCAAAATGAGTACAATTCGTTGACTGTGTGAATACATGTTGAAGTTTGTATTATCAATGTGTGCTGCAGCAAAACGGACGGAAATTACGGTTTTTTCTACACCATTTACACACAACGTGGAGGGATATCAACCGATTCATAAAAGAAAGTTCTTGGAAATCCCACCTATTTACCTGCGCGCGATGTTCACTTGTTGTGCAAATTGAAGTCAAACTTCATCAACCATGAAACAAATTAGCCTATCTTGTAACACATTATGTAATTAGTTTAGCTCTGAAATTTTATCTAAATCGGCTAATCCATTCAGAAGTTTAATATTCACAATTTCAGCAAAATTTAATGATTTGTGTGTAGCTATGTATATGTACATGCATAGATAGTTTGCGTATGACAAAATAAGAAAAGTGCGAAAATGTTTGCTTCCTTTTCGTTTGGTGACTCAGGCACTCGTTCGTATATGTTCGATTGAGACGTAGAAAAAAAATGAATGGTTGCACCAAAGCAAAATATGAAAAATGTGTGTGTATTTATGGAAGTTACAACACACTGGGGGATGGTTGATATCCACGACTACGCAACTTGAAATGGATTGATGCAACCACCCTTATTTTGAGAATTTTATTCCCGTTTAAAAAGTGCTCGTAACTTCCAATTTTAGAATGATTTTTGTTTAAAATTTCAGAGTTCTGCGACGTGTAGTTTCGGAGCCTTTGTCGGTCAGACACACAAACTTTGTGCTTTATAGTTAAGAAGCAGAAAGTTTAAATAGAAGATTATATTTAAACTTCCCCCAGACTTATCAAAAATTATTATGAGTTTCCTATCAGATCTCACACTTTCCGTCTCATTTGAAAACCACTTTTTCCCGTCCCATCCCCGTATTGGCCGGAGTTCCGCAAGGCTCCATTCTGGGTCCCCACCTATTCAACTTTTTCATCTCGGACTTACCAACTACATGTGAAGAGTCAGAGGCGATTCTCTATGCTGACGACACAATCATCCTAAGCCATCATGAAAGGCCACATTCCGCAGCGAGCGAGGTAAAATCTTACCTCAACGAAGTTATTCCATATTTCCGAAGATGGGGCATTAACCTTAACTTCGGAAAGTGTGAACTTGTCTTCTTCAGAAACGCCTCCGGTAAAGGTCATCATCTGGCAGTTCGTGAAAGCCGATATCTGGATCTTCAGATCGAAGGACATCCAATACCACTTAAAACATCTGTCAAATACCTTGGCATCCATCTGCATGAGCGGTTTAAAATGAATCCTCATGTTAGAACAGTTCTGAACAAGGCAAAAGCAGCTACGTCCAAATTGAAAATCTTGCTCAGATCCAGAGAAGTGGAAAATAGTACTAAAACGCTAATATACAAAACTTTAGTCCGTCCTATACTAGCCTATGGACTCCCTATATGGTTCACAATCACTCCAAATGTTGTACCTGAACTGCACAGATTCGAGCGAAGTATTATCAGAAGCAGCACATCAAAGCATAAAAGACCCGGTGGTAAATGGCTTTGCAGCAGTACATTATACCGTGCGAGTTGCCGTAGCATAGTGGGTTAGAACGTCGACTCCTACGCAGAGAGTGCTAGGTTCGAATCCCCAATCTACCAACATTCATAATTCACGGCTTCCACCACTTTCGAGTCACTGACAATGCTCAAAGAGTAATCCTGTCTAGAAAAAGCTTCTCAACTCAGCCGTTCGGAGTCGGCATAAAACTGTAGGTCCCTTCCTCTCGTGAAAGAACAATAGCACGCACAACACGAGTGGTTGCTGAGAAGCTGGGCCCAGGTGCGCCTCGGACTGTCGCGTCACCAATATTATTATATAAAGCTTTCGACACGCTTAATCATTCATAGCTTATAGATGCCCTGGAACGTATTGGAATACGAGGAGTAATGGCTTATTGGCTAAAGGAATACCTTCACAACAGTTTTTACTGTGTCAATATCAGCGAGACCTATAGCACGCACATTACGGAGTCCCACAAGGATCGAAACTGGGCCTCTCCTATTGATACTATACGCCAATGAGCTTCTTTGCATTTTCAAAGGAGCCAAGCATTTTCCTTTTGCCGACGATACAGCTTTAGTGGTATGTCATAGATCCCTGCAGACAGCAACAGCAATAATGCAGGCGTTCGATGATGCAGTTAAGTGTTGTTATGATAACGGCTTAGTGATCAACGCATCCAAAACAATGATGCTGATAAAAAACCCGCAACCCCAGGTTACCGAACAACAAATATACTATAGGAATGATTTCTGCCGATCGAGTCTTAAAAGAGCATTATACGCACTAACTCATCTGCCGTACTATGCACCAACATCAGTGCTAAGGATTGTGTATCCAAACTGAGATATGGAATACTTGCCTAGGGTAAAGCATCAGTCACACATTCAAGAAAACTTAAAAAATTACAGAAAGCTGCACTGATAATACTTATTTTTTATCCACGATTATCCATATGTGGCCCATGTAGCAGATAACCTTCAGCCTGGTATCAAGTTGGCTGCTTTAAAACGACCCTCTTGCCACACCAAAGGCTTTTTTTTAGTTTTTACCAGAGCAATATGTTTTGCCAGGATACCTCACTAAACCTTTCGCATCTAACGGCTGTCCCTGCGGGTCAACTATGCCGAACGCGCACCAGTTGCCCAAAGAGGACAGTTTCACACTTCAGGAAGTTTATAATCAACTTCCGGCCGTCGCAAAATCGTTTAATTTTTACGAACAAGATTTTCATCACTTCGACTTTCGAACCTGATCTGAAGAAATCTGAAGAATCGTATACAGAAGTTGGAGATGTAGTGAAGATGCTCTGATCGCAAATGTTTAAAAACGGGTAGACAGCGGAGTAATGGATCAAGTCTTGGACGCAATTTATATTGGTAAAGATGGAAGAAAACAATGCCAAACTTGCAGCGTATTCCAGAGCATAATACAATTCATCAGCCACATTTTGTGAGTCCCAAACCAATCATTACTAATGTTTGCCAAATCGGCTCAGCCGTTCTCAATTCATGAATTATTACACATTTTTCACACCAGGTGAACCATGAATTATGAAAGTTGGTAAATAGCAGTATATAATCGACGTACTAACCCACTACGCCACGGCGACCAACTATCAAATTCAATTGGAAATGAAGATCAAATAACTATAAACAAATGGAATCGAACCAAGAATTAAGTGCAGTGTAAGCACTTTTATAATATAAAATTAATTGGTTGGCGACGCCAACAGTTAGTTATTAATCTGCTTTTACAAACCGAAGACTTTCCCCCACCAGTGGTAAGGGGTCTAAGGTTTTAATAAGGATAAATTCAAAAATAAAACAGTTGTTTTATTTCTGCCCTGTTCCTCTTGAACAGGAGAATTTTTTTGGAAAAAGATTAATTTAACAAATATAAATGGCGCAGTCGGTAGGATTGCCAAAAAATATTAAATCGCGAAAAATATAAAATTGGCAACTCGAAAATAACAACTTACACTAGTAACGACTCGTAACCCGTGATCGTGAGTGAGTGCAAGCAAGTGCTTTAAATGAACAAAACATCAACTAAAGTGCGAAATTAGCGATCCAAAGAAACTTACTCTAGTAACGACTCGTAACCCATGATCGTGAGTGAGTGCAAGTAGAAAAGTGCTTTAAGTGAACTCAAATCAGTTAAAGTGCGAAAATATTCAACAAGTTCAAGTCAACGCAAATGACTTATACTGTGAAATTCCGTAGAGGAAGAATATTTTTCAAAAGTAGAAGTAAAAAGCTTAGACGCAAAATAGAATAAAAAGTGCAAAAGAAAAATTATTAAATAATCGAAAAACAAAAAGGAATAAATTGAATGAATAGAATTAAAAACAAAATAAAGACAATAAGAAAAAGAAGACTTCAAGAATGTCAACCATACAACACATCCAAATCAGAGGAATCTGATTCAGAAGACATGGCGTTAAATCCACAACAAGAAGCAGCAGCACAAGGTAATGATAGGCAATTAAATTTTACACCAAGAGTCTTAGAACATAATCCTTTAAAATACATCGAAAGATTGTCAATGTTTGATGGAAGAACAGAGGATCTCCGAATTTTTATCAATAATGTTGATGATATTATACCAACATTACTTACTTATAATGAGCAAGGACAAAAAATGTGCGTAAATTTACTAAAATTTAAGTTTATATGTCGAGCTAGGCAGGCAATCGAAATCCATACACATTTAACTAAAAACAATGTTAATAGAGAATTTTGGTGGTTTCAAGAATAGTTACCAACTGTATGACGATCTTAAAAACTCGCAATTCAGAGGAGATCTTGAAATGAGGAACACAGAGGCCAATCCCCCAATTCAAACAACTCCCGTAAAGAAGATCCTAACTTTAAACAACAGCAAAGAACAACGTGGGCAGTAACAACGCTGGAGTGCCCCCGATGGCAGCAGAGGATGCGATGAGTAAGATGAAGATGAGATGGTGCCCTCTCATTTTAATGGAATGTTAATCTAAAAGTATTAAGTGAGTATTACAAAGGCTTAAACTGTAACAGTGAAGATTTTAGATTTGTAAGAAATGGCCAGGATAAATATAGAATATTTGTAGAGGACGCTGAAGTGCATAAGCTTACTCTTGCTCTTTTTTTAAAAACCAAAACGGAGGCTTACTCATTAAGCAGGAAAAAAATTCAACACCATATTAATTGTTGTTTCTAAGTTCTTCTCTGCGCAGGAATCTCAGGCTGAACTTCTGAGGCTTGACCCCTCCTTAAGGGTTTCGGTGAAGGACTTCGTCACTCCCAGATCCAGAAAAGATGACATTAAACTGGAAATGTTCTTCTGTTCTCTTGAGGATAAGGAAAGCCTCATAAAAATTAACAAAATTAAATATCTCTTAATTCATAGAGTATTCTGGGAGAGTGTTAGGAGTTCAGGTACCAAGCAATGCTTCCGTTGTCAAGGAATTGGGCACATAAGCCGATATTGCACTTCCATTCCAATGTGCGTAAAATGAAACAAAGCGCATGAAGCTGGAGAGTGTGAGCTACCGAAGGAAGCCGCAAAATCTGAGATCTATTGCGTGAATTGTTACACCACTGGTTATCCAGCCAGCTATAAAGGTTGTCCAAATTGAATTAAGTTCCAAAAGAGAAGAGACGAATTACGGGAAGTCTCTAGAAATAAAAGATACGCCATACGGAACTCCGTCGCTGGCGAAATACTGAAACCAAAGCAAAAAAGCGTAACATATGCAGATCTAGTCAGGCGGCATCCAATTCAGACAGCTCGAATGTACAAGGCTGGAGATAACATAGAAGGTATTTTTTCCGATTACCTTGCTGAATCGGAAGCACTCTTTGGCATGACACTCGATAAACTTATGGATAAATTAGAGACATTCTTGCCGACTCTCTGCAAACTGGAAAGTGCAACAAAGAAAAGTTTTGCACATATGGGGTTCGTTGCCTCAATTTCTCTTCAAGTCAACTCTCTCCTATGAACCTTTCTATAATATCCGCCAACATTGCTTCTCTTTCTAAGGAAAAAAAAGCAGAAAGAGATTTATTTCTGGAAGATAAGGCTCCCACTGCACTACTGGTTCAGGAGACATGTATTCAAACCCAATCCACTAGATCTCGCTTCAACAATAATTACGATTTTCTGAGCACCAACCAGAACTCAGAGAAGAATTTGAATTTTCTTTTGTCATTGATGCCTATTCCAATCTCTTATTCACATCCCAACTCAAAATGAGTACAATTCGTTGACTGTGTGAATACATGTTGAAGTTTGTGTTATCAATGTGTGCTGCAGCAAAACGGACGGAAATTACGGTTTTTTCTACACCATTTACACACAACGTGGAGGGACATCAAACGATTCATAAAAGAAAGTTCTTGGAAATCCCACCTATTTACCTGCGCGAGTTAAGTATTGGTCGTAATTCTTAAAAATAAAAATATACAATGTGTCACCATACTTGCTTGTGTTTGCATTCTTCAATTGCACACCATAAATTCTTATCGTCATCACTTTTATGTGACCCATAAAAGTAACGATGACCGAAAGAGTAAACAAGGAAAGTGAACCAATGCATTCGGTTAACCTATTGAGAAATAGGGAGAATAAAACCAATGCATTCGGCTGACCTCTTGAAGAATGTAAGCCAATCAAGTCAATTGGGGGACCGTGTTGAAATATTAAAAATAACAAAACCTTCTTCGGGCATTCGATTCGATCTGAGTGGTAGTTCATAGTAAACTCTCATCCGGATAGTACGGTGCAGCCCTGCTTAAGACAGCGGCCGTATTATTAATAGTAAATAAAGAACTAAAACCGTAATTATAATAGAATATATATAATAAAGAGAATATATTAAAAAAAGATTACGAAGTTCAGTTATTTATTTGGCGCAGTCGGTAGGATCAGGTACAACTATCCTGATCCACATTGAGAAAGTTCAATTCGCATTTCCTTAACCGCAATTTTCGACGAACGAAAAAAAAAAAAAAAAAAAAAAACACGGGAAAAGATTGTGTATAGTGAAACCCTTCTAAAACCGTAGTGGAAGTTGTTGGCATATAGTAATAGTGAAACGGGAAATATGGCAGAAAATCCAAACGTCATCCCAGAGGTATCCAACCGGGATATCCTAAATAGTATAATGGCTATAGTGGCGAGAATACCACAGCCGAGTCATGGGAGCAACGTGTTACGGGAAATTCAATACTTACCCGAATTCGATGGGGATAGCGAATCCCTAATGCACTTCATCGTAATGATAGAGAACCACCTTCGGAATACTATTGGAGATTACCAAGCCACCTGGAACATCATACAACAAGTGAAAATCAAAGGTCGAGCTATGGACCTACTGATCATCAATGGAGTCACTTCGTGGGAACAGGCGAAGGAGTTATTTAAACAACACTATCGACCGGTCATCAGCAGCAGCGATCTTACGAAGGAAATCAGCAATATGAAAGTGAGTTCAATATATGATTTGACCAATAAATTAGAATACCTTTTAAGCAAAGTAAATACATATGTAGTATTCTGTGACAATCAGGAACAAGAAAAACTATTGTACT
The DNA here is from genome assembly GCA_964034865.1 of Eristalis intricaria. Classification (NCBI taxonomy): domain Eukaryota; kingdom Metazoa; phylum Arthropoda; class Insecta; order Diptera; family Syrphidae; genus Eristalis; species Eristalis intricaria. The sequence continues at coordinate 50,030,623 of OZ035873.1, read as the reverse complement.
ATAATATTATAATAAACAAAATACGAGAATTAACAATAGGGAATTTAGCTAGAGAAATTAGGAATCTGTATGATTTACATGAAATAAAGAGTATTTTATTCTCCTACATAGGATACGATAATGGAAATTTAAGGAATAGTGAAATAGTTAGAACCACGGCAAATTACAATAACCAAAACAAAAATCATAGGTTTAGTCTCCCCGACAAGGAACGACGACCCAGTTACAATAATGGTCACAATAATAATTTTGGTGGACAAAATCATTCGGGAAGGTTTAGACAAAATGAGTATCGTTACCAAAATCACACTACTTCACAGAGACCTTTCCAGAACCACTCCATACAGAATAGACAGAATAGACTAGAACCAATGGATACCAATAATATCCAAACAAGTCAGGAACCGATCCGTCAGGACATTAACTCAGTAGAACCGCCGGTTTTTCTGAACTGAGCCTCGGACAATTAATGACAGTCGCCACTGAAATTCAGAACCAACGACACTATATTTTAGTAGACACTGGCAGTGCTATGACTATCATAAATACTAGTAAACTCGACATGACACCGTATAAAATTCTAGACACCCGACAGCTAGAGATAAAGACCATTAATAGTAGCGTAATCAGGAATACTGCAATAATTCAGTTTCCAATACCAAAAGAATTCGGTTACAGCGATAATACTTTTATTAAAGCTTACGCTCAGGCTTTAGAAAATAAAAACTATACGATACTCCTAGGAATGGATGTCCTTAAAAATATCATTGAAACCATTGATTTTGAGAAAGGAACTATAACTTTAAAAAATCAGACCATTCTAAAGATAGAACGAGGACACGAGTTGGCATGCAACTACCTAGAGGAAGGCAATCCTGACTTCGGCAGCCTTAATCGCGAAGAAACGACAGCATTGACCTCACTGCTAGACGAATTTAGAAACATCCAATATAAGGAAGGCGACATGTTAACTCATACCTCGGAAATAAAACATGAAATTCACCTTAAAGAAGACAAACCACTACATGCAAAAAGTTACCGATTACCAAAGAAACACGAAGAAGAAGTAGCTAAGCAAATCAAAGAGATGGAAAAACAAGGTATCATAAGAAGAAGCATGAGTAGACATGCTTCTCCGATCGTTGTAGTTGCTAAAAAGCCAGACAAAGATGGTCAAGTACAGTACCGCATTTGTGTTGACTATAGGGCTTTAAATGAAATTACTGAAGATGACAGATTTCCTCTGCCAAATATAGAAAACCTCTTCGATAAGTTAGGAAAAGCGGTCTATTTCTCGACGCTTGACTTAGCAAAAGGTTACCATCAAATTTTGATGCACCCAGCTGACATAGCGAAAACTGCGTTTATTACTCCACAAGGATTATACGAGTATGTCCGTATGCCTTTTGGACTTAAAAATGCACCAGCCACTTTTCAGCGACTAATGAACCACATACTAAGAGAATATATAAACAAAATTTGTGTCGTTTATTTAGATGACATTTTGATATTCTCCACGTCCCTAAAAGAACATATGAAAAACCTCAGAGACATCCTTCGAGTTTTGCAGAAACATAATTTAAAACTACAAATTAGCAAATGTTCATTCCTCAAGAAGGAAACCGAATTCCTAGGTCACATATTAACACCAAAGGGAATAATGCCTAATGGTAATAAGATCAGTATAATCAGAAACCTCCCACTACCCCACACAGAAAAACAACTTAGAAGTTTTTTAGGAGCCTCTGGCTACTACAGGAAATTCATTCAGGATTATGCAAAAATTGCATATCCAATGACTAGGTATCTCAAAAAGGACACCAAAATAAATATTAGTGATCCTGAATACGTGAATGCGTTTGAAACACTCCGAAACAAATTGATAACACAACCAATCCTAAAATTTCCAGAATTCGAAAAACCATTTCATTTATACACCGATGCCAGTAACTTTGCCATCGGATCTGTCCTAACACAGGACAAACAACCGGTTTGCTATATCTCTAGGACTCTGAACGAGCATGAAAGAAATTATTCCGTAACCGATAAAGAATTTCTAGCCATTGTCTGGAGTGTATCCAAACTAAGACCCTATCTGTGGGGAAATAAATTCAAGATCACAACTGATCATCTCCCCATAAAATATTTGAATAAAAAATATAATGGTGCAGAGTTCTCACAACGCAACCAACGATGGTTACTTAAATTACAAGAATTTGATTACGATATTGAATATCTCAAAGGTCAAGAAAATCGAGTGGCCGACTTTTTAAGTAGAATTGAGAAAGAAAACAATGAAGTGAATCAAATTTCTGATAGCAGAACGGGTCAATCGACAGCGGAAGGACAATCTGATCACATACCTATTAAAGAAGGTATTGTCAATATATATAAACAACAAATTATTGTGAGTTATGACAAAGAACCAAAAGTGGAAACACTAAATGGTAAAAGAATTTTATATATCAGAGCCTCGGACCCTATTGAGACGATAACAGAACAACTCAAAGAAATTGCCCCAGGAGTTAGCGGTATTTATTCTGAAGTACAAGAATCTGACTTTAACAAAATTCAACGGTTACTCATGAACTTGCAGTCAGGAAATAGAAAGGTTAAATTGATTAAACTAACACGGAGAGTTAGAGACTTAAGGACGGAGGAGGAAGTTAGGAAACAGGTCTCCATATACCATATCAGGGAAAGTCAACACTCAGGAATCATAGAGACCTACAATACGTTAAAACAACAGATTTACTACCCTAAACTTACAAGGATAATTACACAAATTATAAACAATTGCGACGTATGTCAAAAGGCTAAATACGAGAGGAAACCTATTCAAGGGAAATTCAAAGTAACAGAAACACCTAGTAAACCTAACGAAATAGTTCACATAGATATCTACCATTTTCATAAACACATTTTTTTGACAATGATTGACAAGCTGACAAAGAAAGGGTATGTATACAGACTTGAAAGTAAAAATCACATTCACAAAACAGACGCTATCACAGAACATTTAACTAGAGAAGGTCCACCCTATAAAATAATTACGGATAACGAGTTTAATACAACATACATCAGAGAATTTCTTAGGGAACGAAATATCGAAGTGCATTTCACTAAACCGAACTCACATACAGGCAATGCAGACGTTGAACGCTTACATAGTACTATAGCTGAGATACTACTTAGCATGAACCAGGCAGAATCAGTAAATACCAAAATGTTTAGAGCTTTTCAAATCTATAACAAAAGGTATCATACTACGATAGGTATGTCACCAGAACAGGCTCAACATACAAATATAGAAGCATTAGTAACCAAGCTAAAAATGAAAAAAACCAAGGTTATAAACAAAAGGAACCAAGATAGGGAAGATTATATAGAAAGAAGATCATTTGGTTATATAAAGAATTATAAACATGTGAGACACAAAAATGAACCCAATTTTCGATTTAAAAACCTAGATAGAGTACATACATCAAATATTAAACGACCAAGACAATTTGTAGGTACTCACACTGATGCTGCTACTCCTGATGACACCAATGAACCTAGTACAAGCAGCACTTGTAATAACACCAATCGAAAGTGACAACGGATTCACAACGATAAGCATGGGTGAAGGAGAAATCATCAACCAAACCCAAACCATCATCCACATAGTAAAAATAAAAATGTTGATAGACACCTTACAGGAAATAAAAAAATTTGAAATTGTAGGACAAGACTCAGAAATAAGAAAGGAATGTAATACAATTTTTACAAAAATACATAGTATCATGCCTCATAAGACAAGATCAAAAAGAGGTCTCGTAAATATAGTAGGAACGGCTCAGAAATGGTTGTTCGGTACTATGGACAACTCAGATAGGGAAGAAATAGAAGAACACATAAAAGCTACTGACACTAACAATCAGAATGCAATTCAGGAACTAAACAAGCAAATCAAAATTAATACTCAATTAAACGGAAACATAAAAAACATAAGAGACTTAGTTTTGAGAGATAGGGAAGAAATAGAACGCTATCAGAATGAAAACCAACAGTTACAAAATACGATACTTAAACGCCTACAACGAACCGAAATACTAACTAGATTACAGATGTTAGAAAGAGTAATTGATAATTTGTTAGACACGATAGCTGCAGCGAAAATGGGAATAACCCACCCTAGCTTACTCACTAAGGACGAACTAATCATGACAGATATGAATTGGAGCAAATTAAGAAATATTAAGTCAGGGGTAATGAAATATACAGATGATGCCATTATTATAGCTTTGAAAATACCAGAAGAGATTATAACACGTCCAATTAAAATAATCGTACCAATACCAAATCGAGAAAAACAAGAAGTTGACTTAGAACCCTTTGTTGTAATTGTAAACGAAGGAAAAGAGTATAAATATAACGAGGAGAAAATTAATGTTAACGAATTAAAAGAGAGAAATGATTGTATTAGTAAGCAAAATTGTTTAATGAGGATCAATAATAATTTTGAAATTATTAATCTGAACGAAAGAACTTATATTATTAAAAACGCTAAAAATGTAACCGTACAAAATAATTGTGACTCTAGAAATTTAACTTTTGCTGGAAATCTTATTGTTAATATTCAGAATTGTAATATTAAAATCAATGACGCTATAATTAAGAACAAAGAAACTAATTATACATTTCAATTCTATTATGAAGAAATAATGAAAGAAAATGCCACCATCAATACGGTGTTTACAAAATTTAAGGAACTACAAGAAATTGAAAATAGACATAACCTAGAATTAGTTCAATACCACAAAGTAAAAACCTATTTAATCTCTGGTACATCCATGTTAATAATTATTATTGGTATAAGTATCATTGGAATCGTAATGTACAAGAATGTCAGAAGTACCGGTAAAATTAAAATTAAAATTGATAGCTTAACAGAAGAGCAAGGAAAAAAACAAACGAAACCCTCAAATCAAAATTTCCAGGAGAAAACTTTCTCTAAGGAAGGAGGAGTTAAGTATTGGTCGTAATTCTTAAAAATAAAAATATACAATGTGTCACCATACTTGCTTGTGTTTGCATTCTTCAATTGCACACCATAAATTCTTATCGTCATCACTTTTATGTGACCCATAAAAGTAACGATGACCGAAAGAGTAAACAAGGAAAGTGAACCAATGCATTCGGTTAACCTATTGAGAAATAGGGAGAATAAAACCAATGCATTCGGCTGACCTCTTGAAGAATGTAAGCCAATCAAGTCAATTGGGGGACCGTGTTGAAATATTAAAAATAACAAAACCTTCTTCGGGCATTCGATTCGATCTGAGTGGTAGTTCATAGTAAACTCTCATCCGGATAGTACGGTGCAGCCCTGCTTAAGACAGCGGCCGTATTATTAATAGTAAATAAAGAACTAAAACCGTAATTATAATAGAATATATATAATAAAGAGAATATATTAAAAAAAAATTACGAAGTTCAGTTATTTATTTCGCGCGATGTTCACTTGTTGTGCAAATTGAAGTCAAACTTCATGAACCATGAAACAAATTAGCCTATCTTGTATCACATTATGTAATTAGTTTAGCTCTGAAATTTTATCTAAATCGGCTAATCCATTCAGAAGTTTAATATTCACAATTTCAGCAAAATTGAATGATTTGTGTGTAGCTATGTATATGTACATGCATAGATAGTTTGCGTATGACAAAATAAGAAAAGTGCGAAAATGTTTATTGCTTCCTTTTCGTTTGGTGACTCAGGTACTCGTTCGTATATGTTCGATTGAGACGTAGAAAAAAAAAATGAATGGTTGCTCCAAACCAAAATATAAAAAATGTGTGTGTATATATGGAAGTTACGACACACTGGGGGATGGTTGATATCCACGACTACGCAACTACGCAACGAAATGGTTTCAGACCGGATTGATGCAGCCACCCTTATTTTGAGAATTTTATTCCCGTAACTTCCGAACCGTATGTCGTACCGACTTAAAAATCAGTCATGTCACATTCAGCATCTAAAATTTAGAATGATTTTTTGAAAACTACAGAGCTCTGCGACGTTTAGTTTCGGAGCCTTTGTCGGTCAGAGACACAAACTTTCTGCTTTATAGTTAAGATAATTTTTCCATACATAAATTTTGGTGCCTCCTATGAGGAATTGCCCTTTTGCTCGAGGATCTCGCATCTGCGGCCAGATCACATTTTTCGCTTCTAACCACTGTGCGGTGAACAGCCTGGTATTCATTGTTGTGACGCCCCCAAATCTTCCGTGTCAAACAATGGCGGAACTAAATCAGAGATTGGCTGCAGTAACAGCTATTAACAGAATAAGTGAACGTGTGCGTGGTGCAAAATCGGACCAGTGTGAAGGTCCTCAAATCGAGCAGGAGCTGAAATCGGTGGAGAGGCACTACACTCGTTTCGTGCGATATCATGAGGCTTTAGTTGGTGCGGAAGGTGATGCGCTACCTACTCATGATCTCTTGTGGGAGCAGGTGGAAACTACATACAACCAGACGTGTATCGCCTCTTCAGTCTCCCCTACAACGGTTGAGTCGGCGAAATCTTCGGATACGAACGCTGGGTCTATCGTTGACATCAAGTTAGATCCGGTATCGATCCCAGAGTTTGATGGATCCTACGCTAACTGGCTTGCACTTAAGGACCTTTTTGAGACGCTTGTGCACGTCGCTGATTTTCCGGAAGCCTACAAACTAAGAAAGTTGCGACAAGCCGTCAGTGCAAGTGTAGTGCCATTAACTGGTGGGCTATACTCCGGTGGTTATCAAGAAGTATGTATCAACAGCACCATCGAAAGTTTCAACACCTGCGCTAGCAGTTACACATCATCCCTTGTGACCAAGCGACTTCGTGACAACTGGCATAACTCGAGGCGATCAGATGATATTGCTTGCAACAGCGCGCGCCTATGCGATTGGATATGTTTTACAACAGCGCCTAGCGATCCTGGATCGCAGGTAAGTTTTATAACTGACCGTTTTGCTAATTGTTTAGGTCTTCGCAGAAGCAAGTGTGAAGTAGCTGTAGAGGGTATTGGTGCATTCGCTCATTCGCGCACTAGAGGCAGCGCTTTTCTCAGACTTACATCAGCTTACAGTGCATTCTCGTTGGATCAATGCCTTTGTAATTTCTTTCATTACGTCGATGACCCCAGCGGTGTATGTTGACATCACTCAGTGGATCAGCCTGGTTGTCACAGGCGGCATTATCTACGGCAAGCCAGATGAACCACACGCACAACGAACCCTATTTGGACCGGTTGTTTTTGGTCCAGCCTCAATATCACCTGGATCGGCGCTGTCTATCCACACTTTCCGTCCTCATGTGTCTGAGGAAGAGCTCAATTAGGAAGAACTCGTCCGCACATTTTGTAAACTGGAGGAGGTGCCCGAGATGATGAACGAGAGAGGGCCGATACATCGTCCGCCTCCCATTTTCCAGTAATGCCCCGCAGCTGGGAGACACGTTTCGCTGTGCAATGCAACAGTTTCACTCCCTTGAACGTCGATTGGCCGGCTATGCTATATTCCACACCACGCAGTAACATCGAAATTCAGAGTTGTGTACAACGCATCAGCTCGCACCAGTGCTGGTATCTCGCTAAACGACACGCAGTTGGTGGTTCCTACGATACAAGACTCTTTGCTGCATATTATTTCTCGCTTTCGTCGTTTTCTCATCGCTCTCACTGCAGACGTTGAAAAAATGTTTCGCCAGATACTGGTAGCTCCAGGACATCGGCTGTTCCAGCTCATCCTGTGGAGAGAGCCGCCAAAAAAGGACTTAGGCATTTACCAGCTGACCACGGTCACTTATGGGATGGCTTGTAGCCCTTTCAATGCTGCGAACTCTAAACCAATGTGCATACGACAATTGTAGCGAAGTGGTGGATTCGGCACAGGCTTAGCAGCGCGGGACTCAATATTGAAATCCTTTTATGTCGACGATTTTTTTTTGACAAGTTGCAACTCCGTTCTAGATGCAGTGTTTTTGGCTACCACCGTTAACAAGATTTTTTCAGCTGGCCATTTCAACCTTCGTAAATGGAATTCGAACAGTCTGCAAATAATTTCCGACATCACAAGTGGAACGGCGTTAATTTCTGAGCACATCATCACTCCACATCTTGGACTATGATGGGATCCATCAAGCGACGAATTGTTCGCTCCGTGGAGATCGACCAACCGGGTAAATATCCTACGAAGAGACATGTACTCAGCGAGGTGGCGCATCATTGGCAACACACTCACAAGAGAAGAAGAAAAATATCCTGTTGGGCGAGAAGTTGGCTGAACGTGCCGTGGTCGCTACTGTGACCAAAGGAAAGGCGAGATGGTCAGGTCATGTCACTCAACGAGCGTTTCAGCTCTATTCAGCGCGTGCTTCACACAGTGGCTTTCATCTTACGTTGGTTGCCGAGCCGTCGGCATCTACGTAAAACTTTGGTCAGTGCTGATGAAATGAACAACGCATTTCGGCTTCTTCTGCGCATTGAGCAACACAGTGCCTTTCCAACTGATGTTCATCAATTACGCAATAAATCTAGTTTGCCCAGTTCTAGCAGATTACGACGACTTAATCCTTACTTGGAGGAATATGGCCTCTTGCGCGTTGGAGGTCGCGTTAACAAAGCATCAGTGCCATACGACTATCGCTTTTCTGTCATCCTACCTAAGGCTGGTGCCTAACTTGGCTGCTTATCAAAGATGCTCATGATCGCCCTCCATGGTGGTACGAAGCTCATGCTTCAGACACTTCGCAGACGTTTCTGGATTCTACATGGTAGACAAGCGGTGAGAAGTTATAGGCACAATTGTGTCGTTTGTCGGCGCCACCGTGGACCTACACTTACGCAGCAGATGGCTTCTCTACCTCGACACAGGGTTGTGGCTGCTCGACCGTTCTCGGCTTCAGGGGTTGATTACTGTGGTCCTTTCACCCTTCGCATTGGAACGAAGCGATCCCGTGCGAGCGTGAAAACTTATATGACAATCTTCATATGTATGGTCACGAAGGCCGTACACATTGAGGTGGTGGACGATCTCTCATGGTAGAGTCAACTGCAAACTTTGGCGGTACGCATCGAGGCGTGCCTTAACTCCCGCCCACTCATACCGCTGCACGATGATCCGGAGGATAAATTCGCTCTATCGGTGCTCCACTCGTCGCAATTCCAGAGGCCTGGCTCGCCGAGGCAATGGCTTTCATCGTCTCAAGCAATGGCAATGGTTGCGGTAGGTCCATCAACACTTTTGGAATCGTTGGAGTGACGAGTATTTGTCAACGTTGCAAACAAGAAGCAGCGGCGCTCAGAGGACATCAGAGTGGGTGACATAGTATTAATCCGTCATGACAATCTTCGACCAACCCACTGACGCCTGGGCCGAATCACGAACCTTCATCCGGGCAGCGATGGACTGATTCGCAACGCCACAGTGAAGACGGCAGATGGAGTTTGTACTCAGGCAGTACAGAAGCTGGGTCGTCTGGTGGAGGCTTTTGAACCTGATGGTCCAACCAAGCAGGATGTTAGAGATTAAATTTCATTATAATTTCAATCCAAACAATGTAATCTAAAATGCAATCAAGAATTTGAATTTTCTTTTGTCATTGATGCCTATTCCAATCTCTTATTCACATCCCAACTCAAAATGAGTACAATTCGTTGACTGTGTGAATACATGTTGAAGTTTGTGTTATCAATGTGTGCTGCAGCAAAACGGACGGAAATTACGGTTTTTTCTACACCATTTACACACAACGTGGAGGGACATCAAACGATTCATAAAAGAAAGTTCTTGGAAATCCCACCTATTTACCTGCGCGCGATGTTCACTTGTTGTGCAAATTGAAGTCAAACTTCATGAACCATGAAACAAATTAGCCTATCTTGTATCACATTATGTAATTAGTTTAGCTCTGAAATTTTATCTAAATCGGCTAATCCATTCAGAAGTTTAATATTCACAATTTCAGCAAAATTGAATGATTTGTGTGTAGCTATGTATATGTACATGCATAGATAGTTTGCGTATGACAAAATAAGAAAAGTGCGAAAATGTTTATTGCTTCCTTTTCGTTTGGTGACTCAGGTACTCGTTCGTATATGTTCGATTGAGACGTAGAAAAAAAAATGAATGGTTGCTCCAAACCAAAATATAAAAAATGTGTGTGTATATATGGAAGTTACGACACACTGGGGGATGGTTGATATCCACGACTACGCAACTACGCAACGAAATGGTTTCAGACCGGATTGATGCAGCCACCCTTATTTTGAGAATTTTATTCCCGTAACTTCCGAACCGTATGTCGTACCGACTTAAAAATCAGTCATGTCACATTCAGCATCTAAAATTTAGAATGATTTTTTGAAAACTACAGAGCTCTGCGACGTTTAGTTTCGGAGCCTTTGTCGGTCAGAGACACAAACTTTCTGCTTTATAGTTAAGATAATTTTTCCATACATAAATTTTGGTGCCTCCTATGAGGAATTGCCCTTTTGCTCGAGGATCTCGCATCTGCGGCCAGATCACATTTTTCGCTTCTAACCACTGTGCGGTGAACAGCCTGGTATTCATTGTTGTGACGCCCCCAAATCTTCCGTGTCAAACAATGGCGGAACTAAATCAGAGATTGGCTGCAGTAACAGCTATTAACAGAATAAGTGAACGTGTGCGTGGTGCAAAATCGGACCAGTGTGAAGGTCCTCAAATCGAGCAGGAGCTGAAATCGGTGGAGAGGCACTACACTCGTTTCGTGCGATATCATGAGGCTTTAGTTGGTGCGGAAGGTGATGCGCTACCTACTCATGATCTCTTGTGGGAGCAGGTGGAAACTACATACAACCAGACGTGTATCGCCTCTTCAGTCTCCCCTACAACGGTTGAGTCGGCGAAATCTTCGGATACGAACGCTGGGTCTATCGTTGACATCAAGTTAGATCCGGTATCGATCCCAGAGTTTGATGGATCCTACGCTAACTGGCTTGCACTTAAGGACCTTTTTGAGACGCTTGTGCACGTCGCTGATTTTCCGGAAGCCTACAAACTAAGAAAGTTGCGACAAGCCGTCAGTGCAAGTGTAGTGCCATTAACTGGTGGGCTATACTCCGGTGGTTATCAAGAAGTATGTATCAACAGCACCATCGAAAGTTTCAACACCTGCGCTAGCAGTTACACATCATCCCTTGTGACCAAGCGACTTCGTGACAACTGGCATAACTCGAGGCGATCAGATGATATTGCTTGCAACAGCGCGCGCCTATGCGATTGGATATGTTTTACAACAGCGCCTAGCGATCCTGGATCGCAGGTAAGTTTTATAACTGACCGTTTTGCTAATTGTTTAGGTCTTCGCAGAAGCAAGTGTGAAGTAGCTGTAGAGGGTATTGGTGCATTCGCTCATTCGCGCACTAGAGGCAGCGCTTTTCTCAGACTTACATCAGCTTACAGTGCATTCTCGTTGGATCAATGCCTTTGTAATTTCTTTCATTACGTCGATGACCCCAGCGGTGTATGTTGACATCACTCAGTGGATCAGCCTGGTTGTCACAGGCGGCATTATCTACGGCAAGCCAGATGAACCACACGCACAACGAACCCTATTTGGACCGGTTGTTTTTGGTCCAGCCTCAATATCACCTGGATCGGCGCGGTCTATCCACACTTTCCGTCCTCATGTGTCTGAGGAAGAGCTCAATTAGGAAGAACTCGTCCGCACATTTTGTAAACTGGAGGAGGTGCCCGAGATGATGAACGAGAGAGGGCCGATACATCGTCCGCCTCCCATTTTCCAGTAATGCCCCGCAGCTGGGAGACACGTTTCGCTGTGCAATGCAACAGTTTCACTCCCTTGAACGTCGATTGGCCGGCTATGCTATATTCCACACCACGCAGTAACATCGAAATTCAGAGTTGTGTACAACGCATCAGCTCGCACCAGTGCTGGTATCTCGCTAAACGACACGCAGTTGGTGGTTCCTACGATACAAGACTCTTTGCTGCATATTATTTCTCGCTTTCGTCGTTTTCTCATCGCTCTCACTGCAGACGTTGAAAAAATGTTTCGCCAGATACTGGTAGCTCCAGGACATCGGCTGTTCCAGCTCATCCTGTGGAGAGAGCCGCCAAAAAAGGACTTAGGCATTTACCAGCTGACCACGGTCACTTATGGGATGGCTTGTAGCCCTTTCAATGCTGCGAACTCTAAACCAATGTGCATACGACAATTGTAGCGAAGTGGTGGATTCGGCACAGGCTTAGCAGCGCGGGACTCAATATTGAAATCCTTTTATGTCGACGATTTTTTTTTGACAAGTTGCAACTCCGTTCTAGATGCAGTGTTTTTGGCTACCACCGTTAACAAGATTTTTTCAGCTGGCCATTTCAACCTTCGTAAATGGAATTCGAACAGTCTGCAAATAATTTCCGACATCACAAGTGGAACGGCGTTAATTTCTGAGCACATCATCACTCCACATCTTGGACTATGATGGGATCCATCAAGCGACGAATTGTTCGCTCCGTGGAGATCGACCAACCGGGTAAATATCCTACGAAGAGACATGTACTCAGCGAGGTGGCGCATCATTGGCAACACACTCACAAGAGAAGAAGAAAAATATCCTGTTGGGCGAGAAGTTGGCTGAACGTGCCGTGGTCGCTACTGTGACCAAAGGAAAGGCGAGATGGTCAGGTCATGTCACTCAACGAGCGTTTCAGCTCTATTCAGCGCGTGCTTCACACAGTGGCTTTCATCTTACGTTGGTTGCCGAGCCGTCGGCATCTACGTAAAACTTTGGTCAGTGCTGATGAAATGAACAACGCATTTCGGCTTCTTCTGCGCATTGAGCAACACAGTGCCTTTCCAACTGATGTTCATCAATTACGCAATAAATCTAGTTTGCCCAGTTCTAGCAGATTACGACGACTTAATCCTTACTTGGAGGAATATGGCCTCTTGCGCGTTGGAGGTCGCGTTAACAAAGCATCAGTGCCATACGACTATCGCTTTTCTGTCATCCTACCTAAGGCTGGTGCCTAACTTGGCTGCTTATCAAAGATGCTCATGATCGCCCTCCATGGTGGTACGAAGCTCATGCTTCAGACACTTCGCAGACGTTTCTGGATTCTACATGGTAGACAAGCGGTGAGAAGTTATAGGCACAATTGTGTCGTTTGTCGGCGCCACCGTGGACCTACACTTACGCAGCAGATGGCTTCTCTACCTCGACACAGGGTTGTGGCTGCTCGACCGTTCTCGGCTTCAGGGGTTGATTACTGTGGTCCTTTCACCCTTCGCATTGGAACGAAGCGATCCCGTGCGAGCGTGAAAACTTATATGACAATCTTCATATGTATGGTCACGAAGGCCGTACACATTGAGGTGGTGGACGATCTCTCATGGTAGAGTCAACTGCAAACTTTGGCGGTACGCATCGAGGCGTGCCTTAACTCCCGCCCACTCATACCGCTGCACGATGATCCGGAGGATAAATTCGCTCTATCGGTGCTCCACTCGTCGCAATTCCAGAGGCCTGGCTCGCCGAGGCAATGGCTTTCATCGTCTCAAGCAATGGCAATGGTTGCGGTAGGTCCATCAACACTTTTGGAATCGTTGGAGTGACGAGTATTTGTCAACGTTGCAAACAAGAAGCAGCGGCGCTCAGAGGACATCAGAGTGGGTGACATAGTATTAATCCGTCATGACAATCTTCGACCAACCCACTGACGCCTGGGCCGAATCACGAACCTTCATCCGGGCAGCGATGGACTGATTCGCAACGCCACAGTGAAGACGGCAGATGGAGTTTGTACTCAGGCAGTACAGAAGCTGGGTCGTCTGGTGGAGGCTTTTGAACCTGATGGTCCAACCAAGCAGGATGTTAGAGATTAAATTTCATTATAATTTCAATCCAAACAATGTAATCTAAAATGCAATCAAAATGTAATTTAATTTGATGTTAATTTCTTGCAAAATGTAAATTAGCGGAATGATCTGTTACATCTTCTCAACTCATTCCCTCAGCGTTATGTTTCACCTTCATACATACATACATATGTCGACTTTTCTAGAATTTTTCCGTTTTTTCTTTGTCTTGCTGTAACAGGTTGTGAAGTAAATGGTTGAAATTTGTTCGGAATAATTTTAATTGGACTACTTTATATTAAATAAAGAAAATGAAGAGTGAATTCATTTTTCCATACAGATGATATAATAGTATCATCGTCATCCAATATCAGAATGCAATAGTCCGGTACTTTTGGTTCCAAAAAACCAGAAAAAACTGAAAAACGTTGGTGTTAAGTTATTGATTACAAGCAAATTAATCAAACAAAAATTTCTGCAGATATATATCCACTTCCCTGATTGATTTGGAAGAAAACTCACGTGATTTAACTTCATTTTTCACAGAAAAGGTATCATTTCGTTTTAAAACATTACGGATTGAAAATAGCCCCTAATTCATTCCAAAGAATGATGTCGCTTGCATTTTCATGATTAACTGTATCTCAAGCTTCTCTCTATATGGATGACTTGGTAGTAATTGGATGTTCGGAAAACCACTTGCTTAAAAATTGATGAGATGTATTTCGTCTGAGCAGGAAATATAATTCTTTGGTCACGATGTGACTTCTCTAGGACAAAGATGCACAGATAAAGGTATACTGCTAGATGAAAGTAAATTCGAAATTAGAAAAAAGTATAAATAAATTTTCATGGACGAAAGATTGTGACTGCTTTGCAATATTTAAAAAATCAATTATTAAGGCCTTCCGTACCCCAATACCCTAATTTTGAAAAAGAATTTTGTATAATAACAGATGCAAGCGGGTTGTTGGGTAAGATACGATACTTACCCAACAACATGGTGACAAGTACGTGCCCATATCATATGCCTCTAGAGCCTTCACAAGGTGTGCAGGCAATAAATCCACCATTGAATAGGTACTTACAGTTTTACATTGGACAATTACCCACTTTAAACCAAATATTTATGGCAACAAATTTTTAGTAAGGTCTGATCACAGACCATTAACCTATTTATTTTCGATGAAGAACCCATCATCCAAACATCCTTGCGTATACGATTAGACTTAGAAGTATACGATTTTGAAATACAATATCTTCGGGGAAAGGAAAATTAAGTAGCCGATGCTCTTTCACGAATAGATTTTAATGATATAAAATCTATTAGAGCAGAAAATAAAATAATCAAAGTAACGACAAGTCATGTCAGTCATCAAACTCGACCAATTAGAACGTAACTAATTACACAAGCGAACCAAGATTCAACGAAATAAAAAAAGAGAGTTGAGAAATATCCCCAACTTAAATTTAAACATTATTGTTACTTTAAAAGTGGTAAAAAGGTTGTCGATTCTCTCAATTTAGAAGAAATTGATGTTAATGGAAAACTTTTTTTTAGACAAATTCTTTCCAGTTAGTACTGAACGAAAATTTTTTTTAAAAGACGTGGTAATGATTTTAAAGAAATGGACAACAAATTACTAAGTAAATTATTTATAGCCCTAACACCCAAAGTCTTAACGATATAACTAATGAGGAAAAAAAGGTCATGCAAAAATACTACGATAATTCACTCTGGGGAGGCCACCTCCACCCCCAATTACAAGATTATTAAATAAAATTAGACGTTACTATCGTTGTCGTAACAAGACAAGGATATAAAAGCGTACGTGAAGTCATGTGAACTGTACCAACTCAATAAAAATCTGACCAAAACTAAAGAACCAACCCAGAAAGCATTCGATATTATGTTAATAAACACCATTGGTCCACTACCCTTAGCTGAGAAAAATAATGAATATGCCGTAACTATGGCATGTGATTTAACAAAATATTTTGTAGCAATACCGATCCCAAATAAAAATGCAAAAACAGTAGCAAAAGCTATTGTTGAAGGTTTTGTGTTGAAGTACGGTCCTATGAAGAAAATTATAACAGACATGGGAACCGAATATAAAAACTAGACCTTAGGCAATATAGAACGTACTCATATAATGTTTAATGAATATTTACGGTCCTACATAACTGTACAAAGAAACGATTGGGATGAATGGTTACAATACTTCGCATATTGTTATAACACTACTCCATCGGCCGTTCACATCTACTGCCCATTCGAGTTAGTATTTGGTAAGAATCCAAACTCCCTAAGGTGTTTAAATGAAAACAGTATATAATCTGGACGCCTATGATAAGGAGGATGTTAAGTTTAGGTTACAGTCTTCCAATTTACGGGCCCAAACGTTAATCAAAAATGTTACAAAAGTTTAGTTTAGTATGATAAACAAATAAAAGAGCTAGAAGTTAATGTAGGAGACTTGGTGTTATTAGAGAACACAGCAGGTCATAAGTTGGATAGTGCTTACACATGTCCATATAAGAAATAAAAACTGTCTTATAAAAGAAAAACAAACTAAACGGTTATTAGGTCATAAAAATAGACTTAAGAAATTTACTGAGAAGTAAATATATAACTTCAATTAACAGTCACCGACTAGCTCTCGAACCGATAACATCGCTCATCCGCAAGTTCAGTGACTTTAGTTCTCGCCTAGTGTGTAAACCGGTTTCCTCCCTTCAAACCGTCCCTCTCTATTTCTCTCTTCTCTTTTCTTGCCAGTGAACAAACCAGTGAAAAAAAATAAGCGAACAACATGGCCGGTAGGCCTAAAAATACTCATGGCTGGTTCGATAATCTCGACCCTGACCATAACCCCGATCTCCAACCAAAAAAAATAAAACAAAAACACTCCAATCTATAAACACGTTCCCAGAACTGCCAACACATTCCAACGCGAAAACTCTCCGCTTCATCGTAATGTCTCCGGCTAAAACCGAAAAACCAATCACCGCCCTTAGCCGATTCCTACTCAAAAAGTCCATTGATAGCATTAGCAAAGAATACGAGAACATAACACCACTTCGCGACGGCAGCCTCCTAATATTCGTAAAATCCCAGAGGATTGTCGAATTCTTCCTCCGAGCAAAAGATCTTGCTGGTATTTGGCCAATCACGATAAAACTGCACGACCAACTCAACCAATCCAAAGGTATTTGTTACGCTCCTTGCCTAATAAACGTTTCAGAATCAGAAATCATCACCGAAATGAAACTCCAAGGTGTCACAAACATCTACAAATTTTTAAAGACAGGTGAAGATGGAAAACAGAAGCCTTCAGAATTAATGCTCTTCACATTCGACCTCTATCAAATTCCCAAAACTGTCGATATTGAACTTTACTCTGCCAAAATAAAAGAGTACATTCCCAATCCCATGAGGTGTCGCAACTGTCAACTACTGGGATACACAGTAAATCGCCACAACGGCAATACAAAATGCGATTCATGTAACCTTCCCCCCACATACCCGACCAATGCACCCGTACAATGTGCGCAAACTGCTCTCTCCCCCACTCTTCATCTTCCATATCATGCCCTGCTTACAAGCAAGCAAAAGAAATTCTCACCATAAAAACTGTAAAAAAAATGCACTACGGGAGAAGCCAAACGCATATATGGTCAACAATGTGCCAACCAAATCCCTTAACAAGAATCATTTGCAGACACAACCAAAAAAACAACTACAAATACAAACAGCAATCTGAGAGATCCCCACGCCACCAAACTGTCCCACATTAACCCAAACTCCAACTCACCAACACCAAACAAAAAAATCGTCACACTAAACAGAGAAAGTCGCCACAAACCAAAAACCACAAAAAAAAACCCCAGTCAAACAAATACAACTGAAAGACACTCCCAAGTAAATACACCATCAATTACTAACATCCTCTCTTCTACCACATCATGCAACTCAAACATTCCCTTTCAAACCAATCCAAACCCATACAACAACTCCCAAAGCGCAACACCAACATACACAACACATCTTCCTTTAACACTCCTACCATCAGTCAATCTCTAACCTCCACACTCTCACAATCCCCAATTTCAACTATTAGCCGTAATCTGTTGAATATCAATGATTACTACATAAATAACGACCATCTAGAAGAAAATAATGTCGAAATGCAATAATAATTCCTTAAACCATAAAACACACTCTGCGTCTAGGGAGCTGAATCGACCAGGCTCTTTTCAGAGCCTGTTTGAATCAGCACCAAAGGCGCAGAGTCAAATCTTCCACCAACACAATTCTAGTAACCCTAATAATTTACATCAAAAAACTTACAACACACATAACAAACCAAATGTAAACAACACTGTCTCCCCCCACCCTTCTTTTGCTGTTGGCAAAACAAGCCCGTGGCACCCTAGTATAATTATGACTGCTCTCAATATTCTGCAATGGAATACCAAAGGTTTTAGCAATAATCTCGATGAGCTGAATATCATAATTAAGCACCATGTCCCCACAATAGTGACACTCCAAGAAACCCACTGCCCCTTTGGTAAGACGCGGCCAATCCCCAACGCCTATGTCGGTTACTTTAATAACTCACCAAGTAACAACAGTGGCAAATAAGATATAGCTCTTTTAATAAAGGAAAACATTCCCAACAAAATCGTACCCATAAGTTCGAGTCTCCAAGTCATCGCCGTCAAAATGCAACACAAAGTCAAATTCACATACATCAATATATACCTTCCCCCAAACGAACATACCATCAACAAAACCCACAATACGTGACCCAAAATTCAAAACCGATCTCTCCAACTGGTCGCACTTCAGACAAAAAATCACTGAACTCTTGCCCAGCCCAATCCCATCTTCAGACAACAACAAAGAAGCAGCATTGTTGCTGAAAGCAATGAGAACCGCGGCTAAACTCGCCATTCCCCAGTCCAGCCACATCAACCGGAAACGGTCAGTTCCTTGGTGGAACAGTGAACTCTCATCCTTGAGAAAACAGAAAATGGTTGCACTTCCAAAAGCATCCCACGACGCAAAACCTGATCGCATACAAAAAAATAAATGCTAAATTTAGACGCCTACTCAAAGCAAGAAGAAGAAGAGCAAAGCAAAGAGCTTCTCCGACATCAAGACAAACATAAACCCCAACACCTCTCCTACCAAAATATGGCAAACTTTTCGCCGTTTAACTGGCGATTCCACTTCCTTAACAATTAGCTGCATGAAATCCAATACCGAGACCATTATTGACCCTTCAAAAATCTCTAACTTCATAGCGCAAAAATGGTCAAAAGCCTCTGAAAATATCAGGTTCTCAGATATTTTTATCGAAGAAAAGTGCAATAGTCTTAATAGATCCACAACCCAATACGTCAACCCGACAGCTCGTCGCATCGAACAACACATTACCTTCACTGAATTTGAGACCGCAATCAACAAGGTGAAAGGCAAAACCCCTAGCAGAGACAAAATCTCGTACCCAATGCTGAAAAATCTCCCCAACCAAACGAAGCATAGAATCATCGCCCTTTATAATAACATCCTCAACAATTCTATTATCCCTCAATCCTGGAAATCGGCTACGATTATTCAAATCATTCCTTGTCAACAGAAAATTCTGCACTAAAGCTAACAAAGTTTACTCTTCCAACTACCTATTGCATAATGGTAAACCCCACGGATCACCCCTATATGTGGTTCTCTTCATAATAGCATTCGAAGACATTAACCGAATTTTAGCAAGACATCCACTTTTAGACCATTGCATCTATGCAGACGACATATACATATTATGTAAAATAAACGATGTCAATAAATGTAATTTATTATTTCAGAATGCACTTAAAGAAATCTTAGCATGGTCCAACTTAGCATGGTCCAACGGGTGCTAAATTATCCATTAATAAATGTAAAACGCTTCATATATGTCGTAAAAAAACTGTCCTAAACCAAATATAAATGTCAATAATGTTCAAATTGCAAATGTTAATAATTTAAGTATACTAGGACTAATATTTAATAATCAGTATTCTTGGAAACAACACTGTCTACATCTTAAAAAATCCCTATCTAACAAATATTGTAAAATACCTATCAACAAAAAAAGCAATGCTCATATAAATACCTTAAAAAACATAACTAAGATGATAGTATAAAGCAAAATTGACTATGGACTATACATATACGGGCACTGCCCCAAATCGATATTAAAAACAATTAAGCCCTTGTACCACACGCGGCTGGAAGAAGAATTAACGCCTTCCCAACCAGCCCAATAAGGAATATTTTAGCAGAAGCAGGACTACCTACAATTGAGGAACGGAGAGACATTATTACTCTCAATCTGTTGGCTAAACTAACCTTTTCAAAGTTCTCAGTCATCGATCATGATATAAAGAAGAGCCAACCCAAAAACACGCCAGAAAGATAAATTCGGCCATCACCACCATTCTTCAAAAAGCTGATAAGGTGGACCTACCAACCCAAACAGTTCGTTGCAATACACCACGTCATCCCACCTGGTTTATCAATAAGGAATCATTGATACTAAATCTAGCCGACCACAAAAAGGGCAACACCAGCAACAGGACCTACCATCAACTCTTTTCCAGCACTCTAGAGAATATAAAATCAGAGGGTTGGTATCCCATTTTCACCGACGGCTCGAAGAGCACAGTCAATACAGCATTCGCCGTAACACTAGAAAATGGATCCATCGCCAAGATTGGTAATCTCCCAGATTTCGCTTCAGTATTCACAGCAGAAGCATTTAATATTCTTCAAGCCATAAAAATAGCAAACAGCCCACACAATAAACGCATTGTATGCACTGATAGCATATCAGTCATCAATGCAATAAAATACCCCAACAACAACACCGATCTCATATCTGAAATCAGATACCAACTCATCAAATCGCCAAACACGAGGAAGATAATGTGGATCCCTGTGCATGTGGGAATCCAAGGCAACGATCTTCACCAAACTAGATCTGATCAAACACATAAAAATAACCTCAAACGCGATCAAAAACCACGACTGACAATGCTGAAAAATCTCCCCAACCAAACGTAGCATAGAATCATCGCCCTTTATAATACATCCTCAATAATTCTATTATCCCTCAATCCTGGAAATCGGCTACGATTATTCCCATCACAAAACCAAATAAAAATAAACATGACATTTAAGGGTATCGCCCAATCTCACTTTTCCCATGCATATCCAAAATAATGGAAAAGATAATCGCGAAGCGTTTGCTCTGGTATATCGAAACTAATAAATTGATCAGCTCCAATCAAGTTGCATTTAAAGCCAATAGGGGATGCGTTGACGCTCTTCTCCAAATCGACTTCCTTTCCTCGAGAGCTCTCTCAGCTAGAAACCACATATTTATCCTCTCCCTGGACTTCGAAAAAGCATTCGACAGAATCGGTATCCATGTTATCCTAAACAACCTTATAAAATTGGGTATTGGAAGAAAGATATACGGCTATATCAAATCATTCCTTGTCAACAGAAAATTCTGCACTAAGGCTAACAAAGTTTACTCTTACAGCTACCTATTGCATAATGGTAAACCCCACGGCTCGAAGAGCACAGTCAATACAGCATTCGCCGTAACACTAGAAAATGGATCCATCGCCAAGATTGGTAATCTCCCAGATTTCGCTTCAGTATTCACAGCAAAGCATTTAATATTCTTCAAGCCATAAAAATAGCAAACAGCCCTCACAATTAACGCATGCACAATTAACGATAGCATATCAGTCACACCGATCTCATAAGGAAGATAATGTGGATCCCTGTGCATGTGGGAATCCAAGGCAACGATCTTCACCAAACTAGATCTGATCAAACACATAAAAATAACCTCAAACGCGATCAAAAACCACGACTGGAGCCTATACCACCAGAAAATCAACCCTGCAAAAACCGAGCCTAAGTACCCAACAAACTGCTCGAAGTCACAAATCTCCAACTTTGTTCGGCTACGACTTGGACACCCCGCAGTCACGCACGAACACCTTCTGAACAAAACCAGTCCTCCAACTTACCCCACCTGTAATACCCGCCTAAGCCTACAACATAAGAATGATTCATCATAAAATCTTGGCAGCACCGACGACATTTATGATATTTGCTAAGCAGTCGGGGGTGTAGTCGTGGAAGGTGATGGTTGATCTTTGATGGTCACAATCTTCGTTTTGTGACTGTGTAGCGTGACCATCAATTTAAAAGCAAAAACACTTAATAATAATAAAATAAAAAAAAAATTTCGTGAAATGAAAGAAGATCGATTACGAAACCTAAACGGTATGTTTAGCAGAGACACTCTGGGTATACCAAAAATTGCATACTTATGGATACCAAAATAATTGAAAATGATCTAATACATCAACCACACCCGCAGATGTAAGCCACTTGCAGCAACCAAAACAGTGAATGAATAAATTCAGGAATGAACACAAAGAAAATAATGTTTGGAAGCATTGTTTTTATCCGGGCTTATTCCTTAAGCGGCGATATATATGATGAGTAAGTTAAGCGGATATAGGATTTGTTGTTAGTGTATTTTACATGCAAATTGAAATTTAAGCGTATATACGCTTGCAAAAAAACGCAGCTAATATTTTTGAAAACAACTCTATCTATGGCATACTTCAAAACCCTTACATAAATAATTTTTTATCAAGAGCCAATCTTATTTTATAATAACACTATAGAGCCAATAGTTTCCGCAGCTAGGCTCGTTAAACTATATATTAGCTTGTGATTTTAATTACCTGGTAAAAAATAATAATAATAATAATAATTATTTAAATCAATTTAAATAATTTAGAAAAAACAGACCCTCTAATTGTACAATCTACATGTCATAAAAAAATATGTTAATAAAAATTACATATAAAGAAGAAGAATGTTAAGACGTAGTAATAAGAAAAAACATTCGAAATTATAGGCAAAAGGTAAAAAGGTTCGTAGAGTTTAATTTTTATTCATTCCGAATTTTGCAGAACATGCACGCCATTTAACGAGATTAAGCAGAAAAAATTATCCATTTTCATGAACGAAAGATTGTGAGACTGCTTTGCAATATTTAAAAAATCAATTATTAAGTCCTTCCGTACCCCAATACCCTAATTTTGAAAAAGAATTTTGTATAACAGATGCAAGCGGGTTGTTGGGTAAGATGCGGTACTTACCCAACAACATGGTGAAAAGTACGTGCCCATATCATATGCCTCTAGAGCCTTCACAAGGGGTGAAGGCAATAAATCCACCATTGAATAGGTACTTACAGCTATACATTGGACAATTACCCACTTTAAACCAAATATTTATGGGAACTAATTTTTAGTAAGGTCTGATCAAACCCTCTAATTGTACAGTCTACATGTCATAAAAAAATATGTTAATACAAATTACATATAAAGAAGAATGTTAAGACGTGGTAATAAGAAAAAACATTGTAATGTTCCTTTGTTAAGTTAATAAAATTTTCATCTGTTATGTTAAGCTAAAAAAAAATACAGAAGTGCTAATTTTGAATATGTACGTACATACATGCAAAATATTATGATTGTTAGACCATTTTTCTTTCATTTTTGTTTTTCATTTTTGAACTGATGGTGTTGATCAAGTATAATTTAATGAAAATAAAATTATACTTTCGAAGGAAGGTGTAATAACATATTATATTCTGTCTTGCCACACAATATGAAAACTCCTAAGCAGCATACAATTACACCTTGGGAACCGTCACTGCTTACGGTTCTCCAGGTGTATCGTATTGTTCACGTCGCAGCATGCGCGCGTGTTTGCTGACGTGGCGTATTGCCACACATTTCTCGATGCTTGATCGACGCCAGACAGTTCGACTTGAAGACAACGTACGTTTTTATTCCACCTTATTCATATAAGGAAATCTTAACAAGTAAGCTTAAGATTGTTAACAAGCTTTCTTACCGGCCACTGCGGCCTGAAATATCACCTTAACAAACTAAACTTGTGTCAAGAATCGGTTTGTCGAGTTAGCCTCGAAGAGGATGAGACTTCCACATCTTCCATAGGGAGATACTCACTTCAGTGGAATTCAAACATTTCACTACAAAAGATTTCCTATCTTTCATGATGGAAGTGGTATGTCTTTTGTCTTAGCTCCAACCCATCGGTACAATAGGTCTACCCTGATCGCGGTGTCGTTGCCTACACGGGATGTAGGACCTCCAGAATGCTTTGGTCAAGTTATAATAGCGCAAGAACCGACATACACCTTCAATATAGTAAAAAACTGCTGTGAATGGTAGTGGGTGCGCTGACTCCGGTCAGCAACCATTTGGGATATCATGGTAACAAAATGGGAATCACCAAAGCCACCATATGCCAGTTCCGCGGGAACGAAGAAGAAATAGAAGACAAACCTCACTTTCTTTATCAAATCTCTGTGTTGAGACACAAAGCCCTACATGAGAGTGTTCTGAGTTCTGAGAAACCTACAGAAGTTTGAAGAAATTCCTTTAATGTCTATTCCGGATGGTTGGAATGACCAACAATTACCTGAAGGATGACGAGTAGGAACAAGAGAGGATTCTTCCTACCACAAACTGGGTATCACAATGGATTCAACCAGACGTAAGTGTGGCGTGGTTTTCTGCGCATACCCACGAACCAAACCAATCCAATCTATGAGATACAAAATCGGTAGATGATCTTTAGTCGCACAGAAAAAATTTGCTGTGTAAACCGATACTGAGAGTTAACATTTAGAGAACGTAGTGTTTCGTGTGAAGAAAAAAAAAACATGTAATTGTAGGTACTCCTTTGGCCACCCTCGAGTTACAGCGCAATATTGTAAGTACAATAAATGTCAATGCCAGTGGAAACAGGCATCACATGCTAATTCTCCAAACAAATCAGGCCTCGTTTCGATCCAAAGAAATCACAGCTTGATCTCGTTAAAAATATCCAAATCTACTTCACTGTAGTGGAAGTAATCACTGGACACTGCCTATTAGGTCTAAATGCAAAAAGGGCCCCCGCACTAGCCTCGATCAGGAAGGCCATAATTTGCTCCTAGTTCTTCGACAACCTAAGTGACCTCATTAATGTACCGGTCAAATCAATACTAGAATTTACTGACAAAACTGGTTGGCTGTCCTAGTAACCATGCCGACTCAATCACCTGTTTGTTAACACAAGTGGCGGTACAATGTGCCTACTTTGGCCTAAGTGAAAAAAAATCTGTTAAGAAAATATTTTCAAAACATTTAATATCAATAAACTAGAATTCATCGCAGTATCTTTATATGAAGGCTCAATTTTTGTCATTCAAACTGTGCCTAGTTTTTTTTTATAAAATTCACAACTCCACACTGACTTACTACAACAAACTGCATAGAATTCAAGCAAAACAAAAAAAAATGAGAACTTGAACACACATATGTAAAAACATGTGCAACAGTTATAACTTCAAATCTACATCCCGATTTGTTAACCTGGTTTTACTTACACTCGCGGAAAAAAAATCAACTGTTCCCTAGTTTTTTAAAATGTATTTTATATACATATATGTATATGTTTATTTAAAAAAAATATGTAGCTTGTTAATTCTCTAAAACTTTTATTGTACGTAAAATGCTGTCTCCTATGTTTGTATGTGCTTAAGAGTAATGCATTAAAAGATATTACCGGAGTGAGGTGAAACTCAAGAAGAATTGTTACTATCTTATTACGAATGCGTATTACTAAGGGACAGTCGATTTTGCGCACAACATAAAACATAAAAAACTTTGAAATTGACATGTAATATACTCACTGCCATGGAAGTGTTCGATTTTGTAATGTAGACGACTGATGGGTAAAATTGTTTCTTTTTGGAAAACGCATTTCCGATTACAATACTAGTCAAAGCGAATGTCAAAGAGCACAGATAGACCGTCGAAATTTGCATTTCTATTTGTAATCAACCACAAATAAATTGAGAAAAAATGCTATAGAAAACAACGGCGATCAAACTTTGTGCACAATATAAGGTGTAAGTTTCATCCAGAAATTATATACCAACAGATATTCATCTTTCCAGTGGAAAATCCCTCACTAATCGCGTTTCCCAAATATATTAGAGTTAGTGCAATTTGTGAATTTAATTGTTATATTCCCCTCCATTTGGTGGTGAATATCTTTCACACAAATCTGAACTCAAAAAGAAAGTGATTACAAAATGTTAGGTTTTTTTATTATGCTCATAATCCCGGATATCATGTATTTCAACAATAACGAAATAATCCTGAACTCGCATAGAAATATTTTTCAAGAACCTGAATGCTGACTCCCAGTGACTAATCTACTCGCCACAAGAAGGCTAGTTCAGTTGTGAATTTTGATATACTTCAAGCCATCTCGATGTAGTTGTTGAGGCTAGACTGCACAGCGACCTTTAGATCTATTGTACCCCCTATTCAGACCTTTGCTTTCTTAAGATCTTCCCTCCCATACAGCTCTTTTCAGAGTTCTATTGACAGTTATAAGTGAACGAGATTCATCCTACGCCAACAATTCATTTAGTTAAGAAAACAAACTGAATTTATATTTGAAGTATACATTCTGATCCCCTCAGCATGTATGAGTTGTAGCCGATTCTCTTTAGTTCGCATCGTAGAATAGGAAACAACTCTGTCAATTTCGATGGTACATACACATGTAGATACGACGCTGCCAACAGCATAACATTTACCTCCTCTAAAACAATGTTGAATGGTGTCACCTTCACCTGTTGTTATGTCCATTGTATTTCATACGACCCCCCAAGTGAATAACTCTTGGTTCTCTTCAGCATCTGTCGATCAACTTCCAACTGGTTGTGTTTTTGCAGAAAGTTATTCTTATATTCGCTCGATAACAGAAGACAGGTAGATTTTCTTTTTTGGGTTGGTGAAAATCTTCTACAAGACACCATGCTATCTGTGTACATATAGTAGTGTCAGATTCTTACTGACTAAAAACACTCTTCCCATTTTTGTTTATTTTTACTACAACTAAGTTCCCTTATCTAGTTGTGTCCTTTTTTCAAGATGTTTTCGCTCGACCTCGCAGTCTGGAAGTGCCCACTATCAACCGAACCCAGCACTCAGCAGACATCGAGGATATATCTCTTGGAAAAAGATTGGAAGTGCCGCCGAAATTTCTATTAGACTACTTTGATGATAGGACTAATCTCTTCAGTGGCAATGGTTGGAACTCGCCGTACTTATAGGTGCATTCCTTGAATCAGTTCGCGTTCTTTCCCTGTCTAGGATTTCTTATCCGCGGCGAATCTCATCTCATTCTCGTGCTCTCAACCACTCCTCGGTCGATGTAGTGGTGGTTATATTCATCGATAGGTTGTTCGGACATCCTGCCTCTGGAGTTCCCTCCAGAACTTAATGCCCTTGCCGCTTCCAGTCTTCTAAGCAGTACGCGAAGCTGGTGCAAGTTCAGTTTGTCCATTTTATCTTACATACATATACGATCTGAACACATCACATCAATCAACTCCACTTAAGTTATTTAACTTACACCCCTATTCTGGTTGTGATGTGGTCACAACGCACGAATGTCAGTGAGCGAAAATTATGATGCCTACCTTGTGAGGTTTCAGCTAGTTGGTATTCTGGCGAAAACCTCACAAGAAAAAACACAAGACTAGTCACCATGGTGAGGTGAATTCGTTGCCATGTCAAAAATTGTTTTTTTTTTTGACAATTATTATATTCGCTCTTTTTTTTCTTACTGAGCGGTCTACTAATACTTGATTTTGGAAAAGTAATATCTACAAAATAATGGCAGAATGTAGCGAACAATGTAATAATGTGTATATTAACGAAATATGTATAAGTATTTATTAATAATGAATATTTTACAGGAACAAGAAAATATCAGCGTACATCCCAGGAGCAGTTGGACCATTACATGAATTTCTTACAAATGAATACCGATTTTCTTCTGGGCAAAAATGATCCAACTGACCCGAATAGGAATTGGAATCTGTTTAGTTTTCCTTGTGTGTGACAGTTCTTTTGTTGCTATTTTTCCTTGTGATGTGCTCATGCGAAATTTTGACGGTTCTTGTGATGCTCACAATACAAAAACCTCACAATTTGTGACTCACCATGCTATTGTGAGGTAGTTGTGACTTAAAACACATCACTGAGGTTTGCCAGAATAGGAAAGAAAAAGATTTAAAGTTACTAGTCTGCCATAAGGAAATGTGGTGTGTTACTTTTCATCTACTTTTAAATCTTCTCATTTTAGTTTCAACTAATTTAAATTTTATCTAAAGCGCGAGCAAACCCAAGCCACAGACGACCAGGAAAACAATCCAAGACCCAAACTCAATTCAGAGAAAAATCCAAGCCACAAACACATCCAAGTCAGGGAAGAATCCAAGACAGGTGTATTCACGTCAGGGAAAATTCCAGAACAGACAAATCTAATTCAAGGAAAACAATCCAAGACAAACTCAATTCAGGGAACAAAATTCTCTAATCTTCCAGTTAGACCAATCGTACACAGGACAATATTCCAATTCAGTGCGACGAACACGAAGACAAGATGTGTCAAACAAAGCTCCGTAGAAAAATACGTTAAATTGACTTGAGCACTTTGAACCACTGGCATTTCAACATAAATAAAAGCTCTGTTCATAAATAAATGCTCTGTTCATAAAATACCTTAATTTGACTGGTGCACTTTGAACCACTTGAATTTCAACATTCTGTTCAAACTTTCAGTAGAAAAACAATTTCAATTGTCTTTGACTAAACCGTTCAGGGATCTGTTTTGAAAAGTGCAACGAATCAAAAAGACTTAGAAGTCATTTTTGATCGAGAATTGAATTTCTCATTGCACATAGATTATATAATTGGCAAAGCCAATTCCATGCTTGGCTTTTTATTTCGTAACTCCAAAGAATTTCACGATCCGTACACGCTTAAGTCACTGTTCACGTTCCTTATTCGTTCCGTCTTGGAGTATAGCTGTGTCGTTTGGAGCCCTTATTACCAAAATGCTGAATTACGTATTGAGAAAATTCAAAAGTGTTTTACGAAATTTGCTCTCCGAAAAATTAACTGGAACAATAACATGCCCTCATACGAAGCGAGATGCGCGCTTATAAATTTGAAATCGCTTTCGTAAAAGAGAATTTATTACTCTGTTCTTTTCGCTCATGATTTATTAACTGGTCACATATATACCCCGTCTCGCATTCTCATCTAGAGATCACTAGATACATAACTAATTATGCACGAAATGATCCTATAACTATGACCTTCATAAACTACAATTTAAACCACAATTTGTAATCGCATAATGTTGATTTTAATATATATCCAGATTATGTTGCAGAACCGCTACATTCTGAATGAAAAAACATCATGGAATTCTATCTAAATTTAATTTTATTAGTATTTTCCGCATTCCATTTCTAACGAAAAAAATAAAAATATCTTATATAAAATCTTCAGTGAATGATTTAAATTCATATTTTTCATACATATTTGGGCTTAAGTAGTCTAAAACAGTTTGCAACTAGTAAGAGGAATAAATAAATAAATAAATACACATATGTATGCACAAAAAACCTCTAAACACATCAAATCACGCCTGCACAGGCTGCGTCACAAATACTTTCTTGTAAACCAAAAACGCCGTGACGTAGTGGGTAAGTGCGTCAACTCTTACGCAGAGGGTGCCAGGTTCGATACCCGAATTTACCACCCTTGATAATTCACGGCTCCACCTCTTTCGAGTCACTGACAATGCTCAAAGAGTATTTCTGTCTAGAAAAAGCTTCTCAACTTCGCCGTTCGGAGTGGGAATTAAATTGTAGGTCCCTTGCACCCGTGAAGGAACAGTAGCACGCACAACACGAGTGGTTGCTGAGCCACCCATATTATATATATATTATTAAACCAAAAACGCACTTGCTCAAACATCCCATGCTTCAAATTGCACATGTATTTTCACGCAGTGTTTGGTTCAAATCAACACCAAAACACATCTCAATGTCTTCAGAATTTAAGATATCTTTTTAGTCTGCGAAAAGGAAATGTGGTGTGTTAATTTTCATCTACTTTTAAATCTTCTCATTTTAGTTTCAAATAATTTTAATTTTATCTAAAGCGCGAGCAAACCCAAGCCAAAGACGAAACACAACGCTCGAGCAAATCCACCACATAATCACATCCCAGTTAGAGAAAAATCCAGGAAAACAATCCAATACCCAAACTCAATCCAGGGAAAAATCCAAGACACAAACGCATCCAAGTCAGGGAAGAATCCAAGACAGGTGTATTCACGTCAGGGAAAATTCCAGAACAGAGAAATCCAATTCAAGGAAACTAATCCAAGACAGAAACTCAATTCAGGGAACAAAATTCTCTAATTTTCCAATTAGACCAATTGTTTCGGACTGAAGTTGACCGAAATAAGATGTACGAATCCACTTATATGGTGAAGTGACTTGGACAAATGTGCGGTGATCAAATAAAAAACTCAACACTTCCTTAATACGTTATAATTTATTGCCTTTATTAAATGGAACTTCCTTTCTCCTTCGAATTAGATTGGCGAATGAATCTTAGTTCAAAGTAAACTCC
The DNA here is from genome assembly GCA_964034865.1 of Eristalis intricaria. NCBI lineage: Eukaryota > Metazoa > Arthropoda > Insecta > Diptera > Syrphidae > Eristalis > Eristalis intricaria. The sequence goes on along the minus strand of OZ035873.1, from coordinate 50,000,048 downwards.
TTCAACCCCTTTCAAACAGCTGTTTCTATTACATTATGTAATGTAGATCATTGATCCTAAGTTCTATGTTACCCCTACTTTAGGCTTATTACTTCACATATGCATAAACTAAGTAATATCAATGCCCACTTCAATGAAGCGAGACATACATAGGAAATGCAAAAGCTTTCGATTAATGCCCCCCGTAACTAAAGAAAGAGAGAGAGAGAGATATAGTGCATGATCTCCTTTAACCCTGATACTATAACTTTTCTTTGACGTTATCAAATAATTGAATTTCTCGTCGTCGCAAGCCGCAGTCAATTGCTGATGTCTGGAAATTGGGAAGTTTTTGTTGATTCCTAACATGCTCCCGGCCTCGAAATTTGGTGATGTGCAGAGATTTGGGGTTGTGCAGATGGTCCATGCTGATTCGACTAGTGATCATTCCGATGCGGCCTTCCCATATTGTTGTCGGTTGGCACGTCGTCGTCGGCGTCCCTCTCGTGTTATCTCAGTGTTCGGTTTTATTTTGGTTAAAAAATAAAAGGAATACATTAGTAAGTGTGTGCAATGTATGTGTTATATTGAGTGATAAATTTAAATAGTAATTATCTGTAGGCTGAAGGAATCTTCTGTTGGAGATATGGATGGACACGTTCGAAACTCAGTGATTGGTTTGTTGTTAGTAGGTTAATCCTGCCATTAATTATTTTTATTTTTTATTATTACTTATAATTCTTATTATTACCTTAATTCTTATTATTTTCGTAGGTTTAAGTTTTAATTTTTTTTTTTCATAGATTTAACTTCATTCACTCGTTCCGTTCCGCTCACAATTGATGTTTTATTAAACTCGTTTTCTGTCTACTTCACGAGTTGTTTTGTTCCTTTTTTCTTTCGCGAAAGCTAATTTGTTGAACTGGCTAATATTTAGTTTGTCTGTGCGTTTGGGCTTAGCAGCGGGTATAGTTTCGCGATTGGGCGTTTAAGAACCGACGTTTCTGTTTTTATGGTCACCACGCACGTCAGACCGTCCGATCCCGTGTGTAATTCTTGCACCCGAGAAAGCTTCCATAGAGTAGGTGGCATATTATCTTCCTTTACTAGAACAATGTCTCCAACCTTAATTGATGGCTGTTGTCGAAGCCATTTCGGGCGCTGCTTTAGAAGGTGCAAATATGACGAGTTAAATTGCTTCCAGAAGTCCTGATTGAGACGCTGTATATATTTCCAACGATCCAGGTGTTCCACCTTCCTTTCGCTGAAGTTTCTTTGTGGGAATGCTAGTAAAGGAGCGCCAATCAAGAAATGACCCGGTGTTAATACTGCTAAGTCATTCGGATCCGCTGACATCGGACACAATGGTCTTGAATTGAGGCATGCTTCGATCTGTATCAGGAGAGTTCCATACTCTTCAAAGGTCAATTTGGCGTTACCTATCGTTTGTTTTAGATGGTGCTTGATCGATTTTACGCCAGCCTGAATTCAGTACATTTATTATGCTCTCTTACAACCTTATGGCCCCCGCTTCTTCACATCGTACATAAAAACCTTCCATAATAGCCTTAGTTCTTCAACATCTTCGGCTAATTGCTGCAAGGTGCGTACAGCCAAATATGGAGCAGAGGTTGTACCAAATGTCACAGTGTTAAGGGCATACATTCTTAGGGGCTCATTTGTAGTTGCTCTCCATAACATCAATTGGTACGTAGTATCTTCACGCGCCATCCATATTTGACTATACATCATGGCAATATCAGCTGAAAATGCAACCTTGAATTTTCGCCATTTAGCGATTAGGTCAATGATGTCTTCTTGTAACCGAGGCCCTACCATTAAGTGGTCGTTCAATGAAGTTCCCTTGGATGTTTTGCACGATGCATCAAATACCACACGCAGTTTAGTTGTGGTACTTGATTCCTTGAACACCGCGTGGTGTGGGAGAAAATAAATTCCTCAGATGTTAAGTACGCATCCGAGTGCATTTCTAATGCACTAAAATTGCTCTGAATTCTGATTGCTGTATGCCTTGAAGGCTTATTGATGTTTCGTGTCAGAATCCAGCCTAACTAAGTCTGATGAGCAACAGGAAAACCGTCTTGCCCTTTTACCAGTCCTTCCACGATTATGGCTGCATAAGTATCAGCACCTAGCAGTAAATCTTTCCTGGTACATTATAGGTTGGATCTGCTAGGGGTAGTTTGGACAAGTTTTCCAACCTTTCATTCTTTATCTGATGAGTCTGTGAAGTCAGCTGCGAAAACACAAACGCATTGACCTTCATGCTGAATGATGAATTGGTCAGTGAGGCAATGATGAAACTGACTTGATTATGTGACGTGCCCGTGGTCGTTTGTCCTAGTCCTGTGACATGAGCAGATATTTTTTTGTTTTTTGAGACCGAGTACTTGAGAAACATTCTCAGTAACAAACGTAGCTTCCGAACCCGGATCTATTAATGCTCTAAAATAATACGGTGTACCATTGGAAGCAAAGACCTTCACTAATGCAGTGGCTAATAGCACCCTTGATTTCGTTTGGTGGAAGTTCGCGTTAAAATCATAATTTGAAGACATTTGTTGGCTCGCATTCTGAATGAAATGATTTTGTGTTCTGTAGGTGGATTGATTGTGTGTAGGAAAGTGTGCTTGTTGGTTGTTGTTATTTGAATTCATGTGTAACATAGTGTGGTGTTTTTGACCGCATTTGAAAAACCGATTGCTACTCTTAAAGAATGAGGAGCGGTGATCGTACCATAAGCAGTTCGTACACACAGAATGCCTCTTCGTCGTTTCGAATCGGGTTTTACTGTCCATAGCTAGGAATTTTTTGCAATGTAGAATTTTTTGCCATGAGAGGCCCTGCAGAGTCGGCAATGGAACGCTGTCTCTATTTAAGGTGATTTTGCATGAAATGTTTTCCTATGCGAGATTGGAAAATGTTGTTGTTTTGCACTTCCATTTAATTCGATGATGTTCTCAAGGGAACTGAATCGACCTTCAATGAAGGATGAAAAGGCTTTCCATTGAGGAACAGCCTTAGACGCACCTAATTTGTCTTCCCAATCTCACTGAGTTTGAAGAGGAAGTTTCTGATATATGATGAAAACTAAGATACTGTCCCACGATTCAATATCTATCCCCAGGTTGGAGAGCGAATGAATACATTCCGTGCTAGTATCATGCAATGATTTTAAACTTGCAGCAGTTTCGTGTGTGAGCTTATTTTGATCGATTAGAATGCGTAACTGTGTGTTGACGAGTTTACGCTTATTGCGGAATGGATCTTTTAAGATCTCCCAGGCCGACGCATAATTCTTGCCATCTATTGGTAGATTTTGGATCAACCTGGCAGCATCATCGGTAACCAAAGTTTTTAAATGTTGCAGTTTTTGAATGTCAGAAATGTGAGTGTTATCATCAATCACTGTTTCAAAAAAATTATAAAATTCGCTCCATTCTTCAAATTTTCCCGAGAATGGTTTGATTTGATTTCGCGGAGACGTATGTCCGACCCAACTGATTTTGACGATTTTAAACGGGATGTATCGAAATTCACAGAGGTGGATTGTGCGAATTTATCCACCTCGTCTCGTAGCTGACCCATGAAATTAAAATAAATACGTTTGATCTTATAGAATGTTTCTTCGGAGAGATAATTTTCTTTCATAGGGACATCGGCACTGTTAACTATAACCGAGTGATCTTTTTTTGCACGTTTGAATACTTCATCGAGATCAGTTATTAACGTGTCCACGTAACCCTTAGAATTTCTTAACGCGTTTTCCTTTTTGAACTCGTCGAAATCACTAGTGAGTTCTTTAAGAATTTGCCCTTGAGTTCGATTGCCCTAGCCAGTTTTGCACTAAAATTGCTCTGAATTCTGATTGCTGTATGCCTTGAAGGCTTATTGATGTTTCGTGTCAGAATCCAGCCTAACTAAGTCTGATGAGCAACAGGAAAACCGTCTTGCCCTTTTACCAGTCCTTCCACGATTATGGCTGCATAAGTATCAGCACCTAGCAGTAAATCTTTCCTGGTACATTATAGGTTGGATCTGCTAGGGGTAGTTTGGACAAGTTTTCCAACCTTTCATTCTTTATCTGATGAGTCTGTGAAGTCAGCTGCGAAAACACAAACGCATTGACCTTCATGCTGAATGATGAATTGGTCAGTGAGGCAATGATGAAACTGACTTGATTATGTGACGTGCCCGTGGTCGTTTGTCCTAGTCCTGTGACATGAGCAGATATTTTTTTGTTTTTTGAGACCGAGTACTTGAGAAACATTCTCAGTAACAAACGTAGCTTCCGAACCCGGATCTATTAATGCTCTAAAATAATACGGTGTACCATTGGAAGCAAAGACCTTCACTAATGCAGTGGCTAATAGCACCCTTGATTTCGTTTGGTGGAAGTTCGCGTTAAAATCATAATTTGAAGACATTTGTTGGCTCGCATTCTGAATGAAATGATTTTGTGTTCTGTAGGTGGATTGACTGTGTGTAGGAAAGTGTGCTTGTTGGTTGTTGTTATTTGAATTCATGTGTAACATAGTGTGGTGTTTTTGACCGCATTTGAAACACCGATTGCTACTCTTAAAGAATGAGGAGCGGTGATCGTACCATAAGCAGTTCGTACACACAGAATGCCTCTTCGTCGTTTCGAATCGGGTTTTACTGTCCATAGCTAGGAATTTTTTGCAATGTAGAATTTTTTGCCATGAGAGGCCCTGCAGAGTCGGCAATGGAACGCTTTCTCTATTTAAGGTGATTTTGCATGAAATGTTTTCCTATGCGAGATTGGAAAATGTTGTTGTTTTGCACTTCCATTTAATTCGATGATGTTCTCAAGGGAACTGAATCGACCTTCAATGAAGGATGAAAAGGCTTTCCATTGAGGAACAGCCTTAGACGCACCTAATTTGTCTTCCCAATCTCACTGAGTTTGAAGAGGAAGTTTCTGATATATGATGAAAACTAAGATACTGTCCCACGATTCAATATCTATCCCCAGGTTGGAGAGCGAATGAATACATTCCGTGCTAGTATCATGCAATGATTTTAAACTTGCAGCAGTTTCGTGTGTGAGCTTATTTTGATCGATTAGAATGCGTAACTGTGTGTTGACGAGTTTACGCTTATTGCGGAATGGATCTTTTAAGATCTCCCAGGCCGACGCATAATTCTTGCCATCTATTGGTAGATTTTGGATCAACCTGGCCGCATCATCGGTAACCAAAGTTTTTAAATGTTGCAGTTTTTGAATGTCAGAAATGTGAGTGTTATCATCAATCACTGTTTCAAAAAAATTATAAAATTCGCTCCATTCTTCAAATTTTCCCGAGAATGGTTTGATTTGATTTCGCGGAGACGTATGACGGGATGTATCGAAATTCACAGAGGTGGATTGTGCGAATTTATCCACCTCGTCTCGTAGCTGACCCATGAAATTAAAATAAATACGTTTGATCTTATAGAATGTTTCTTCGGAGAGATAATTTTCTTTCATAGGGACATCGGCACTGTTAACTATAACCGAGTGATCTTTTTTTGCACGTTTGAATACTTCATCGAGATCAGTTATTAACGTGTCCACGTAACCCTTAGAATTTCTTAACGCGTTTTCCTTTTTGAACTCGTCGAAATCACTAGTGAGTTCTTTAAGAATTTGCCCTTGAGTTCGATTGCCCTAGCCAGTTTTGCACTAAAATTGCTCTGAATTCTGATTGCTGTATGCCTTGAAGGCTTATTGATGTTTCGTGTCAGAATCCAGCCTAACTAAGTCTGATGAGCAACAGGAAAACCGTCTTGCCCTTTTACCAGTCCTTCCACGATTATGGCTGCATAAGTATCAGCACCTAGCAGTAAATCTTTCCTGGTACATTATAGGTTGGATCTGCTAGGGGTAGTTTGGACAAGTTTTTCAACCTTTCATTCTTTATCTGATGAGTCTATGAAGTCAGCTGCGAAAACACAAGCGCATTGACCTTCATGCTGAATGATGAATTGGTCAGTGAGGCAATGATGAAACTGACTTGATTATGTGACGTGCCCGTGGTCGTTTGTCCTAGTCCTGTGACATGAGCAGATATTTTTTTGTTTTTTGAGACCGAGTACTTGAGAAACATTCTCAGTAACAAACGTAGCTTCCGAACCCGGATCTATTAATGCTCTAAAATAATACGGTGTACCATTGGAAGCAAAGACCTTCACTAATGCAGTGGCTAATAGCACCCTTGATTTCGTTTGGTGGAAGTTCGCGTTAAAATCATAATTTGAAGACATTTGTTGGCTCGCATTCTGAATGAAATGATTTTGTGTTCTGTAGGTGGATTGATTGTGTTGTTATTTGAATTCATGTGTAACATAGTGTGGTGTTTTTGACCGCATTTGAAACACCGATTGCTACTCTTAAAGAATGAGGAGCGGTGATCGTACCATAAGCAGTTCGTACACACAGAATGCCTCTTCGTCGTTTCGAATCGGGTTTTACTGTCCATAGCTAGGAATTTTTTGCAATGTAGAATTTTTTGCCATGAGAGGCCCTGCAGAGTCGGCAATGGAACGCTTTCTCTATTTGAGGTGATTTTGCATGAAATGTTTTCCTATGCGAGATTGGAAAATGTTGTTGTTTTGCACTTCCATTTAATTCGATGATGTTCTCAAGGGAACTGAATCGACCTTCAATGAAGGATGAAAAGGCTTTCCATTAAGGAACAGCCTTAGACGCACCTAATTTGTCTTCCCAATCTCACTGAGTTTGAAGAGGAAGTTTCTGATATATGATGAAAACTAAGATACTGTCCCACGATTCAATATCTATCCCCAGGTTGGAGAGCGAATGAATACATTCCGTGCTAGTATCATGCAATGATTTTAAACTTGCAGCAGTTTCGTGTGTGAGCTTATTTTGATCGATTAGAATGCGTAACTGTGTGTTGACGAGTTTACGCTTATTGCGGAATGGATCTTTTAAGATCTCCCAGGCCGACGCATAATTCTTGCCATCTATTGGTAGATTTTGGATCAACCTGGCAGCATCATCGGTAACCAAATTTTTTAAATGTCGCAGTTTAACGCATAATTCTTGCCATCTATTGGTAAATTTTGGATCAACCTGGCAGCATCATCGGTAACCAAATTTTTTAAATGTTGCAGTTTTTGAATGTCAGAAATGTCAGCGTTATCATCAATCACTGTTTCAAAAAAATTATAAAATTCGCTCCATTCTTCAAATTTTCCCGAGAATGGTTTGATTTGATTTCGCGGAGACGTATGTCCGACCCAACTGATTTTGACGATTTTAAACGGGATGTATCGAAATTCACAGAGGTGGATTGTGCGAATTTATCCACCTCGTCTCGTAGCTGACCCATGAAATTAAAATAAATACGTTTGATCTTATAGAATGTTTCTTCGGAGAGATAATTTTCTTTCATAGGGACATCGGCACTGTTCACTATAACCGAGTGATCTTTTTTTGCACGTTTGAATACTTCATCGAGATCAGTTATTAACGTGTCCACGTAACCCTTAGAATTTCTTAACGCGTTTTCCTTTTTGAACTCGTCGAAATCACTAGTGAGTTCTTTAAGAATTTGCCCTTGAGTTCGATTGCCCTAGCCAGTTTTGCACTAAAATTGCTCTGAATTCTGATTGCTGTATGCCTTGAAGGCTTATTGATGTTTCGTGTCAGAATCCAGCCTAACTAAGTTTGATGAGCAACAGGAAAACCGTCTTGCCCTTTTACCAGTCCTTCCACGATTATGGCTGCATAAGTATCAGCACCTAGCAGTAAATCTTTCCTGGTACATTATAGGTTGGATCTGCTAGGGGTAGTTTGGACAAGTTTTCCAACCTTTCATTCTTTATCTGATGAGTCTGTGAAGTCAGCTGCGAAAACACAAACGCATTGACCTTCATGCTGAATGATGAATTGGTCAGTGAGGCAATGATGAAACTGACTTGATTATGTGACGTGCCCGTGGTCGTTTGTCCTAGTCCTGTGACATGAGCAGATATTTTTTTGTTTTTTGAGACCGAGTACTTGAGAAACATTCTCAGTAACAAACGTAGCTTCCGAACCCGGATCTATTAATGCTCTAAAATAATACGGTGTACCATTGGAAGCAAAGACCTTCACTAATGCAGTGGCTAATAGCACCCTTGATTTCGTTTGGTGGACGTTCGCGTTAAAATCATAATTTGAAGACATTTGTTGGCTCGCATTCTGAATGAAATGATTTTGTGTTCTGTAGGTGGATTGATTGTGTGTAGGAAAGTGTGCTTGTTGGTTGTTGTTATTTGAATTCATGTGTAACATAGTGTGGTGTTTTTGACCGCATTTGAAACACCGATTGCTACTCTTAAAGAATGAGGAGCGGTGATCGTACCATAAGCAGTTCGTACACACAGAATGCCTCTTCGTCGTTTCGAATCGGGTTTTACTGTCCATAGCTAGGAATTTTTTGCAATGTAGAATTTTTTGCCATGAGAGGCCCTGCAGAGTCGGCAATGGAACGCTTTCTCTATTTGAGGTGATTTTGCATGAAATGTTTTCCTATGCGAGATTGGAAAATGTTGTTGTTTTGCACTTCCATTTAATTCGATGATGTTCTCAAGGGAACTGAATCGACCTTCAATGAAGGATGAAAAGGTTTTCCATTGAGGAACAGCCTTAGACGCACCTAATTTGTCTTCCCAATCTCACTGAGTTTGAAGAGGAAGTTTCTGATATATGATGAAAACTAAGATACTGTCCCACGATTCAATATCTATCCCCAGGTTGGAGAGCGAATGAATACATTCCGTGCTAGTATCATGCAATGATTTTAAACTTGCAGCAGTTTCGTGTGTGAGCTTATTTTGATCGATTAGAATGCGTAACTGTGTGTTGACGAGTTTACGCTTATTGTGGAACGGATCTTTTAAGATCTCCCAGGTCGACGCATAAATCTTGCCATCTATTAGTAGATTTTGAATCAACCTTGCAGCATCATCGGTAACCAAATTTTTTAAATGTTGCAGTTTTTGAATGTCAGAAATGTGAGTGTTATCATCAATCACTGTTTCAAAAAAATTATAAAATTCGCTCCATTCTTCAAATTTTCCCGAGAATGGTTTGATTTGATTTCGCGGAGACGTATGTCCGACCCAACTGATTTTGACGATTTTAAACGGGATGTATCGAAATTCACAGAGGTGGATTGTGCGAATTTATCCACCTCGTCTCGTAGCTGACCCATGAAATTAAAATAAATACGTTTGATCTTATAGAATGTTTCTTCGGAGAGATAATTTTCTTTCATAGGGACATCGGCACTGTTAACTATAACCGAGTGATCTTTTTTTGCACGTTTGAATACTTCATCGAGATCAGTTATTAACGTGTCCACGTAACCCTTAGAATTTCTTAACGCGTTTTCCTTTTTGAACTCGTCGAAATCACTAGTGAGTTCTTTAAGAATTTGCCCTTGAGTTCGATTGCCCTAGCCAGTTTTGCACTAAAATTGCTCTGAATTCTGATTGCTGTATGCCTTGAAGGCTTATTGATGTTTCGTGTCAGAATCCAGCCTAACTAAGTCTGATGAGCAACAGGAAAACCGTCTTGCCCTTTTACCAGTCCTTCCACGATTATGGCTGCATAAGTATCAGCACCTAGCAGTAAATCTTTCCTGGTACATTATAGGTTGGATCTGCTAGGGGTAGTTTGGACAAGTTTTTCAACCTTTCATTCTTTATCTGATGAGTCTATGAAGTCAGCTGCGAAAACACAAGCGCATTGACCTTCATGCTGAATGATGAATTGGTCAGTGAGGCAATGATGAAACTGACTTGATTATGTGACGTGCCCGTGGTCGTTTGTCCTAGTCCTGTGACATGAGCAGATATTTTTTTGTTTTTTGAGACCGAGTACTTGAGAAACATTCTCAGTAACAAACGTAGCTTCCGAACCCGGATCTATTAATGCTCTAAAATAATACGGTGTACCATTGGAAGCAAAGACCTTCACTAATGCAGTGGCTAATAGCACCCTTGATTTCGTTTGGTGGAAGTTCGCGTTAAAATCATAATTTGAAGACATTTGTTGGCTCGCATTCTGAATGAAATGATTTTGTGTTCTGTAGGTGGATTGATTGTGTTGTTATTTGAATTCATGTGTAACATAGTGTGGTGTTTTTGACCGCATTTGAAACACCGATTGCTACTCTTAAAGAATGAGGAGCGGTGATCGTACCATAAGCAGTTCGTACACACAGAATGCCTCTTCGTCGTTTCGAATCGGGTTTTACTGTCCATAGCTAGGAATTTTTTGCAATGTAGAATTTTTTGCCATGAGAGGCCCTGCAGAGTCGGCAATGGAACGCTTTCTCTATTTGAGGTGATTTTGCATGAAATGTTTTCCTATGCGAGATTGGAAAATGTTGTTGTTTTGCACTTCTATTTAATTCGATGATGTTCTCAAGGGAACTGAATCGACCTTCAATGAAGGATGAAAAGGTTTTCCATTGAGGAACAGCCTTAGACGCACCTAATTTGTCTTCCCAATCTCACTGAGTTTGAAGAGGAAGTTTCTGATATATGATGAAAACTAAGATACTGTCCCACGATTCAATATCTATCCCCAGGTTGGAGAGCGAATGAATACATTCCGTGCTAGTATCATGCAATGATTTTAAACTTGCAGCAGTTTCGTGTGTGAGCTTATTTTGATCGATTAGAATGCGTAACTGTGTGTTGACGAGTTTACGCTTATTGTGGAACGGATCTTTTAAGATCTCCCAGGTCGACGCATAAATCTTGCCATCTATTAGTAGATTTTGAATCAACCTTGCAGCATCATCGGTAACCAAATTTTTTAAATGTTGCAGTTTTTGAATGTCAGAAATGTGAGTGTTATCATCAATCACTGTTTCAAAAAAATTATAAAATTCGCTCCATTCTTCAAATTTTCCCGAGAATGGTTTGATTTGATTTCGCGGAGACGTATGTCCGACCCAACTGATTTTGACGATTTTAAACGGGATGTATCGAAATTCACAGAGGTGGATTGTGCGAATTTATCCACCTCGTCTCGTAGCTGACCCATGAAATTAAAATAAATACGTTTGATCTTATAGAATGTTTCTTCGGAGAGATAATTTTCTTTCATAGGGACATCGGCACTGTTCACTATAACCGAGTGATCTTTTTTTGCACGTTTGAATACTTCATCGAGATCAGTTATTAACATGTCCACGTAACCCTTAGAATTTCTTAACGCGTTTTCCTTTTTGAACTCGTCGAAATCACTAGTGAGTTCTTTAAGAATTTGCCCTTGAGTTCGATTGCCCTAGCCAATTTTCGAGATTTTTTTTTTCTTTTTACAACAAAATCTTAATTCTCATTCAATGTTAGCACTTTAATTTGCATTCTTTTTTAATTTCATTTTTATTTAGTTTATTTAGTGTTCCTTGATATGGTGGTTTGCAATTATTAATGTATTTTATTGTATATTAATAGTTCAGATTTGGTTGATATATGTATTTAAGGAATCTGTATTCCTACCTTGATTCTTTGTCCGCCGGTCCCGCTTGCTGAGCGGTTGCTTTTCCGTTGCCTAGTTGGTTAGCTCCGTTACTGCTAATAGCACTTGCTTCCACTAGACCAAATTCGCTCCCGTTGACACGGAGGTTTTTCTTTTTTCCCAGTTAATGACCGTTGAATTGCTGGAACGCTATTTCAGTTGGTGACGATTGAGATGCTGAAATTCTGTCCCGGTTGGTGACCGTTGGGATGCTGTTTTCCCCGGTGTGCCTTTTGATTAGATTCCACAAGCGATGCGATTTTAAGAGAATTAAATTCGACGGACTCGAAGGACCATGTTTCGGACTGAAGATGACCGAAATAAGATGTACCAATCCACTTATATGGTGAAGTGACTTGGACAAATGTGCTGTGATCAAATAAAAAACTCAACACTTCCTTAATACGTTATAATTTATTGCCTTTATTAAATGGAACTTCCTTTCTCCTTCGAATTAGATTGGCGAATGAATCTTAGTTCAAAGTAAACTCCTTCAACCCCTTTCAAACAGCTGTTTCTATTACATTATGTAATGTAGATCATTGATCCTAAGTTCTATGTTACCCCTACTTTAGGCTTATTACTTCACATAAACATAAACTAAGTAATATCAATGCCCACTTAAATGGAGCGAGACATACATAGGAAATGCAAAAGCTTTCGATTAATTATAATTCTATCCCTGTTCATTGACGTTTATCATACAATTGAATTTCTCGACGTCGCAAGCCGCAGTCAATTCCCTTCGCGTTTTAATTGTTGATATCTGCAAATTGTGAAGTCTTTGTTTACTCCCAACACGAACTAAGGACAATATCCCAATTCATTGCGACGAACACGAAGCCAAGATGTGTCAAACAAAGCTGCATAGAAAAATACTCTTTCGTGAACCAAAAGAATGCTTCCCAACAACGTTAAATTGACTGGTGTACTTTGAACCACTTGCATTTCGACATAAATAAATCCTCTGTTCAAACTTTCAGTAGAAAAAGAATTTCAATTGTCTTTGACTACACCGTTCAAGGATCTGTTTTGAAAAGTGTAACGAATCAAAAAGACTTAGAAGTCATTATGGATCCAGAATTGAATTTCTCATTACACATAGATTATATAATTGGCAAAGCCAATTCCATGCTTGGTTTTTATTTCGTAACTCCAAAGAATTTCATGATCCGTACACGCTTGTCACATTATTATTATTATTATTATTATTATTATTATTATTATTATTATTATTATTATTATTATTATTATTATTATTATTATTATTATTATTATTATTATTATTATTATTATTATTATTATTATTATTATTATTATTATTATTATTATTATTATTATTATTATTATTATTATTATTATTATTATTATTATTATTATTATTATTATTATTATTATTATACTACTAATATTATTATTATTATTATTATTATTATTATTATTATTATTATTATTATTATTATTATTATTATTATTATTATTATTATTATTATTATTATTATTATTATTATTATTATTATTATTATTATTATTATTATTATTATTATTATTATTATTATTATTATTATTATTATTATTATTATTATTATTATTATTATTATTATTATTATTATTATTATTATTATTATTATTATTATTATTATTATTATTATTATTATTATTATTATTATTATTATTATTATTATTATTATTATTATTATTATTATTATTATTATTATTATTATTATTATTATTATTATTATTATTATTATTATTATTGTTTTTATTATAATTGTTATTATTATTATTATTATTATTATTATTATTATTATTATTATTATTATTATTATTATTATTATTATTATTATTATTATTATTATTATTATTATTATTATTATTATTATTATTATACTACTAATATTATTATTATTATTATACTACTAATATTATTATTATTATTATACTACTAATATTATTATTATTATTATTATTATTATTATTATTATTATTATTATTATTATTATTATTATTATTATTATTATTATTATTATTATTATTATTATTATACTACTAATATTATTATTATTATTATACTACTAATATTATTATTATTATTATTATTATTATTATTATTATTATTATTATTATTATTATTATTATTATTGTTATTATTATTATTATTATTATTATTATTATTATTATTATTATTATTATTATTATTATTATTATTATTATTATTATTATTATTATTATTATTATTATTATTATTATTATTATTATTATTATTATTATTATTATTATTATTATTATTATTATTATTATTATTATTATTATTATTATTATTATTATTATTATTATTATTATTATTATTATTATTATTATTATTATTATTATTATTATTATTATTATTATTATTATTATTATTATTATTATTATTATTATTATTATTATTATTATTATTATTATTATTATTATTATTATTATTATTATTATTATTATTATTATTATTATTATTATTATTATTATTATTATTATTATTATTATTATTATTATTATTATTATTATTATTATTATTATTATTATTATTATTATTATTATTATTATTATTATTATTATTATTATTATTATTATTATTATTATTATTATTATTATTATTATTATTATTATTATTATTATTATTATTATTATTAT